>CM057971.1:7962789-8562789 GCA_030142095.1 Rubus idaeus
CGTAGTTCGAGTACCGGTGTCCAGCCTTAGTACCGAGCTAGGTTGCATAGGCATAGGCATAGGTTATCCCTACCGATAAGAACCTTGGTCCATTTTTGCAGATGTCTGACTCAGGGAGCGAGAGTGGTAGCAGTGGTAATGCCTTCTCTGGTGAAGAGCCAGAGAGGAGCGTATCGGTGGAGGAGGCTGGCTCGGACTCCAGCTCGAGTACCGGGACCAGTAGTTCTTGCTCACCAAGAACCAGTCGATTTTGTCTGGACGGGGTGATTCAGACGGTGGTGAGGGGGATTACCACCGGTGAGGACCTAGAGCCCCTTGCCTCGGAGCCATATGTCAAGTCCCGGTCTAGTAGTAGTAGGGGCCCGGTACCGGCCGGATTTGCGGTGGACCGGCTGAAGCTGAGTGCGTCGACCGAAGGGGACTTGGTGGCGCTGAGGGAGGCCTTCGGTATCCCCAGCTCGGTGACGATGCGCCTTCCCGAGAAGGGGGAGCTTAGGAGCGCATCTGCAGTACCGGGCGAGACCTTGGTACACCCGTTCTTCTTTGGTGAGGGGTTAAGGATTCCCCTACCGGCGTACCAGCAACGTTTTTTGGCCGAGGTTGGCCTCTCCATTGCGCAGCTGAACCCCAACACCTGGCGGTGCCTTAACGCATTGTTCACGTTGTACCATCATTGCGGGTTTGGCGAGCCAGACTTGGCGGTGTTCTTCAGCCAGTGGGCGCTGGAGGAGCATTCGAGGACCGACAAGGGCTGGTACAAGCTGAAATGCATTTTGAAGCCGTGTACCGATCCTCCCCGAGACACCGAATGGAGGGAGTTCAGCCACAAATATAGGAAGGTGATCCGGTGCTGTCTGGCGAAGGAGGCCCTTGCCCGGGAGGGTATGACCGGTACTCATGACGTGGAGAGCCACGAGTTCGGGAGTCCCGAGATAGTTAGGGACCCGCTTGTTTTTGGCAATCCCACGTCCCAGCAGACCTGGAAGAGCAAATACTTCTTTATCGGTGGGGAGTGGGAGTTCCCGGCTGGCGCTGTACCGACCGAGAAGAGAGTCCCCCATAGTTTCAAGGATGCCCCTGGTGGGTGGCCCTTATCGAGTATAGACATGTACTAGCACTATTAACCGATACCGGTACTGACTCTTGTTCTTTTTGTTTTGTGCAGTGGATCAGTCTTGGAGGAGACTTACCGAGAGGCAAGAGCAGGAGATTCGGTGGATCCGAGAGCATATTTCCATCGTGCTAAGGAGGTCGACGGTGCTCCTGAATCGGTACTCCCTCGATAGCTCCGGTTTAGCCCCCACGCCAAATCCATGTAAGTACTACTCGGTGGCTGTGTATGTTCCAAATTATAGTTGTGTCTGACACTAGTGGTTATTGTGCAGTTATTTACCAGTACCGTCGGTACCGTACCCTCAAAGGCGACTCAAGCATGGTCCGTGAGCGAAAGGACTATTACCACCGAAGAAAGCTGTCGGTGAGGACCCGGGGCCCGAGGTGGAGGTGGTAACTGGTACCGGTGCTCCCGGTGCCGAGGGCGGTGCTGCTGCTGAGCCGGTACCGAAGAGGAAGAAAAAGAGGGCCCACAAAGCCCGGTCTACCGCCGAGGCGGATGTGGGGGTAGAGGCCGAGGTGGACGCCGGTCCCGAGACCGAGGTTGTGTCTGAGGGCCCGGATGGGTCCTCCAAGAAGCGCACCGTCCGGGAGGAGGTAACCTCAGTCTGTTTGAATCCGTTTGAACTGGTTTGTGGTATTAGTGTACCGTCACTAACCTTTGTGGTAGTTTGTGAAACAGGTGAGGGAACACCGGAAGAAGCAGAGGGTGCAGGATTCAACTGCTGCTGACGGTGTGGTCCAGGTTGTGGCGGGTACCGGCACTACCATGGCCATGCACAGCACGGAGTCTGCTCCTTTCTTCGGGAGGTCTATCCCTACCGAGAATGCGGCCCTGTTTCGTGGTTGCGTGAAGAAGGCGTTGGAAGATCCTCTACCGGTCTCCCGGCTCCAAGACTACCCGGACATGCGGTTGTTGGACCGGAGAGGGATGTCCTCTTCCAAGGTGCAAGCAAAGGGTACCGATACCCGCCTTCCTCATTCATTGTTTTCATTGTTGTTTTTTTTTTTTTTTTTTTTTTTTTTTTGACCCTTTGTTTGATCGGTGTTGCAGCCGGCTTACGAGGAGATGCTCTTGTATCGCCGGGTCCGGAAGGAATTACGGACGGTAGGCGGGCAAGTCGAAAACTTGAAGTCCGGCTACGAGACCATGTTCGGGATCAAGGAGCGGGCGGAAGCCGAGCTTGAGAGGATCAAGGCTGAGCTTGAAAGGACCAAGGAAGAAGCCGGGAGGCTTGTCCAGGAGGCGGAGGAGAAAGCCAAGGTTGCGGTGGCTACTGAGAGCGCTCGGCTCCAGGTGGAGTTCGACCAGCGCCTCGAGTTGGCCCTCGGTGAGGCCAGAAAGGAAGCCGTCC
Organism: Rubus idaeus; assembly: GCA_030142095.1. Classification (NCBI taxonomy): domain Eukaryota; kingdom Viridiplantae; phylum Streptophyta; class Magnoliopsida; order Rosales; family Rosaceae; genus Rubus; species Rubus idaeus. Next base: position 7,965,258 of record CM057971.1, read on the forward strand.
TTGCCTACCGTCGTGACCGGGGTCGAGCTGTGGAGCAGGCCACCGCCTATATCGACGGTGGTGTGTACATCCTTGGCAAGATCAAGGAGGCCTTCCCCGAACAGGACTGGAGCCAGCTCCCGGTGCCAGAGCTCACCGATGATCATGTTGATGATGAGCACCGGGGGATCCTCAAGGAGATCGAGGAGGAGTTGGCCGGTGGTCCTAGCCAAGCGGAGCAGCAACCACAGCCGGAGGAGTGAAGTCCCCCATGTTTGGGTGGTACCGGCCGAGGGCCATGTATTTTGATTTGGGTTTTTTTTTTTTATTATTTTTTGTGGGGGGGATTTAAACCCTTTTTTGAACATCTCTCCCGGTAGGGGGTGCCCGACCGGGAGGCAGCACTTGAATTGGCCATAAGGCCCTTATTTATTGTTGAACAATGGCGTGTTTCGCCTTATTCTATGAATCCTGCTTCTCATATGATACCAAGTGTTCACTCGGGAGGGATAGTTTTTTCAGTCTCGCTCCCGGTATTGTTTTCTTTAGTATTCATATCATGTAGGTAATTCATACCGGTAGAATGCTGAATTTATCGTAACAAAACTTATGCATGGGGGTCGCTGGTACCGGCCACATGTCTTACGAAAGTTTGGCATGGGGGTAGCTGGTACCGGCCACATGCTTAATAACATAATCAAAACTTATGCATGGGGGTCGGCGGTACCGGCCACATGTCTTACGAAGTTTGGCATGGGGGTAGCGGTACCGGCCACATGCTTAATAACATAATCAAAACTTATGCATGGGGGTCGCCGGTACCGGCCACATGTCTTACGAAGTTTGGCATGGGGGTAGCTGGTACCGGCCACGTGCTTAATAACATAATCAAAACTTATGCATGGGGGTCGCCGGTACCAGCCACATGTCTTACGAAGTTTGGCATGGGGGTAGGCGGTACCGGCCACGTGCTTAATAACATAATCAAAACTTATGCATGGGGGTCGCTGGTACCGGCCACATGTCTTACGAAGTTTGGCATGGGGGTAGCGGTACCGGCCACGTGCTTAATAACATAATCAAAACTTATGCATGGGGGTCGGCGGTACCGGCCACATGTCTTACGAAGTTTGGCATGGGGGTAGCCGGTACCGGCCACATGCTTAATAACATAATCAAAACTTATGCATGGGGGTCGCCGGTACCGGCCACATGTCTTACGAAGTTTGGCATGGGGGTAGCTGGTACCGGCCACATGCTTAATAACATAATCAAAACTTATGCATGGGGGTAGCTGGTACCGGCCACATGTCTTACGAAGTTTGGCATGGGGGTAGCTGGTACCGGCCACATGCTTAATAACATAATCAAAACTTATGCATGGGGGTCGCTGGTACCGGCCACATGTCTTACAGAAGTTTCATTTTTGTTCTTGGCATTTATGCATTATTGGTAGGAGAACAAGCATTCATGAAGACACAGATTTTATAGTGGTTCACCTGGCTCAATGCGAGTCCTAGGTTACGTCCACTGTAGGAGTTTCACTATGGTAAATGACAATTACAATTGCTTGAGAAGTGGTGAGGTCCACTTAGCCGGTATGTCCCGGGCTTTATATTTTTCTATGGGTAGTAGTAGCGAAGGTGCTCAATATTCCATGGGTGCGGGAGCATGCACCCGGTGGAGTCCATGAGCCGGTAGGTTCCTGGCTTGAGGACTTCGACTACCCGGTATGGGCCTTCCCACCGTTGGTTGAAAGTCATGGCTGCTGAGTTCTTCGTACTTTGCCTTACCCTTCGTAGTGCCCAGTCCCCCAGTTTGAGGTACCGGCACTTTGCCTTCGCGTCAAACTTGCGCCTGAGCTGGTTTTTGTGTTCTGCATTCCGGAGGTTGGCTTGTTCCCGACGTTCCTCGAGTAGGTCCCGGTTGATGCACAACTGTTCTTCATTTTCATTTGGATCATATGTGTCGATCCGGTGTGTTGTGGAGTTGATTTCAACCGGTACCACGGCTTCTGCACCGAAGGCAAGGGAAAATGGCGTCTCGCCGGTGGCAGCCTTGTACGAGGTGCGGTACGCCCATAGAACCTCCGGTAGTAGTTTAGGCCATGCGCCTTTCTTATCACCGAGCTTGGTCCTCATAGTTCTCTTCAGGATTTTGTTAACTGCCTCCACCTGACCGTTGGTCTGCGGGTGGGCTACCGATGCGAAGAAAAGGGTGATGCCCTTCTCCCAGCAGAATTTCCTGAAGGATTCAGAGTCAAATTGTTTACCGTTGTCGGTGATAATGACTTGAGGGATACCGAAGCGACAGATGATGTTTTCCCAAATGAAAGACTGTACTTGCCGGGAAGTGATTGACTTAAGGGCCTTGGCCTCTGTCCACTTGGTGGAGTAGTCGGTGGCGACTACGACGTGTTCAACACCACCGGTACCCTTGGGCGTGGGCCCGATTAAGTCGATTCCCCACCGGGCGAAGGGACATGGGTTCACCATCGTCTCCGGCGGGCCGGGATGGTTTTGGTACGTTCGGTGCGTTGAACCGACAGCCTTGCATTGCCTTGTAAATGATATAGCGTCCGGAGGAGTGTTGGCCGAAGTAACCAAGGCGGATGAGTTTGTGGGCCAACGCTCTTCCTCCCGGGTGGTTGCCACAGATGCCCTCGTGTACCTCCCTGATGGCGTCTCGGGACTCGGCTGGTCCGAGGCATCGTAGGTATGGCAAGGAGTGAGCTCGCCGGTAGAGATGGCTGTTGATGATGAGGTACCGGGAGGACCGGAATCTTACTTTCTTGGCCTCATCATTATATCTCGGGAGGGAGCCATCACGCAAGTACTCGAGGATTGGTGTCATCCGGTTCGCCTCCTCGAGGCACGGGTGGTTGACCTCGGTGGGCATTGTCTCGGTGCTTCGGCTTTCTAGCATGTCGATGGGTACCGAGTTGCCGGGGTTGGGGTCAATAGCGGAGGCTATTCTCGCCAAGGCGTCGGCCCTTTGATTTTCTTCTCTCGGTACCTTCGTTAGCTTGAAGCATGAGAGACCGGCAAGTGAGTTCTTTCGCCAAAGTTCTGTACCGAGACATGATGGGATCCTTGGCCCGGTAGTCCCCCGAGACTTGGTTGACAATGAGCCGTGAGTCGCCGAAGACTTGGAGCCGCCGGGCTCCCATGTGCCGGGCCGGCCGAAGGCCGGCCGGGAGTGCTTCGTACTCGGCCTCATTGTTGGAAGCTTTGAAGTTGAACCGGAGAGCACTCTCGAGCCGAGATGTGTCGGGACTACCGGTGTGAGGGGTGATAAGGATGAGTCCCGCCCCGCTACCGTGGGCGTTCGAGGCACCGTCCACATATAATTGCCAGATCGGTAGTGCGGGATCAAATTGTGTTTCCTCGCCGGTGGCCTGGGCCGTCTCGGCCGAGCCAGCTCCCTCTACCGACATGGGTGTGGACTGCACAGGGGTGAATTCAGAGACAAAGTCGGCCAGTACCTGTGCCTTAATTGCCGGTCGAGGTCGGTAGGTGATATCGAACTCGCTGAGCTCGATGCTCCACTTCATGAGTCTGCCAGATGCCTCTGGCTTTTGCAGGATCAACCTGAGTGGGTGATCGGTAAGCACCACAATGGGGTGTGCCTGGAAGTATGGGCGAAGCCTTCTGGCCGAGATCATGAGTGCGAGGATGAGCTGCTCGATTTCGGGGTACCGAGTTTCGGTATCCACGAAAGATTTGCTCGTGTAGTCTACCGGAAGGTCTTCCTTGTTGTGGCTCCTGACTAGGATCGAGCTCACAGCAGTTCTCGATACCGACAGGTACAGAAAGAGAGGTTCGCCTAGTACCGGTCGGCTGAGCAGTGGTGCTGCTGCCAGATACTCCTTCAATGCAGAAAAAGCTTGCTCGCACTCGGTGGTCCAGCCCTCGAACTTCTTCCCGGTCTTCAGAATTTTGAAGAATGGGGCACACCGGTCGGTAGACCGTGATATGAACCGGGAGAGAGCTGCGATCCTACCGTTAAGGCTCTGGACGTCCTTGAAGGTTTTGGGAGATTCCAAATCCAGGATCGTTCTGATTTTCTCGGGATTAGCCTCGATACCCCGGTGGCTGACCATGAAGCCAAGGAATTTTCCTTCGCCTACGCAGAAGACGCACTTCTCGGGATTGAGCTTCATCCCATAGTTCTGGAGGATGGAGAATGTCTCCTGTAGGTCGGTAAGGTGGTCGTTTTTCTTTAAGCTCTTGACGAGCATGTCATCCACGTACACTTCCATGGTCTTCCCGATCTGCCTGGAGAACATGCGGTTGACCAACCGTTGATAGGTGGCCCCGGCATTTTTCAATCCGAAGGGCAGGACCTTGTAGCAGTATAGACCTTGGTCGGTCATGAAGGAGGTGTGCTCCTGGTCCTCGGGATCCAGCTTGATCTGGTTGTAGCCTGAATAGGCATCCATGAAGCTCAGGGCCTCATGACCGGCAGTGGAGTTGACAAGCTGCTCGATCCTCGGTAGAGGGAAGCTGTCCTTGGGACATGCCTTGTTGAGATCGGTGAAGTCGATGCACATTCGCCACTTCCCGTTGGGTTTCTTTACTAGCACCGGGTTGGCTAGCCACCGGGGGTATTGAACTTCCCGGATGAAACCGATACTCAACAATTTGTCGACCTCAGTCTTCATTGCTTCGTACCGTTCTTGGTCCCCGACGCGCCTCTTCTGCCGTACCGGTCGGTAGGCAGGATCGATCCCAAGCTTATGGGAGATGGTTGTGGTAGAGATACCGGGCATATCGGCGTAGGACCAAGCGAACACCGAGGCGTTGTCCTGAAGGAGCTTGATCAAATCGGTACGCAGGGCGACCGGTAGGCCGGTACCGATCTTGACTACCCTGTCAGGCTGTTCAGGGAATAAAGCAATCTGTTCTACCTCCTCGTGGGGCTTCCCCTGTATGACTACCGCCCCTTCCCGGGGGTCATCTGGCCGGTCCGCCGCCGCCGCGTTATTACTGGGTGCGACGCTGCACACGTCCCGGTAGGGCTGTCGTGGCTTCGTCTCTTGGGCGTAGCAGGACCGGGCCATGGGCTGACTTCCCCTGATAGAGGCAACACCGGCGGGAGTAGGGAACTTTAGCATGAGCAAGTAGCACACACAGGCTCTGATTTGGCAGAGGATGGGCCTACCGAGAATGAAGTTGTAGGAGGATTCACAATCCACTACCGGCGTGGGCCGATACCTTCGGGACGAACCTTCGGGTACCGTCCGACCTCGACGTTGAGCCAAACGCTACCGAGGGGTTGGACAAGGTCTCCCGAGAAACCGATGAGTGGATTCACCGTCCTTGAGATGTTCTCGAGGGGTAGGTCCACTTGAGGTAGGCACTCTTGAAGATGACATTGGCGGAGCCGCCACCGTCGACCGGCACTTTGTGCATCGGGTCGGTATGGACCTTTGCCGATATTACGAGTGGGTCATCGTGGGGGGTCACGATACCGGTTTCCTCCTCGCCGGAGAATTCTATGTTCCAAGGGTCTCGTTTCTGTTTCTTCTGCACCGGCGCAGATTGTACCGAGAAGCACTGCAGGTGCTGCTTAGCCTCCTTCACATGCGATCTGTGTTCGGAGCGAGTGGTACCGAAAAGAGTAGGGCCTCCACTGATGGTGAAAATTTCCTTTCGGTACCCCTGAGGGGTTTGGCCAACATACTGGGCGAGTTTCCCGTCTCGGTGCAACTGCTCGGCAACATCCCTCAGGGCCTGGCACTCCTCGGTATCATGAGTACCGGATTGGTGGTGGGTGCAGAATTTACCGGTGTTGACCCGGTTGTCGGCATACGGTGGCCTCTTCCACGGTTGCGGGAAGAGCTGGGGGTTCTCCTTGTAGATGTCCTCCATAGGTTTGTTGAACACGGTGCACACCGGTAGGCCATCATCGGCAGTATCCTGCCGGTTGGACTTCTTGGACCGGTTCTGCTTCCAAGAATTCTTTTTCTTGGGGTACTGGTTGTACCCGTTTTCAGTCCAGCCGTGGCTTGGAGTGTTTATCTGGTTTACGCCGGTAGCCGGGGTGCACGGCCATCCACCCTGGTAAGCCGGGGGTGCGCTCGGGGCTGAGTAGCCGGAGCTCTGCCCCGGGTTTTGCTGACTGAAGTAGGGCGGTACTCCCGGCTCGCTGTGGCCGGAGTCAACCTGATATACCGGTCGATATTGGTTGTTCTGGGGGGCTTGGTATTGGTGATTCTGCTCCCGATGGGGAGGATCATACCGTTGATTGTTATTCTGGTTTCCCCAGTTATTGTTCCGGTTGTTTCCCCGGTAGTTGTTGCCCCGGTTGCGCTTGTTATCCTGCCTAGGTTCTTCGACCTTGGGCGCGCTGACCTGCTCCGATTTGTGCGTATCCCCGGTAGGGTCCACGGTCACCGTGGAGGCCTTGCTGCCTTTGTGCATTTCGTTGAGGTGGGACTTCCTCTCGTAGGTCAGATAGTAGCTGCGGGCGTACTGGCTGGTTCTGCTCATGAGCTCGGTATAGGTGAATACCGTGCTCGTGGAGTTCAGTTCCCTGAGGAACTCTCCCGGTTCCAAGCCATCCCGGAAGATCTGGGCTGCGCGGATGTCATCCTTGGTGTTACAGCGCCGGTAGGCAGCTTTAAACCGTTCCATGTAGTCAGCCAGCCGTTCGCCCGTGGTTTGCTGGAAGCCGGTGAGCTCTCCTACCGAGTAGAAGAAACTGGACTTGGCGGCATACTCGGTGGTGAAGGCTTTGACTAGCTGTTCGTAGCTGTCGATGGACTCCGGCTCTAGTTGATAGAACCATAACATGGCCTCCTGAGTCAGAGTATTGACAAAGGCATGGCACCAATCCTCATCGGTGTAGCCCCTGCCGTTGTAAGCAGATTGGAAAGCGGTCACGTGCATTACCGGGTCTTCCTTGCCAGTGTAAGGATCCAATTTCAGATTCTTGAAGTCCCGGTTGTGGGCATAAATCCTCCCGGTAAAGGGGCCAATGGGTTTCTTGGCCATGCCGAGGCTGGACACGGTTCTGGCGGTACCGGTTTCGACCTTCCTGAGGCGGTCGTTCAGCTCTCGGAAGAGGCTGGTCAGTGTGTCCTCCTCCACCCGTGGCCTGGGAACGGTGGTGACAGGTTCTTCATGGATGGTGTCGCGATCCTCGTCGGTATCCCCCTCGTCCGCGGAGTGGACCACGCCCTCGGCGTCAAGGAACGACACCAGGGGAGTCGGTAGGGGCCCGGCTCGCCTTTCCGGTACCCGGTGCCTCGGTCGCAGAGGGGTGTCAACTCTCGGGAGAGGCGCCGACACCGATTGGCTGGGGTCAGCATCCCGGGTGAAGCGCTCCCTCAGCAGATTTATCTCCCGGGCACTAGCCTCTTGAGCAGCGAGCTGATCGCGGCGCAATCGCTCATTGCTCTCCTGGAGTTCTCGGATCATGGCCTCGAGCCTCGCCACCATAGAGGGCTCAGCCTGGTGGGATTCGGGGGTTTCCGACTCGGTAGAGTGGACCGCTGCATGTGCCTCCTCCGGAAGAGGCCCAAGACCAGCTATAGTCAAGGTTTCCTTCGCGGATTTGGACTTCTTGGTTTGTTTCGCTGGTTGTGAGCCATCGCTAGCCGATTTTGTCATTGCTCGACTGGTAGAACACCTCACGGGGTGAGTGTGCTTTGGTTATGAAGTGGTGGAATTGTTCCCACAGACGGCGCCAAATGTTTCTGCCGTTTCCCAACTGCCCGGTAGTGTCGTGTGCGGGTACCTGAAAGCACAAGATTGGTCAGGGAGGTCGGCGTGTACCGACCGAAGACCCTCCGACGCTCAAGTTAGTACCGATGGGTATTTGAGAGCAGAGAGTTTGGGATTCGGAGAGAACGTACCTGAATGAGGAGTGAGGACTCCTTATATATGAGGTGAGGTCGGAGACAAGCTCCCCTGGCGTGGGGGGACATCCCCTGACACGAGGAATATTCTCTGATCCACTACCTCGACATGCGCATCGAGGGACGGCGGCGCCTAGTGCAGCATGGGCGTGCGACTTAGTGCGATCTGCAAGGTAGTGGACAAACACGTGTGCCGGGTGGCCGTGCCGGTACCGGTGGGGCTGGCCACTCCCGTGCACCTGGTCGGAGACGTCTATGCGGAGCCGGGGGAGAGCTTGTGGTCGGTACACCCGGCCTGGTCTTACCGGTACCGCCGGGGTATTGCCGGGGCTTCGACTGCGGCCTGGGGCAATGTACCCGGTAGGGGATCCCTACCGAGTCGGTAGATGCCGCTGGGGCGTTGCAGAGATTATGTTCTCGGTAGGGGAGCCCTACCGAGTCAGTTATGGGACTACAAGGAGGCTGCTCCCGGTGATAGTGAGCTACTTCGGGCCTATCCCGGTAAAGATATGAAATGGTAGCAACACACTTGAATCTTGAGGAGAGTCTGTTGTTGCTGATTATAAAAATACTTAGGCGATATATGCTTGCTATTGTCCCCTTTAATGAAACCTTGCTTCATCATCTCGATGCAAGCAACATTATCATCATAAATGCAAGTAGGTTCCTAAGTGGTAAACCTCAAACCACTTGTTCCTCGAATATGTGTAATAATATACCTCAACCATACTCATTAACAATTTCATGTAGAACAATTATCTCTACATGATTCGAGGAAGTAGCAACTGACGTTTGCTTGGTGGACCTCCAAGATATCGTCGTGTTACCCATGGTAAAGACATAACCAATTTGAGAACAACCATTATGCGGGTCAGAGAGGTACTCGATATCAGCAAAAACCAACCAAAACATCACAAGGATTTTCGGTATAGGGAGTAAAAATCTTTCTGTCCGACTGTCGACCGTTCGACGGTTGCATGTCGACCGGTCGATCATCGTCGTCGGCAGTAGCCTGTCTAGCCAGTTTTTCATACTTGGCTCTCTCTCTGTAGGGATAAAATAAGCCCAAATCAATTGTACCTTTAAGGTAACGAAATATTGTCTTTATGCCACTCCAATGGCGTTGCGTGGGCGCATAGCTAAATCTAGCTAACAAGTTCACAACAAAATAGATGTCTAGTGCATTGAGCTTAAGTACAATAATGCGCCTATTGCACTTAGATATAACACTGCGGCCCTTAGAATTTATTCGTCATCATCCTTTAGACGAAATTGATCATTCCTTTGATCTAGGGTCCGATTGATCATGAGAGTGCTAAGATGGATGTACTTTGTCCATGTTAAATCTCATTAACATCTTGTGGACACAAGCCGAATGGTGGATTAATATTCCACTATCTCGATGCTCTAGCACAAGGCCTAGAAACCGAGTTTTCCCAAGATCTTTCATCTCAAATTCGGATTTCAAATACGTAGCAGTATCTCTCAGTTCTTCGAGAGTGCTAATTAAATTCATGTCATCAACATAGATAATAATAATTGTAAATCCGGAACTTGTTCTCTTAATAAACACGCATGGGCATAAACCATTATTTATATATCCCTTCCCAATCAAGTAGTCACTTAGATCCGTAAAGTGAGCGTTTTAATCTTATCAAAAACGTACTCCGTGGTTTAGAGTCACTTGATTTGGGTAATTGAAGTCCATTAGGCACCTTCATATATATCTCTGAATTTAGATCCCCATAGAGATATGTTGTAACCACATTTATAAGCTGCATGTCAAGTTATTTGTGGAAACTACCAAACTGACAAGGTAGTGGAATGTAATATCATTCCTTACGAGTGAATATGTCTTCTCGTAGTCAATCCCAGAGCGTTTGTGAGAAACCTTGCGCCACGAGGCAAGTCTTATATCTCAAGACTTCATTATTCTCTTTACGCTTTCTAACAAAGACTTATTTATGTCCAATAGGCTTTACACTTGGGGACGTTAGCACTACGTACCCAAATACCTTTTTGCTTTGTTAATGAAACTAGTTCAATTGGGATTGCATCTTTCCATTTAGGCCAATATGCTCTACGTTGATATTTTTCAACAGAGCGTGGTTCGATGTCATCGTGCTCTATAATCTCTTGAGCAATACATCATCAAATAATGTCGTCTCAAGCATGCATGCATTTATCGAGATTTTATTATTATCCGAAATTGGTTCAATCATTGAGGCGTCCCCCAATATTGATTCATGGACACATAATCAGAGATAATCTCATGAGACGGGTTTCGATATTGATGATGAATGGATTAGGCTGTGCCAAACTCGCTTCCTTCCTTTGGCGAGTATCCATCGAACCAAGTGGTCTCACCCTCTTCCTTTAGGGAACCACGGCCTCAACCACACATCCACTATGTGTGATTGTGACACCATTATTGGCGCCATATCTCCTCTTCCTTTAGGAGATTTCTAACCTTGCAGGCATGTGTGCAGCTGGTGTATTTGATCTCGTCACTTTATCAATATCAGAAAACGCATTAGGCATCGAATCTACTACGTTCTGAATATTGAGTTGGGGATCAAGATGAGACAGAGTGGGGACAGACCATGACAATTCCTGTCGTTCCTGTTGAACATACTTGTTCTTATCTCCCCCTAACGACGGGAAGACTGTCTCATCAAAAGTGACAATCCGCGAATTCAGCGGTAAAGAGATCACCTGCCAAGGATCAAGTAGCGGACAATAGTTGGAGATTTTTGACCAACATAAATACTTAAACGTTTCGGAAGACCCAATTGTAGTGCGCTGTGGGGGCGCAATTGGCACATAAACCGCGCAATTAAATATGCGTAAAAAGTGAGACATCCTGCTCATATCCAGTTACCATCTGGTACGCATAAAACGGTTGATTAATTGGTAATGGGTCAGAAACGAGTAAGTAAAGCTGCATGTGATATTGCATAACCCCAAGCAGATAATGGGAGATTGGTGCGCATAACCAATGTCCAAGCGACCATTTAAAATCTCTTAATGGTGGCTTATGCGATACCATTTTGTGTATGCACATGGGGTACGAGATATTTACTTTAATCCCAATAAATATGCAATAATCATCAAACTTCTGTGATGTAAACTCTCTAGCATTGTCAAGACATATTTGACATAATAGAATGATCTGGGTGGTGAGCCCTTAAGCGTATAATTTGTGCTAGAAGTTTTGCATAAGCAGCATTGTGTGTAGACAAAAAAAACAACATGTGACCAATATGTCGATGCATCCACTAAAACCATAAATTATCTCAAAAGTCCGCAATATGAGTGGATGAGTCTACAAATATTTCCTTGGATACAATGTAAGAATGGAATAATATTTCTTTTGTGTCCTTAGCGTAGGATGATCTCGATCCTAATTTGCTCAAGGAACAGGCTTTGCAGAATGAGTCATTGGCCATAGAGGCGATAGAAGCATAAGAGGCATCCTGATGAAGTTGCAAATCATAGTTCACATCAGGGGAAAAACGGCCCGAAAAAGGCAAGGAAGCGTCGACCGGTCGACGGGTGGGTCGACCGTTCGACAAAGTTCCCTGGACGGGTGTCGACCGGTCGAAGATTTTGTCGATCGGTCGACGACGCACGATGGATCGAGGTATTTCACCCTGGAGGGTGGTCGACCGTTCGACGATGGGGGGTCGACCGGTCGACGTGCGTCGGACAGTAGCATCGTCGTGCTTGTTTTCAACTGTCTCATCTCTTTGAATCAACTTTTGATTCTTGCTTCTATGAGCTCGATAAAAGGGATGTCCGTGTGAAGTTTTCAATATACGGATCATCAAATCACGACATGGATGTTCCAAGCAGTCGTGTCAAAGCCTATATGTGTCAGAATCCAAGAGATCATCTCTAAAACTTTGTTGGATTCAATGATATGAATAGTGGTTAAGTATAACCCACAAGATCGACACATAAGTTTTTCTAAGATGCGCTTTCTTCCGCAACCATTAGAAATAATACATAAGTATTTTTGTCCATTCTTACAATACGTTTTCCAATAATAACCGTTGACACCAATATCCTTCATTATATTGAGGAGAAATTCGAAATTTGCTCAGTACTTAGAGGAAATTCGAAAAATATGTCCATGCCATAAATAAAATTTCGAAGAATACTTGCCATTCTTTGAAGAAAATTCGAAATTTATTAATAATGTGTCAACGATTACATCGAGGTCTTGTCCAGAAGATCTAATCCAAAATAACTATGACCATTGTCAAATTAATTAAGGCATAAACGCCATTACATAATGAACTTGGAAAAACAATTGCAATTTAATTGAAGTATGGAACTTCCGTAGTCTTCTCGTTACTTTGGTAGACCTTAAAATATGCAATTGTGAGATTGACGTCTGTGTCATCTACGATATCTTTTAATGTTTCTTATGAAGTAGAGTATACATAACTCATTATCAACACATGCTTCATTGGCGATCCGTTGATTGGTAAAGGAAAGGTTACCAATAGCGAGGATCCGTTCGTTGGTAAAAGGGCTATTGCGACGAACCGTTCGTCGGGAAAATATATTTCGGCACCATGTGCTTTTGGAGGATAGATTGGTGCACCTTATTGCCACGCTTTACTTTGCCGGTGTTGGCATGGCCTCCATGGCCCATGCCTCTTCCTCCTTGCCCCTTTTTACGTGGTGCAATAGTTCCCACGATTTTGTGCAACGTTATTGCAATTTCCTTCCTTATTGGGACGATTATATGAACCAGATTGTTCATTAGAATTACGTACCCTTGACATTAGGGTTTCGTCCTCTTTTGGCCATTTTTGCCATAATTTACTTTTGGAACTCTCTTTGTTCCGGCAGGCCTAATTATTGTTGTTCATCATGATCGTGTCATGTTTTCAGCTACTTACAGAGAATTGATAAGCTGATTGAAAGTCGCTTGGCAATATACATTAATCGATATTGTCTATACAACCGAAGCTAGGAAGGTGTAGAGAGTTTTCTCTATTAATTCTGCTTCTGTAAGAATCATCTTTACAAAATTGAAGCATAACCATAGTTGAAGCATATCTGAATTATATTCAGTAATAGTGAAATTACTTTATCACTTTTATCACTTGTGAAATTACTTTATCACAATAATAAGATACCTTAGTTTCGCAGTCATAAAAAGACATCCACGAACACTAAATAAAATTTCCAATTATTTTTCGGATTAGAACAAGACCAAGATGGATATGATCATAGCTTAAACCGTTCGATAGCTCCACGTAGGCATGACCGGATAAGAAAAGGAATGTCGGTGGAGCAAAGCTCTCTCAATACCACTGATTCCAATCCCTCACCTAAATCACACCTACGTAGGTGAGTCTAGTAATGAATAAGCCATGACCAAAAATTGGTCGAATTCGATGCCTTTGTGAACTTACTTTATCACAAAGATTTTCTTGGATGCTCATGAAGTTACTTTATCATAGCATATATTATGAATCCCCACGATTCATTAAAGCTCTTTAACTTTTACTAAAGAATGATGGCATTAGGGGTGCTCATGACTTACATATACCGCAAGCGATATAAAGCTCGATCACTCCCCTAATACTTCTCATAATCTTTCGAAGTAGGTATAGCTTGTTGTCTTTTTGCTCATATATTTCACCAAGAAAGTCCCATGCCATAAGAGGGGTCGGGATGTAGAAGAAGGGAAGTTTTTAAATCCCCGAGAAAAACACAACCGCATCAAAAGCAGGAACTTTTAGAAAATACTTACTTGGTTTTCTAAATTGGAGAAGAGTGCTTGAATTCTTAATTCACGAATTACTGTTCACGATGTACTGTTCACGATGTACTGTTCACGGCGGGTACTATTCACGGCGGGCACTGTTCACGAGTTACTGTTAACGGTGGTACTATTCACGAAAAACTGTTTTTGTGTATTTGGTTTTGTAGCTAGGGTTAGGACTCGTGCTGATAACGTGTTTAAGGGAAACGTAAATAACAAAGTAATAGTAGAGAATACTCAGAATAGGATTAACTTTATTAATGATTAAAGGGCCTCTATATATAGAGGAATACAAGATATAATCCATATTGATGTAGGAAATATCTAATCCATATTCTAGAAGGATAACCTATACTAAGAGTCCTAGTTTGACAAGGCACACAATAATGTTTTCCTTCAACAGTTTTTTTTTTTAAATAATTACCAACACGGCTCTGAATTTCATTTTATGCATTTTAGAACAAAGGTTAATTAACCACAAAATGTGTGGTATCTCTCACATTTAAATCTTTGATGAATCAAGGTAATTTGTCTCGTTTGCTTTCTTCCTATGTCGAAAAAAAAAGACAAATTACCTTGATTCATCAGAGATTCGAATGTGAGAGAATGCATATATTTTGTGGTTAACAATCTTTTCTAAGATGCACAAAATGAAATTTAGAGCAGTATTTATAATCATGTAAAAAAAAACTAAATTTTAGCAAAAAATTGCAGCCCAAAGATAGAAGAAACTCATGATCAATTCACAAACTGAACAAGTAACTACATAGTTGTTAAGTTAATGAGGAAAACTAAACATATTTCAAAAAGGAAGGGCTGAATAAATTGGGAAAGAGGAGCAACATAGATATTACCGATGGTCGACCACTAATGAATTCAGGCTATCCTACAACCAAATAGTAGGGATGACAACAACCAATCCCTCAAAGACAAAACAACATACAGACCAAAACCACACAACAGCGATATATCCAAACTGAATCTTAGAATTTTTCTTTTCTTTATGCTCTTTATACTCACCTCCTAGCTTAGGGAATGGACTTCAATTTTTTTCAAGCTTCTTTTGTGGAGGAAGCATTATCTCTTGATTGTAATTTTTTTTTTTGAAAAAAGCATAAACTTTATTAATCAATAGAGAATTACAATCATAAATATGATCGATCATCCTAAGAATGAGCAGTACAAACCACACAAGTAGCATAATCGATGAGTCTAAACCTAAAACTCTAATCGATGATTCGAAACCTATAACAATACATACACCGTGCATTACTGCTGTCAACAACCAATATAAAAATTCCTGCAAGTATTGCCATTGAAACCAATAAATTCAATTTAGCTCAAGGAGAACCCATGAAAAAAAAAAGGTAAAACCACAATCGAAACGTGCATAACTGAGTATGTTTATTCTTAAACAAGAATTTGAAAAGACCTAAATCAAATAACAAAATCTGACTTTGGTTAAACTTTAGCAGCGCCCCACCGGTAATACGGTCGTCGACTTGGAACAGCAAGATTGTTAAGCCTCCATAATCGAATTTACTTGGATCCCAGACCTTCAATCGTTGGATTTGATTGACACCCAACAGAACTTAGAATAAATCAGATCTAAGCAAGGTGTCAACCATCTCTGAGAACCCAATAAAGGCCCTGCAGGAACATAACTATCAAAGGTTTGAAAAAAGCATAACGGACAGAGCCGTCCTTGTGAGTGAGAGAGGCTAAGACCGTTCTCACCATAGGAAGCCGCACCAGTGATAGCTGACGGCGCTAGGATTGGCGCAATAAAAAGTTTAGAAAGAAGCCAAAAGGCTAGGAGGATAACACACGAAGGTGCTACTAGATTTGATACGCACAGAGGCGCTGAAGAATGTCATGGGGATTAGGGTTTTACTAGAGGATTCTCATGGGGGCTAGGATTTTCTTTATCTCTTAATTGTAATTATTTCCAATTAATGAATTTTATTCATTTCCCTCAAAAAAAAATTGGCACTCATTCAATAGCTCACATGATAAGCATATTGTTTAGATTCTGTATATGTAGTAAAATATTGTGAAATGGCTTAACATTTTATGTATTTTTCAAAATTAAGCAAAATATTTGTATAGATAAAAACCAGAATTTTTACAAATATTATTAGTTTTTTGCTCGGGTTTGCTTTATGTATTTATACTTGCTTTAAAAGTCTCAATTGGAGTATCAATAACCACCTTAGGATTTGCTCCCAACTAAAAAATAATTTTAAGAATTATTGTGGACAAAACATGTTTGTCTATGTTCGCAGCAATTTTACTCTAGTACTTACAGAATAAGTAATCGATAAGCTAAAAGATTCTCTATTCATTAAAACTTATATTACAATACTTGACCTATATTGTATAGGATTAAGAGTACCTATTGTGCAATTAATAGTAAAACCAAAACGTACATGATTAAAGTTTACTAGGTATATAAGGATTAAGACTTGGAATCCATTATGGGAGGTACTGAGTCCTACAATGCCCATAAAAGAGTCTTAGGTCCCTGCTTTAGCAATCAATATCACTACATTATTCTCTTCCCCATTAAGAGACTGCATACATGACTGCATAGAGGAGAAGATCTATCATGCCTAATCCAAGTTAGTATGGTTTATATTTTGTTCATCTTAATGTTGTGCATATTATATTAATCACAATTACATTTTGTGTTCTTAGTTTGAGTACAAACTTATATTTAGTGTTTACATATGGTATCAAAGCTTTTGTGCTCCATTAAGAATCAAACATTGTATGTTTTATTTTGATCTTAAAAGGGGGAAAGAAGTTAATTTTTTCGTTAATAAAAAAAAAGGGAGGGAACCTAAAATTTATGAGCGTTGTTCATTTTCCCCGAGCGAACAATACAAAAATGAAAGCTATATATTTCTTTTGTCCAAATTGATTTATGAGTTTTGTTCTAGATTTCATTGCAACTCTATTGAGGTATGGTTTATGATTTTGATTTTTCCTCTTAATCTTTCTGGCAATTTTCAAAATTTGAAAAGTTGGAGTTCCTATATTCCTTTGTTGTAGCTTGATATATGTACTCTGCCTATTGGGTTTGATTCAATATACGATTTGATGCATTTATGTATAATCTTTTGGCCTTAATTCTCAATTTTCCAAAGAAATTTAATATTCTTCATGTTCTTAATTAAACCCAAAATTTATGCAAGTCCATTTATACTATTAAGTTGACCAAAATTCATGTTCTAGAAGCAAGAATGGTTCATTGTCAGAAACCAAACTCTTGTGCAATTCTATGTTCAAAATAAATTTTGGGTGTTGTTATTAACACACCCCAAAGTGTTAATAACACACCTATTTTCTCTATCTCTTTCTCTTTCTTTAACACTTTGGGTAGAGGGAGATAGAGAAAAGGGGTGTGTACGTTATTAACATGTTGGGGTGTTAATAACAATTTCCTAAATTTTCTGTGATCATTGATTTTATGTTTGATGCTGCATGATCATAATATATATATGGGAAACTTGATTGATTATTCTTGGGTAATTTGTATGGTTCTTTTGCTTTGATGGATAATTCAAGGATATCTTCTCCGACATTTGTCTCTCCTAATTGGTTTATTGCTCTTCATGATTTTGGCATTTTCATTAAACGGGATGGTTAATTTAATGCTTCAATTTTCAGTTCTTCTCTAAAATGACTACTAAATTAAAGTTTTTAGGAGGACCACTGTGTTGATTTTTTATATAATTGAAAGAAACATAAAGGCCGGCTCAAAGATTTTTGTCTTTTAACCAAAAAAAAAAAAGATTTTTGTCTTTGTCTACTTCATCAAATACTGTTGTAGAATGACCAAGCTTAAAGGTTGATTAAGTTTTGTGCTTAACTGAATTGGTTCATTTTTTATTTATGATATCTTAGTTCCTTTTGATCAAGGCCAGTGATGCAAAGGTATGCATGAGCTAAATCATTTCTCTTTGCATCTGGTTTTTGTTGGAAATTGTATACAATATATCCAATTTATTGTGAATGAAAATATAATTAATCATGTCCATTCAAATTAAAATGGTACAAGTCTTTTTTCCATTAAGTTTCTTTAGGAATAGATGTGTCTCTTTAGGACATAAGTGAATAGACGTATTGTTTCACTTTGGGTTCTATATAAACCCATAATTAGATCTCCTTAGAGAGTATTAATATAGAGTACTCTAGTACTCTTATGAATTCTTCCCCATTTTCTTCTTCAAGTCTTCTTCTTGTCTAGAGAGTACAAAATATATAAATGGTTCGCCAGAATCCAAAACTGCGGTGCTTTAATTTTGGATCGTCGATTGTTGTATTCTAGGAGATGGACACCTACCGAACTGCAAGCACAAGGACAGGGGTGAAATCTGTCTTTAGTCCATTGCAATTTGCAAGCCTCAATCGGAAAATCAGTCAGTCTTTCTTTCAATTTTCAATTTGTATTCTTTATGTTTATGAAGTTGGTTTTCATATATCACTGAATTTGTGTTATTATCGATCTTTGATATTTCTATTATAGTTAAATCATATTTGTGATTGTTCCCCAACAGTTTTCACTATATTGATATTGTTGCTTTCACTTTTGATTATATTTCCTAATCACGCATTACCCTTATCATTTTGATAAAAGTTTGCCCAATTTTGTGTTCTTCGATTAACTCTAGCATTTTTGTTTTTTTTTTCTGCCTAACTTTTCATAAATTGCTTGGTTAATCATGATTGAATATGCCTAGGGATGTAGTTTTTGCTTTCGACTATTGTTGCTAATGAAAATCACAAGAAAAGTTTTTGCAATATCACCTCACACATCTTATATCCACCGCTAATCTCACCATTAGTGCTAGCTAGGAAGCCTAGGTTACCTAGTTACGGAAGTGAATCTTGGACCACTAATTTCCGAGGTACGACAACCCGGTCACTAATCTATACATACCTATACTTTGTCGTTTTCTTAAGCAATTAGCCACATCAAAGAACAACTAAAGCTAGCATATATAAGTCTCAACTAGATGCAAAAATTCAAAGACGTCTTATTACGATAACGTCAACCATGGTGGATCAGGCGATAACGCCAACCAAGGTGGATCAGACAATAAAGCCAATTAACCAGGGTGGAACTGGCGGTAACATATTAGGTGGTGATGTGACCAAGGGTGTAAGCGGTGACTTGAAGCGTTCAAGTAAGATGTAACCGGTGACTTCACTAGGGGTTTAGCCAGTGAAAGTGATGCAGCGGAATTATCACGTTGGAATCCACCAACGGCAGTCTTGAATCCACAAGACTAGGTTTCTCGAATCCACGAGAAGTTCTGGAATCCACCAAGAAAATTGAGTAAACTCAAAGTTTTATTAATATGAAAGATATCTTTAGCAACCGAGTTAAGTTGCTTAAATATGAAAATAAACCCTAGGGCGCTAACAAAAGGCCTAATCAAGCCCACGGGTTTAATTAAAATAAATTAGCAAAAACTAAAGATTTTCCAAAAACAACGGAAATACTAAAATGCATGTTTTGAGGTCCGAAACGATCTCGGATGCCCAAAAAACGTCATACGTCATGGCAAAGCCATTTTAGTTCCGTCTCGCCGTTCCCTTCTCGGAAAGGTAAATTAATCATGATTCTGAGCTAGAACGCCAAATATGAATAGTACCGATTTTGCCTTTGCTTCGGTCCATTTGCTCTTCGATTTCAGCTGCCAAACGTTCTACATCAGAAAGCCGGAAGTATGAAAATGTGGAGGTGAAGCATACTGTACGTCGTTGTTGTGTGATTTTGGTCTGTATGTTGTTTTGTCTTTGAGGGATTGGTTGTTGTCTTCCGTACTGTTTGGTTATATGATAACCTGAATTCAATAGTTGTCAGCCATTGGCAATATATGTGTTGCTCCTCTCTCAACTTATTCAGTCCTTATTATTATTATTTTTTAAATAATTGGTTTTTTTTTTCTTTCGGAAAGTTTTCCATAAGCAGAGGAAGTATTCGATCAAGGAGAGGCAATATTTGGTGTATAAGCAGCTATATATAGTTACAATATGCGTGCTAAAGTACGTAGTGTACATGAATCTATTCGATTATTCTGGTTTCAACTTTCTGTTAAATGAGACTTGTTTAATTTGAACAACACTAAGTTATATATCTCCAGAAAATTAAGGTTGTCATTCGGTAAACAACACCAATAGGTGCCCATTAAAAATCTACAGACGCAACTTGCTAGAGCATAAGCTTGGACAAGAAGCAAAAACAAAAGCAAAAACTTTTTAATGGGGCACCTATTGGTGACTTCTTGCTGTAAGTTCGTGTTTTTATTTATCAGTGTTAACGTCGTTTGAACAACAAAAAAAGAACAACCGTCAAATGATGCCATATCAAAAGACTGTTAAAATCCAATGTGTGTGGGATCTTTCTTCATTTCAAAACATGCAAACAATTCTTCAATAACTTTACAAAACATAAAAAAATTTCATGTCCAAGCAACTAATTAATTTTTCTTCGGAAAAAAAAAAGTAACTAATTAATTTGTTCAAACATCAAACCCTAAACAATAATCTGAAAACAGCACCTTTTTCGAAAATATTAACAAAAGAAGGGTACTAGGATGTAACGTACCGCATGTAATTAAAGTTGCGTCTGTTCATTCAGCAAGAAGTCACCAATAGGTGCCCCTTAAAAATCTACAGACGCAACTTGCTAGAGCATAAACTTGGACAAGAAGCAAAAACAAAAGCACCCAGTAGCCTCTCCGGCTACAGGAGGGAACAAAGCCACACTAGGACCATTCCTACATGCAACGTACATACTCTACGTTACAGCAAACACAGAAAACACAAAAACAAAACAAAAAACACTCGAAACAAAACCAAGTGAGAAAGCCGCCTTGAGCTTAATTTGAAGTCGAGGAATGAACATGCACATCAAGGAGTCCTGGTCTTGTACTTGAGATCGTCAATCGGAATCCCTTCCTCAGCAGCACGCTCTTCTCCAGACTTGTCCTTGGTGCTCAGTCCTCCTTTTTTCCCCAACTCGAAATACCCTTCATGTTCCAGCTGCTCCTTCCTGGTCTCGCCACCTCGGTGGCCAATCTCCTGGTACCCTTCATGTTTAACTGTGGTTCATGGATATGAAAGTTGCAATCGCATTGGACATGTACAAGGTGTGCAATATCCACAGACGTACACTGCAGATGTTGTACTTTCTCATCCTTTTCGTTGTGCCATTTATAATACTTTTGTTTTCCTATTTTATTTTTGTCCCACAGGTCACATAACTAAAAAGATCATCTTTGGTTCTACTAAGCTATATATTAGCAGTGAAATAAGAAGCCAGCTCGAGTAATGCACGAGTAAGGGGCAATACTGTTTTGAGAGTCAGTTTGACCGTGGTGGTCTTAGTCAAGGATAAGCTAATTTTGAAATTAAACTGATATTAACAACTATTCCTCAGCAAAAAACTTATTTGCACATTCAAAGTATGTGTACGGGATACTAGTATGATCTAAGTGCTCCTATTGTAATAGATTTTCTGGAGACATCGATTGTTTTTACCCCTATTTCATGTATATAATTAATTTCAAACTGACATATTTTGATCGAGTTTCCCATATATTTTTCAATTGGACAACATTACATTTTTCATTAGCCAATTTGTTTATCCATTTTGGATCTGCTATACCTATAAATAATTTTTTAATTAATGACTAAATTGTACTTACTACCTATAACTAATCAAATTTTTTAATTTGACTTTTCATTTTTCATTTAGTCATGATTTTCTGATCAGATTATGCTTATCACCCTATACTTTGGGGTCTAAACCCACGCTTCCTTTCTTTTCATCATTCGATATAACTTTAATTGAATAAAGGATTATTTGAGAATTGAGATTGTTAATTTGCATATTTTGGAGACAAAGTTGGAAACTGAGATTGAGAGGATGGGGGAGTCGGATTGTAGGATCTCACTATGAGAGAGGGATTATGGGAAAGTGGAAAGCGGATTCAAGCTAATCGGCGCACAAGTATGCCAGATAGGGGATTAAGTCTGTATTGATCTATATATCGTCTGTCAACAGTACGTGTAAAGAGATTTGATGACAGGCTATAAACCAAACCAAACCAAGTATGAGTATATTAATGGTTACAAAATTCTTCACATATGTAAACAATAGAAAAGAAACTTCAAATGCGCAAGCGCATCCTTTTCTTACATGCAAGACACATGCAGGAAGGCAAGTCAATGGAAAATAACACTCCAAAGTTATACAATGGCAATTAGCTAGCCTTCCTAGTTAGGTAAAATATTCAAGCTCTAAACCGATTTTGATATTAATTTTTTCAAATTACAGTGTTTGATTTTACAAGATCCTCTCTCTTGGTTTCGTCTCTCCTTTTGTAGGAATTGTAAATTGAGATAGGGGTGAATATTGGTGAAGCCATTTTAGAGACATGGACATTTAAGATAGTTTCATATTTGGTGAAGCTTTTGACATCAAAACTTTTGCTTCCCTTTATACTGGTAGAGACATTTAACATTTCACATTGTTTTTGTTGCTGGCAATACAGTTCTGTTCTTTTTGTTGATTAGATTGTGCACGTAAATTTAGTGTAAAACAATAAGTATTTGAACTGAAGCTTGCCCACGATTAACACAACATAGATAACATAATTTTATTATATGTCCTACATTGTTACAGGCTTGTCCCCTAGCTTAACTCCACATACCAAACATTTGAATTGAAGCTAGCCCATGATTATTTATTAATAAGCAAACCATCTGGATAATACATTGTAAGCGGCCTAGCTTCAAGATTATTAATGACTGATTATTTCCAACCTTACTTGTAGGTAATGTTACCATTAGCTGGACCGCCATTTCCAGCTTTGCCACCACCGAAGCTGTTACCACCATCTCCACCCCTATCACCATTGATGATGTCACGGGCATTTCCAGCTTTGTAGGTCCTACAGCCTTGTTTGTTGTAGGTCCGTTTGTCACCTTTGAAGACGTCACCCTGGGTGCCCATGTTATTGTTACAGTCCTTTACCCCTCCATTTATGGTACCGCCAAACATGGTGCCGCCGCTCGACATCTTTGAATTTTTGCAACTAATTGATACTTGTTCTTTATTTGCTCTTTGCTGTCGCTTAATACTTAAGATGATATATGTGTGTGTATATATAGTGTCGAGCTCGGCTACAAAGTGGTTGGGTTTTATCTGGAATCATTTCTTTCTTTAAAGTTCCCAATTGGAGTGTTAATTTCTTCATCCAAATTCACGTGCACTAACTCTCAGCATATATATCCAAACGGAACATTAGAATTTTTCTTTTCTTTATGCTCTTAACATTGACATTGACACCCACTCAATAGCTCACATGATAAGCATCTTATTAAGAACTTGTATATGTAGTAAATTATTGTGAAAGGTTTTCACATTTTATGTATTTTACAGAATTAAGCAAAATATTCGTCTAGATAAAATGCGCATCTTATCCTTAGAATTTTCTCCGAACAAAAATAATAATTAATGGTGTTGGGATTGATATTAAATAATTAATGTATCTAAAATAAAATATTATCGTTCTCAGGTGCATGTGAAATTTGTAAATAAGAAAACTCTCGTCCAACCCAATTTGGATGAGTACGTAGGCCATTGAGAGTTTTTTTTTTTTTTTTTTAAGTTTTCGCAGGTGATCCCCACCCCTAACGATGAGACTAATCCAGCACTTGGGGTTTGGCTCCCCTCCCCATGAATATTTTTATCCAAGTTAGGATTCGAACACCTGACCTATTACCAGGTACAAGCAATTCGCCAACTTGGAGGCCTAAGGCTTGCCAACCCGACCACACCACATGGGTTTGCCACTAGGTCTTTTTATTTTTTAGATTGTTTTCATTTATGGAAAGCAAATGCACAATAAAGAAAAGATAGATGCGCGATAGAGCAATACACGTCTCTTTTTTATCTCTTTTATACACCATCTTTGATACACCATTTTCAGATTGTAGGCCATTGAGAGTTTGCCACCAAGTCTTTTTATTTTTTAGATTGTTTTCATTTATGGAAATCAAATGCACAATAAAAAAAAGATAGATGCGCGATAGAGCAATACACGTCTCTTCTTTATCTCTTTTATACACCATCTTTAACTATAGCACCCACCACCTACAATACATCATTGCTGATAGAAAAAAAAAGATAACAGATAAAATCGATATAACCACTATTGCTCGAGAAAAAACTTATTTGCACATGCAAAGTGTGTACGGAAGGCTAGTATAATATAAGTGCTCATGTTGTAATTGATTTTCTGGAGCCATCGATTCTTTTTACTTGTATTTCATGTATATAATTATTTTTAAACTAACATATTTTGATCGAGTTTCAATTATATTTTTCAGTTGGGCACAATTACATTTTTCATTAGCCAATTTATTTATCCTTTTTGGATCTGCTATACCTATAAATAATTTTTTTAAGTAATGACTCAATACTTACTACTCTATAATAATAAAAAAAAATTAATTTGATTTTCCATTTATCATTTAGACATGATTTTATGATCAGATTATGCTTATGACCCTATACTTTGCACAAACCCAACCCATTTAATAATTATGTCAAAAATATAAACTCAAACCCAACTCATTTATTAAACGGGTAACCCGTTAACAACCCACCTAACCGGTTTAATAATTAGGTCATGTCATGTTGAGTTTAATGACCCATTTACACCATTTAACGGCTTAACATTGTGACTCATTTAACTAAAAAAAATGCATTAAAATCTTGAAAGTAATATTACATAACTTCACCGTCATACTGTCTTCACATCATAAAAAGAAAATATAAATATACATGGATATGATTCATAAATAAAACATAAGTAGAAAAATCCAATTGTAAAAAAAAAAAAATTATTCGAAGTCACACAAAAAAATGATTCCAATTATATATAACCCAACCCAACTTATTGAGTCGTTTCATAAACGGGTTACATGGGTTTATTTTGTGTTGGCAGGTTGACCCGCAAATGACTCATTTATTAAACGGATTTTGACAGGTTGACCCGCAAATGACCCGTTTTTTAATCGTGCGGGTTCAACCCGCTTTATTTCGTGCGAGTTTCGAGTCGTGTTAACGGGTCGTGCCGAAATTGACAGCCCTAGTCTAAACCCACTCTTCCTTCCTAGCCTTTTCATCTTTCAATATGACTCAAATTAAATAAAGGATTAGTTGAGAATTGAGATTGTTAATTTGCAAATTTTGGAGACAAAGTTGGAAATTGAGATTGAGAGGACAAAGGAGTCGGGTTGTAGGATCCCACTGAGAGAGAGGGATTATGGGAAAGTGGGAAAGCGGATTCAAGCTAATCGCACAAGTATGCCTGGTAGGGAATTAAGTGTTGATCTATCGTCTGTCAACAGTACGTGTAAAGAGATTTAATGACAGGCTATAAACCAAGCCAAACCAAACCAAGTATGAGTATATTATTGGTTACAAAATTCTTCACATATGTAAACAATAGAAAAGACGCTTCAAACGCGCAAGCGCAGCCTTTTCATACATGCAAGGCACATGCAGGAAGACTAGTCAATGGAAAATAAAACTCCAAAATTATCTAATGGCAATTAACTAGCCTCCCCAATTAGGTAAAATATTCAAGCTCTAAACTAATTTTTATATTAATCTTTTCAAACTACAGCGTTTGATTTTGCAAGATCCTCTCTCTAGGTTTCGTCTATCCTTTTGTAGGAATTGTAAATTGAGATAGGGGTGAATATTGGTGAAGCCATTTTAGAGACATGGGCACTTCAAAGAGTTTCATGTTTGGTGAAGCTTCTGACACCAAAATTTTTGTTTCCTTTTATACTAGTAGAGACATTTAACATTTCTACTTGTTTTTGTTGGTGCCAATATACTATTCACTTCTTTTTGTTGATTAGTTATATGCGCGTAAATTTAGAGTAAAATAATCAATATATAAACTGAAGCTTGCCCACGATTAACACAACATAGATAACATGATTTTATTATATGACCTACATTGTTACAGACTTGGAAGATACATGATCGACTCCCAAAGCTTAACTCCACATACCAAACATATGAATTGAAGCTAGCCCATGATTATTTATTAATAAGCAAACCATCTGGATAGTACACTGTAAGCAGCCTAGCTTCAAGATTATTGATTATTGATTAGTTGCCACCACGGTTGTAGATAATGTTACCCCTGGCTGGACCGCCATTTCCAGCGTTGCCACCACGGTTGCTGTTACCGCCATCACCACCCCTATCACCATTGATGATGTCTCGGACATTTCCAGCTTTGTAGGTCCTACAGCCTTGTTTGTTGTAGGTCCGTTTGTCACCATTGAAGATGTCACCCTGGGTGCCCATGTTATTGTTACAGTCCTTTACCCCTCCTTCTATGGTACCGCGAAACATGGTGCCGCCGCTCGACATCTTTGAATTTTTGCAGCTTGCTGATACTTGTTCTTTAGTTGTTAATTCTTTGCTGTCGCTTACTACTTAAGATGATATATGTATATATATATAGTGTTGAGCGAGGCTAGAAAGTGGTTGAGTTTTGTCTCGAATCATTTCTTACTTTAAAGTTCCCAATTGGAGTATTAAATTCTTCATCCAAATTCACAGTCCCTATCAGCATATATATCCAAACAGAATATTAGAATTTTTTTTTCTTTTTGCTCTTAACACTGACATTGACACCCACTCAATAGCTCACATGATAAGCATCTTATTAAGAACCTGTATATCTAGTAACATATTGTGAAGGGTTTCACATTTTATATATTTTGCAAAATTAACCAAAATATTCATCTAGATAAAATGTGCAACTTATCCTCAGGATTTTCTCCCAACCAAAAAAAGAATTAATGGTGTTAGGATTGATATTAAATAATTAATTTATCTAAAATAAAATATTAACATTCCCGCGTGCATGTGAAATTTGTAAATAAAATAACTCTTGTCCAACCGAGTTTGGATGAGTAGTTGAGTATGTAGACCATTGAGAGTTTGCCACCAAGTCTTTTTATTGTTCAGATTGTTTTCATTTATGGAAAGCGAATGCACAATAAAGAGAAGTTAGATGCGCAATAGAGCAATACACATCTCTTCTTTATCTCTTTTATGCAATTTCTTAACCATATACATCACCCCTAATTGAAAAAAAAATGATAACAAATGAAAGAAATTGGTAAGTGGTTCTTATTTTCTATTGAAAATTTTGAAAATATTTTTCTTGGATTTCTGCTAATCTGAGTTTATTATAATTCTTTTTCTGCACTTTCTATTTTTAACTCTAAATCTTTATCTGCTGCCAGTGAGCCGTGGTATATTTGTTATTAGTAAAACTAATACTGTGAAGGTCTCAAGTTCGAATCTTTCTGAATCTAAAGATGGGTGGGGTGGGAAAAAAAATGTCATCTCTCCTAAAAAAAAAATCTTTAGAACTTGGTTTTCTGATTCATGGGAACGTTGACCGTCATTCTTTTCCTCTTTCTTGATTTTCTTATCAAAACCATAAGTCCACAACAAACCTCTCGGTCTTCAAAGAAAAGAAGATTGAAGCTCATCCCTGGTATCATAGTATGGGAGATTTGCCTAAGATTAAGAAATTTTAGAGTGATTTTGGGGAAAGATGGATTTCTTTACAACCATCAAGAATTCTAAATTAGAAGAAACCTTAATCATCACCAATATTTGATGATTACGATAATTATGAAAAAAATTCCAATATTCCAAAAAATCATACCAACATAATAGATCGTTATCCTTGATTCTTCTATTGATGAGATTTGTTTTTATACCAGCATATATAGTAGATTGTGACCGATAAAATGTCATTGTAAATAAATTATTCAATATAAATCCTAACCCCCTATATATATATTGATTGGGAGATAATCTTAAAGGCAAGATGTGCATTTTATCTATACTAAATTACTAATATTATTGAAGCTCTTTCGAAATATTTGACTACCTATATAAGATGTGAACAAGATTCTTATCATGTGAACTGTTAAGTGTACGTGTATCTTGTTGAGAGCATAAAGAAAAGAGAAATTCCAATGTTTCATTTTGATATATATGCTGATAGGGAGTGTCAACTTGGATGAAGAATTTGATCCTCCAATTGAAACTAGTAAACAAAGAAATGAAATTCAATAATAAATATATATAGTCTTACTTCACGTGTGTAAAGCGTCTTTTTTATTGTTTACATGTGTCGATATAGTTTTCTTGTCATTGATACACTTATACCTGGCTCGTTTGATAATTTATATATGTTTGAATCTCTTTACACGCATTGACAAATGATAAACTAACACAAACTTAATCTTCTCTCAGACATACATGTGCAATTTGCTCCACTTTCCCATAATTCCTCTCTCTTACTTGGTGAGAGATCCTACAATTCGACTTCCCCCTTCCTCTCAATCTCAATTTCCAACTTTGTCATCTGCAATCGATCTCAATTCTCAACTAATCCTTTATTCAATTAGAGTCGTATTAAAGGAAGAAACTATCCAAACAAATTATTTGATTTGTTCTTTCTTTTCCTTGCTCCTTGGGTCTACGGGGTTGTAGTACCCTAATTTTCACTTGCTTCATATTTGTGGCACCCTGTTTTTTCCTCTTATATTGTCGTACCACCAGGAGTGCTTAGGCGACCTCATTTACGAAAGTTCGGTTGATGTGTTTGGTTGTGATTTTTAGGTTTTTAGTTTTAAATTTTTTTAATTTCAATCACTTGAATAAAGTGTGTAACTCAGGATCTTCTGATATATAATTATTTTCTGGAGGCATTGATTGTTTTTACTCCTATTTCATGTATATAATTATTTTTTTAAACTGACATATATATATTTTGATCGAGTTTCCAATATATTTTTTAATTGGGCAACATTACATTTTTCATTAGCCAATTTGTTTATCCATTTCGGATCTGCTATACCTATAAATAATTTTTTTAATTAATGACTAAATTGTACTTACTACTCTATAATTAATCAAAGTTTTTTAATTTGATTTTCCACTTTTAATTTAGTCATGAACTCATGATTTTCTGATCAGATAATGTTTATGACCCTATACTTTGGGGTCTAAACCCACGCTTCCTTTCTTTTCATCTTTCAATATGACTCTAATTGAATAAAGGATTAGTTGAGAATTGAGATTGTTAATTTGCATATTTTGGAGACAAAGTTGGAAATTGAGATTGAGAGGATGAGGGAGTCGGATTGTAGGATCTCACTAAGAGAGAGCGATTATGGGAAAGTGGAAAGCGGATTCAAGCTAATCGCACAAGTATCCCTAATAGGGGATTAAGTCTGTTTTGATCTATCATCTGTCAACAGTACGTGTAAAGAGATTTGATTACAGGCTATAGACCAAACCAAACCAAGTATATGAGTATATTAATGATTACAAAATTCACTTATATAAACAATAGAAAAGACGCTTCAAATGCGCAACTGCAGCCTTTTCATACATGCAATTAAGACACATGCAGGAAGGTTAGTCAATGAAAAATAAAACTCCAAAATTATCCAATGGTAATTAGCTAGCCTCCCCGGCCAGTTAGGTAAAATATTCAAGCTCTGAACCGATTTTGATATGAATCTTTTCCACTTTCTGCGTTTGATTTTGCAAGATCCTCTTTTTAGGTTTCGTCTCTCATTTTGTAGGAATTGTAAATTGAGATAGGGGTGAATATTGGTGAAGCCATTTTAGAGACATGGACATTCAGAGAGTTTCATGTTTGGTGAAGCTTTTGACACCAAAACTTTCGCTTCCCATTCTACTAGTAGAGACATTTAACATTTCTACCTGTTTTTGATGTATTTCTACTTGTTTTTGTTGCAGGCAATATACACTCTTCTTTTAGTTGATTAGATATGTGTATGTAAATTTAGAGTAAAAGAATCTATATATGAACTGAAGTTTGCCCACAATTAACACAACATATATAAATAACATAATTTTATTATATGACATGGAAGTTACATGATCGACTCCCCTAACTTAACTCCACATACACCACATATGAATTGAAGCTAGCCTAGGATTATTTATTAATAAGCAAACCATCTGGATGGTGCATTGTAAGCGGCCTAGCTTCAAGATTATTAATGACTGATTATTTCCAACCTTAGTTGTAGGTAATGTTACCATTAGCTGGACCGCCATTTCCACCTTTGCCACCACCGTAGCTGTTACCGCCATCTCCACCCCTATCGCCATTGATGATGTCTCGAACATTTCCAGCTTTGTAGGTCTTACAGCCTTTTTTGTTGTAGGTCCGTTTGTCCCCCCGGAAGATGTCACCCTGGGTGCCCATGTTATTGTTACAGTCCTTTACCCCTCCTTCTATGGTACCGCCAAACATGGTGCCGCCGCTCGACATCTTTGAATTTTTGCAGCTTGCTGATACTTGTTCTTCAGTTGTTCTTTGCTGTCTCTTACTACTTAAGATGATATATATATATATATATAGTACGTGTTGAGGCTAGAAAGTTTTTGTGTTTTGCCTCGAATCATTTCTTTCTTTAAAGTTCCTAATTGGAGTATTAATTTCTTTATCCAAATTCACACTCTATCGGCATATATATCCATACATAACGTTAGAATTTTTTTTTTCTTTATGCTCTTAACATTGACATTGACACCCACTCAATGGCTCTCATGATAAGAATCTTATTAAGAACTTGTATATCTAGTAATATATTGTGAAGGGTTTCACATTTTATGTATTTTACAAAATTAACCAAAATATTCGTCTAGATAAAATGTGCATCTTATCCTTAGGATTTTCTCCCAACCAAAAAAAGAATTAATGGTGTTGGGATTGATATGAAATAATTAATCTATCTAAAGTAAATTTTTATCGGTCCCACGAGCATGTGAAATTTGTAAATAAAAAAACTCTCGTCCAACCCAGTTTGGATGAGTACGTTTTTGCCACCAAGTGTTTTTATTTTTGAGATTGTTTTGATTTATGGAAAGCAAATGCACAATAAAGAAAAAATAGATGCACGATAGAGCAATACATGTCTCTTCTTTATCTCTTTATACACCTTCTTTAACCGTAGTGCCCACCACCAACAATACATCATCGCTGATTGAAAAAAAAAAACAGATAAAAATTGATGTGGCCACTATTCCTTGAGAAAAAACTTATTTGCATATGCAGAGATGTGTACGGAGGCTAGTATGATCTAAGTGCTCATGTTGTAATAGATTTTCTATAGCCATCGATTGTTTTTGGATCGGATCCGATCCTCTCCTAAGCTAAGTTTTCTCCTAACCTACCTCAACTTTTCTTCTCAACCCTTTGTTCACAATCTAATGGTCACTAATTGTCCAGCTCAGCATGACAATTAATTTTACAAAATTGACTTTTCAAGACAAACGACATTTTTTTTCTCCGTTATTTTCTCTCTAGTCTCTACGCTTTCTTCTTCTTCTTCTTCTTCTCCGTTCTCATCTTTCAATTTTTTTTCACCGTTCTAACGTCATAAAGTTTCCATATTTGTTTCACCTCTTGCCATGGATTAAACAAGGAATGGTTGTATGGGTTAGTAACCATATCCTTTCAATATCCCAATCTCATCCCCTCAATCCCAATCTCAATCCCCCCAAATTTCAATCCCAAATAACCACTTTTGATCCCCAGCGGAAACGCTAGGCTTGGCGGCTTGGCGGATTGGAGGATCCGAGAGGCACGACGGCTTTGGTTTGGGCTTTCAGCGGCGGTGTAAGTAGCGGTGCTGTGCAGAGGAAGCGTCAGAGCTGGGAATTGGTGGTGCCGTCTTCTATTGATCGGAGGAGGAAGAAGGATTTAATAGGGGTGGTCGTGGTACAGTAACCGAGCAACTTGGCATTGGGCCGCTACTGTACCGAAGTATTCGGCTCGGCCCATTCGGCACCAATAAACAGTTATTCTTTTTGCTGTTGGGCCTTCAAAATTGAATTTGTCAAGCTAATCGCACAAGTATGCCTGATAGGGGATTACGTCTATGTGGATCTATCATTTGTCAACAGTACGTGTAAAGAGATCTGATGACAGGCTATAAACCAAACCAAACCAAACCAAGTATGATCGTATGAGTATAGTAATGGTTACAAATTAAATTCTTCACATATGTAAACAATAGAAACCACGCTTCAAATGCGCAAGTGCAGCCTTTTCATACATGCAAGGCACATGCAGGAAGGCTAGTCAAAGAATCAATATATATGAATTGAAACTAGCCCACGATTAACACATCATAGATAATATGATTTTATTATATGTCGTACATTGTTACAGAGTTGAAAGATACATGATCGTCTCTCTTAGCTTAACTCCACATACAAACATATGAACTGATGCTGGCCCATGATTATTTATTGATAAGCAAACCATCTGGATAGTACACACTAAGAGGCCTAGCTTCAAGATTATTGATTACTGATTGTTTCCAACCTTAGTTGTAGGTAATGTTACCTTTGGCTGGACCGCCATGTCCAGCTGTGCCACCACGGCAGCTGCTACCGCCATCTCCACCCCTATTACCATTGATGATGTCACGAACATTTCCAGCTTTGTAGGTATCACAACCTTGTTTGTTGTAGGTCCGTTTGTCCCCCTTGAAGACGTCACCCTGTTTGCCCATGTTATTGTTACAGTCCTTTACCCCTCCGTTTATGGGACCGCCAAACATGGTGCCACCGCTCGACATCTTTGAATTTTTGCAGCTAGTTGATACTTGTTCTTAAGTTGTTCTTTGTTGTTTCTTACTGCTTAAGATGATATATGTATATATATATATATATATATATAGTGTCGAGACTACAAAGTGGTTGGGTTTTGTCTCGAATCATTACTTTCCTTTAAGTTCCTAATTGGAGTATTAATTTCTTCATCCAAATTCACACTCCCTATCAGCATATATATCCAAAAGGAACATTAAAAAATTTCTTTTCTTTATGCTCTTAACATTGACATTGACACCCACTCAATACCTCAGATTATAAGCATCTTATTAAGAACTTGTATATGTAGTAAAATATTGTGAAAGAGTTTCACATTTTATGTATTTTACAAAATTAACCAAAATATTTGTCTAGATAAAATGTGCAACTTATCCTTAGAATTTGCTCCCAACCCAAAAAATAATTAATGGTGTTGGGATTGATATTAAATATTTAATTTATCTAAAATAAAATATTATCATTCTCTCTTGCATGTGAAATTTGTAAATAAAAAAACTCTCGTCCAACCTGGTTTGGATGAGTACGTTTTTGCCACCAAGTCTTTTTATTTTTCAGATTGTTTTAATTTATGGAAAGCAAATGCACAATAAAGAAAAGATAGTTGCGCGATAGAGTAGCACACGTCTCTTCTTTATCTCTTTTATGCAATTTTTTTTAACCATAGCACCCTCCACCAACAATACATCACCGCTAATTGAAAAAAAAAAAATGACAGATGAAAGAAATTGGTTAGTGGTTCTTATTTTCTTTTGAAATTTTTGAAAATATTTTTCCTGGATTTCTACTGATCTGAGTTTATTATAATTATTTTTCTTCACTTTGTATCTTTAACTCTAAATCTTTATTTGCTGCCAGTGAGCCGTGTCATATTTGCTATTGGTAAAACTAATACTGTTAAGGTCTCAGGTTCAAATCTCGCTAAATCTAAAGATGGGTGGGGTGGGTAAAAAATGTCCTTTCTCCTAAAAAAAAATCTCTAGATCTTGGTTTTCTGATTCATGGGTTGGTTGTGATTCTTTTCCTCTTTCTTAATTTTCTTATCAAAACCACAAGTCCACAACAAACCTCTCAGTCTTCAAAGAAAAAAATCCAGAAAAGATTAGAAGATTGAAGCTCATCTCTAGTATCATAGTATGGGAGATTTGCACAAGATTAAGGAACTTTAGAGTGATTTTAGGGAAAGATGGATTTCTTTACAATCATCAAGAATTCTAAATTAGAAGAAACCTTGACCATCACCAATATTTGAGGATTATGATAATTATGGCAAAAATTCCAAAAATTCATACAAACATAATAGATCGTTATCCTTGATTCTTCTATTGATGAGATTTTTTTTGTTATACCAAAATATATATGAGATTGTGACCGATAAGATGTCATTGTAAATAAATTATTCAACATAAATCCTAAGCCCATAAATATATAAATCTTAACCCGATATATATATAATGAGTCTCATGTAAGGAGATCCTTACTTTTTTAAGTTAAGGAGTTTTGATATCAGCTGTCAGATTAAAACAGATGTGGAACCCAACTGTCAGATATGTTTTAAATAATTTATTCTGACGGCTGAGATCAAAACTCCTTAACTTAAAAAGACATGTATATATATATATATATGTATATATTGATTGGGAGATAATCTTAAGGACAAGATGCGCATTTTATCTATACTACATCACTAATATTATTGAAGCTCTTTTGCAATATTTCACTACCTATATAGGATGTGAACAAGATTCTTATCATGTGAACTGTTAAGCGTGTATCTTGTTGAGACCATAAAAAAAGAGAAATTCCAATGTTTCATTTTGAAATATATGGTGATAAGGAGTGTGAACTTGGATGGAGAATTTGATTCTCCAATTGGAACTAGTAAAGAAAGAAATGAAATTCTATAATAAATAGTCTTACTTTGTGCGTGTGAAGCGTCTTTTTTATTGTTTACATGTGTCGATGTAGTTTTCTTGCTTTGGATACACTTATATATACTTGGCTCGGTTCATAATTGAAATTCCGGATTGCACGGAATAGTCCCAATAAACGGTAGTCGTCCTAAACACTAATCGGAGAGTATACACAACTTTGAACAAATTAAAAGTTAATCTCTCCACAACCTAACAACCTAGGTTCAAACAATTGCACAAGAAATTCACAATTGACAATAAATATATATGCAACAAGCACAATCAATTGTACAACCTAGAATCCCAAAGTGAGCATCATCAATAGCTCACCACGGACTATATCTATCAATGTATGATCAAGCATGCAACATGTTAATTAATTAAGCACAATAACATATAGATAGGAAATCACACAATATGCTCATCAATTAAGCATAATACAATAGATAAGCAAACACACAAACAACACAACGATATGGTCACCCGGAAACCTCTACCTCTAGAGGGAAAACCGGAGGGGAGCCGTACCCCACGCTCTTGTGTAACACTATGAAAAACGCCAATTGGCAAACACGTACAAGGGGGAAACACAATCCCAAACTCTACACTATCAACCCTATGACTAGTGGCAGCTCTAACCTTGTGTAGCCTCCAAATGCTTCTTCAAGTGCTCCCACCTCAAGCCAATCCGATTGAACGAACTTCACCACGTGAATCCTCCAACCGCAAGCATCACCAACAATGCAAATGTGTGTGTGTATGAGTGAATGAAATGAATTCAATTCGTTAGACACAAGCAAGTAAACAAGGAACACTTGCTAGAATCAAACCAACCGAATTGACAAACCTTGAATATGATTCAAGGGTTGATTTAGTTATTCACAAGGAACAATAACTAAATCAACAACATCAAAGATGTGAGGATCCTATATCATGGAACTAGGGTCACTCAACTATACCAGAAAACTCTCTCAAGACGTTTTGGACAATATGCAAA
The DNA here is from genome assembly GCA_030142095.1 of Rubus idaeus. Taxonomy (NCBI): domain Eukaryota; kingdom Viridiplantae; phylum Streptophyta; class Magnoliopsida; order Rosales; family Rosaceae; genus Rubus; species Rubus idaeus. The sequence goes on from CM057971.1 coordinate 8,000,592, forward strand.
GAGTAAAAAGAGTTAGACTTAATGAAAACCGAAGGATTCTATTTATAGAAAACAAAACAGACGCTCGACGATCGATCGCACTATTACGGGCGATCGATCGCACTATTCATGAACAGTGTTACTGTTCATGAACAACGGTACTGTAGCAACGGTCACATTTTTGAATCGCAACGGGCAGATTCTCCAACGGTACTTTTGACGATCGATCGCACTATTCTTGACGATCGATCGCACTATTCATGGCGATCGATCGCACTATTCATGGCGATCGATCGCACTATTCACGATCGATCGTCATTGTTCACGTGAATAGTGTTACTGTAGCAAAAACAGAAAAATATCTTAAAATTAAATGTTTGCTTAACAAAAATGAAATTCAATTAATTTCTAGCAAACCTAAGATATTTGTGCTACATCTTTAAGCATAACCAAAGAGTATGAAATGCATATGCATGAATCATACCTTGAGTTGCTTGAACGAAACCTTCGATGAACAATGATCGAAGTCCGGAGAAAAGACCGGATAATAAAGGCGTCTTCACGAACCATCTCGAGCAAGAATAACCTAAGCCACGACACATAATCCCTTAAACAACCTAGCATTGAATACAAAGAAATGTTAATACAAGGGAAGAGGTTTTGTCAAATAGGAAATAGCCAATAGCAAATATTTTGCCCTTACAATAATTTATATATATTTTGAAAGAAAATTCTTAAGTGCTCCGCAGTATGGGTGTTCCGCTCTGTTGGATATATCATATCCGTTAAATTTTTGTTATCAACCTTGACCCTTCAATTTTGGCCCTTCAAAAAGTGGAGCATTGATACTACGGAGCATTATACACGTTGTCATGTTTGAATCTCTTTACAGACTTTGACCAACGATAAACTAACACAAACTTAATCTTCTCTCAGACATACACGTGCAATTTGCTTGTGTCCGCTTTCCAGTTTCCCATAATTCCTCTCTCTTGGTGAGATCCTACAATTCGACTTTCTCAATTTCCAACGTTGTCATCTGCAATCAATCTCAATTCTCAACTAATGCTTATTCAATTAGAGTCATATTAAAGGAAGAAACTATACAAAGAAATTATTTGATATAAATAAATATGCAAAGAAATTGATTTATTCAATTTTACTCATGAACACTGCTTATGAACTCGGGATTTTCTTGATGTATAAACTCCAAAATATTTAAGCTAAAGTTCATTAAAGAACTGAGTGAAAGAAAAAGAGAAGCAATTTTTATCACCATTCTTCTCTTCCCTTTTTATTTCTTTTGGACTTTCTTTCTTGTTTCCTTCCTTCCGTGTAACATGCTTAGGTATAAGCAAATTTAAGCTCTTTGAATTGCAAAAACGAAGAACCAATCAACCAAAACTGCCAAATCTAAAAGGCTTACTAAAAATATAAATACCAATTAAGTTTGATAAAATGGATTTTTACATTGCTTAAGTGGAAGAGCTGCATCGTTACCACACTACCATTGAGGCATTGATTCCATGCTAGTGCAAAATGAGAACAGAGACACAAGGGGGAAAAAAAAAAGTTTTTATCACAAATGATATATGAATTTTACCTTAATTATATACATAGTATCTGAACTTCACTTTTGATCACAACCAGTACCCGAACTCTTCGAGTTCATCCTAAATGGTACCTGAACTTCAATTTTTGTCACAAGTAGTACCCAAAGTTTTTAATTTTTGTCACAAGTAGTACCCAAAGTTTTTAATTTTTGTCACAATTAGTACCCATTTTAACCTTTTTTTTTATTTTGAGCACGCCTCTCGCACATATAATATCACAAAAATTGGCCTTAGGTATCAAAAGAGATGAAATCAAAAACTTTGGGTACCATTTGTGACAAAAATTGAAACTTTAGGTACTACTTGTGACAAAAATTAAAGTTCAGATACCAAGTATATAATTGAGAAATAATTCAAATACTAATGTGATAAAAATTCAAAAAAAAAAAGAGTTTGCACACCACCAAATGTGAATGCACATGGACAAAGTAAATACTGCAAAAGACAAATTGCAATTGCAACCGACTTAGAATTTCAAAATGTTGTATATATCTCAAAAAATAATTTTGTACTACGTTCGACTACCAGCTAAAGAGAAAGGAGAATGTGTTTACTCTTTAGTTAGCTATGCTTGTGCATGTTCAATGATACATTAATATATCGATACATCAAATAGACCGTCTTGATACAGAGGTAGACTAGTTTGATTCAGACTAATTTATCTACCTCTGTATCGAACTAGTCTACATTTATATCAGTTTAGTCTACTTTATATTTCGGTACATTAATATACCATAAACGAACCCGTGTATGTTATACATCTCGTCCCGTTATAAAAAAAAAAACACATTCAGAATGAGTTTTCTCTATTGTTTTGATTTTGCTCTTTTGATTGGAAATCAAAAATAATTAACACACACAACTCGCACTAGACACCGCCATCTCAACTCGCACACGAACCACGTACTGGCGACATAAGAGCCACTCTGAACCTATCCACCATGAAAGCTATCCCAAGCATTGCACTTATACTTCTCGCCACCTTCTTAGACTTCAAGGCCTGAGGGGAGGTTTCTAATTAATCAGAACCCAAACCGTAATAGTGTTCAGATCCACCAAGCTAGCTCGTTTCAAATAATTCATCATAGTCTGCCACAGTGGCACAGTGCCACCACCACCACCATGGCATTTTCCTAGTGTCCACCCATCCTATGATTAAAATACCTAACGATGTTTTATTAGAAGTTTTTACGTAATGAAATGGTGTGGTTAATCGCATAATGCATGCTTGCTATCTCAACATGGAATAAACTAAATATATTAAGTCAGATACGTACCAACGTCTTTGGCGCTCCTGATAGCATAAAACTAAAACCAAGGACCTCAATCACAAAATCAATAGATACAGAATACATGGTAATATGATCATATTATAGAACTAAAGTCTACGAGCTCACCTTGAGCAGACATGGTATGCACAGTAACACTTAATTTGAACTAAAGTCTCTGAACTCATCTTGATCATATTTATAACACTTTTTAAATGTACTACATCATAGTATGCATGCCTAAATTATATATATTTGTTTCCAATTTGGCTTGAAATTATCTCTGAACGAGGCCTTAAATAATTGACAGTCAATATAATTAATCACGTTGTGTGGAAAACTTAATTTGTTAGTTTTACAGCGCTTACATGCTCATATATATGTCCTTGTAAATATACGAATTAGGTGTAGAGCTAGCTCATGTGCTTTTACATATGTCTTTGTAAATTTGGTATTTGGAAAAATAACAATTAATATTGTGTTAATCTGTGGCGCAGACACTTGAATATGTTCCTTGTAGCCCACACACTGTGTATGCTTACATGAACCGTCCGGATGTTCAAGAAGCTCTCCATGCCAATGTCACCAAAGTCAAACATGATTGGCAACCATGTAGTGAAGTAATCACAAATTGGAGAGATAGCCCATCAACCGTATTACCACTTCTTTTTTTTTAAATGAACCGTATTACCACTTTTACATGAATCAATGGCTAATGGACTTCGAGTGTGGAATTTTAGGTAAATTTCAATTTTTTTTGTTCGAATCTTATATTTAAACTGTTGTTATTAACACACCTGAAATGTCAATTTACAAAGCTTTTTAGTTATCATATAAGTATGCACATAATTAATGCAGTGGCTATGTTGATGGAAGGGTACGTACCAGTCACTTTGACAATAGATTCATTTTAAATGATCTGATCTGACGACTGAAATTAAAACTCTGCACCTTAAAAAGTAAGGATCTCCTATATATACACAAGGCTTCTCCACTAAGGAGATCATTTCTTTTTAAGGTGCAGAGTTTTGATCTCAGCCGTTATATATATTCCTGATATTAATCTACTTACTTTATGTTGTGTACTAGGTTGGTGGATACACAGAAGAGTAGGAGGGAGACCTATCATTTGCAACCGTAAGAGAGGCAGGGCATATGGTTCCAAGCACACAACCTGCAAGAGCACTTTTAGTCATCAAAAACTTCCTTTTTGGCACACCTCTCCCTGATGCTACATGATACGACTGAACCTAGCTACCTAGCTATCTATATATATTTCTTATCAATATATACATACAAAATGAATCTCAAGTAAGGAGGTCCTTAGTGGAGAAGCCTTGTGATCTATTCTCTTATAAGATGCAACAAATAAGCGTACCAGAAAGAAGAGAGCTTAAAAAGAAGAAGATGAATCTCAAATAAGAGATTCTGTCAGATCATTATATGATATGATATGATCTCAAATAAGAGATTCTTTAGAGTTTGGTATGATTTCAGCCGTCAGATCAGATCATTTAAGTTCAACTTATATATGAGTTTACCTTAGAGTTGTAGGAACTTGTGGGACTTTAGTCCCACATTGAAGAAATGTTAAGGGTCTATACCCTTTATATGGGATTAAGTATGTAAAAAGTTAAATGGGTGAAAAGTGAGATGTGGGCCTTTTATTGGGCTACACACACATATATCTAAAAGTCAAAAGATGGCCTTGGGCTCTTGGGCTCGGTTGATTAAATCCGAATTAATTTTTTTATTTAATATTTATATTTTCGAAATCAAACAGTTGCAACTGTTCGATAGGTTGCAACTGCCGACGCAACTTCCCGTTCAGGACTTTTATAAGGACGACCTCTGTCGTTGTTTAGATATCAATTTCGTCCTCTCCCTCTTCCTCTTTTCTTCTGCTATTCTGAGAAACATAAAGTAAATTCGCAAGGAACAAGTTCTTGTGCAAGAACTTGTTCTAGATAGTTGTATCCTCTAGATAGACGTCCGAACTACAGCACGAGTGGGGGCGAATTTCTGTCTTAGGTCACTAACAAGAGTTCTAGATTGTAATTATATATATATTGTTTGTGTACTGGATATTGGTTGGTTCTAACAAGAGTTTGGTATGATCCTTACTTTTCCGTTTGATCCGCCAAATAAGAGAGCTTAAAAAAAAGAAGAGGTATCTCAAGTAAGGAAGTCTTTATTTTATAAGGTGCAGAATTTTAAACTTAACTGTCAAATCCGTTTAAATGATTTGATATCTGATATGATGGCTGGAATTAAAACTCTACACTTTATAAAATAATAACCTCCTTAATAGAAAAATCATTATATACATATATACATATATACATATAGGAAATGATATTCAATCATTTCTTGCATTGTATGTATCTTTCTATGACACATACATACAATCAATTCATAGACCCCGCACAAAATCATAATTTAGTTGGAGAAATGATCAGACTACTCTCAAGGAGACGGGCCTTGGCCTCTGGCTGGCCCTATGTGGATTTAGAAGCATGGACCACGTCGTCCGCTATCTACCAAGTCAGGGGTAGCAAGTCCAATATACAGTCCCTACTGGGCCAAAAACCATTGAGAGGCTCACAATCAAGTATGCCTCCCTATGGGTCTATCTGGAATGGGTAATACCATTTACATATGGACGTATCTTGGTCTCCAAGGAGCAACCCAGTAGGGTTAAATTAGGAATGGCAATATGGGGGATTTCCCCGCCCCGCCCCGCGCCCGCGCCCCCGCGGGGGTTTGCTAAATGGGAGAAGCCCTGCCCCGCCCCCGCGGTTAATGGGCTCCCCGCCCACCCCGCACCACCATTTATTTTTGTTTTTTACTTTTTTTTCTTATACTGAGGTCCAAAGCTGAAATGGGCATTTGCCTTTCGAATCCAATCAACAGCCTCATTTCTAGCCTTAAGGTCCAAATCTCCACTTTGCAATCTCTTCAAGTAATCAAGACGAGGCAAGCGGTGGGATTCATTTTCAACAATAGAAGCCAAATACTCATCACTACTCTGCAATGTCAACCCGTCTTCTTCATCATCACCAAAGCCCCGGTTATGATTATGGTTTCGACGATTTGATCTTTCAAGCAAGGATTAACGTCGTCGGCTAACTTATTTGATTCCAAATTGCATCAAACCCAGAAAACTATAAGACCACCTAAACCCATACCAACTTTGATCAAAAGTTAATGAATGATGTACCTGAGATCGGGAGATCGGGATCGGGATCGGCTTCGAGGTCCTGCTCAAAACTCCGATAGCTGGCCGACAATGGCGGCGGCGCCGATGATGGGTTCAGAAACCCTTAAGAGTTTAAAGCTTCAAAAAGTTAAAATGAATTTGTCTTTTTTTTGAAGTATTAAACGGGGCCCCGTCTCCCCAACGGGGCTCCCCGCACCCCGCCCCGCATATAAATGGGGCTCCCCGCACCCCGCCCCACAAATAAATGGGACAAACGGGGTCCCCCATTAACCCCCCGTTTATCAGTTATGCGGGGTGACCCCGCGGGGCCCCGCCCCCGCTCCCCGTTTGGCCATCCCTAGTTAAATGCCTCCAAAATTCCAAAGACTTCAGGCAAACTCTAAGGTTAGATAGTCATACCAAATTTAGCCTGCTTTATTCTAGAAACATAAATGACTTGATCGTCGGAGTCCCTTTGGCCGGTACCACAATACCTTGCTATTACCAATTGAGTTGATATAATTTTTATGCTCAATCGTTTGTTAGGATCTCATAATATATTAAATTAAAAGTAACGACAAATATTATACCGGATATGAACAAAAAACTGGATGCAGCAAAGTCGTCGACCGGTCGCAACTTGAACCGTTGTGAATTCTTGGGGATCATTAATTGGCTAACTGTACGACCGGTGGCCCAGCACCGGCAACCAGTCAATCAGTCACCTTTTGATCTGTTGGGCCGAGGCCGGAGACGTACTTCAATTTTGTATATACACTATACAACAAAAAAAGAAAAATCAATTTTGTATATACAGTATACAACATTATCTTTCCAGCAAAAACTTGATTAATTCAAACAAAAAATAAAATAAAAAATTAATTTTGTAATATACACTATACAACAAAAACAAAAAAAATCAATTTTGTATGTACACTATACTACATTATCTTTCCAGCAAAAACATGATTCGAACTGTTTTTCTCTTTTGGCCATAATCGATAGAAAATAATTTCATTTTCTTTCCATTATTTGCAAAATATTCTGGAGTTTCTGTTTTGTTTGACAAAGATGCCAAGACGTACGTGACTCGTATGTTTAATCACTGATCTTTCTTATCTTGTTTTGCTTGTTTTTCTTGTACAGATTGATCAATCAGCTCTCATCACATCAAATTAAGCACTATGGACAAACATATGAACCTGATATGCTAAACATTTATTCAAACTCTTTGAAAAACGACAACCATTAGAGAATATTTCAATAGTTGATTGAATATTGCAAATTGATTGAGCTCTAATTTATGAGTTTATATATGCATTTCTTTATATGTATTAACTATGGACTGATGAATTGACAACAGTAATTGGCAATGAAGTTCTTTTGGTCAGTGCGTTAGGGTTGGATCTAGTTCTAAAGATGAAAAATAAATCAGCTCAAATTGTTTTTTGGATAAAATTCAGTCTATTACCTTAAATTTTAGACCAAAATCATGTCAGTCTCTACTATTTTAATTTTATCAACAATACTCTTGTACTTACCAATTTGATCAGTCTCGTTCATTCCATCAATTTTAACCGTTAAGTGTTGACATGACTCAAATCCATGTCATCGCTACGTCATCAAAAGGTGGGTTCCACTTTGAGTCACTGATATGTTATTTTCGCACAACAAAAAGATGCACAAAAATAACCTCAAGATAAACCCTACTATGGATATAATTGTCGAATGTAGTATGGAAAGTATGGATCGTTCCCGCAAGGGAATGGGACTTAACTGCAGACTAAACAGGACTCTATACTATAACGACTTAATACTGACCTAAACAGAAATATATAAACGTTAGACAGGCTAAAACAACACAGAAAATTATGAAATTAAATACCTAAACTGTAGACACACTAATAAAGACGCATACAAAATTTCAGAATTTTTGAAGTTGATTTGGTATTTCAATAAAATCCGGAAATACAGAGAACATAAACTAATAAAAGATAAATTGAGAAAAATATCAATGAGAGAAAATAGTTAGGGAAACTGCTATCCACCACCAACAATCATGCTCACACATTGTGTTCCAATTTAACTCTTTTATTTCTGGATGAAGATGCCCAGGTTAGCTCGGTATGCTTGAACATAACCTATTACCACTTTCTTACTTTGCATGTTAAGAGAGAGACGCTCTACCCTTAACGTATTTCCTAACGAGTAACCTAGAAGGACGCCTTACTAGATTTAACAAGTAGAAATCATTAAGTTTTAAAAGGGTTTGAGTCATCACAAAGCATCACAAGTACTGGTGTTGTCTTGCTTATCTTAGGAACCAAGTTACATGTTAACCGTAATCAACAAGTGCCACTCTAAAACATGTGAGGAATCTTATTTAACAAGAAGCAGGCATCACATATTCATAGCTATAAAACTCCTAACATGCTTACTAAGTATGCATCCAAAGTAAACATATAAGGAATTCATCAATGACATATTTAGTAACAAGGTTCTCATCCATAGATAAAAGAGATTAATTGGAATATCACAACATGTTTGCAATCATGAACGGAGCTTCAAAGCAGCCCCTAACTAAGAAAATTAGTTACACATACTTATAAACAAGAACATAGAACCCTCCATAAAGGTGGTATTTAATTACACAAGTTAATAATAACAACATATAACATAAATATAAAACCCTCCATAAAGGTGGTTATTCATTACAAGAATGTAAAACCCTCCATAAAGGTGGTTATCAATTACATAAACATAAACTTAAACATAAACATAAACATAAGAAGAAGTAGGAAGAGGGAGAAATGAGAAAGAGGGAGTTTGTCTCACCTCTTTGGTGTGTAGAAAATGAAGAAGGGAGTGTGGTATTTATAGGGAGGAAGAGGGGACAAAGGTGAGGAGAAAAATATTAAAATAAGAAAAAAAATAAAAATAAAAAATAAAAAGAAAGAAAATTCAAAATCAGATGGAGAGTAGCTGGAATCCTAAATGAGTAGGAAATTTGAAATTTGAAATTTGAATGAAAGAAGGATTCAAGAGAAAAGACAAGAATCCTAAAGAAGCTGATTTCTTTGTGATTTGACCTCTGACTATTCACATTGGGATATCTCTCTCATTACAATATATTTTCGGATGAGACTGGAAGCATTGGAAACTAGACTCATAGGGCTTGAATTGGAGAGTTCGAAACCCACATAGTTCCCACTGTATCAAAAACGGCAGCCTTCCAAAGTGGGCTTATTGCAGGAAAAATTGCTGATTTCTGGCAGATTGACCTTTGTCTATTCAAATCTGAATATTTCTCTCCAGAAAATAGATCTTCATGAACCGTAAAATTATTTGGAAAGTAGACATCCATAGCTTTCCATCCATATAAGGCACATTCTCTAGTTCATTCTGGATCAGTACAGTTTATTCCTCAAAGTTGGCTATTCCGCTCGATCTGCTTCAGGATTGCAGTCACCTTTCAATCCTCCTTTGCCATTTTTGCTTCTTTTTCTTGTTTTGACTCAATTTTATTATATTGCTCCAAAATCCTACAAAACATGAAAACTTAAATAAATAACACAAATAAATGAGAAATTAGCTAAGAAAATATAGAGATTCATAATGTACAAGTCGCATATAAATGCTCCTATCAAATACCCCCACACTTATTCTTTTGCTAGTCCTCGAGCAAACACAATGAAGACTAAATCACAAAGTATCCTTCCAACATTATCCTCAAAGAACATAATCAGATTAGGGCATAGAAATCAAGTTAGGTTTCAAAAATTCATGAGTTATGGATCAAATGTGTGACATGGTTTTGATTGTCAATTCAATGTACCAAAAGAAAGCATGCATACCGAAACTGTGCTAACCATAAACTCACAAGATATCACTCTTATTTTTCACACAAGTGTTTATAGGTTAGTGTTTGCACTCAAAACAATTTTATGCAATACCTCCATATGCTTGATCTTCAATCTAATCTCCACTTATCACACGAAATACATCTTGAATCGAAAGGACTTTTATTGGAATGTAACGAGGCTTAGGGCGAGGGGTAAAAGAAACGAAATGGAATGGAATAGCAAATTTCAAGCAAACTTAATGAGCAATAATTTTTTTGAGATTTTGAACTTAAGACGCTTCAAGTGATTCATTTCCTTAACCACTCTCCCAACACTACTTATTGAACATGAAGAACTCTTTCTTTTTCTTTTTTTTTTCTTTTTTTTTAACTGCCACAAGAGTACACATTCGAGACTACGATGGCAGATTTTATTGATAATTCTCTGCAAAAAATGATACCCACACACTTATTCTTATTCAAATACCCAAACTTGCTTCTTTTAGCATCATGAAATAATCAATCTCATATTGCTCATCAAGAAAACTTGAAAAGGGTAAGGCAAGTGTTTAAGTTAAGGGTAGATAGACATTTGTGGTGCAAAGAATGGAAAGGCTAACACAAGGCTCAAAATGGCAATCTAAAGGAATATCATTTTTTTTTTTTTTGGGATAAATGCTCATTTGGCCATGGTGGATTCCTAAATTGCCTAAGTCATTTCCAAGATGCACAAGTGTGACACAAAGTTTCGAAAGATATTAAGCAAGTTCTAGAGATGCATAACATAAAATTGATCACACATGAAGAACAAAGTGCGAAGAACTTAATGCACTTTCATGAAGCTCAAAACTCACAAAATGGCATATATAGTTCCCACAAGTCTCACGATGCTTCTCTCGTTTCAATGCATTGTCATGACAAATGAAATCAAACAATTGATCCATAACAATTTATTTTGAAAAATGAAGTTCACGAAACCCAAACATGCTTTTTTTTAGCCCTTTAAGTTCAATTTCATCATCGGAGTTGGAAGAAACTAACACAAACACATGAAAACTAAATTTTTTTTTTTAAATATTTTATTTCGAAAGAAAAATTTTAAATAAACAAACAAACACTTTCTAAGACTCGATAGCTCCAAAGCCAGTGTGAAACAAACGAGCTTTTACTTGAGTAATAAAACTAAAACAATTTTTTTTTGGCGGGTTGTCGAAAATGCTACTTGACCCGAAGACACTAAGAACACAACTAACCTTCTCCCCACACTTAGACAAGACATTGTCCTCAATGCAACAAGGATGAAACACACAACAATGCAAAAGAAAAACGAGGGAAAGCAAAACACAAGCAAAGAGTTGGACAGAAAATAAGAGAGGAGTAAAGAAAACATCCCTGATAATCTTCCATCATTGGGTTGCCTCCCAAGTAGCGCTTGGTTTAATGTCTTCAGCCAGACAATATCACAAATCATCACTCAAGAGGAGCTGGATCGTGGAGAGATACCTCATCCACTACGTGCTCCACAAAAGACTCATAATACGGCTTGAGTCTATGACCGTTCACTTTGAATACTCCCCCGGTCCTCATACTTTGGATTTCTACTACACCATGAGGAAAAACATTAATAACAACAAATGGACCCATCCATCGAGAGTGAAGCTTACCTGGAAATAACTTGAGGCGTGAGTTGAAGAGGAGAACTTTTTGTCCAATGACAAAAGTCTTTCTTGAAATCATCTTATCATGAAATGCCTTGGTTTTCTCCTTGTAAATTCGACTAGACTCATATGCATCATGGCGAATTTCATCTAACTCATTCAACTGAAGTTTTCTTTGTTCTCCGGCGACTTTCATGTCCATGTTATAGGCCTTCACTGCCCAATATGCTTTATGCTCAAGTTCTACCGGAAGATGGCAAGACTTACCATAAATCATCCGAAATGGAGACATCCCAATAGGTGTTTTGTAGGCGGTCCGATATGCCCACAATGCATCATTCAAGCGCGAACTCCAATCTTTCCGATTAGGATTCACGGTCTTCTCCAATATCTGCTTGACTTCTCTGTTGGAGACCTCGGCTTGACCACTTGTTTGAGGATGGTAAGGTGTAGACACCTTATGAGTGATGTTGTACTTTCTAAGTAATGCTTCAAAGGTCCTGTTGCAAAAGTGAGTTCCTCCATCGCTAATGATTGCCCTAGGTGTTCCAAACCTTGCAAAGATATGATCTTTAAGAAAACTAAGAACAACCTTAGAGTCATTAGTTCGAGTGGCACGTGCTTCCACCCATTTAGAGACATAGTCCACAGCTAAAAGAATATAAAGAAATTCATTCGATGATGGAAAAGGTCCCATGAAATCAATACCCCAAACATCAAAAATTTCCACAACAAGAATGGGCATTTGAGGCATTTGATTTCGTGGTCCTAAGTTACCTGTCCTTTGACAACGATCACATGTGGCACAAAATACATAAGCATCCTTGAACAAGCTAGGCCAATAGAAACCACTCTCCAAAATTTTGAGTGCAGTCCGCTTAGCCCCAAAGTGACCTCCACATGCATAAGAATGACAGAAGGTTAAAATAGAATGAAATTCAGATTCGGGTACACACCTTCGTATCATTTGATCTGGACAATGCTTCCACAAATATGGATCATCCCACACATAGTGCTGGGCGGTCTTCACAAGCTTATCCTTTTGAGCACGGGTCATATCATCTGGTATCTTCTTAGTAGCGATGTAGTTGATGATGTCGGCATACCAAGGATCCACAACATTCATAGCAAATAATTGCTCATCAGGAAAATGTTCACGCAAAGGTAGAGTGTCTTCCTCTACATCTTGACCATGTATCATGCGGCTTAAGTGATCCGCCACCACATTCTCACTCCCTTTCTTGTCTTTAATTTCAATATCAAACTCTTGTAGTAAGAGAATCCATCGAATCAACCTGGGCTTAGCATCCTTCTTGGTAAAGAGATACCTTAATGCTGCATGATCTGAGAAAACAATTACTTTAGTTCCAATTAAGTAAGAACGAAATTTTTCTAAAGCAAAAACAACAGCAAGTAACTCTTTCTCTGTAGTAGAATAATTAAGCTGAGCATCATTAAGAGTGCGAGAAGCATAATAAATAACATGAGGAAGTCTGTTCACTCTCTGTCCAAGCACAGCTCCTACAGCATAGTCGGATGCATCACACATGAGTTCAAATGGAAGATTCCAATTCGGTGACATGATAATGGGGGTTGTGGTCAACATCTCCTTGAGCTTCTCAAAAGCCTTCTTACAATCCTCATCAAAGTTGAAAGACACATCTTTTTGGAGTAGACAACACAAGGGCCTTGTGATTTTGGAAAAATCTTTGATAAAACGCCGATAAAAACCTGCATGTCCAAGAAAAGAGCGCACTTCCCTCACAGTTGTGGGAGGTGGTAAGGACTGCATAAGATATATTTTGGCTTTATCAACTTCTATGCCTTTAGCAGAAACAATATGTCCCAAAACTATACCTTGTTGAACCATAAAGTGACACTTTTCCCAATTTAAAACAAGGTTAGTTTCCTCACATCTTTTCAAGACAAGAGCCAAATTATTCAAACAAAAGTCAAAGGAATCACCGAAAACTGAAAAGTCATCCATAAATACCTTGATGATTTTCTCAACCATATCTGAAAAAATGCTCATCATACACCGCTGAAAGGTAGCCGGTGCATTACACAATCCAAATGGCATCCTTCTATATGCAAACGTCCCAAAAGGGCATGTGAACGTTGTCTTCTCTTGATCTTCAGGAGCGATGACGATTTGATTGTAACCCGAATATCCATCCAAGAAACAATAATGCGAATGACCTGCAAGACGTTCTAACATTTGGTCAATAAAGGGTAAGGGAAAGTGATCCTTACGTGTAGTGGTGTTAAGCTTGCGATAGTCAATGCAAACTCTCCACCCCGTTTGAAGGCGTTGAGGAACAAGCTCGTTGTCCTCATTCTTGACCACAGTGATGCCAGAACGTTTCGGAACTACTTGGACGGGACTCACCCACTTGCTATCTGAGATAGGATAGATGATTCCAGCATCAAGGAGTTTGAGAACTTCCTTCTTTACAACTTCCATCATAGGAGGATTCAATCGGCGTTGCGCTTCTCTAGTTGGTTTTGAACCCTCCTCAAGAAGTATGCGATGCATGCACTTGGTGGGGCTTATTCCTTTAATGTCTGCAATCCCCCATGCAATTGCAGTCTTATGCTCACGTAAAACCCGTAGGAGCTTCTCTTCTTCCTGCATAGAAAGGTTAGAAGCAATAATAACAGGCAGAGTCTCCTCCCTCTCCAAATATGCATATTTCAGATGCTCTGGCAAAGGTTTCAATTCAAGTGTGGGTGCCTGAATCACAGAAGGCACAAGTTCTTTGTCAGAAATAGGAAGGGAAATAAAGTTAGAAGACTTACCTAGAATTATTGGACGAGATTCAAGTGCTGCTAAAATTTCTTGAAGGTCATTTTCATTCTTAACCCATTCGGCAGCCAAATTCTTTTCGATTGTCCCGTTTTGTCGACTTGTCGATGCGATCTTGTTGATCGGTTGGTCATGTTGTTGGATGCCCATCTCCATCACCGTTTTCAGCACATCATCTCCCATATTTGCATCAAATATGTCCTGCACCAAATAATCAAGAATATCAATGGAAAAACAAGAATTAACATCCTTTGGATACCTCATGGCTTCAAAGATATTGAAGCTATTCTTTCTCTCTTCGAATTCCATTGTCAAAGTTCCTTCATACACATCGATCTTTGTACGGGCAGTTCTCATGAATCCTCTTCCAAGAATGAGAGGTAAAGATGTGGGCATTGGGTCATGCTCCATCTCAAGAACAAGGAAGTCGGCTGGGAATATCAAGTCATTCACTTGTACAAGAACATCTTCCAAATAGCCTTCGGGATACACATGAGAGCGATCCGCTAATTGAATGACCGTTCTAGTCGGCTTAAGCTCCCCTAGCTGAAGAGACTCATACACAGAGTACGACATTAAGTTAATTGAAGCACCTAAATCAAGTAAAGCATGCTCAAACCTGGTTTCACCAATGGTGCAAGGGATGGTGAATCGACCGGGGTCCTTCAACTTGGGAGGAAGCTTCCTTTGAAGCACAGCAGAGGCTTCCTCACTCATAGCAATGGTCTCAACTTCATCAAGCTTTCTTTTGTTAGTACAAAGTTCCTTAATAAACTTTGCGTACCTGGGAATTTGCTTGATGGTGTCAAGGAGAGGAATATTCACTTGGACCTTAGAAAGAATTTTCAAGATATCTTTGTCGCTTTGCTCCTTCTTCTTCTTTGCAAACCTATTAGGGAAAGGAATAGGTGGCACATAGGCATTAGGACCAGTTTTACTTACCTGAAGAGGGTTGGGCGCGGTTGGGGGAGTCGAAGCAACTCCTAGTCCCAATGGAATTTCAGATTTTTCTTGGTCAGCCCCAGTCGACCGATCGAGCAACTCGTCAGGCCATGGTTCATCTTCTTTGCCCGTGGTTCGACCGGTTGCCAGCACAACTCGAGGTGCTCTCGGGTCTTCCAGCTGCTCCCATATTGCAGTTTGCAAATCCTTACCTCCCTTTGAAGCATTTTTTGGCCTTTTGATCAACACGGATGCCTTCGGTAGCTCTTTTCCACTCCTCAGTGTAACGGCTTTAACCTGTTCATGGTTAGTTCCATTGGGATTTATTTCAGTCTGAGAAGGAAGTGTACCTGGCACTCTAACATTAAGTTGCTCACACATTTGGCCAACAATTGTCTCAATATTCCGAATTGCTTTGTCTTGGTTTCGGAATGTGTTCTCCGTTTTATCTTTGAATGCCTTATTATCCTGCATGATGGATTTAGTATCATTGGCAATAGAAAGCACAAGGTCTTCAAGCTTACTTGAGGATTGGTGAGGTGGATATGGATTAAAATTTTGAGGCCTAGGAGCTTGAGTAAAGCCAGGAGGTGGAGCCTTGTAGTTGTTGTTTGCTCCTTGTTGATAAGTCGAAACACCAGCATTGGTACCCCAACGAAAGGCGAGAGGAACATTGCCATCGTTCCTAGGTCTTTGTTGCCCCATATAGCTAATTTGCTCTTGACTTACTGCAGAATAAGGACACAATGAAGTAATGTGATCATTAGTTGAGCAATAAGCACATACCTCAACTTGAGCGGCTCCTTGGAGCGACATGTTCTTCATCATTGCATCAAGCTTTTCCTCAATGGCAGCAATCCTTGTTGAGTCTCCTCCACTTGCTCTCATCTCATAAGCATCCTTGAGTTTCACTTCTTGAAATCCCTTTGTTGAGAATTGTTGAGAATTCTCACTCAATGTCTCAAAGATGTCGAAGGCTTGATCGCTATTCTTGTTCATAAAAGCACCTCCACAAGCAGAATCCACAAGGGCTTTGTTTGCATCATTCAAACCCTCATAGAAAAATTGAGCTTGATCATCCTTAGAGTAACCATGATGAGGACACTTTCTCAGCAGCCCATTAAAGCTCTCCCAAGCTTCACAAAATAGATCCCCTTGCTTTTGTCGGAAAGTATGAATGTCTCTCCTTAATTGCCTTGTTCTTTGAGCAGGAAAAAACTTGGTGATGAATTTTGTGGACAGCTGATCCCATGTAGCAATGGTATTTGGGGGCAACGAATTCAGCCACCACTTAGCATGATCCTTCAAGGAGAATGGGAACAAGATGAGCTTCAGCTGCTCGGCAGTCAAACCTGGTGGAAACTGAGTTCTACAAAGATCATAGAACTCTCTCAAGTGGTTGTTCGGATCCTCATTTTGTTTGCCATAAAAGTGAGGGACTGAATTGATGAGTTGTGGAGACAAACTGAATGTGGTGCCATCAGCAGGAGTGAATGTGATGCACGAAGGTTGTGCAACACCCTGAGGAACAAAACAGGATTTCAATGGCTTTGGATCATCAGCCATTGCGCTGACAGGTGGTACTTGCTCTTCCTCAATGTCAGAATCTGAATGTGCTAAAGGTGGTGGATCTAGAAGAGACCCTAGGCCATGAGATGGTGGTGTAGACGGAGATGTGGGTGTAAAATCCGTAAGAAAACGTTGAGTGGTTGCCTTACGGTTGCGGCGAGCAGTGCGTTCGATCTCAAAATCAAAAAGAAGTTCTTTTTCTTGAGTTTTCCGGGTGATCATGAACTACAAAACAAACACAAAAAAGTTAGAAAAACTAAAACACAAACAAAAATCTGCAATCAAATTAAACATTCCCCGGCGACACGGCGCCAAAATTGATATGTTATTTTCGCACAACAAAAAGATGCACAAAAATAACCTCAAGATAAACCCTACTATGGATATAATTGTCGAATGTAGTATGGAAAGTAGGGATCGTTCCCGCAAGGGAATGGGACTTAACTGCAGACTAAACAGGACTCTATACTATAACGACTTAATACTGACCTAAACAGAAATATATAAACGTTAGACAGGCTAAAACAACACAGAAAATTATGAAATTAAATACCTAAACTGTAGACACACTAATAAAGACGCATACAAAATTTCAGAATTTTTGAAGTTGATTTGGTATTTCAATAAAATCCGGAAATACAGAGAACATAAACTAATAAAAGATAAATTGAGAAAAATATCAATGAGAGAAAATAGTTAGGGAAACTGCTATCCA
The DNA here is from genome assembly GCA_030142095.1 of Rubus idaeus. Taxonomy (NCBI): domain Eukaryota; kingdom Viridiplantae; phylum Streptophyta; class Magnoliopsida; order Rosales; family Rosaceae; genus Rubus; species Rubus idaeus. Next base: position 8,018,182 of record CM057971.1, read on the forward strand.
CCACCAACAATCATGCTCACACATTGTGTTCCAATTTAACTCTTTTATTTCTGGATGAAGATGCCCAGGTTAGCTCGGTATGCTTGAACATAACCTATTACCACTTTCTTACTTTGCATGTTAAGAGAGAGACGCTCTACCCTTAACGTATTTCCTAACGAGTAACCTAGAAGGACGCCTTACTAGATTTAACAAGTAGAAATCATTAAGTTTTAAAAGGGTTTGAGTCATCACAAAGCATCACAAGTACTGGTGTTGTCTTGCTTATCTTAGGAACCAAGTTACATGTTAACCGTAATCAACAAGTGCCACTCTAAAACATGTGAGGAATCTTATTTAACAAGAAGCAGGCATCACATATTCATAGCTATAAAACTCCTAACATGCTTACTAAGTATGCATCCAAAGTAAACATATAAGGAATTCATCAATGACATATTTAGTAACAAGGTTCTCATCCATAGATAAAAGAGATTAATTGGAATATCACAACATGTTTGCAATCATGAACGGAGCTTCAAAGCAGCCCCTAACTAAGAAAATTAGTTACACATACTTATAAACAAGAACATAGAACCCTCCATAAAGGTGGTATTTAATTACACAAGTTAATAATAACAACATATAACATAAATATAAAACCCTCCATAAAGGTGGTTATTCATTACAAGAATGTAAAACCCTCCATAAAGGTGGTTATCAATTACATAAACATAAACTTAAACATAAACATAAACATAAGAAGAAGTAGGAAGAGGGAGAAATGAGAAAGAGGGAGTTTGTCTCACCTCTTTGGTGTGTAGAAAATGAAGAAGGGAGTGTGGTATTTATAGGGAGGAAGAGGGGACAAAGGTGAGGAGAAAAATATTAAAATAAGAAAAAGAAAAAAAATAAAAAATAAAAAGAAAGAAAATTCAAAATCAGATGGAGAGTAGCTGGAATCCTAAATGAGTAGGAAATTTGAAATTTGAAATTTGAATGAAAGAAGGATTCAAGAGAAAAGACAAGAATCCTAAAGAAGCTGATTTCTTTGTGATTTGACCTCTGACTATTCACATTGGGATATCTCTCTTATTACAATATATTTTCGGATGAGACTGGAAGCATTGGAAACTAGACTCATAGGGCTTGAATTGGAGAGTTCGAAACCCACATAGTTCCCACTGGATCAAAAACGGCAGCCTTCCAAAGTGGGCTTATTGCAGGAAAAATTGCTGATTTCTGGCAGATTGACCTTTGTCTATTCAAATCTGAATATTTCTCTCCAGAAAATAGATCTTCATGAACCGTAACATTATTTGGAAAGTAGACATCCATATATTTCCATCCATATAAGGCACATTCTCTAGTTCATTCTGGATCAGTACAGTTTATTCCTCAAAGTTGGCTATTCCGCTCGATCTGCTTCAGGATTGCAGTCACCTTTCAATCCTCCTTTGCCATTTTTGCTTCTTTTTCTTGTTTTGACTCAATTTTATTATATTGCTCCAAAATCCTACAAAACATGAAAACTTAAATAAATAACACAAATAAATGAGAAATTAGCTAAGAAAATATAGAGATTCATAATATACAAGTCGCATATAAATGCTCCTATCAGTCACATCAGCAATTAACGGTCAAAATTGACTGATTGGACTAGACTGATGAAATTGGTAAGTACATGAGTGTTGCTAATGAAATTAAAAGAGCATGGACATGGCATGATTTTCGGACTAAAGTTTAAGATGATAAACTAAATTTAGTCAGACATGATGAGTTTTTCTATAAGAAACACTACGACTTTTTCTATTACCCCCAAAATCTATTGTATGAAATTTTATACGATAGTTTTGGGTTATTTGGAAACACTTTTGTCTTTTGACACCATACGTAGGAATATAAATCCTCTCTAACGTAATTAAAGATTAAAGTTAATTGAATTTGATCGATCAATCGATTGATGCAATACATTAATTTTAGGCAAAATGTCACTTTTGGTCACTGAACTTTGGGGTTTTAGACACTTTGGTCACTCAAGTTTCCAAAATGTTACTTTGGTCACTCAAGTTTGACACCGTCTGTCACTTTGGTCACTGCCGTTAAATCTACCGTTAGGAGCCGTTAAAATTGAGGACATTTTTGTCAAATCACTAATAAAAAATATTTTTTAACTATAAGAATTTTAAAAAAAAATTAACAAAAAAAAAATTCCGGAAACTTCTGGATTTTTTTTCCAAAGAATCCTGAACCCAACCCGTTAAACAATCCCCCGACCCGGACCCATTTTCTTCATCCGGCCACCACCGGCGGCAGGACCACTCGATTTAGGCTCCCCTCCACCTCGCCCAGCTCCCTGTGGTGGTCTTGTGGCTCGATTTGAGCCACAACGTGTGCAGAAAAGGGCCGAAAAAAGACCCGATCGGCGGCGGAATGACCCGATTTGCGGCGGCTATTCCGGCCACACCGTGACCGGAAAAGATATGGGTTTTGTTCCTCTCAATCCTAGGAACCTATCCATGGTGGTGGATCACAACGAAATCAAACAAAACTTCACGAATTAAGTTTTGAAATTTTGGATTACCAAAGCTTTCGAGCCCGATTCCGGCCAATATACTTTGAATCAGACCTCGATGTAGTTACAAAAGTTGATCCTTGGGTTGTCTTCTTCATTTTGATATAAACTTTGTGGCGGTTGGAGGTGGTTTACGGCGGCGCCTCCATGGGCTCATGGTTGCTGATTTGACCGAAATGCCCTCGCGAAAATTCATTATTTACATAGTTTTAACGGTAGATTTAACAACAATGACCAAAGTGACCGACGATGTCAAACTTGAGTGACCAAAATGACATTTTGGAAACTTGAGTGACCAAAGTGTCTAAAACCTCAAAGTTGAGTGACCAAAAATGATTTTTTGCCTTAATTTTAAACACTCATTGCCAGAAGTTCCTTTTGGCTAAAGAATTAATAAAACCATCCTAGAAAAATGCCAAACATATATCTCTATCTAAAATCAACCAAGTGATGGAATCCCTAACCACTCATCGATCCTCCCATCACATATACTCTATGAATGTAATCCATATCCCAATTTCCAACCATATTCCACCATGAAAAATATTGAAAGATCTGAGGCTTCAGGCAAACACACACTTGTGTAGTTGTGTGACTTGTGTCGACCTCCATTATCAATTATTGTATCATAATACAAATCCAGTTATGTATGGTATAGTCTCACACTCTCGCCCTTTTGTTTTCTTTCAACTTTTTATTATTTTTTATTTTTTATAAAACTAGTTTTTTCTTTCATCATTTTCAGGTAGCCATTTCTAAACAATTAATTAATAAGGATTAGATTTGTTGGGATTTGGCCATGGTTGATGGGCAATTTTCTTTTAGTTATCCTTCCCTCCTCAATTGGGCATTTGACGTGATGATCACTCTTGGCTGTTGAAATTGCTGAGCCAAAAGTTCAGATAGACACTGTAGGATCCGAAATCGATCTCCTACGTACTACTAAATGATCCGATATGTAGTTCTTTAACCTTTTGGGTTGCACCGATTCTTTCCCGAGGAGTTGACTATTGGCATGTTCTCTGTCAAGACTAAACCATTGGTATGCTTCTGTCTATGTTCCTAAAGCTAATAACGATTCAAGCTAGGTTACTAATTGTGTACATAATTAAGGCAAGACCCAGGAGATCATCCAAAAGTGTTGTACATCTTCTTAATGCATTATCGATGATGAGATTCGGGATATTACAGTTTCTTCTACAGGAGAAGTCATATCCCGTCGATGGTAATGCAGGATGCAACGAATCGCGATCATTTTAAATGTCTATGGATCCATGTTATCCCATAATGTAGGAGGAGCCAAGTGTGAGAATGTGGAGGGATTTGATTCATGATCTCTTTAACTATTGTCAATTGATTTTTGGTTGTGATGTCCAGATTACTTTATTATAATATCAAAGTCAGGTTCTCCCACATGTGAAGACAAGTGGTCACACGTGCTCCACATCACCCTAAGTTGTTCACGTGTATGGCTTAAAATTTGTTACACATACGGAGGTGTGTGAGGATGTAGAGTGTTATCCCACGTTGGAGAATAAAAACCTTGCAAATGTGTTTATAAAAATCTAGGTCTCTCCAACCAGTGCCAATTAGTTTTGGTTGTAACGCTCAAATTACTATATAACCGAGGAGATGCTCACTCTTTTCTCTCGTCATCGGTGAGTAGCCATCGTCATAATTCATAACCATGCCCCAAAATCCCATAAATGCATGCGGTGGGCTGGATCGCGCCTCCGATACTATTTGTAACAACTCAAAACGCACTCCCGGCCTATGATTCAAAAGTGTCGGCTAAAATTACGTACATTCAAGTTAACAGTGATAGGAAAACCATACTGTATGATTTTGAGTGATTAGCCGGCAAGAGAGAACTGGTAGGTGTACGTACTATAACCACATATTCTTATTACTAACAAGATAACAAAACAAATAGTCCATTAATTAGTTTTCAAGTCCCATCCCGAATGAATAAACTTGTTATGGTCATTTCGAAATGGACAAGAAGGACAGGCTAATGATCATTACAAAAATTACTAACTAATTAATAACGATAATAAATTTATAAAATAGTGAAGAATTCAAAGAATCATGATGAAGGCATACAAAGTTTCCTTAGAAGCCGGCCCTTCTAGTTAAGGGTTTGTTACTCATTCTTCTTTGTCAGGTTGGATCGATGCTCATTATATATATGATATGAATTGCATGTGTATAATTAATTGAACCAAGCACTCCCAAAACACTACTCACATGGCATAACATGATTGGTGACTACGAACAAACTCCTCCTCATCACATTTTGTCCCTACATAAAAATGAAGCTAGTGACCTCTCTAGCTATCTCATACCCTCTAATTGGCTTTTGATTTCTCTGCAACCAGTAGTCCACATTTTAAAACAATCATTCTTCTTTGGATCCCAAGCCCCATAAGAGCTTGAGCCTCTCCCCTGTTTTTTTTTCCTTCAAAAAGCACTAATAGAGTAATAGCTTAGCATGAATATTCTCAAGCCTTGTTTGGTTCTTCTCTCTTCTTTTCTCATTCTCTCTTGCTTCTTCATAGCTCAAATCCATGGAAGCAAGCAATCACAAGCGCTTTCTCGGCTCTACAAGTCCAAGCTGAATTCGGAAAGCGCAGGCATCGACACGAAGCCATTCGAGGCAATTCTTCATGCGAACGCAACCAACATTCATCCCCAGGAAGGGTTGAAGGAGAAAGATAGGATCAAAAGCTTGCCTGGACAACCCAAAGTGAAGTTCAATCAGTATGGTGGGTATGTTACAGTGGATAAAAATGCAGGTCGTGCATTTTTTTACTACTTTGCTGAAGCTGATAACCAGCGGGCTAAGGATTCTTTGCCTCTTCTTCTATGGCTCAATGGAGGTAATTTCTAAATTTCCAATGTGTCAATGTCACCAGCTCAACCCATGCTATAAAGTTTGTTTGCTATAGAAGATATCCAAGTTTGATATTATAATTCATTTTATTCATTAATATTATTATTTTCTTTTTTCCGTGATTATCCAATGAAATAAATGAAATTTTCATCATTCTTGTGTGAGGCTGGCTAGCTACTTCTCTTTCTTTGTAGTATGAATCACATCTTTGCATGATGGTTCCAAAATATTGGGCTGGAGGTGATTATTAAAAGAAGAATAGTTTTTAGGCTATACTATATTCATTCATCAATTATTGATGCCACCAAAAGAATTATTAATCTTTATTACACCAAAGGTTAACTATTAATTACTTGGTTGCTTGTTTTATAGATCGACTTGCATCAATTATTATACTTATGAGTTATGACTTTAGTTTGTCATCCTTGAAATTTTTGACTGTTATACACGTGAACGACTGTAAATTGTTGATGTCTTGGTGGTGTTATAATTAAGATAATCAACTGTTGATAATCGCCTACACGTAGATGGAGGGCTGTTTTTAATAATTATTGTATACACGTTTGATCAAATCATGCCTCTTTCCCAGGTGGCTTCCTGTCACCTCTTTTTTTTTATAAGGGGATTCAAATCCCAGAATTTACTCTTGTGGAGGATATCTCGGCGTTCATGTTGTCGTTATAAATCTTTCGGTTGAAAAGTGTATACTTAAAAAATGAACGTTGAAAAAAGTTGTTTGATTGATAACATGCATGTTGCGGTCAAACAGTTCACTCATATACCCAATTGGGTTGCCTTTTCCCATTTCTGCTTTACTCTAATCCTAATACTTTTACACACTCACCACTTGATCAGTAAACCTCAAGAGCTTACTTCAGTTCCCTAAATTAACAAAATTGATCGAGCAATTTTCATATGGAGTAATGCTCATTGATTATATGTTGGATACCTTATAGGACCTGGATGTTCCTCTCTTGCTTATGGAGCAATGCTCGAGCTTGGACCGTTCCGTATTCATAGCGATGGCAAAACACTATACAGAAACAGATTTTCATGGAACTATGGTACTAACTCTAATACAACTAATTGAAGATGATTTCAACTAATTTATAATTTTGAGTCAATTAATCATAACTGTTGTGATTATTTTTTGTTTATCAGCTGCAAATGTGTTGTTCCTTGAGTCTCCTGCTGGTGTGGGCTTTTCTTACTCTAACAGAACATCAGATTATGATAAAAATGGGGACAGAAGAACAGCTGCAGATAATTATGTGTTCTTGGTGAATTGGTTGGAGAGGTTTCCTGAATTTAAGGGGAGGGAGTTCTATATATCTGGTGAAAGCTATGCAGGGCATTATGTGCCTCAACTTGCACATACTATTCTCTACCACAACAAGAAGGCTAAGAAAACCATCATCAACCTCAAGGGCATAATAGTAAGTCCCTCTCTCTGTTTCTCCATGATTGGAATCTCTTAGTAGTTAGAATTTAGACTTGATGTAGTGCTATGTTCTTGGATTCTTAGTTGTTAGTGCAATGATAACGAATTGTTGGCCCATTGCCCACATTTGGTGGTGAAAAACTGTTATCATACATATAGATCCCTTTTATTCTTTGTTATATCTGTCCCTTTTTGGCTGGAATATATAGTACGTCATCATTTCTCTTTCTGGTTGTTATTACTGCACATGCTATGGGCTGGTCCTTTCATTTGTTCCTTTGGGCCATGTGAGGTGATCCCCATTTCCACTCATTTTATGTCATAATCAGAGGTTTAACTAGTACAGTACATAGTTGAATATGCATATGCACTATTGTTTTTCAATTCTGGTTAAGAGTGTGAATCCCACATTGAGACAGTAAAGCCTTGCGTTACAATATACAATACTCTTGGACTTCTTCATCCATTGCTAATTGGTTTTTTGAGTTTGATGCTCGATCTAATCTTTCACATATATCACATTTTTCTATGTGTGAGAGTTTTAATCCGAGGCAAAGTTGTTGATAATTCCCGGTCATAAGTTATCACTAAATGAAAGTGACATTTCAAACACTAACTATCCGGCCCTCTTCTTGCCTAAAAATTTTCTTTGATACATGATGCAGATTGGGAATGCAGTGATTAATGATGAAACCGATACAAGAGGAATGTATGACTACCTTGCCAGCCATGCTCTCATTTCCGACGAAACTGCAAATCAAATCCGAAAATACTGTGATTTTTCCCCCAATGCCACTACCCAACCCAAGGAGTGCAATGATGCTACTGATGCTTCTGATAAGGCTACTTATTTCCTTGATATCTATAACATCTATGCCCCTGTATGTTCCTCTTCCAATCTCACCATCCAGCCCAAAAAGGCTTCAGTAAGTTCGAATTAAACTTCCCAGCTAGCCCCCAAGTATATGCAACACTTTTAGACCAACTCTTACCTGCTATTTATGATCTGTGTTACTTTGCGGTGCAGATACTGAAATTTGATCCATGTAGCGAGTACTATGCACATGGTTATTTGAATCGGCCTGATGTTCAAGAAGCTCTCCATGCTAATGTTACTAAACTCACACATGACTGGCAACCATGCAGTGATGTAATCACACAATGGGAAGATAGCTCATCAACTGTACTACCCCTTCTACACGAGTTTATGGATAATGGACTTCGAGTCTGGATTTTTAGGTACAATTTCAACTGGTTCTTCCTCTTCATCTTATAATTCTACTCCAATTTCACTATTTACAAGAAATGTGACTAATAGCAATTCATATGTATGGACATAAATAATGCAGTGGCGATATCGATGGAAGGGTACCAGTAACTTCAACAAAGTATTCTATTGAGAAGATGAATCTTCCGATCAAGACCGAATGGCACGCTTGGTTCCTTAACGGACAAGTAATTAACTTTTCTGTTCATCTGAGTCTTTTTTTTTATACAGTTTGGATCTTCCATCAAGTCTTTGGGTTTTGAAAGGTCATTTAATTGGTTTATTTAATTTGAATATTGTACTATGTTCTGCAACAGGTTGGTGGTTTCACACAAGTGTATAAGGGAGACATAACATTTGCCACAGTGAGAGAGGCAGGGCATCAAGTCCCAAGCTACCAGCCTGCTAGGGCACTTTCACTCATCAAGCACTTCCTTGATGGCACCCCTCTCCCTGATACCACAAGATACATCTAATTTCATCTAAATTTTTCTTAGCTTTCAAATCATTGCCTTGTTAATAATTTTTTTTATCCACACAAGGTTAGCTGATTATTCAGATGCTAATTTATTTTTCATTGATAAATAAAAAGTTAATAGTGCAGATTTTGTGGCTTAAACTCCCATTTTCTTTTTTAGTATGTACATATATCAGCATTGATATTTTCATGGTGACTTAATGTATCAAAAAGTGCCAAACCATAGTCTGTAAACACAATTACCAACTTTACATGTTAATTAAGCAGACTCCAATATTGAGAGTTCCATTTCCTAGTTTTGTAAAGAAGCAACTAGTATGTAATGGTGCCAATTGTTTGGTTTCTCAAACAAAAGTAATGATGCCAAAAAAAAGAAGAAAAATAATTATACATATTCACTCTCATTGTAATTAACATATTTTCACCATATAATTTTATAACTCAACCGTTCATATTTTTAATTATTTTTTATAGAAGAGTATCAAATATCGACTAGCCTTTTGTGAGCATCCTTGTCTTCATATCACATAAAATTAATTATAACCATTTTTTTTCTTTGCAATTTTGCAAATAAAGTATGCATATGGTGAATGTTTCTTTTGGTTAGAACAAGTGTGTCGTTGAATAATATATTGTATTTAACAAGATTCGTTATCATTCCCTTCGAATGATTCTTCTTCAATTTAGTCTTTTTATTTTTATATTTTTAAAAATTGAATATGAAATAGAAAGAAATAGAAAAAGTGAATATGTGGTGTGGAGCCATTGATATACTTTTATCTTTTAATTATTATAATTACTCTTTCATTCTCATATATTACATTTTGTATATTAGTTGATGGATAGATTTTTCAAATTGCCGGTATATGAACTATTACGAAATACACTTTTTGATACCCACAAATGTTTAGAAAGTTTGACGGTATCTGAACTATTACGCCTTTACTCATTTTGGTACCTGCTCTTTGTCAAAATGACGTTGAATCTGTTGATCATTTATTCTAGCGCCATTGCCCTTTTGCCCTAAATGTTTGGACTATTTCTCTTCCAAACTTTTCTCTCACTTTTTTCTTCTCTGGTTTTATAAATTGGATAGGTAGTATGAGTTTATCTATGAGTTTATCTCATTCTAAAGATGTTTCTTTCCTAGCTTCTGTTTTTCATCACTGCTTATAGTATCTGGCTTACTCACAACAACTTAAATTTTTAGAATAATGTTTCTTTTCCTACTCAAGTGATGCATAAGCAATTGGCATGGCTAGCTAGTGCACTAATAAGTTTTTTTTTCGGTTTGTCTAATGTGCAGTAGTGCATGCTATACATCACTATGCATAGCCATTAGATGGTACTATGTCATTGACCGGATCTCAATAGTATGTTAATACCGGAACTGCATAGTATACATGACTGTATACTAGAATTTTTCTTTTTTTTTCAGGCTGAATGAACCTAAGAATATTAAATTAATTAAATGGACTCCACAGATCATCCTTATTTTCTTAAAATAACTTTGATGGCTCTGTTATTCAGAACTCAGCAGCTACAAATTTTGTTGTTAGGGATTCTAATGGAAGTCCCATCTTTGCCGCTTCCAACTCTGTTGGTCCTTTCCATGTTCTTGTGATTGAAGCTCTGGCTTTGAGAGAGGCATGCACTTGACTAATCTCTTGTTCGTGGTTTCTCTCATGTGTTCGTAAAGGGTGACTCAATTACTCAATGGTCCTTATGGATAGTTTGAATGGGAAGTTTGAGGTTCCTTGGTGAATTTCTCTTGTGGTTTGTGATATTCTTTAGCTCGCCGGGGTTTCTCTCATATTTCCTTTTAGCACATTTCTTGGGAAGCTAGTTTTCTAGCTGATGTTGTTGCATCGACCGGTCATTCTCTTAGTGCCACTATGTGGAATTCATCCCTCCCCGTTTCGGCTTCTAATGCCTTAGCTTTTGACCAACTAGTTTTTGACGAGTGGTGTTAGCTCAGTGGGTTTTTTTTTAATCTTTTTTTTTAGGGGGATGGGGAATATGGCTCCAAAGTTCGAAATTTGTGGGGTGGGTGAGATTCGAACCTGGGTTGTGAGCGGGGATGGTCACTGCCTAGTCCACTGGACTACACCCATGTGCTAAAAAATTATAAAGAAATTGTTAGCTCAGTGGTTAGAGCATTTACTACCTAAGATCCAAGTCATGCGTTCGAGTTACCATGAGGTAGGAGTGAAATCTTTTGATCCTCTTAAAAAAAATCGACCAATATTCCACTAATTTGAAGTTCACTTTCATATGGTATAGAGTCTAAAAAAATATATAAAAAATTACCCATAAGGATACTATGCTTCAAAAAGCCACCAAACATTTTTTACCTAAAATAAGGTCACCAATATTTACAAAAATGTCACTACATCAATATTTACAAAAATGCCACCGTATTTTTTTGCTATTATTTACAAAAAATGCCACTGCATACGGAAACAACAATAAATCTACTGTCAAAGCACACTAAAGCTACTGTCCAACGAGAATAAAGCTACTGTCAAAGCACACTAAAACTATTGTCAAATAACACTTTTTTGCTATTATTTACAAAAATGTCACTGCATACGGAAACAACAATAAATCTATTGTCAAAGCACACTAAAGCTACTGTCCAACGACAATAAAACTACTGTCAAAGCACACTAAAACTATTGTCAAATAACACTAAAACTATTGTCCAACGACAATAAAACTATTGTTCAAGCACACTAAGGGCCAGTTTGGTATTGCTTCGCTTTTATAAAAATCAGTTTTTTCGCATAATTTAAGGTCTTAAAATGTTTGGTAAATTAGTAAAAAATAACTTTAATTAAAAATTACAGATAAGTGGAAGCATATTATAGAAGCAACCCAAATTTTTTTGCTTCTAAAAGTTGCTTTAATTCACAGTTAATTTTTCTAAAAATGACTTTTTTTTAAGTCACAGCAATCTCAACTAACCCTAAAGCTACTGTCAAATAACACTAAAACTACTGTCCAAAAATAATAAAATTACTGTCCAACGAAAATAAAGCTACTGTCAGTGGCATGAATCATAATTTTAAATTTTTTTAATGTCAGATAGAAATGATTAAAACTACTTGGGTCTTGGGTTGGGTCTTGGGTGGCGATATGAGTCATTGCCCGATCCAAAGCCCGTGTAAAAAGGTAGTAAAGAAATAATGTTAAATTAGGCATGTAAAACAGTAAAAGTAACTTAAGTTCGGTCCCTACTCCCTAGTCGGAGACTCGGGAGACTTGGAGTAAAGCAAGCCACACTACAGATTTGTTTCAGAGCTCTAAACCCTTGTTTGTTCCAGTGTTTTAAGTATGGTGTAGCTTCCCCCATCACTCATCATCCTTGATTTGCTTCAAGGTAGATATCACGGTCATGGATGCTGCCGCTGTGGGCGGAGCTTTTCTGTCTGCCACCCTTCAGGTCTTGTTTGACAGATTGGCTTCTCGTCAAGTCGTTGACTTCATCCGCGGCAAGAACCTCAACGGCGGACTTCTCAAAAAGCTTGAAATCACTTTGCTTTCTGTCAATTCTGTGCTCTCTGATGCTGAAGACAAGCAGATAACTAATTCCGCTGTCAAAGAATGGCTTGATGAGCTTAGAGGTGCTGTCTACGATGCCGAGGACCTCTTGGATGACATCAGCACTGAAGCTTTGGACAAAGAGCTGGACGATGAATCGGAATCCGAAAGCGGCGGCAGTAAAATTCAGGTAAGGGGTCTCATATCTACTATATTGAATGCATTTGACAATGGGTTGGAGCCCAAAATAGAAGAGATTCTTGAAAGGCTGGACTTCATTGCTCAGAAAAAGTATGTTCTTGGATTGAAAGAGGGTATTAAAGATATACCACCACCAAGAAGATTGCCTGCAACTTCTTTGGTGGAGGAGTCTGGTGTGTATGGTAGGGATGAGGACAGAGAGGTCATTGTGAGGTTGTTGCTATCAGATGGTGTTGATGTCTGTGGCAATAAGGTTTGTGTGATTCCCATAGTGGGCATGGGTGGAATTGGCAAGACCACCCTTGCTCAGCTTGTGTACAATAATGACAAGGTGAAGGGGTATTTTGACCTCAAGGCGTGGGTTTGTGTTTCAGAAGAATTTGATGTTTTGAGGATAACAAAAACAATTTTTGAGACTGTCACTTCGGCGCCTTGTGGTATAAATGATCTGAATTTGCTTCAAGTTAAGTTGAAGGATGAACTGATGGCTAAAAAGTTTCTGCTTGTCCTGGATGATGTTTGGAATGAGAACTACATTGATTGGGATGACTTGAAAAAGCCTTTTATGTCTGGGATTCATGGGAGTAAGATAGTTGTGACAACTCGTAGCGAAAATGTTGCTTTGATCATGGGCACCGTCCCATCTCATCGTCTAAGACAATTGACAGATGAAGATTGTTGGTTGTTGTTTGCAAAGCATGCTTTTAACAATGTAGAGTCAAGGGAACAACCAATCCTAGAAGAAATGGGTAGAGAAATAGTTAAAAAGTGCAAAGGGCTTGCATTAGCTGCAAAAATTCTTGGGGGTCTTCTGCGATCAAAACTAGATCCTGATGATTGGAATAAGATACTTACTAGTGAGATATGGGATTCGTCAGAAGAAACTCATAACATTCTGCCAGCTCTAAGATTGAGCTATGACCATCTCCCATCATATTTGAAGCAGTGTTTTTCTTTTTGTTCAATATTCCCCAAAGATTATGAGTTTGGAAGGAAGGAATTGGTCCTGTTGTGGATGGCTGCAGATCTTTTACAACAACCCAAACAAAAGAAGAGGATGGAAGAAGTGGGAGAAGAGTATTTCCATGATCTAATATCAAGGTCGCTTTTTCAGCAATCTGGTGCAAATCAATCACTTTTTGTTATGCATGACCTTGTTAATGATTTGGCCAAATATGTCTCCGGAGAATTTTGTCTTAGGTTGGAGGATGGTGTGTCGGATAGATTGATCAGCAAAACTCGTCATTTGTCATTTTCTAGAACAGCACATGATGACTTTAAGAAATTTAAGATGTTCTATGAAGCCAAATGTTTACGTACTTTCCTACCACTAAAGTTTCAAGCACCGTATGGACGCTTTCATTTGTCTAACAGGGTAACACATGATCTTTTACCAAGGCTACACTGCTTGCGAGTTCTCTCTCTTTCACAGTACAAAATCAGTGAGTTGCCTGAATCTGTAGGAAATTTGAAGCATCTGCGGCATTTGGATCTATCTCACACTGCAATTCAGAGGTTACCTGAGAGTGTGAGTACTTTATACCAATTGAAAACATTAATACTGTCATGCTGTTTCGCTCTCACTGAGTTGCCAACAAACATGGGAAGACTGATCAACTTGCGTCATCTGGACATCAGTCATACCAAGTTAAAAGAGATGCCATTACAGATGAGTAGAATGAAGAACCTACAAACACTAACTGATTTTGTTCTTGGCAAAAATAGTGGATGCAACATCAAAGAGTTGAGAGAGCTTCAGCAACTTCGGGGAACTCTATCGATTTCAGGACTACAAAATGTTACCCATGATGTGTATGCTTTGGAGGCCAATATGAAGGCTAAGAAGTACCTTGATGAGTTAGTCTTGAAATGGGCTGGTCATGCTGATGATTCACAGTATGAAAGAAACGTACTTGAACGTCTCAGACCTCATGCGACCTTGAAACAACTCAAAATTGAATATTACGGGGGTACAAGATTTCCAGATTGGCTAGGAGACCATTCCTTCTCTAGTATGGTATCTTTATGTCTTAAAGACTGTAAAGATTGCTGCTTCTTGCCACCACTTGGGCAGTTACCGTCTCTTAAAAAGCTTTACATCTCTGGGTTTGACAGGGTAGGGAAGGTTGGTACTGAGTTTTATGGTAATTGTGCAGTAAATAAGCCGTTTAAATCTCTAGAAGTTTTGAAGTTGGAGGATATGTTAGAGTGGCAGGAGTGGTCTTGTTTTGGAGGTGACACTGTAGATGGTGCTTTCCCTTGTCTTCAGGAGCTTTATCTACAACGTTGTCCCAAGCTATCAGGGGGTTTACCTGACTATCTTCCATCATTGACAACACTATGGATTTTCAAATGTCAGCACCTGGTGGCTTCACTTCCAAGGGCTCCATCTATCCGTGATTTGAAGTTTGGATATTGTGATGGGTTCCAGTTAAAAGAACTGCCTTCTGAACTGCACTGGCTCAGAATTGAAGGATGCCATGTCCTGGAATCTATACCTGGTCACATGAAGGAAACAAAACCTTGTCTTCGGGAGTTATTTATTTCTGACTGTTCTTCTCTTGTATCCTTTCCTAGTGATGGATTACCTGCTACACTGAAAGCCCTTGAAATTGAGAACTGTGGGAAGTTAGAGATACCTGTTAACCAATACTATGTATCCCTTGAAAGCTTGGCCTTATGGAGTAGTTGCGATTCTCTCGAGTCCTTTCCATTGGAACTCTTCCCAAATTTGAACAATCTCAAAATCCGGAGCTGCAAAGGTCTAAAATCACTTTCTTTTTCAGGTGAACTAGACCATGGGCTCTTGGCTCTGAGTTTCTTGGAAATCTGGGATTGCCCTAGTTTGGTTTCTTTCCCCGATAGAGGATTGCCAGCACCCAACCTGATCCAGTTTAAGGTAACAGATTGTGTGAGTTTGAGGTCACTTCCTGAACTGATGGACAAGCTGCTATCTCTTCAGTATTTAGAAATATCTGGATGTCCAGAACTTGAGTTGTTTCCTGATGGGGGATTGCCCTCCAATTTGAGTTCACTCTATATTTGGGATTGCAACAAGCTTATTACACAACGAATGCATTGGAAACTGAAAAATCTGGTTTCTCTTAGATGTTTGAGTATCATGGGTGGAAAACGGGCTGATGTGCAGTGCTTTCCGGAAGAGGGGCTGTTGCCGACCTCTCTTACCTCTCTCTCCGTCTGTGGACTACCAAATCTGACATCACTTGATAAGGGGCTTCAACAACTCACAGCTCTTGAAAAATTGGAAATCAGCCACTGTCGTAAGCTTCGTTGCTTACCCGAAGAAGGGTTGACACCTCTTTGTTATCTTTGCATCCGCAAATGTCCTTTGTTAAAACAATCCTGCCAAAGGGATAGAGAAGATTGGTCCAAGATAGCACATATTCCCTGCATAGAGATCGATAATGATATGATCTTATGAGATAAATTGTTGAAGGAACTCTGTACTTTTCAATTACTTTCAGGTACTTGTCATTTGTTATGCACGCTAATATTTCGGTGGAAAAGTAACAATTATATAATGAATTTCTTCATATTTGTCAATCCATGAACTTGTATCATTTCTCCAATTTCTGAGTACATAACCATGGGAACGCTTGAACCTATTCTGGTTTCAAGCTCAAATAAACATGCTATAGCTGTTTAGCTTTTGAGTTCTTTTCTTTTCTGAGGATATATCATCATCTCTTTCACCATTTGTTGTTTATCTGCAATATTTTTACACAAGCAGATAATCAAAGCTTCTAACAGTAATCCTAGTGATGATTGTATCAAGTCGTTTCTTAAGTTCTGAAAACTAATATAATGGGTCAAGATCTATGTTCCCTTAGGACAGCTCTATATGTAAAATGACTTTAATAACATGTTGAGATATATTGGAAAATTTAGAAATTTGGCCCAAGGTCTTTATAACATTAAGAATGACCTTGACTGGAATGAACAACTTGTAATAGTGTGGAATCACAGTTGACCACCACTACCAATTTGTATAATCTCTTTAAGTTGCTTTCATCACCTGAGCTCTTGTCTCATAAGGTTTACCAGTATACTCTTGTAGCTCTTGGTTCAAAGACTTCCTGGGGAGGCCCTTGTTCTTTGCTTAGGTGTTTGAGGCCAACAGAACCGGAAATATTTATCTTATAGCTTTATGAAAATTATATCAGCTGTCTCATTTGAACTTACGAGAAAATTATATTGTATCAGCATTAAAAATATTTATCTTCTTGACTCTTTTCTGATAATATAGTTGTAAGATATTCTATTATGGGAAAACAAAACAAAAAAGTTTAGATACTGTACTGTATCCACTAATTAGTCTTTATTGCTTCAATTTAATCTTTTGAGATTTTGTAATTGATTATTTTAGGTTCTGTATTTAATCATTTTAGATCTTGTAAAAGTTCAACCAACATGCATTCTATTCTGTATGTTAATCGTTGGAACTCTTTGTTCATTGGGAGGTAATATAACTTGAATTGCTTTATATAGAAGCAGAGCTATAAACTTCACTTTGAGAAGCCATGTGGAGAATAATGGTCAGTCTAGGGAGAAAGACATGATAGAATTGCATATAAATTATATATAGATCTATAACAGAGAAAGAAGATCTTGTAAGTCCTTAGGGGCAGTAGAGGGTCATAAATATCATTTGGGTTTCATTCTGTTCCATGGATCGTCCATTTCACAAGTTAAATACAAGACCAGGTATCGTTTCTTCCAGCTGGTTGTGTATTATGATCCTGCCTACCTTGTATATCACATTTTAGGTTTTGAAATATCTATATGCCATGAAATCCTGTATACCACATTTGAAATATATATATATATATATATATATATATATATGCCGTGTATTATGATCCTGCCTACCTTGTATATCACATTTTAGATTAGTGATATGTCTGCAATGTCTTGCATTCAACATTTCTTGTAGGAAGAAGAATTCAAATTCAAACTTAAACAGTGCTATTTCTTTTTCTTTTATGGTTTGTAGTAGTCAGTATAAAAGCAGTGGGTTTGTTCGTCCCTTATGTTGCTGTGTAGGATGGTAAGTAGAGGCGGTCACAAAATGCAAGCCTATATGTGCTTCATGATTCATCTGTCAATACGTACAGTAAGAAATTTTCGGGTGGTTCATAAGCTATAAGCTGCAATTTCATTTCATTATTAGACTTCGTCAACTTTGTAGCAACCAAGTTTGTATCACTTTCTGTTGAACTGGCTGGCACGTGATTCTCTTTGCCCTGCACCACTCAAAATCTAATATAGCACTCTCTGTAGTGCCATAATATCTTGGATGGCTTTCTACTTGGTTGTCTGTCTTCTGTTACCTATTAATTCTTCCAATGGAACTACAAAGTCATTGCTTCTGTTATCTCTTTCCTTGTGGTTTCTGTTCTTCCTATTATATATCCTCTATATATAGGCATATAGCCATTTATTTTTCCCATATTACTTGGCTATAGTTAATGAACTTTTTATATCTAAATCAGCATAACAAAAATGAGCAAAGATCTCTCTATGCTCTCCCCTCTCATCTCGCATTACTTGAATACTTGGTAGGTGAAAGAGCCACTATTGTTTTTAAAGACATCTTGCCAGAAATTTGATAGTGCTTTATAGATACAATCTCACGCAAACAAATTGTCATTCTCAGCTACTGAAGAATTTCATTATTAGTTGCAATCCTCAAATCCTCGTATTGTACAAGAGTGTCCAAGCATGTGAAGTTTTCTATGCAAATGGATTGGGAACGCCTCTATATATTAATTGTATCAAAGCTAAACTAGTATCCTCGTCCATGTCGTTCTTGTTATTCTTGGAGTGCAACAGGTAACTCTCTATCTGTAGTGATTCTCTGAGCTTGTACACAAGGTAAATGTGAAATGGGATTTTGTTATTTTATCAAAGAAATACGATTGTAATTAACAAGTCTGAGTTGCTCAATTAATTGTTTTACCACAAAGAAGCATTGGTAGATTGTTCATGTCGATTTCTGTCATCATATTCACCTTTTATCTCTAGAGTTTGTAAAAACTGGAACGTGTGTTTTTTTGTCTGGGATTGAAGTGATGCTATCAATCCCAGTGTTCTGGAAAAAACGAAAACAGCAAAGAACACCGATATGTTGACGCAATGAAAACCTCAAAGTAGAAGAAAAAACACTGCGGGGCTCAAGCCCATAAGAACGATCAATCCACAAGAAGTTGAGATGAAACTCTTACAAACATCGGTAAACCTCGATTACCATTACAATAACTAGCAGCCCTAGTCTATGTGTCTGTCTTGAGTCTTCTTCTCACCAACATCTTCTTCTGGGATTGCAACACGTCCTTCAATCTTCAGTCTGCAACTCTTCTCTACTAGCTTTTATTGAACCAATGATTCACTTCACATGTACAAGTGAATCCATAAACGAATTATGCTTTTATGCTCTGATATAAACGCAACAACACATGAGATAAACAATAATCTCTAGCCTCTAAGCCTGAGCATCGACACCTTTGCCAATTAGCATATATAGGAGCAACAACTCCCCCTCACTTTAATGTCCTAATCCTAATTGACTTCCTATAAGGAAATATCTTTGTCAAAAAGATTATCAATTAAGAAATAAAACAATAAAGGATTTTGCTGAAAAGATCCTAAATCAATTAGGATTCAAATACCATTAATAAACGCAGCGGAAAAGATTTGATTTAAACACAATTAAATCAAAGATAATTAAGAAAATCATCCATTTAAAGAGACCACAATTATATACTTACCTGGTATACTTACCTTCCTAGGATCACGTAGGTTGTGGCTCACACTTCTATTCAAACAAGATGTGTGTAGGAATGCCAATATACTAACAATCTCCCCCTTTGGCATTCCTATACAAAACAATTCATAGTCAACAATCTATGCTGCAAGAGTCAAGGATCATGCTAGCTTCCACATCAGTAACCTGAAACACTTATAAACAAAACCCATTGTGAAGAACAACTGTGGCAATATAGCATATTTAAACAAAGCCAACAAATAAAACCGTATAGTATAGATTCTTCTTCTCCCCCTTTTTGAATAGGGATGTCAAAGCCACTAAGAAACTCCCCCTTAGAAGCACCACTACGTGATAAATAAGCAAGCGACTTACATCACAAACAACCACAAAAGGTAGTGACCAAGCATTGAAAACTCCCATAAAATTGATGAATATGTATGCAAAACTGTTTAATGCAATCACACAATGAGTAGGGAATTATCCAACACTAATAAGAGGGAAGAGGCATAGCCTTTAGCCAAAGTATATGTCATAACCTCACCATATAAACAAAACAAGCAGTTTTCACCTATTGAATCAAGGTAAGACACAACAAAGTAAGCAAGAGTTTGATCGAGTATCCTTGTACCTTTGTGGTGATTGGTGAACATATTTCAATGTGAGATCTGTATCATGCTAGGAATCCCAGAAGGTCACAATTAAATAGAGAAATTAAGCAATCTTTTTGCACTCCTTATACCTCCTGTGTGGGCAATATATTGATTTCTTTTTGGCCTTTCACACAATTTACTCACAAAATTTTGTGATTCACAAACCACCGGGGTGACCAAACCATTCCATTTTCTTCTCAATCCTTGTATCGTTCACCACGACCAAGGCCTGATTATTTTAGGAATAACTTGTCCATCAAACCATTCCCGTTTCTGCCTAATCCCTATATCGTTCACCACGACCAGGGCGTAGTTACTTTGGGAATAGCTTGACAACGCTCCAATAACAACATTTTTTTTTTGAACAAGGAGCAAGAAATAAGCAATTGATCGCTTATGTGACCTATACCTGATCAACCACGCTGATAATCACCACCAGAAAAATATGTGTGCATGTGCAAAGCCAAAGGTGGTTAAGAATATTTTGTCCATGCTCAAGATCACATAGCCATGTCAAAATAAAACTCAAGATCAGTTATTCAACTCGTCATACTTATATACATGAAGCCATGAAAAATACTTTGTCAATCTAAGATCAACTTACTCCAGCAAACAGTGTGGGATACATACCCTACATGCAATCCTAGTAATCTGGAAATTTTATGAACCAACAAAAAATACCCACTGCAAATGCACCTATACTACCATGATTTCACACACAATGGATGTATGCGGAATGACGAATTCAAGGGAATTTTCAGAGCTTAGTGTACACACCTATAGCATTCCTAAGCAACTTAAATCTTGCATATCATTAATCCAATCATCATCAATCAAGGTCTCTTTAACAATTTTTGGTTCAAAAAGTGAAACAACACAAAATATTCAATTATTTTCATGTTCACTTTATTAACAACCAAAAAGAATGTACAAGAGAAGAATCACTACTTACCTCATGTGCAACTTGTCTTCAACTTCAAATTTCATCAACCATTTTCCTAATGATGGCTTAAGCATAGTGATCCTTTTGAACTTGCTTAAAATCAGTCCTCAGGTCTGGCGGAGGATCAAGAGTAGGATCATCATGCACATCATCATTCTCTTCAGTCATAGAGTATAGTCAGACCCACAAGACTTGTGGCGTTCATCCTTGTTGACATTCCTGCAAGGGGTTAACAAACAAGCATTATTATCAGTATTCATAGATGCATGAAAATCATTGTACAAAGCTGGAAAACATTTAATTGATCTTTTCTTCACCCAAATCTGTTTATTTTTTGTCTTCATACCTCCTGGGATTGCAACTAGCTTTGCAATCCTATTAATCTGCAGTAAGTGTTCTTTCAGTTCAGTTTGCAGAGACACAGCAGAGTTAAATTCTAACTTTTTCTTCTGTTTTCTCATTTTTCTACGCAGAAAATTGCACCGTGGACGAATATGTCCAGGTTTTTCACAATAGTGACATGTAGGAACAAAGATTTTTGGTTTAGGAACGTACCTTGACTGATAAGTACATGGTTGTAACTCTTTACTTACCTGAGGGGATTGATGACATGTTATCAATCCCTGTTCTGAGACAGATTTGGATGCAGGTTTTGGCACAGGTATTTCAGCGACAAATACCTTAGGAAAAAGGTTTTTTCTCCTTCACAAACTGTAGGGATCCCTTTGATACACCTTCATACCCAAGTCCTTCCTTGTTATTGTGATCTTTTCCAAACCCAATCATCCTTGAAACCTTCTCCGAACTGATTTCAAATTTGTTGAACTTGTCTCTAGTTTCAGCCAATTCAACCTGCAAATTCTCATTTTCTTGGGTTAGTAAGACATTTAAATTAATCTGAGCATTTAGCTCAATCTCCAAAGTCTTTATCTTGTCCTCAAGCTCTCTCCTTTCTCCAATTTCAACATGTAAATCATCCTTAACCTGCAAGGAGTTTATTTCAACCAAAATCTCACCATCACTAGAGGAATCATCTGAGTTGTCTTGATGAAACGAGGAAATAAGTGCGAGATTTTCCACTTCATTCGCAGTTAAAGATTCCTCATCACTATTGCTCCATGTAGACTTCAATGTCTTGCTATTCTTAAACTTGTATTTCCTGTTTGCACACTCAGCAGACATATGACCAAAACCACCACATTCAAAGCATTTAGATTTTTCTTGAAAATTTTTCTTTTGAGTAAATTTATCAAAACAATTTTCAGAAGGCAAATCTATTCTTTGAATCAACGCATATTTAGAAGAGTTTGAAGAGGTTTTTCTATTTTTCAGAAATTTTTTGAACTCTTTTGTAAGCAAATCCAAATCAAAAGACTCACCCTTATCATCTGCAATTTCTTTTTCCTTAACAAAAGAGAAAGCAATATCTTTTACCTTTAACAAAGGAGGACAATTGATCGATCCAGCAGCTCTATCACGCTCCATTCTAATCTTGATCTACTAGAAAAATCTAGAACGCGCTCTGATGCCAATTGTAAAAACTGGAACGTGTGTTTTTTTGTCTGGGATTGAAGTGATGCTATCAATCCCAGTGTTCTGGAAAAAATGAAAACAGCAAAGAACACCGATATGTTGACGCAGTGAAAACCTCAAAGTAGAGGAAAAAACACTGCGGGGCTCAAGCCCAGAAGAACGATCAATCCACTAGAAGTTGAGATGAAACTCTTACAAACATCGGTAAACCTCGATTACCATTACAATAACTAGCAGCCCTAGTCTATGTGTCTGTCTTGAGTCTTCTTCTCACCAACATCTTCTTCTGGGATTGCAACACGTCCTTCAATCTTCAGTCTGCAACTCTTCTCTACTAGCTTTTATTGAACCAATGATTCACTTCACATGTACAAGTGAATCCATAAACGAATTATGCTTTTATGCTCTGATATAAACGCAACAACACATGAGATAAACAATAATCTCTAGCCTCTAAGCCTGAGCATCGACACCTTTGCCAATTAGCATATATAGGAGCAACAACTCCCCCTCACTTTAAAGTCCTAATCCTAATTGACTTCCTATAAGGAAATATCTTTGTCAAAAAGATTATCAATTAAGAAATAAAACAATAAAGGATTTTGCTGAAAAGATCCTAAATCAATTAGGATTCAAATACCATTAATAAACGCAGCGGAAAAGATTTGATTTAAACACAATTAAATCAAAGATAATTAAGAAAATCATCCATTTAAAGAGACCACAATTATATACTTACCTGGTATACTTACCTTCCTAGGATCACGTAGGTTGTGGCTCACACTTCTATTCAAACAAGATGTGTGTAGGAATGCCAATATACTAACAGAGTTAATTTCTTGTTTGCATAAATAAATTCAACTCGGTCCTTGTATTCACCCGCCGGCTTGTTGTCTTGATGTTGGCTAGTGTCTACTATTTTAAGATTGTTAATTGCAGTTGGCATGCCTCTCTGCTCTGCTGTGTGAAGAGTTCTCGACCAAACATGTTTCTTCCCTACTTCAACAAGCAGGAGCTGGCCATAGCCACCAACAACTTCTCTCCAAACTCTCTCATAAATGTAGGTGGATTCGGTCCCATATACAAAGCCAAGCTTTCCAATGGCTCCACAGTGGCTTTGAAATATCTGGACTCGAATGCGTTTGGAGGGTTTGGAGGGTTCCGGGAATTTCGTGCTGAAATGGAAACATTAGGGAAGCTCCGCCATCCCAATCTTGTCAAGCTTCTCGGACATTGCATGACGGACTCGTGCAGGTTTCTTGTTTACGAGTTCATCGAGAATGGTAGTCTCCACGAGTGGCTGCATGGACAGCAGCGAGTCTCGCATCAGGTAGCATTGCCTTGGAAAACAAGAATCAAGATTGTCAAGGGTGTTGCTGATGCTCTTAAATATTTGCACGGATTGGAAAGACCAGTCATTCACAGGGATATAAAGGCCGGCCATGTGTTATTGGATTCTGATTTTGAGGCTCATCTTGCTGATTTTGGGCTGGCTCGAATGTTGGAACCCTCAGAGACGCACGTGTCGACCTATATCAATGCCGGTTCTCTTTGGTATAGGCCACCGGAGTATTTATTTGATAGGGCAACATGGGCGACACTGAAAGGTGATGTGTGCAGCTTCGGAGTTTTGATGTTGGAGATTGCATCCGGGAAGCCTCCGAGTTCCATGGACATCCATCCTTCCTTCAGGTTACGGCTTCCTCAATGTGCCGGGAAGCTTGTTGCCCAAAACATGCACATGGATTTAGTGGATTCAAGGATTTCGAGGCAGGAATTAAAAGAAGCCAATGTTATGGAGTATTTTATGATTGCTCTTAGTTGCCTCAAGTATGACCCCAACAAAAGACCCAAAATGAGTGAGGTTGTAGAATTGTTGAATGAACTTCCTATGTGATACTCTTGTTAATCATGAAGTTATCTTTCCTTCTTTTTTTTTTAATAGGAGCTCTAAGTCTCTAACTATAGTTCAATATTTTCATAAAATATTAAATAACTGCTGAGAACTCTTCCAAATTTGTACGTGGGAATTGATATCACATACACAAAACACTGAGTACATGCACGAGCATTACTAGTAAAAGTTAATTACATACAGGGATAAATACACTTTTAGTTCTTAAACTTTGACTCATTCGACACTTTCGTCTATGAACTTTAAAATATATCACCTTGGTCTCTGAAATTTGACATTTACTAACACTTTCGTCCCTGACCAAAGTTTTAACCGAATAAACCTCTGATCCCGGCCAAATTAAACGACACCACATACTGGGCTTTGAAACCCTCCTTGAGCCGAATTCAACGCCACCAACCTCGCCTCAAACCGTCACCGGACAGAAGAGAATTTTAGAATTTAAGTTTCGGTCACCACCGACTTTCGGGACAAATTTGAGCCATTTTAGGCCGAATCGAGCTTAGTTCCAATTATAAAAGTTACGCCTCTCATTCTTGCGAACATTTTGGCATATGTTTTGCACCATTGTTTCCGGTCAGGGACGAAAGTGATAGTCGGTGTTGAAGTTCAGGGACGAAAGTGTTGAACGAGTCAAAGTTGAGGGACTAAATGTGATTTTTTCCCTTACATATAAGATGGTTTTTGTGAACTTATTTTTATTTTAAGCACTCTTCAGTCATTGTTACTAAAGCCATGACTCTCATAAATGACTTAAGACAAAAAATCATTGTTGGTCACCCTCAAATTCTAGTGGAAAGAGATTTTAATTGACAGTCTTATATATGCACCATTCAAACCCCTTGGCGAGTTAAATTTCTTGTTCAAGATATTTTTCTACTTGCTAGTAATTGTTCTCAGTTTAGTTTTAAACTTTTAATCACATTTGGAGAAAAACAAATTTTGTAGCAGTGTAGATGATATTATCAAAACTGGTCATTCAATTAATGTCTTAGTTTGTGAGCGACATCTTCTTCTAAGTGTTGTTAATGCTTTTTACTAGACCAGCTAAATTGTGGCCGTGTTAGGAGCTCTATTGTGTAATTTTGTTTTCATCTTCGGGGAAAAAAAAAAGTACATGAAGTTGTGACCTAAAGTCAAAATATGTACATATATGAAGTTGTGACCTAAATCATGTGGACTAAAATTGTAACCTTAAAAGAAATGTGGACCGTAAAGACCAAACTACACCTCCGAGGCTCCGAACAATCGTTCCATCCTTCTACGCCATCAACGGTTAAGACACGGTTCCGTTCGATAGCTTCCCGGCAGAGATGGATCACACTCACGTCGGCAACCAGAAGAGACCAAACAGAAGCTCAAGAGCTCCGGCCAGAGTCCAAGCTCTCGACAACGACATCCTTTGTATCATCTTCTCTTTTCTCGACTTCTTCGACCTCGCACGTTGTTCCGTCGTCTGCAAAAACTGGTACTTGTCTATCTTTTGTTCTTGTTCTTTCGGAAAGGAAATCTATGAAGGTAAATGTGAAATGGGTTTTTGTTATTTTAATGCAGGGGTGCTATTATCAACAAGTCTAAGTTGCTTGAAGTGCTTTACTACAAGCAGTGGCAGATGGGTCTTGTGGGTTCTGAAAATAGGTCTACTCGTTGTCCGGAGAAATCTTTGAATGTTTATTTGGAGGAGATGGCTCTGCAGCATCATAGACTGGCTTTAAAGGAAGGTCGGATTGATGTTGATCACTGGAGGGCTCACTCTGTTGGGTACTGCCTTTGTCCTTATACTCACATTTCTTTCTTTACTTTTTGTGGGCATGATGGAATTGCTGTGATTCATTTCAAGTCTTGCATTTCTGTATTTGGGTTTCTTCATCTGTTGTGCTAGATGTAATGAGTGACGCTATGAATCGGAAGTTTAATGTGTCCATTCCAAAGCAGAGAACATGGCCTTAACAACGTAAATTTAGGGGTGAATCAAGGGCATGAAGTTTCTATAAAGTCAAAATTTTAGGACGAATTGAGGGAATTGTTTAGCTATCATTAGAAACTCGGTAGTCATTAATAGAGAGTCAGAGCGTAACAACTTGAACTGCTGCTTGGGAACCCCTCTAGTAGAGAAATTGAATGGTGTGTTCAAGAGGTGACCTGCTCCAAAAGTAAAGGAAATGGTAGTCAAGCTTAATGTACTTAGTGAATGCATAAAAATTAGGAGAGAGGGATAAGTATTAAGATCAGATGATGAAGCTCACGTTGAAGATGAGTAATTCATAAGAGACTGATTTCGAGCATTTCTGGAAGGACTTAAGTTTGAATTGGATGCATGTGGCATTTGCAACATGTTGTTGAGAACCAAGACCAACAACCTATGCTAGGATTGGTTTAGAGAGAGTGGCTGTGATGAGACTGACAAGGAATGATCCATTTGATACCAAGAAATATAGATAGGATGTTTTTTCAGCAACACACAATGAGGAACTCAGATGGTGGCAAAGAACTATCAATAAACCTACAAAGAAAAATTCCAAATCTGAAACAAAAGCTGTTTTTTTTTGTTGGCAATAGATAAGATAGTTGGAATCATTCAAATCCACTGTCGCCAAAATGGTTATGTTTAGAGCATTAATTGAAGAAGGGAAGGGTGTGTTAGCAGGGGATATGAATCAGGTTTCTGTATATCCATGTTGTAATGGTTGTTAAATCTCCGTAAATAGTTCATACCTATTATTTCAATTTTAATGACACTTTTAAGCAGGAAATGTGTAAAATTGTTAATATTTGGTATCACACATTTCTGAACATGAGGCATTAAACTAATTCTCAAGTCACATTTCTGGTGTATTAGGCTTTGTGCTTCTAAGCAGGCACATATGCGGATGTTATAATTTTCCTAACCTTGCTTTCTATTAGGGTTGATCAGTGCCGAAAGAAGATGGGGTTGCTTCTTACTGGCATTGGTGATAAGGTAATTTCCCATGTGCACAACTTACTAAATTAGCCTATATATAAAAATATATTTACAACTTCCATAGCTTATAATAATCTAAAAGTGCAAGCATCCAAATCCTGATTGGCACAAGGATTAAGCAGGGAGCATTAGACTATTGTGCTTAAACCATATGTTCCTACTTCACAATTCCATCATGCGTTTCTGCTGTGGTGATAGTTCAACTGTATACTATGTTTCTGGATGTTCTTGAGGCAAGAAACATATATGTTGCAAATTATTAAATTTTGGATATGTTTAAGAATTATGGAGTTGCTACAATAGTATTCAAGTTGTAGGTATTGGTATGTGACTTCATGTGGTTTGTTTGTAGAAGTACCCTTATTTGGCTGGTGAATATGGTTTCAGGGTTGTAATAACAATGCCATATTCAAAGTTTCAAACTGTATGAGTTTGATCAACAGTCCTTTTTTAGCCGGGTCAACTCTTTCTTCTCTTCATAGATTTCTGTTCTAAACACCAGAACTTATTTGGATGCTATTAGTTTTGTGGTAATCCTCTCATGAGATTTCTCTTCATTTTAGCTCGCCTTACTTTTGGCATGACCATTATGCTAGGTTATGCGCCTTTGGTCGTTGGAAAGCTATAAATGTGTGGGAGAATATCCCGTTCCAGACAAAGTCCCTTTAGTTGACTTTGATTTTGATGAGAGCAAGGTAACTTAAACTACTATTTTTTGGTTTTCATTTATGCGAGACTTGACTAAATTGCTATCAACCATGTTATAGACCAACAGATCCATGTGAGTAAATAACCTGAATAGATTGACTTTGAGTGTCCAGATTGTAAAGCAAGACTGTGAGATGTTGTTTACAAGACCACATCTTCTTGTTAAAGGATTGGAATGCCTGTATGCATCTTCATTTTACAGATCCAGAGCATGTATGGGTTACTAAAAAATTTCGATCAAACTTAATGCATTCTTCTAGCTTCCTTGGAAATGTAAATATCATATATCATGTTCGCGTTCCCTTTTCTTCCCAGTTTTATTTTAGAATGATATGGGTGATGCATTATTGTATAGTTACTTGGTCTTTACTCTTTACTCTTTAGTCTGACTAGATAATACGTTTTAATTAATTAATTAATTAAAAGTATGTGGTTTTCTTTTATTAAAGGAAATTATCTTATTTCTTTATGCACCTCTTATTTTTCTATAGATTGTTGGTTTGGTCGGCACTCGTATATGCATATGGAGGCGGAATGTGATAAGAAGTATATTCCCCTCGCATGAGGGCACCTTTCCAAAGGGCTTATGCATGCGGTATGATGATAAATTATTAAGTACTCTCACTATCTCTTGTTGGTCATGCAAGTGCTAGTATATCTTGCTTCATGATATAAACAATATGCGTGGTAAAGATGAATAGCATAAAACTTAAAATTTTAGTATTTTACTTAAATGCTATCTAAGATGCTTTTCAATAAGGTCATTCAATTGTATTTGTTTGGCAAGGGAGTTCTATATATGTTTGGAGGTTTGCCTTTGGCATGTACTAATTATGTCCTCTGTTTAAAGTTACTGCGATCCTGAGGCTGTGGTTGGATGTGTGGATGGGACAGCTCGTGTATTTGACATGTACAGTCAACAATGCTCTCGAATAGTTAAGTATGTACTCCAAGACATTTTTTTTTTCAAAAATATTTGTTCTTTCCAGTAAAGAATACTGGAGGTCACTTGTGATTATGATTTTTGCAGAAATTCATTGTATATTACCTAGGATAATAGTTTTTTGACTTCTAGACATGCACTTAAGTTTTCAACAGACACAGAAAATTCTTGATTAAGCGGGAAAATCAAATGTATGTTAGAATACTTTTTTCTGTCTAGCACCACTGAATTCAATGAATCTGTGTTGTGCTAAGTCCTGAGTGCTGCTGTAATATTCATTTATATACTGCTCATTCTTGATTGCAGAATGGATGCTGGGCCAGTGACATGCTTATGTTTGAGTGATGATCAGTTGATACTTAGCAGCTCTTCTCTTGGCAGTATCACAGTGTCTGGACTTTTATCTGATCAGCGGGTAGCAGAATTAAGATCATCACGTTCCACAGGTTACATTCTATGAGGCCTCTAACTATGGTTATCTTATATATGAAGTTATGAGATATTTGCTTCTTTATTCCTTTCTTATATATCCACAACAACCTTGATGATTTTGTCTTCTGTCAAGAAGTGAGTTTTTGTTTAGTTATTGGTTACTCAAATATTTATGCCAAAGTCTCCCCTAATTATAAAATATTCAATATACCCTTTACAAAGACTCATCCAATGCTGATTGGCCGTGGGGTTCCCAAGACTGTTTGTAAACCAACTCGTTGAAATGCAGTCAACTAAAACCCATGATTGTACTGTATCAGATTTGGTTGTTATTCTGTTATGCCTACTGAATGATGGATCTATTATTGTTTTTGTGCCTTTTTTGTCCTTATCAAATGCATGTGAAAGAGAAATGTCATTTCAGTTGTTTTAAAATGTTGGCACTCATGATATATTCTATAACATACTTATTGGTTTTTGAAATCCTCTTTCCTGGAGTGATAAGGGCATTATAATCCTGAGAGAGCATTAAATTGAGTTTCAATTTTTCATGACAGGCATAAGGACTTTGTGTTTCAACCCCTCCTCTCACCTGCTGTTTGCTGGATCAACTGCTGGATATGTATTTTGCTGGGACCTTAGGTATGTTTTACAACTTGCATGGCTAAACCCATTTTGTACTTAGTGCTTTTATTTTCTGATGAAAGTCTATATCATCTATATTGTCTAGACTATCTGTATTATTTTTCATCTGCGTCTAGTGTGCTCTTTTGTTTTTTTGTTTTTGGTTGAGAAGAAAGTGTTAGATTGTTTCATTTCGTGTATGGGGTGTTGTATCTGTTTAGTATCAGGCCAGTGCAATATGCATTGAGTGACTTGGCTTCTAACTAAAGAAATGGAACAAGTGGCTTGTCAGCGTTTGGTGAGTAAAAGAGTACAGTAAAAGGTGTGTTGTTGAGTAATTTTTCTTTGTATTTTTGACTATTGACATATCCCCTTTCTGAAGTGATGGCAAATTGCTAGGTATATCTAAATGTAGCAGAGATTTTCGGCTAGATGCCAAATATATATATGAGTCCCTACGCCTCAGTAGGAACTTTGTAGAGTAGCATTATTCATTCTTGCAGTTGGTGACCCAAGAATTCTGTCATAAGGTGAACCTGAGATAACTATGAGATCTATGATTAAATTCACATAAAATCTTTAGCTTAAACTTGAAAGTAGTATACAAAACTGAAAGATAAGGGTTGGCCGTCTCTTTCTGTCTTAGCTGTCTCCCCTACAATTATAAT
Source organism: Rubus idaeus (assembly GCA_030142095.1). Lineage (NCBI taxonomy): Eukaryota > Viridiplantae > Streptophyta > Magnoliopsida > Rosales > Rosaceae > Rubus > Rubus idaeus. The sequence continues at coordinate 8,048,724 of CM057971.1, forward strand.
ATTATATAGTAGTTGGATAACCCGTTTCTACCATTTTACTGTATAATTCAGGACAATGAGATGTTTATGGGAGACACGAGTGAGTCCAAACGTTGTATATTCAATACAACACCTGAGAAATGATGCATCAAGCTTAGTGGTTGGTGGAATAGATGGGGTGCTACGTCTACTGAATCAGAACACAGGTGAAGTAATCTCAAGATTCGTGTTGGAAGGCAACTTATTACCAAGTTCAAGTTCTCATCAAAATGCAGTTGGGAGTGGCACTGTCCAAAGAATGAGAGGAAGAAGGCTTTCGCAAGATACCCACATTGATAGCATTCCTAGAAGCAGTCGACCTCCCATCACTTGCTTGGCGGTTGGGATGAAGAAGGTTATCACCACACACAATAACAAGTACATCAGAACGTGGAAATTCAACTAGCCGAGAGAGAGACCACTTTTTTTTTGTTAGGATGTCAATATCTGCAGCGTGAAATCAAATACTTGGAGCAAAACTGCAGTCTCAGAAAAAGATGATTGCTTAATATGCAATCTTACCATTTTTCGTGTTGGAAAAACACGAGGCATTCTTGATTGGATGCTTAATGTACAATCTGTTTTATAGATTCAACTATGTAAACATTTCTGTTAAATATACATTGTACAATAGGCATTGTCATGTCTCTATGAAATGTTTGATTTTACATTTTTCACAAGACAAAAATAATTCAATTATCAATATTTTTACTGAATTTACTTTGTAATAATGCTTCCCTTTTTAGGTCCAACACATCCAATCCTTTAAATTATTCAAGGTACCAATTTGAAGACTTGGATAAATATAGGTGGATGGATGTAACCCTAAAACTCATGCTAGAACAAAATCATTTATGGGGTTGAGAATGGAAGCTGAGTTAAGAATTTGCAAACTTAGTGCTGAGTCTGACTCGGAGGCTTTGGTAAAGCTTCACAAAGAAGACCCTGAAAACAGTTTTTTCTGGGCCTTGTACAAATAGAAAAGCCCGTAAATGAGGTGGCCCATTATTTGGCCCAAGCCCACATACAAGAATCAAAAATCTCATTAAAAATCCCGAATCCCCTTCTTGACCTCACAAAGCACACAAACACCATTTCTCCGTCTCCGAATCCGAATCCAAACCAAAAATTCAATCTCCCAAAACCAAAACCCTAACCCTAACCCTAGAATCTTGCAGAAATGGTGTGCATACGCAAGGCCACAATAGACGATCTCCTGGCAATGCAAGCTTGCAACCTCTTCTGCCTCCCAGAGAACTACCAGATGAAGTACTACCTCTACCACATCCTCTCATGGCCGCAGTTACTCTACGTCGCCGAAGACTACAACGGTCGAATCGTCGGCTACGTCTTGGCCAAGATGGAGGAGGAGAGCAACGAGTGCCACGGCCACATCACCTCCCTCGCCGTCCTCCGAACCCACCGGAAATTGGGCCTGGCCACCAAGCTCATGAGCGCGGCCCAAAACGCCATGGAGCAGGTCTTCTCCGCCGAGTATGTGTCGCTGCACGTGAGGAAGAGCAACCGCGCTGCTTTCAATTTGTACACGGAGACTTTGGGGTACAAGATTCATGATGTGGAGGCCAAGTACTATGCGGATGGGGAGGATGCTTATGATATGAGGAAGGAGTTGAAGGGGAAGAAAGCACATGGGGGGCATGGTCATGGTCATGGTCATGCTCACCATGGCCATGCCGCACATGGGCATCACCACCATCACCACCATGATGGTGGGTGTTGCTCCGGAGAGGCGAAACCGGCAGACACCAGAGGCGGGTCCAAGGCCGAGAGAGGGAATGCGAAGGTTGAGGCAAAAGCGGTGTGAGAGTGATAAGAGGTACATTGAATGTATTTTTATTGCTTTACTTCATCGGTGGATTTGATCTTAGTATGTGTACTGTTTTTGGTTTGTATCTGGTGAAAATGATGCATTTGAGGATTTGAAACTTTAATGGTATTGCTATTAAGCTTGATGTTTAAATACTTGCTCCGACTTGGATGGTTACATCACTCCAGTTTTTGTGGTTGTTTAGTTTTGCTGCTGATTAGTTTTGAGTGATTTGTCTGCTTTGCCAAATGAGTTGCTCTACAACAATTGAAATTGAGGGTGGTCTTTATTTTGAGTAGTTAATTAGTCGAGTGCATAGCATGCTGACTCACTAACTATTCAACTATTTAAGCATCCTATTAACAAAAGACTAAGGATGCAGAACAAAAAAAAAGTATGGCATAATAAATGAAGGCTTTCGTCAGTAGGAAAAAACATGAAAGCTTTTGTCGGTGTATGGAATAGAGCCTTTTATGTAAGGGAGTGAGCAACGATGTCAAATGAGATGTTTATGAAGTTTTTTCTACTTATATTCTGTGGAAGTATAAAGTACGTATGACTTGAATTTCTACGGTTATTTTATTTTATTTTATTTTGTTTTGATACACAGAAATTCCCCAAACCCGCTTTGCTGACCAGGGATCTAAACTGAGGCTTCTTACTGAACCCTACAATCTTTAGGAGATAGGAAACTCTGGCAAATAGCTAGGTAGGCATCGTGGGGGTTCAAACTGTAGACCACTTGGGAGCTAACAATGGGCCTGACCTTTTCGACTAACCCCTCATAGGTGAATGACCTCTGTAATGAGAATCCAATAAGAAGTTTATAGTCAGTATCTTAAACCATTTCAGATTCTTTTGAAGTTTTTGTCGCCGTGCTAAAATATCAAGTTCTTTTCGTGAAAGAGAGATGGAAAATACTGTTATATCGAGGAGTTTTCTCAGTGGATGACCTGTCAACTTTGTAATCCTTTCTGTGTTTTTTTCAATAGCATTATGTTTCTTATCGAAAAGAATAGCATTGTAGGATATATAGTAATATATTTGCTTTTACCAGTATTACAGGCTTTTTCTTTATTTCCACTCTTTTATTATCTTACTAAATTGTGATTATGAAGATCAATATGATGTAAAAGGCCTTCAATCTATTCCAAATAGCTTGTGGTTTGCAGACTGTGTTTGTTGAATAGTAGCAAACTGGCTTTGTTTTTCATCCTTGCCCTGGCTTTGTTTCTCGCCAGTACTTATTTCCATTGGTTTCCCATCTTGACTTTTTTGCACCATATGTGAAATAGATTTGTGTAATTACTATCCACAGCTGTTCAGAATGCGCATTGCCGTTTTGGATGCTCACAACAATATTAAAATTCCACCACCCTCTCCCACAAGGGATGGCAAAAATACCCACTATCCCACGACCCTCAACTTCCCTACCTCCTCCCTCTTTTCCTCCCTATAGGGAGGAGGGAAGGTGGAGGGTAACTAAGCTTGGTATATTTGCCCTGCCTACTGCCACTCGCTGCTTCTTGGGTTTGTTAGCTTATCCATTTTCGCTACTATACCGATTCCAAGAGCCTGTTCATATAAACCTCTCATTACTGCAAATGTTTGGTTGTCCAAAGCCTGTTCATATAAACCTCTCGTGCATTTAACATTTTTGTAAGTAATTGTAGTTAATGATTCCATAGTTAAGCAACTATTAAGTAGCTAGCTAATTAACGTAATCACCTTTAGGTCACGGGCAGAGCTGAGTATAATGAGTACCAATAAGCCTTTGGTGTTCATCATGAATCCAAGAACTATACTATCTCGAGGTGTCATTTTGTTGATTAAGGGGAGGACGAAAGTGCTGATGATCTTAGTTGCAAAAGCCAAGATGATAACCCCAACGAGCCGAGGCACGTTAGTTCTAGTTTGCTGCTCGCGAGTTTGATCCAATGGATCCATTCCACCAAGAAGCCAAGTCGAATCGAATAAGGCCAATGACCAAGTATAAGAGGGGCATCAAAAGGCTGTTGCAAAGTTTCCAACACGCTCTACAAACATGCTCCTAAACACGAAAGACCCGACGATGGAGTGTGCACCACAAGCATCGGTTATCAACCCACATAACACAATCCCGAACAGAATAAAGCATACTTGCACTTACTAGTGGTCTAATATCAAGCTCTAACCCAACCAGGAGTGCCAAGTTTGCAAGAGTCTCCAAAATCGATATGCTGTGGAAAGGAACTACGTAAACTCTCGCAAATGGCATAAACCCAAGGAAAGATGGACCCAATAGAATGCCACTCTACATAAAATTAATGCATCCATATATGATCTAGCAATCAATCACATGTAGTCAATAAAAAGCAAATAGCAGAAATTCTAGCACTCTCTGGTATATGGCACACTACCCTATTTTTCCACCACTAAATCAGCTGAGAAAATAGATCTAACTTAACTTACAACATTGTCGATGAAGCAAAAATTGGACACCCCTCCCACACATATTGGAGGGGTGTCCAGTTTTTGTTGGTGCTAGAAAAGTTGCGGCCTATCATGTTCTCATTACGAAAGCTCTTATTCTTTGGGAAGGTCTTTGTGCAGCGATTCGTCAAAATCTTCTCAAAGTTCAAGTGGAAGGCGATTCTAAGCTTATCATAGATTGTGTTCTTAACAAGTGTTCTGTCCCTTGGCGCCTCAAGATGATTATAAAAGATATTCAGCTTCTTGTCACCTAGTTCCAAGACATCAAATTTGTCCACGTCTTTAGAGAAGCCAACTTCATTACTGATGTCATTGCAAACCTTGGTCATTCTCCATCCTCATGTAGGACTTGGGATAGATCGATGTCTGCCTCTCTTGGTGCTTCCGTTTGTAATTTTGTTTTTCTTATAAAAAGAACTTACTAAACTAATTAATTGTTTTTAAGTTTTTTTTTTTACGATCAATTATGAGCATGTATCCGGTTTGTGAGGTACGTTAAGTTTGATTTTTTTTTTTATATAAGAACTTCTTATTTTATTATTTCTAAACTTTCTAACATTTTTTTTATTTGTTAGCTTAGCTTCAAATTTACTCTAAAACAAGAGTTCTTGTAAGATTCATCACATCTTACACCAAATCCAAATATTCTTACGCGATTCACAAACCCGTTATTGATACTAATATTATACCAAGACTAGTTGTCATGCTTGGAATAGTCAATCTGTCATTATATGATTAAAAACATTACATAATGGCCAAGATGGTGGCTGTCATGTTCATTGTATTCCCTCAACATTTTTGACATAAAAGGCTGTATATATCAATGTGAAAGTGGTTGATTTGGTTATGACTATACAATTGGAGCAAATTAAGTAACATATATGCTTTGGCATGAAATAATAAGCATAAAAAAGTACGTATAAGCTCAGAAAGATAAAATTAAGAAATAACTTAAAAATTGCATACATTTCACAGGTGATGATTGTTAATACTCAATACTTGTGTAGTTATGTTTGAAGTTGTATAACCTATAGAATTTTGTTTAAGTGGGAATTGAAAGGTAGATTGCACCTACCCTGCAACAAACAAACAAGAGAGGTTGTTACGTGTAAAAATTATAGAGCATTTCTCATCCATCATATGCTTGTAAAATCTACTATCTAGTATTGAGATTTCTATGATTAGCCCATGGAAAAGCAATTTTTTTTTATAATATAGCATCTCTCATCATGATAGCGATATCCGAGAAGAGAGAATTCGAACTTAAAACTTCAAATTGATTTGAACACTAGAATTACAAGTGTAAATGTAATCAAGCAAAGAATAATCATAAGCTAATAATAATTTAGTTTGATTGCAAGTGTGAACCAGAAATCTCTTGGCGTATATGAATATAATTAGTAGGGATTTGCATAATGAGTCACACAAAGAATACCAACAAAAAAGCTGGAGGGCTGCTTTCCCTAAATAGGAATCACGTACAGCTTAAGCATATAAGATTTGTTTGTTGCTAATTCAAAAGTTAAAACATTTCTTTTTTAGTGATGGCAGTGCTTGCCACCATAACCAAGCAACCAGTAATGGTTTTATTTGCTCCTAGAGTCCTACTCAAAGAACTTTCTACCTATTGAAAGAACAGGTGAGAAACAAAAGCAAAGTGGTTATCTATATCCATCTTTCGGATTTAGTACACTAATTAGTTTGTTGGATACTCCAAAATACTATAGAACTTTCGCCAAGTGTTCAGAGCCAACCAAAGTGTCATGATCAACTATCAACTATGTGCATTAATCTAATCCATCCAAACCTAATTTTTAATATTTACCATAAAGACTTGGAGAGAGTTCAAACTTTCAATCACAAACTCGAGGAGATATCTACAAGATTAGATTACATTGAATCAAATAATGAATAATTACAGAAGAATAATTGTGGGTCTTAGTAAGCAAAGTGGAAATAATAAAACAATGAAGAAACATTTTAGCACATGGGATATGCCAAAAGTATAAATTATACAAAGGACAGGTTCAAAAGACACTTGCTTTTGGCCTCGTTCATTGGAATCTCAGTGGGCTCTCCACGTTCCTCCCAATAGTACATTCAATAATGCTGCAACTCTCATTCATCTCCATCACCAATCACCATAACTACTGTGTACTGTCACCATCTCTCTCTTGTAGTTTTACAAAATTTTCAATGGAGCTCATTTGGCTTTCCTCAGGTCCCATAGAGTAGTAACCAAAGAAATGATTGGCATCGGTTATATATAACTTCTCTCTTACTGTTCGTGAGTCTCATTGTTATGTAATGAGTCTCGCATAGATATTGGGAGAGCAACGTTTATATATAATTCACATATGCAAAATATTCATCCATCATAGCGTGTGGGGAGTGTAAAAACACTCCCCGAACACCTTCTGCACTCCTCCACGGGAGTGCAAGTGGTTAAATTGCACTCCCACATAGGAGTGCGGGATGCGAGGTGAGGTGTTAATGCCAGTCATATTCTTTTACCTTGCTGCGAACCGGCGGGGAACTCGAGGTGTGGGGGCGATTACATCTCGACGAGAAGCTATCAAAGCAAGACGATCCTTCATTGTGTTGTCAAATAATCTGTTGTCCGGATTCTCTGCATAGCAAACGTAGTAACAACCTACACAGGCATGTGGTAGTGCCATGGCTATCCTGGTCTGAAACATCAAGTTAAATAAACACTGATTCGGTTAGGTATATTGAATAGCTAAACAACTGACAAGTTGATCACATGATTTATATGCGATTTAGATGAATGATAAAGTATGAACAGAGACTAGTCAAATAAGGGCCACCAACCATAAGGTATCCAATGAAGAATGCAAGTAGGGAAATGGGGGCTGTGAAACTTTGGTGCACTGTGACGGTCCAAGCAGCCACAACTATGACGCACATAGAGCCACTGCAGACTCCGGTTAGGAAGCAGATTGAGCTGGTGATGTCGGCATCGACAATGTGATCAATTTCCTGCCTTTTAAAGAGCTCCCAAGTCTCTTGTGATGCCCTCACAAAATCTTTTCCATATGCTGCTATCTGGTAGCAATTGATTTACATTAAGTTAAAATTAATTCGAGTAGTTAATAAATTAGTGTTAAACCATTGACTGCCTATGGATTACTTCATATACAATTTAGAAAGACTGGCATCGATAATTAGGATTTAGATGGTGACTGCATCATAAGTAATTGAGAATAAAGAAAATACCAATCACAAGTTAGTTGACAAGATAATAATAACTCACAACAATCTTGAATAAGAATGCCCAATATACCTAAAAAATGTTATAGATATGATTTCAGTGAAAAATAAATTGGTAACAAATATAAAAGTATATGTTGGTTGCTTTGGATTATTTTGAAAACTTTATGTCCACTCATGATCTTACATGATATTTAAGAATGATTGGAAATTCAGATTACATGTACACTTCATACAAAGAACTTTCATCTAATCCGATTCATTTAATCAATCATGAAATTAGACTTTTTCATAGCAGTTAGGACCTTTAGGCAATAACTCACTTACATATAATCTTATTGACACAAGCAGAAGACAATATGTCTATATCAGCTGTCAGCATAATTCCTTATCCAAATTATTATATAATTTTCAGACAAAAGTAAATCAACTTGCGCAATTAAAACATTGATCAGTTGGCTAAACTATATGTTTTGTAATGCCTAATAAAATCCCTTCTAATAGTTCTTATTGTTTTATGAATGTATGCAAATGAAATTAGAGAAAATTAATTCAAAAGGCAATTGCTAATGACTTATGAGTTATGAATAAAGATACCTGAACAAAGGCCCAGCCATTGCCATATCTGAAGATGGACTCCATGACATGGAGACAGCAATGCGCACAAGAAAACATGAACTCATCTTCTCCCTCAAGTAAATTTAAAGCCCGAGCAACAATTCTCAGTGCTTCAATTCCAGGCACAAACAGAGATCCAAGACAAGCACTTCCAAGATTTTTACTCAAGGCTCTTTGGAAACAAAACCGAGTATTGGATTGCATTCCTCTGAGATAATACAAAGCAATTACCCTACTCACAGTTATATTTACTACATTCCTCATTACTTCGGCTGTCCAAGCCAAGCTCAATACCAATACCATTATGATCAATGGAGGAAAGTAGAAATTCAGGGATCCAAGCACCGCTAGAATCCATAGGGACATCCATAAAAATCCGACCCCAAGCATCATATATGTGGGTTGGTTCAAATCACGGAACTTTGATACAGGTTCGAGTGATTTGATCAATATCTTGCTACAAAATCCAATCCGCGGTGTGATCCAACAAGCGTATAAGCCATTGCCTATTGCAAAGCCAATCAGACAGACTCCCACACCATCGGTGGGAGGCTTTTGGAAACAAATTAGTAGAATTCCAGCAGATAAAGTCATGACAAAAGTGATCCATAGTATGAAATGAACCATAAATTTAGGCCATTTCCTAAATGCCTTTTGCCATACAAATGCAAGAACAATGCTCATAAGAGATGCAGCTTCAACTTGTGGTAGAAAATAATGTAACACCCTTTTCTCCTTTCTTCGAATAGAGCCTGATTGTATCAGCCCCTGAACCCCCTTAAATAGAAGAAAACCAACTAGCCCAATAGCCGCGACCATGTGCAGAAGGAAAAGGAACAGAGATATCTTGTTGGTGTAGGCTCTAGAGTTCAGTGTTGTAATCGATGGCTGGTCAACAAATTCAGAGTAAGCAAAAAACCCAGAAAATATTAAACTCAAACCGATAACTTGCAAGTTAAAACATGCGCTAGAAAGAGACCCCCAATTTTTTTCGTAGAAAACAAAAAAAGAAAGCTCAAACTTAGAAATAGAAAACAAATTGACTTGTTTCGTAGCAGAAATTTAGATGAATTGTTTTCAAACATCAGTTAGTTTGACTTGAAAAATCACAAGCGGACCGATGAAAATCAAGCTACAAGTCATGTTCAATCTTGTTAAAACTTACTTGCGGGGTTGGTGTGGAGCGAGGCTGAGAATGCTGAGGAGTTGTCTGAGGCTGAGAATGCTGAGGAGTTGCCTGAGGCTGAGAGAACTGAGGAGGAGATGGAGTAGCACCAACTCTGATATTATGGGCATGTGCGAACCGAGAAGGAGGAGGGGTAGCCGTTCTGGTTCTAGCATTGATTGCAATTCTCAAAGGGTTTGTAGGATTCAGCCTCTGCAACATTGACAGATGAACATCTCTCTCATGACTCTGATTGTCAATAACATTATTGCTCTCTCCCACCACCTGTTGCTCAAAACCCACCTCAACTTTCTCAACATGTTTCACTTCCTGCTCCTCCTCCTCCTCTTCTTCCTTCCTCTCATCTCTCTCCCTCAACTCAAGCTCTTGACTTTCTCTCTCCACCACCTGCACAAAGTCACCCCACAACCAAAAAGCTCAGACCTTTTCACAAACATTAACCGGGCAAACAACACAATATGTTGAATCAAAATGAATAAAGATAGTATCTTTACGGCAGTTTCTTCAGCACCCATGTCGGCGGTGATGACGTGGCGCCGGCGGCTGCGGCTGCGGGGGGTGGCGGTGGTCCGGGAACGTTAGTTTGTTAGGTGTGTTTTGTACGTTTCCCAGAAGAAGGGTCTATCCATCTTAAATGGTTGTGGGCACTATTTACACTAATTACCTCAGACTCCTCAGAGTATCAAGAACGGAAGGGACCCACTTGTTGTTCGGGAATCACGACCAACGCGCCGAGGTGACGCGTGGATGATGGTGACCAATGGGAGGGGACCTGGAGCGTCTGTCTCAGAAGCACGTGGAAATTGGGGTCATGCGAGGGATTCAGAGAGTGGTTGGATTTTGTGGTGTTGTAATGGACGGCTGAGATGGCCTCTTGAGAAAATGGGGGCTTTTGACTTTTACACAGGAAAATGACAGAGAGGCGTATGCAAGAGAGACATCACTTCTTCCACCTTATCGTCCTTTTTTTGTGTCTTTTTTTCTTTCTTTTTTTGGTTAAAAAAAGCTTAGGTAAAAATGAAGTTTCCTTACACTATTATGATCAAGGCAAACTTATAACCTAATCTGACAGTGTCCCAACGGAGTCCACCAAAATAGAATTATGCAAGACATTTTCTAAATCGCCCACCAACACTCCCAACGAGGGAGCTTTTACAGAATTGTTGACAGCGGGGATCGAACTTGAGTTGGGACTCCACTACAAATCTGCCCATGCCAACTCAACCAACATGTGTTGGCCTTTTTCTGTGTCTTTTTGCTATGTACAAACTTCTTCTTCTTTTTTCTTTTTCCTTTTTATAGAACAAAAACATGCATTGTGTCTTTTCTTGGCATGTATAATTTTTTTTTCTACCAAGAAAATACTTTTTTTATAGGGACACTCAAGACATTGAAAAGTAAAAACTTAATGTACTAAATAAAAAAACTCCTCCAAAATTTAATATACCATGTCGGTTATTTCTATTAAGGTAAGCTGTTACTTCGGCTTCAAGTATTTACGTTAAAGAGTCAATGATAAATTATTTAGTTATAATTCTTGATATATTTTTCTAAAACATGTTCACTTTTCAAACTTTTCAAAAATATATTCACTTTCCAACAAAAATGTATTTACATGAATTATTACGTATTTAAGAGGATCTTTCCCATTGTTTATCACGAGCCCAGTTCTGCTGACAATAGGTAAAGAAAAGTAATGATTTCCATGTTCCCGTATGGAAAAGTTCACTTTTCAACAAGCATGTATTTACACGAAATGTGGGGCACAATATAGCCCAGTTCTGCTGACCATAGGTCCAAGTCCAACTATATTTTGTCCACCTTTTTATATGTAGTAAAAAAACATTACCAAAATTAGCGGGCCTGGAGCATTAGATTGGATGACTCAGATCCACGTCAACTTCACTCATTGGTCTGCGTCAGTCCTTTTGAAGGGTAAACACTATTCACTTCAAAAAAATGCGCATCTTATTGACACTACATAATAAATTTTAAACTCATTGCTCTAACTTATAAAGGTACATACATTGTTTTTTTGGTTACAAGGGAAGCCCAGAGGCAAAACAAGAAAAACCAAAGAAAACTAGCTACAAGGCCTATTCAGACCTATCATTCTGGCACGACCCTCTCCAGAAATATCGTCAAAAACCAGCCGAGAAATGTGAGCAGGAGGACTGCAGAACAGAGTAGTGCCACGAGGGAGGCGAATACTATTTTTGGCCAAAGCATCAGCAACAAAATTACACTCCCAGTGGACATGGTAAATCTAGCAAGAATAAAAAAGATGCATAAAAGAGCATGACAGTTGCCAATGAAAGGTACATACATCTTGAGAGCAAGAGATTCTACATTAGCCATTTACAATTTTGTTACAGCACTGAAGAGTCACCAAATTTTGATTTACATCAAACAAAATGGCAAAGCATACTTAACCATAGGAAAATTTAAAGGTTCAGGGCAAGTGAAATTGCAGAGATTGAAATTCTTGGGATAAGCGGTAAAAGAAAGAGGGTAGAAGATAATTTAGGAGTGGAACTGAGGATCTGCTCACCTCCAAATGACCAAACGTAACCAAAAAATAAACGCTGAAATTTAGTTGTAAAAGCTAAAACCAGTCACACAAATCTAAAGAAACCTTCAGACAATGATATGGAAATCATTAAAAGATTTATAATGAGAGTATTATAATTCAAAAGTTCACAACATACCATTCTTTAAGTACACACACTAGTTTAGATTCAAAGTAATCTTCCAAATTGCCCTTAAAAACAATCCATACCCAAAGGTCAAAACCAAATCTTCCAAATGGTACTTGTTAAAAACCCATACCCCAAAACTTCAGGCCCTAATTGTTCACAGGTACAAACTATTTAATGCACTAAAGCAAAATAAGGAAACACAAAAGTCTTAAATCTTATAAGATTACAGCAAAAATGATGTTCAAGAGTGTCTGGTCAAACGATCTATATTCTCTACATCCAAAATTTTGCAAGCTCGGAAACTACTATTGCTTTGCACTACTATCAGACTCCGGAGGTGGTTTGACAATACTTAATTGGCCACCTTCTTTGTTTGCAGCAGTGGCCGCCTTCACCTCATTGCAGTGATTTATGAACTTTGTTATCTCCTGATTTCATAAAATAAGAACATAAGAAGCCAGAAGAGATGTAAAGCAAAGTGCTATCTTGAGAAGCGATTATAATGAAACCATGATACAAAATCACAAACTATAGCTTTGCAAAATACAAACCAAGAATAACAACAAATGTTCATCAACAGAAACTGTGGGAACACACTATAAAAAGGCTCGTGAGCAAAACTCAAATGAAGTTTTGAATAGAAACTTGGTTTTCCACATCATAATGTAGTATGTCAAATAAAGCAAAATGTGGATGCATTGTTATAGAGGCATACACTCTGTAAGTCTGTATCAATTTACAAACACCTATTTCCAAGATTGTGATTATAAGAAATAAGCAGGTAACTGGTAATCCCAACTTTCGGACAACAAGGGCTTCTTATAACCTTGGTAGTTGCTAGGGTATTCGGCATAGATAGAAAACAAAACAGTGCAATCCACGGATACTACTACAGTACTACCTAATCAAAAACGCAATGCACCCAAAAAAAGACCCTTAATTTTGAGGCAATAATTTGACTAGCAACTCTTAAACTATAGCTTTGCAAAAAAGACCCCAAGTGAAATACTTTTTCAAGTCTTAATCACAGCCTCTAATCTCTCATTCCACTCAATTAAAATGCATGAGCTTTAATTAAGCAGAAATATCAGTAAATCCAGCATCAAATCTTATCACTCCATTCTTCTAATTGACTAACAAACAAAAAAGGAAAAAGGATACACAAATTAGGGTTCAGGAATTACTCTGGATTGCAATTAAATTGAAAATTAGAGTAGAGAGAGAGAAAATGGAACATACACGATCCGAATCCATATCCTTGGTGAACTTAGAAGGCTTAATGTTTCGCTTCCCTTTCCGAGTTTGAACGCTCTTTCCATGGCGGTTCGGAGGAATGGTTTTCTTCTTCTGCTGGCCTTTGAAGAGCGTAGCTTTCTGCGTCATCTCTCTCTTCTACTTCGCGTTTCGGCCTTCTAGGGTTTTGTTTCAGAATTTCTCTTTTGTACTCTGCTCAAAACTGGACGAGACGGCGTCGTTTGGGATAAGTTCATTACTACCGTTGGATAAAATAAACGGCGGAGATTCAATTGTAGATTTGACCCGCTAGCTGCAAGTAACCCGACCCGAAATAATTTGAGGGAAAAAAGTACCATACTTTCTGAATGGAAACGAAACAAAATATATTTGATAGACAAGTAACAACCCTTGTATTTTTTGGAACATAATGGATTCCATTGTTCTTGATTTCAATAATGAAACCCGGAAGCATTTACTCAGGTCTTTAGCTTACTAGGCGATTGTAATTAATATGAGAGATCATAAGTTGTAATTTGCTTCGAAGAAATTTGTAGCGTTTTCTTATTTATTTTGATTATATAATTTCGTTTTTATTTTTCTTTAATCAGGCAGGCTCTCTTGAGCTGAAGAAAATACTGAACCTTTATTCTCTGTGTCACATTTTGTTGTTGGAGCCATCAACTGATTGATTTCTATTTATATGAAGGATCAGTGCATTTTGCTGCTGCAGAACTTTTATTGGTTTTTCTAAAGCAAAGTAGTGTATCCATCACACCAGTTTCATTGATCTGAGAACATGGTCACAGTAAATTACCCGACTTTCATTTCAGATTAAGTGAATGGAGTCTTTTTAAGACATTTGTGGTAATAGTACCGTAATACTGTTCCTCTATTAATTTTGCAGATGTAGCAAGCTGAAAGCTAGGACCAACATGCTTAAGAATAGAACATAATCCCCTGAGAAACTGCATTATTATTATCACAAAAAGATACCCTTTTTCCTGGTTTTGTTTTTTGCTTTTCTTTTTGTCATTTCCAACCATAAATGGAGGGAGTCAGGGACTGCTAGAGAGTTGCCACAGGCGTCACCTCATACAAGCCTCTGGCAAAAGCAGGACAATCACACGTAAAGCCTTTCACCACGTGTCAATAGCCCACATGGTCCATCTGTCCTTGCTACTGTAGAATAACACCTTCACCGATCAGCGAGGTCACCTGGAAAACGCAAAATTAATGTCTCAGACGCAGCAGAGGAATCTTGAGAACTCTAAGGGCAACTCCAATGCATAGCTCCAAACTCAAATTCAAACTCAAATTTGGAAGCTATATATGGGTTTTGAGACCTAGTTTGAAATTGAGTTTGACTCCTAGGATAGCTCCCAAATTTGGATTTGGGTTTAGGTTTGTGCTATGCATTGGAGTTGCCCTAATGAGAAACAGAAGACGTTGAAAAAAAAAAAGAGGAAAACCAACCCAAAGAAAAAGATCACTAACTTCCTCTAATGGCCTTGAATCATGTGTCGAGGCTGTGCAGGAATGTGGTCATGTGGAGGAGTCTGTAGATTTCTACACCAAAGTCTTGGGGTTTGTTAAGATTGAGAGGCCACCGGCTTTTGATTTCGATGGCGCTTGGTTGTTCAACTATGGAGTTGGGATTCACTTGGTGCAGTCCAAGGACAAGGTTAAACACCCTGGTCAATATCACTTGGATCCCATGGACAACCACATCTCATTTCAGGTTCATCGATATCTCTTTCACTCCAAAACAGTACGTACGTTCATACGCAAATTCGATCTGTTAATTATTGACACAACTAATTACTTTGGTCGCTCTTGTAGTGCGAGGACATGAATGCAATGGTGAGGAAACTGGAGGACCTAAACGTGGAGTACATGAAGAGGACAGTGGAGGATGATGAAAATGGGACAGCAATTGATCAGGTCTTCTTCAATGATCCGGATGGATTCATGATTGAGATATGCAATTGTGAGAATCTCAAGCTTGTTCGTGCATGTTCCTTGGGCAAAATAAAGCTGCCATTTGATAGGCATAATCCACCTGATCATAGCCGTACCGAGCACGTTTTAGACGATACCTAAAATTTGTATAAATTAGTTTATTTTTCATCATCTTCTCGAAAATTTCCGAAATGTTTCAAATGTGTTCCGAATCATCTCGTTTGTCTCTCTTGTTTATTTGACCTATAATATCCACAAATGTAGATTAGTGATACTAATTAGTTTTGGAATTAGCTTAATTTAATTTATTAAAGATGTATTTACGCATGTAAATCGATGATAATTATCCCAATAAAATTTGTACCTATTCAGAACAACCTCAAGAAAGAATGATCTCAGCACATGATTAACACCCTTACTGGTCTTAACCATCATATTCATGACTTGACCACTCCCTATACTAGCAACAAAGGGCCAGTTTGGTAAAGCTGAGCTTTTAAGTGAAGCTGGCTTTAGCTGTGCTGTGAGAATAAGTGGCTGTAAAGCAAAGCAGTTGAGTGTTTGGTAAACTAGCTTTTTGAAAGTGTTGTGAGTACTAAAAGCAGGCAGACAATGTTTGGTAAACTGGCTTTTTTAAAGTGTTGTGAGTTTGTAAAATGACCGATATGGACATAATGATAATGTTTGGTAATGTAATGTAATTATGGTTAGCTTAATTTTTTTTTCTAAGGTTTGAAGCCGCTGCAAGTTCCTCACCAGTCCTCTACTGCAATCACTTCAATTGCAAACCTTGCAATTCAATCATAACTTCATCACAATTCCAGCTCTCACTGGAGCTCCACCATTCACAAATCACCTTCACCATGGCAGCCTCAATTCAACATCACCTGCGGACCCAAACCACCGTGAAGCCCAATCAAAGCCCAGCCGTAGGTTTCCCTGGGCATCATCAATTCATCACCAACTTGAATTTCAAGCTCACATCACCAGTTCATCATCCCCACCATCATCACTGCCATGCTCGATTCACCTGCAATCCAATCATCACACCGCCAACATCACTAAGGACACCCCACGCCATGGCTATCCTCTCTCCTCACCGCCGTTAATTCCCAGAGCCCGTGCTCTGCTCAGCTCCTCCGCGCCTCCGCCGCCGAGCCTCCCGGCCGACACCGACGTACCCACGTCGAGCCCAGCTCGGATTTCTCTCGAGCCCGGTCCCAATGCTCTCTCCGAGCTCCCTCACGGCCACCCCGTAGCTTAGCTTCAAGATCGATCCGATCTCCTAGGCCGTGATTCATCTCTCCCGCGCCGAGCCGTCGATCCAAACCGGCAACCCAAGCCGCGCCGTCGTTGATTGCGGAACCCAAACCCGGACGACATCGGCGTCGTTTGATCCCATCTGCGCCGCCGCTTTTCTCACTCGAGCCGTGCTTGTGATTCAACCACCGCCGTCGATCCAATCTGCACTGTCGTCACCACATCTGCAGGTTGTATATTAGCGTGAGGAGGAAGAGGAAGGGGAGAAGAAGAGAGAAAGATAAGGGTGGGTGTAATTTTGGCAAGAGACTGAGGACATAAATTGGTATTTGAAAATTTTCATTAATGAACAGTAACTTCCGCTACAGTGTTTCGGCTTCCAAAAGCTATGAAAGCTGCTCTTTTCTGGCTTCGGCTTTTGCCTTGAAAAAGCCCATGCTTCCAATGGAAGCAGCTTTGTGCCTGTTTGCCAAACGCCCATGTGCTGTTGTGCTTGGTAGCACAGCTGCTTATAAGCTTTCCCAAACCCAGCCAAAGTCATGTACCCAAGATCGAGTGTGATCCCTCATAACACCACCAACCCCAATAAGTCCGCATCACTTAGAAATACATTTTTTCTCAGAAACACATGGTATGAGAAAAAAAATTTATCAAAGAAATTTTGGTAAAGCTCTCTACACGTGTAATGATCTAATTCGATTTCTGACAATATTTATCAAATATTTTCCTCACATTTTAAAAACAGGTTAATAGGGGGAGGCTGTGTACACGTGTCATGCTATAATTCGACGCATTACAAGTTTACAACACAGAACACTTTAAAAGGCCCAGGTGCACCAAACCGCATAGGATTAGAAAACCCGGTAACGCAAACCATTGCCAAATATCACAAACACACACGCACTCTCCCTCACATCGAGTCCGATAGAGAGAGAGACGAGCCAAGAAGCCAGTGTTCTCCTTCTCATATATAAATTCTCACACACACAAAAAAAAAAAAAAAACCTAAGAAGCCAGATTCCCAATTCTTTCAGATCCATCATTCATCTATTTCTCTCTTTCTCTATCAATTGGCGTGTAGGTGTATATAAAGATTGCATTGGGGGCTGGGTTTCGTCAAATTTTGAGCGATGGCGTGTATAAAGGGGGGTGAACAGATCGGCGTCGGTGGCTGTGGCGCCGGACGCGCCTTACATGGCGGCGGGGACGATGGCGGGAGCGGTGGATCTGTCCTTCAGCTCCTCCGCGAATATCGAGATCTTCAAGCTCGATTTACAGTCCGACGATCGTGATCTTCCTGTAGTGGGCGAGTCGACGAGCTCCGAGAGATTCAACAGGTTATCGTGGTCCAAGCCTCCTGCTGGATCAGGGTCTCAAGATTTTGGCCTTGGGCTAATCGCTGGTGGACTCGTCGATGGGAATATTGATATCTGGAATCCACTCACTTTGATCCGGTAAATTGCCTTTCTTTTTTGGCATGTATTTTTGATTTGGATTAGGATTAGGATTAGGATTAAATTGAATTCAGAATGTGGGTTTCTTTGAATGTTGGGATAATGTGGGGAAGCGGAATTCTCTAGTTTCTTTGTGTGTGACACTGATCTGCGTGTACGCTCTGTTTGATGTGACGGTAAAATGTGGCTGTTTTAGTGTGCTTGCATAGATCTCAATTAGTCAACTTGATTTGTTTTTACACTCCAACTTTCTCTCTTCTTGTTTGAGTGGAATGGTGTTTGCGCTCTTTGGCTGCTGGTAATGCAAATGGAGAGAAATCTGAGTTGGGATTTTATGATTTGTTTAAGAAAAAATTATTAAGAGTTGATATGGTTTGTGTGGAGCATTAATGCCATTCTAATCCTTGACCCGAGGGAAGTAATATAATGATACTTTGGCGCGGCAGGTAAAATGTTTGCGTTCTGTTACTGAACATGTGTTTTGGCTGCTAGTGAGGTGGAAGTACAAAACTGAGGACAGATAAATAGAGTGTGGTTACAACTAGGAATATATTGTTTTCAATGTTATTTGATTTAGAGGTCTTGGTGAAATAGTTTGTTTGATTTATCTCTCAATAAGAATTACGGTTTAGTGTCTAGTCAAGTTGGTCTAACATCAAAGTGTCCTATCCAGAAAAATTTCACAGTAATATCCAGTGTTTCCAATTAAGTGAAACTTGTTGGCAACAAATTGGTTGCCGGTAAAATAGGTTTGGCATGGGGTCTTGTGTAATTAACTTCACTTGTGGGGAACTCAATTTTTCTTTAAATATGCTTGCTCCAGGACGTTTTTTTTTCTCTTCATGATCTTATGGTCGTAATTGGGTGGATCTTTCTAACCAGGTTTTGGTTCATGCAGCAATATTTCTTTTGTATGAAATGTCCTATTTATTTCTGTATGTTTAAAATTAACTCTTAATACTATTATGAAATGTATTCTTAAGGAGGAAGATACATAAAAGTTGACATGGTAGATATCAGTTTTGGTCATATTTTCTTCCATATATAAAGGATAAAGTACGTGTGCACTGAGCATTCTGAAAGGATTTTACTAATCCTAATAAAAGTAAAAAACAAGCAGATATTTGATTTCCAAATACTTTGAGGGAAAGTTTCTACCTTGGTGAAGTGAACAGAACCTTACTGAATAAGGATAAGAATCAAATCCCAAATTCACACATGTAAATTTCTTATAGCATTTGATTTGTTCATTCTCATGAGTTATAGTAGAAGAGCCATTGAAAATTAATATAGCTATTGTATTACTCCTTGGAAATTTTGGTATAGTTATGTGTTAGGAAGTTCGATGCAATTTATTATTTCTTTGACTATTTCCAGTATATAATTTTTTTTACTTGTGTGTATTAGGATTGTTGGTAACTGTATAATTTTTTTTGAATAGTTTGTACTCTAAGTATCAGAGAATATTTTCATTTTGTATATCCTGGGGCCCATCAATACAATGAAATATAAAGGCCCAAGGGATCTTGAATACAAGGGACTTTTGTTTACTAAAATTTTTGCAATAATTTGAGCCTCCTGTAATTTTGGTTTTCTTATTCATTGTTATTTCTGCCGCTTTGTTGAGTCAAAATATTGTCGTATTTTTTGGTTTGTTTCAGAAAGAACTTATTTATTGTTGCTTGTTCATAGTTCGGAGACTGGTGAAAGTGCTTCAGTTGAGCGTCTCACAAGACATAGGGGACCTGTAAGTCTTTTTTTGTGATTCTTTTAATGCTAGGAGTTCTGATAATTTTGTAGCATATTCTTTCAACCTCTTAAACTCTTATCTTGTTATTTTATTCTAGGTTCGTGGTCTTGAATTTAATGCAATTGCACCAAATTTACTTGCATCTGGGGCAGATGATGGTGAAATTTGCATCTGGGACTTGGCTAACCCTACTGAGCCAACTCATTTTCCACCTCTCAGGGTTTGTATTGATTGGTTGATGTCGGTTTATCTGAAGTTTAATTATTTTTCTCTGAATGCATCATACTTTACTTCACAATATACCATGAAATGCACTTCTAGGTCATAATCCCTTTAACATAGTTTCTTACTTCTAAGAGAAAGTATCTGACTTTTCTCTTGTATACATTTGCACATTTATTTTCAGAGGTAACATATATGGTTACGTATGCACAATATGTGTGGTTTTGTAGAAAAAGTAACAATACTAGTTCTACAATGTGTAGAATAGTAAATATTTTAAAATTTGCTTATTCTCTTGTTCGTTTTAATGAAAGTTTGTTTCCTATAAAAAATACTAGTTTTTACAATATGTATTGCAAACATGAGCAGGATGTGGGAAGTACAAAGCCATAGAGAATCATAATAAGCAAAGAGAAGTGGACAATTGGAAAGGATGAGAGTCCTTTTCTTTTTATAATTTGTAACTTCAGTTGGCATATATTTATTGTTATCATATTTCTTCAACATAGTTAGATCTGTTTTTCTCTCTGCCTACATTTGTGAAAGTGTTATATCTATCTGGACATTATTGATCCAATAAGTATGATTGTTATGCAGGGAACTGGTTCTGCTGCCCAGGGTGAGATTTCGTTCTTATCTTGGAATAGCAAGGTCCAACATATATTGGCATCCTCTTCGTATAATGGGACAACTGGTGAGTTATATTATACTGTTCAAGTATTTTTTGGCTACTCATTGCATTTTTGTTTCAGAAAATGACATTTTAATATTTTCCAGTGATTTGGGACCTAAAAAAGCAAAAGCCAGTGATAAGGTAATATGCTATTTTTTTCTACTGTTAACTGATCTGACATTTTTCAATGATCTGGAATGGTTACTACAGTTTCCTGACTTAACATTATTTGCTGACAGTTTTGCAGATTCAGTTAGAAGGCGGTGCTCTGTTTTGCAGTGGAATCCTGATATTGCAACTCAGCTTGTTGTTGCATCAGATGAAGATGGTTCACCGTCTCTCAGGGTAACAAATTTGCAGATGATATTTCATTTGTCTAGCAGTGAGAATATCTTAGGGGTCAAACTTTAACTTTTTAGTTCATGCAGCTCTGGGATATGCGTAATATAATGTCACCAGTTAAAGAGTTTGTCGGGCACACTAAAGGTAACAAGATGTGCAAAATGATTCATCTCTTTACTACTTATTGTTAATGATATGTTCAGTCTCTTGCCTTTTGCTTCGGAGCAGTTTTTTGTCCGAGTATGTTATAATTTTCTTTACACAGTATGGATGCCATACAGTTTGGAATTTCTGTTACCCCTCCCCTCTTGTTTTATTGTTCTCTGTTGATCTTTGTATTATTGGACTAGTAATAAATATCAGAAAGGTGACTTTTGAAAAAATATTTCTATGGAACGTGATATGCTGAGTAATTTTTTACTGCCCTTCCCATTGGGTCTGGAATTGAATTGCATTCAAGTATGGAGAAAAAATGACTATTATGTTCCTTGAAGGAACTATGGAACTCTACTACGTGGCTAATATAATTCATTCATCAAATTCTCAAGTTGCTAGTTCATGTCTGGAATGATGATATTATGATCCTTGAAGGATATATGGAACTCTACTGCTTGGCTGATATAATTAATTCAAATGTCTTTTACTATAGTACACACTTGCTCCATTTAGTTAAATCTAGATCATTAGTGTGAGAATGGAGGTGGGAGAAAGCATCAGTACCTTGTCAAAGCCTCAAATTGCTAGTCCACTTGAATATCTTTCACTCTATTACACCCTTACCCCATTTTATATATTCTAGGTCACTTAGTGTGAGAATGGAGGAGGGGAAAGCATCAGTACCTTCAAAATGCCCCTCAGATACTATGACCTATATGCATAATTAGAGTTGGTGGCTTTGTTAAATAATACAGTTACAAGAATTATGGGGATTTTGGTTTCCTGTATATGGTTTGTGTTTCTTGGTTTTCCTTTTTCATTTATTTAATTTTTTTTTGTGGGTAATTATTGCTTCCAACAGATGATGTTTGTAGTTGGTGTCTGAAGATTTGTGATTATATGTTGATGTCAATGCACTTATTTTCCTGAGATTATTAATTATTATTGTTGGAGCTTCAACTTCGCTGACATTATGTTGATTGGAAATAAATTGGACATGCTGATGATTAATTTGTGTGCATGTCTTGCCCCAGGTGTAATTGCAATGTCATGGTGTCCCAATGACAGCTCTTATCTGCTAACGTGTGCCAAGGATAATCGAACTATTTGCTGGGACACAGTTTCTGCGGAGGTATGGACTTTTAACTGTTCTCACGGAGACCAATAATTTTTATACTGCACTTTGTGTACCCGTTATTTTCCCCTTCACCTTCTGGATTTAATTTAATCTGTTTTTTTTCCCCCCAAGTTCAATCTGTGTCCTCTTCTTTCTTTTTGCTTTTAGTTGGGGTGCACTCTATGGTGTTTGGTTATGATGTTTTTTCTATTATGTTGTCCAGATTGTATGTGAATTGCCTGCAGGCACCAACTGGAATTTCGATGTGCATTGGTATCCAAAAGTACCTGGAGTGATATCAGCATCTTCATTTGATGGAAAAATTGGAATTTATAATATTGAGGTATGCCTCTTCTGTTCTTATGGCTATCCTAAAATTTTACTTTACAAGTACAGAAGTTAGGGAATCTAAATCCCCAATGTGATATGTGATGGTTACAAGTTGATAGAATAAGAATCTCAGTCAGTAATCAGACATTGAGATTGGTAGCCAAAAATGTTTGAAGTGATGAGTTAAATGGAATGGCTGAACTTTCTCCACCAACAATATTAGTGGTGAAGGCCTATGCTAAGATTGATGATTGATGAACAACTTAAACAGATTATTGGCCACCATTATTAGCTGGTGTGCAGCCTGTTATTTCATAATTTGAGTAATGGAGGATTGCTCTTGGTGTTTTTAGTATATAGAACACTCTGTATTTGTGTCTGCATGGTGTCCATTTTATGTCATGAACTTACCCTGTTTAAATAAATTTTTTTCCCACAGGGTTGCAGTAGATATGGTGTCGGGGAGAGCGACTTTGGCGCTGGTAATGCAAACTTATTAGCAATTGTATTCTTAACAGTACTCTTTTGATCTCCTAGCTTTTTACTTTCTTCTCTTTACTCTGTTTCTTTTCCACATCCTCTATTTTTGCCAGCAGGCTATTATTCTTGGTGATCCTTTGACAAGATGAATTTGGGGGTAGAGCTTGTGTTTAATATAGCAGAATTCAAAAGTTTTGAAATAGCAAGATTAGAGGTGTTTTTTTTCTTTTCAATGGTATATATGTGGGACAAGGTAGTGAGCCCTGACCATATATTAAGATGGTGGAATAATGGCCTTGGGAGTTCCTATTCAATTCTGTTGTGTGCAATAATAAGTTAATGTAAAATATTAACAATAAATAAATTACGTTTTACAGCTTTAATTCTGGATTCTGATTGGAATTGATGCAGGAGAAAAAAAAAACAGGATAATAGGTATAAACACTTCTGTTTGTTTAATTTGGGTCTTTTGAGATGATGAA
The DNA here is from genome assembly GCA_030142095.1 of Rubus idaeus. Classification (NCBI taxonomy): domain Eukaryota; kingdom Viridiplantae; phylum Streptophyta; class Magnoliopsida; order Rosales; family Rosaceae; genus Rubus; species Rubus idaeus. The sequence goes on from CM057971.1 coordinate 8,072,237, forward strand.
TAGTGATCAATACAAAAATTTGAGAAATGAAAAGAAAATTAAAAGAAACGGATACAAACTACTAACATGATACCATTAGGGTTCTAGTAATCATTCCAAGAGGCCTTCCGCATCACACCTAGGGCCTTAACTTGCAATAATTTCAATATCTGGAAGGAGTGTGGGCTATTCCTACTCTCTCTCTCTCTCTCTAGGAAAAATGTGTCATCTTGGAAAGCTTATTGTTTTTTTTTTCCTTTCTACACAGGACCTCTGAGAGCTCCTAAATGGTATAAGCGCCCAGCTGGGGCATCTTTTGGTTTTGGAGGCAAGATTGTATCCTTTCACCCTGGTTCATCTGGTGCAGGTGCTTCGGAGGTAAGTTACTGGCATGCTGCCTGCATTTTCTACTATGAACTTATGATTCATTATATTGCATTTTCTCCTGTGTTTAGGTGTATGTGCACAGCTTGGTTACTGAACAAAGTTTGGTGGATCGCTCATCTGAATTTGAAAGTGCAATACAAAATGGGGAAAGATCTTCACTCCGGGCTTTATGTGACAAGAAAGCACAGGAGTCTGAGTATGGCATTTACCATAAGAAATAAATATTTTCATCAGCTTCGAGAGGCATTGTTTCTCTCCCTTCAATTCTCCTTCATCATGGTTAACATTCTTTTTGGCTTCTGTTTGCATGGTTATTTTGACAGGTCCGAGGATGACCGGGAAACATGGGGCTTATTAAGGGTTATGTTTGAAGATGATGGGACAGCAAGGACAAACCTGATCACACATCTTGGTTTCAGTATACCTGAGGAAACAAAAGAAATTGTTCAAGATGATCTATCAGCAGAAGTCAATTCACTTGGGCTTGAGGATTCAATAGCTGATAAAGCGGTTTTGGGTGCTGAGAAGGAAACTACAATATTTCCTTCTGACAATGGGGAGGATTTTTTTAACAATCTTCCTAGTCCTAAAGCTGACACTCCTCTTTCAACCTCTGGTGACAAATTCGTGGCGGAGGATACAGTTCCTATTACAGACCAAATTCAACAAGAACCTGATGAGCTGGAAGAGAGTGCTGATCCATCATTTGATGAATCTGTTCAACATGCTTTAGCTGTAGGAGATTATAAAGGGGCTGTTGCAAAATGCATTTCAGCAAATAAAATGGCTGATGCTTTAGTTATTGCTCATGCCGGTGGTCCTACGTTGTGGGAGAGCACTCGGGATCAATACCTTAAGTTGAGCCATTCACCTTACCTCAAGGTACTTGAAACTTCATCTTGTTTTCTGAAAGGCGGTAAACACTTCATTCTTTTACATGTGATGATGTCTTACATAAATAAGATGTTAAAAGATTTGTTTTAATTTATTTTAAGATTATGCCATTTTGAAATTGGAAGTTTTGTATACTGTCAGATTGTTTCTGCAACGGTGAGCAATGATCTATCGAGTCTTGTTAACACCAGACCCCTCAAATTCTGGAAGGAAACGCTTGCTGTTCTCTGTAGTGTAAGTTTCCATGCCCTAGATTTAAATATTGGTGCCTCGAAACTTTTTCATTTACTTACTTTTGGGCTAAATGGGATTCTGATAAATTTTGCATTATAAGTGCAATACATGAAGTTGCAGAAAATATACCCATTTGAATCCTAGTTGTTTGGTTCCTGTTACCTGCATTATAACTGCACTCTCAGAATTATCATCAGCGAGAGTCAATTTTGAAGTTCTGCATCTTCATATTGACTTCTGTTATTTTATTTTTCATGCTTTCAACAGTTTTCATCCGTAGAGGCTTGGGAGGATCTGTGTAATGCACTCGCTGCCAAACTTATAGCTGCTGGTAATACCCTGGCAGCTACTATTTGTTATATATGTGCGGGAAATATCGATAAAACGGTAGATATTTGGTCAAGAAATCTGACAACTGATCATGAGGGGAGATCCTATGTTGATCATCTTCAGGTAACTTTGTTTTTTCAGAGTGCATCCAAGCTTCCGGGACTTGAACTTGACAAATTATATATATTTGGTTTAGGAATTAATGGAGAAGACTATAGTACTTGCCTTGGCAACTGGGCAGAAGCGATTTAGTGCATCTCTGTGCAAACTTGTTGAGAAATATGCTGAGATTTTAGCTAGCCAAGGTCTTTTAACAACAGCAATGGAGTACCTAAAACTCTTGGGGTCTGATGAATTGTCACCTGAACTTGTGATCTTAAGGGATCGCATCGCTCTTTCTACAGAACCTGGTACGTTCTTTTGGAAATGTTACAATGTCCTGTTTTAATCTATGAACAATTTTTCCGCTGGAGATCACAGTTCAGCAGCCATCAAATAACTATTGATGATCGCAGTTAATCTTGTCAGTTATTTTTCATATATAAAGATATGTGTGTGTGTGTGTGAATATAAGAGTTATTCACCAGATGATGACCTATCTCAAAGATTAAAAAAAAAATTCTTCCGTTACCTGCATTATTTATTGCCTGATGGTATTTGTTGTGTCGCTGCAATAGAAAAAGTGGCCAAGACTGTAGCATTTGAAAACCCTCCACCAGCCACGGGCCCTATACATGGCACTGGTCAACACAATTATCCATATTTTCCGGTATTCATCCAGATATGTCATTGTTGTTTTGTTGCCAAATCTGTTCCATCAATGTGGATTAATTTTTTTTTTCTGAACTCTTAAACTGGGTAGGAACCAGGTCAACAACCAGTGCAACCTCTTGTTCCTGGCAATCCATATGGAGAAATCTATCCAGAACAACCTGGAAGAGGATATGTTACTCCTGCCTCATACCAGACTCCTCACATGTTTATTCCTTCCCAAACATCGCAAGTACAGGTAGTTAATGCATTCACCATCCTTCGTTTGTGTAATTGGCTTTTAGTTGTTAAGATGCCACTGGTGACACGTGATATACAAGGATCTGTTTCATTTGACTTTTACATGTTTTCTGGTAGGATAAATATACTACACCTCCTGTTTCCACTCAGCCTACTGTGGCCTTTAATCCTTCGACTCCTCCTGCTCTGGCAAATGTGGATAAATATCAGCAGCCAACACTGGGTTCTCAGTTGTATCCTGTCCGTAGATCTGCATTTGATTTCAATTTAAAGATCTGAACCATCTCCACGACGGATATCTAAAGTTTTCCCTGTTTGTGTTTCAGGGAACCACAATGCCTGGATTTCAACCTATGCAAACAGGGCCTGGTTCAGGTGCTCCTCATACAACACTTGTCAATCCTGGTCCCGGAAATAAGATGGCACCTGCTGTAGTGCCCTCCCCTCAATCAAGGTTTATGTCAGTTAATTCAGGAGTTGTTCAGGGGTCTCATCCAGGTTCACTGCAGCCATCTAGTCCTCCTGCTCCAGCTCGACCTTCTGTGGCTCCTGCTCCACCACCTACCATACAGACAGTTGATACTTCAAAAGTTCCTGGTAAGTGCAGTTTTTATTTTATCTGGTTAAACCTTTTGACGTCTGTCCGTTTGTTCCCTTGCTTCTCCCTCTGAACTTAGGCTGTCTTAATATGAAGCGAACTTCATATCACAGCTTTAGAAGTGACCCATTAATTACTAATGGGATTAGTTACTTCAATTTTCCAACTTAAGAAGAGAGCAATTTTGACCATGTTGGGGTACCAAAGTTGTGCATATTACTACAGGTATCAAGCGTGGAATTAAGTTGCGACACATTTGGTAGGGTTAACAATATTTTGGCTGGCAGTGTTTTTTGGTTAATACGGCACGGTTTCAAGATTTGAGTTTAATGTCTCAATGCAATCTTCAATTCTTCTGATTGATAAACTGAAAACTGATAAGAGACGCAAGAATCATGGATCACTATCATGACATCAAACAATGATCTGACACAGTTTCATATGACTCCAATCAGTTATAACATGGCTCATTTTTGTCGCAGTCACATTGTCAAATTGTTTTTTTTTTCTTATTATTTTGGATTTGGTGAATGCATTTGTTTGATGGATTAGTTGTGTGAAGCAGTAAATGATTCCACTAGTGTTTTTATTATCAATTATCTTGAGTGGTAATCTTCTTTCAGATTCATTTATGAATCACTGGAACCAGATTTGTGTGGGTTGGTCCCTATAGATTCGAGTTCCTGTAAATCATGTCATAAATTTTCAAAATTCCAGATCCACTTTGGCTTTGGTTTTGCCAGGTAGTAGACAGCAAGCTATTTACCTTATCCTACCCAAACACCTTAACACCGTCCCATAGCTAAAGGGTGGATTTCTAAGACACCATGGTGCTGCTTTGAGTATACATTTGTTGCCCACAGCAAGTTGACATTTAAGTATTTGTAGATAGTGATTTCCAATTGGTAGGTGTTTTTATTGCAGTTAACACCCGTATGTACAAGTGGGAGTGTGGCTTACCAAGATTTTAGTTGGTATTTAAATATATGCAACAATAAGCAAACTGTTATAGTTATATATGGGTGTTTGCATTTAATAATGATTCTCATGTTTTGGTGGCTGCTCTCTTCACTATAGTGAAATTCAAACTGGTTGTTTTGTGATGATCTTACCTTTGTGCATTTCTTTTGTGTATAATATGGCACAGGCCACCAAAAACCTGTAATTGCAACATTAGGAAGACTTTTCAATGAGACCTCTGAAGCATTGGGAGGTTCACGTGCAAACCCTGCTAAGAAGCGTGAAATAGAAGACAATTCAAGGAAGATAGGTGCATTGTTTGCCAAACTCAACAGCGGGGATATATCTAAAAATGCTGCTGATAAGCTTGTGCAGCTGTGCCAGGCATTGGATAATGGTGATTTCAGCGCTGCCCTAGCAATCCAGGTACCAAAATGGAGACTTCAAAATTATTTATTTTGTCAAACTATGGATGGATGCGTTTATGACTGGTTTCATTTTTTTCTTATTAGGTACAACTTACTACTAGCGAGTGGGATGAGTGCAACTTCTGGCTTGCAACTCTCAAGCGGATGATAAAGACCAGGCAAAATGTGAGATTAAGTTGAGAAGGTTGAGATTCCCAAGTGTCAGATTGTTTAGTTCCGGAAAATTTTCATGTTGCCTAAGGCTTGGTGCAGGATTTACGTTGCTTCTTTATGCATACAAGAAGAGAGTATCCATAGATTTCAGTTTCAGGAATTTGGTCTTAATATTACTTTTGTAGGCCAATGATTGGTTTGAAAGCAGTTAGTGAATATAGTATCTGGACAGTAATGGACTTATCTACAGTCTGCAATTTATTTTTGTAGTTAGAAATAGTTATGATTTTTTTTCTTTTTTCTTTTTTGAAACTTTTTTTTTTTTGGTTTCACAATTGCATAGAATGTTTACAGAGCTGCTTCTAGCATTTTCAGTGATCTGGTTTCATTTAATCATGGCCATTAAATTGTACCACCTTTGTGTTTTCATTATATGAACTTACAAATCAGAATGATGAATTCAATTTTGATGAAAGCGATAAACTTGGTGTATTGTTTTTTTATTTTTATTTTTTATAAACAATGCGTGTGGGTGAATTGAACTTAGAACCTGGAGAGAAATATCAAGACTACATGCTAATTGTATTTAACCATGCATTTAACAAATAATAATAATAATAACAGTGGGTAAATATTGTGATTAATATATTTTTTTTATAATTCATCAGTTTATATTTTTAATTATCTTTTATATATTATTTTTACAAAAAATTAATTAAATCAGAAATTGTTCAACCATTTAATTTTATCAAACAAATTATTATTATTCAGACAAAAAATAAACAAATTATTATTATTATTAAATATTTATTTTACTATCAAAAGGTTTTTAATTTTTTGTTTAAAAAAAATAGTTTGATTAATTTTTTGCTGAGGTAATATTTATGATATACAGCTTTTGTTTCTGGCAAGAAATGCATGGACAGTTAGTTAGATAGTAAAAATTTAAATTAATAATGAGTTAATTGCAAGTTGGGTAATAAACTTTGTTCTAAGTTCCCAATGCAATGTAAGAAAAAAATATCTTGAATAGAACCTCTATTGTGACCCAGTTATTCTGAAGGCTAAAGAGCTTAAATTCTTCAATTTTTGAGTGACAAGGAGGCCTAAAATCATCCCCTAAAAAAGAACAGAAAAAATAAAAAAGGAGGCCTAAATGGTCCAAGTCAGAATAAGAATTAAGAAGACAGACCTAGCCCATAGGGCTTTTACACCAAATCGTCTAGAAAAGTCTAGAGGATAAAGTTCAATGCAGCTATGGATCACAAAATGGCAAAATCAGATTCAATTTCAATGGGAGTAATATGATGCCCAGCAACCATTTTGAGACCAATTCTTCAATGGAAGCTTATTTAAGCAATATTTATCAACTTGACTTGACCACACTTTCCATTCATCAGCTACATTTAGAATTGTCTCGGCGGAAGACTAAGGGTCAGTTTGGTATTGCTTCGCTTTTATAAAAATCAGTTTTTTCGTACAATTTAAGGTCTTAAAATATTTGGTAAATTAGTAAAAAGCAACTTTAATTAAAAATTACGGGTGAGTGGAAGCAGATTATAGAAGCAACCCAAAGATTACTTCTAAAAGCTGCTTTGATTCACAGTTGATTTTCTAAAAACAGTTTTTTTTAAGTCACAACAATCCCAAATTAGACCTAAGGCTTTGAAACTTGTGATCAAAGACATGTTACTTTCTCCATTTCCAACTATACCACCAGATACTGTACCATTGGAAACCCTGCTAGCCAACCACTCTAATATATCTGAGAAATGTACGTTTCTAATAGCAGCAGACCACTCATATAAGCTCTGGGGCAATCTCTGAAGAGATGAATGATGGTTTTTGAAATTTCTTCAATTCTTCTGACCCTTTGAACATTTGTGAGAATCTTTCCAATGCAGCACTCACCATCAAAAGAAGCGTTTTAAGTTTAGGAGGAACATCTAAACCGCAAAATGAAGCGCCAAAAGAGTGATATAACCAGCAAAGTTTAAATATAGTATTGTAAGCAGTTCAGATGTTCAAAGCAAAAGAGTGATAATTATTTATCCCTAGCTAGCTCATAAAAACATTCCAGATAGCGTTAATTCTTAACTACTTTTGCTTGGAAAAATCTTAATTAATATGACTAAATAGCCGTTAAATTAGTCATGGAGAAGCATAGTGCTAGAGATCCCAAATTCTCTTTATTAAGTTTGGAGCTCAAATGAGGTACCGGACAAATTTGACTAACTATTAAAGTGACAACCTAAATGTCAATTAAGATGTTTTTTTTCTTTTCTTTTACTCTTTCATGGACAATGTTAGAGAGCCATATTAAGACTTATTTTCATTGTTTCAATCCTTGCATTTAGGGTATTAAAGACAATTTATTTATATAATGAAGTAGAGTCGAAAAAAAAAAACATGAAAAACGATATAGCTAAGATTGATATTAGAGGAGGTGTTAATCCAACTACGTACCTACTACCTACTATCATTATATTTTGAATTGTGAAGTACCCAAGCATTTGGAAATGAGCCAAGTGATCTCATCAAGGCCAAAAGATCAAACTATATATGCCAAACACTAGGCTACAAGATCGAGGGGTTATCCAATTAAAAACGTCAACATTTAACTTTGGTATTATTATTCAACAGGCTTTGAATATCAGAATTTCAAAAGCAGAGGCCGAGAAGAACATGCAAGCTGTAAAGCCTTGACATATGGAAAGGAATATAGTTAGTTCTGCTTGCTGCTAAAAGCTAAAGACAGTTCCTTTTCTAGGGGGGTTATTTTTTTTTTTCCGACTTTGAAACCAAATTTGGATGAGCTTTTTCTAGGGTTTTTGATGATTTAAATTCAACTTGTCTGTAGTTTACTTGGGTTATTCACTCAATCACTCCAAATGGGAAACAAACAATAGCAAGAAATAATAAGTAATTGTCGTTATCAAAGAGAATGTTTGGCTGCAGCAATAACTTTAGCCGAGTGCAGCTAGTTTGGTGTTTGTGCAGACGATGCAGTCCTTTTCATTCTGCCCGGAAAATGCGTGATTGACAAACAGTTGAGCTACTATAATGTCCATTTTGAAAAGACGGTTTTCATGACGGAGAATGAGATCTGTTTAAATGTGTTTGAAACTTTGAATCAATTCTAGTCTTTGTATTATAAGGGTTATGAATTTATACAGGTGAGAGTGAGAGAGTCCGCACACTCTTAGATCTATAATACATGGGTAAGATTAAAAGCCAAGCACATTAGAGCACATTAAATCGAAGTAGTAAAATCCAAGTGAGCATAACCAATAAAACAATCTGTGCAAAATCTGTCATAAGTGGAGACTGAGTTTATGTATATTTTTGCTGAATGTAGTTGATAAATTGAGAATCCTATTCTCAATTCTAAAAATCTGTCATTTGCAGTCTGTAGTGCATTATAACAGTAGACCACTAGTTTTAAAGTATGAAATGATAAACTGAAAAGGAGATGAAGAAAGGCAGTTTTGTGATGATGACCGGTAGAGTTAAATATCTTGAATGATCACAATGGGGATGAAGAAGTGAAAAGTAAAAGTAAACAGATGCTTTGACTGGTAGAGTTAAATATCTTGAATGATCACAATGGGTAAAGGTTAAAGATTAAAGATGACCAATTTCAATATTTCATGATGGAAAAACAAAGCAACAGTGTGATTCTGTAAGCCGGTCAAACAAGATGATCAAAATAGGGCATGACTAAAAAAAAGTGGAAATTTCCAGATGTATTCCGGGTACAATTATTCTACCTTGTCGACCTATTATTGTCAAACCCATCTAGAAGAAACAAATATGGTTAAGTATAAACAAATCAAAGGTTCATATTTCTTTCAATTTAGTTCTCATTCGATCGAGTTGAAAGATTTAGAAGACCTTCAAGTCGAAGGTGATTCTATTCTTCTTATCCAATTGACCACGAGACAATTAGAGTCCCTTGGCGTATATCAACTCAATAACTCCTTCTTGTCATCATCTTTGATCATGTCTTTAGGGAAGTTGTTATGTTAGTCGACCATTTTGCTAGTTTTTAGGTCAAAATTGTTCTCAAAGTTATATTTGGTTTAATAACTTCAAAATCCAATTAAACTATTTTTTATTTATTAAAATAATAATTTAAATTCAATACTAGTTAAAGTAGAGAGCATTGGTACAGATGTATTTTCAAATTGATTAGCAAATAGTTTTTTAATTTGGTTAAAAAATAGTTAGCATCGCTAAAGATGTTCTTATTCATTTGCTTATGTTTAGTGAATAAGAATATTTATCTCTACTCTTTGCCTCCGCTAATCAATAATTAATAGCGTTCAATCAATGATTATTTAAATGAATGACTTGCAATGCTACAATGATTTAGTTAATTTTAGGGGGCAATTATATGTTTAAAAAATCAATAAAATAATGAAAAATTAAAAAATGGAAGATGGGTTGTTAAATATGAACCATAAGAACCATAGGCCATGTTTGTATCATATTTGTGGTTACCAACCATGCTACTCTTGATGCCCGTGACGCTATTTGGCATTTGGCTAAAATATAACAAAAATGTCACAAGATACTTTCATGCTTGTTCCAAGTTGCAAATACATGTATAGTTTTTAACTGTTAAAATGGGTCCATCATGACTTGTTTCACAAGAAACTACATCAAGTACATTACATGTAAAGATAAGAAAGAAGCGAACACTTAGTTTTTGTCCCTTCTTTGTGCAAGACCTGTCTGGAAGTGTTTTTGTGGGAATGTTCCAAGAATTTCATTGAGAAACCATATTTACTTGGCATAGTACCCGAAAACGTTTCTCGAACTACCAAAAGAACTCACATACGTACACACCCTAGAGTACTGAAACAGATATCAAAATGCTCAAAAATGAGAAAAATTAGGCATCTTGCATTGTTGTGAGATGCCATCTATAGCATCAATTTTGAATAATTATGAAGTTGAACATATGGCTCAGTTTCATGTTTTTGCTCAAGTTTACACTACCCAACAAGGCATAGACATATAGAGCTCGTATCTCTCGGATAAACCTCTTTGATACACTTACCACAATGAATGAAAACAGCTTTGGGAAACAGAGTCAAAGTGTTAAGCATTTAAGGCTAATCTTCAAGGCGCAGACACTATCAAACACAAAAACATATTTTTGGCAGAAGCCTCACAAAGTCACAAGAACCCCTGCTATGATGTTTGCATATGAACAAGGGACTCTTCAACAGCATGTAATAACCATAGCAAGGCCTTCATTGTCAATTTCAACATCAGGACATAATAGAGCAAATCCACCAGACCGTTTGCAGTAGCATCAACAAAACAGACTGCCTATTGTTTTCTTCAATATAAACTAGAAATTACAAACATTCAAGGCATATGCCAAAGATTGGAAAATCCCTTCAAAATTAATAAATCTCATCAAACATTATCCTCATACGCCAACGTCAAAGTACAAAAGTCAAATCAGTATCCAATAGTGGAAATTCAATCATCTTAATGTATTATCAAGGAATCATTGTATCATTTACATCAATGAAAGATAACAGAGATGAAAAGCAAAACCTACAAGGGGGACATCAGCAATGTACCCTTGATTGTCATAAATGATAATTAACAAGACATTAACAAATTAATGAATACACGGATGATCAGGTAAGAAAATCAAGAATAAATGAGATACCAACAAATCTACATCAATGTATGATTTGCAAGCCAAAAAGCTTACACAGCCTTCATTCTATGCACTTGAATCAAATTTATGCAGCAAACTGGATATCATCGGCTACTACCACTTGCATGAGAGATGGCATCATCTCTTTTTGAACATATCAATGACCTGTGTCCGAATGAATGATTTCGGATCAAATGAGGGACTTCTCTCCCATTACTAGGAGTTGACTGATTACTCCCCCGGCTAAAGTATCTTGCACTGCCAAATCTAGAAACACGATTTGCCGACTTTGAATTGGACTCATGTTCATCTGCCTTTCCCCGAAATCCAGACTCTTCATCAGTACCGGCCATAAGCTCCATCAAATTGCTACTAAACCCCAAATCAGAATAAACTCTCCGTGAATTCCTCAAGGCTTGCCTAGCCAACTTAGTTTCCATGCCTTCAAAATTCTCTTCTCCGAAACCATGTGGCTTCGAATTAAAATGTGAAGCCCTTGATTCGACCGGTTGCCCCATGGTCTCTACCATTGTACATGGATTGTTAAAATTATTCCATGAATGCAGAGGGACCAATTTAGTCAACCCAGTAAGCCAAACTACTACCTCCTTCATTGTCGGCCTACGTTCCCTGCAGGACCTCACACACTTGCCTGCAATGACAGCCAACTGCTTCCTCACAATAGGGTCTTTAGGAGGCACAATTCTAGGATCATAAACAGTGATTAGCTTCCCTCTCTTTATAAGAGGAATTGCCCAATCTACAATTGAAGGTGGTGAATACCCAACATCAATAGCCTTCCTACCACTTATAATCTCCAACAACAAAATCCCAAAACTAAACACATCAGTTTTAGTACTCAAATTGTCAGGGGTCACATAGCAAGGGTCCAAGTACCCCATAGTCCCCGCCGGCGGGGTTGACCGGAGCTTATAGTCATCCAAATGGCACCGCAGAGCCAACCCGAAATCTCCCAATCGAGCATTGTAACTACGGTCAATTAGAACATTTGCAGACTTAATATCTCTATGAATTACAGGTGGGTTTGATGAGTGTAAAGTGTCAATTGCCTTAGCAGTTTGCAAAGCTAATCTAATTCTTCGACCCCAATTGGGAGGCCGATTAGTACTAGAATGTAAAACATCATAGAGCGTACCGTTGCTCATGAACTCCACCACCAAAAGCCTGTCTTTCGAATCGTTGGAGAAGCCCAATAGGTTGACCAATCTTGGGCTATGAATCTTTGACAAGATCTCGATCTCGTTGTCGACCTCGTTTGTGGTCTCCGGCCCAGAAATGGAGGTGGGTCTGGGAATTTGGCTGTGAGCTCTGGAGGGTCTCTTAACGGCAACAAGGCGGCCGCGAAGTACAGCTTTGTAGACATAGCCATGGCTGCCTTTGCCTAAAAGCTTCTGATCAGAGAAGCCATTGGTGGCGGCCTCGAGATCACTGTAATCGAAGTGTTGGATCTTGATGGGTTTTTCATTGGATGATGGGGTCTGGGAATTGGAGACGGAGATAGCAGATTCAGCTTTGCAAGAAAGGTACCCCATAATATAATAAGTCTCGAAAAAGATTATTACTTTGATTTGGGTTTTGGGATTGAAGAACACAGATTGTATGAGAGAGTTTGGTGGTGTTTGATAATCTAGTATATATGAGGTGACCCTTTGAATTATCACTACCAAAATTAGTTTGGTTTTCTCTTGGTGTTGTGCTTCAAAAAACTACTATTGTATACAAGTGAAGAGAGAGGGAGAGCAGAGAGCCCACCTTCCAAATTGGAATCCAAGGAGTCTTCTACACATCACATTATAAAAATCAAAGTCGCCAAATACACCAAGAAAATGAATGATGCGATATGTAAAAAAGGTACGTTATAAGTTGTAAAGGTCAACTTAATCTCCTATCTTCCCTCCCATTTTATACTATTGCTATTAGCTTAGACTCCTTAGAGGTGTTTATGCCATGTTTAGTTGGGTTAAACAAGTACTTCACTTGTGGCCATATTATTAAGAGATGAGTTTGGTCTAAATTTTAATGCACCGAACATAAATGTACTCAATTTTTAAAAGTGATTAATAAAGTATCTGGACTTTCAAAAACACATCATCAGGATACCTTCGTCCATTTTCTATTACTTGTCTGTTAAAATTATGAGGGCATAACATTCATTTGACCTATCTCAACTTTCAAAAGTGATCAATAAGGTACCTGAACTTTTAAAACAATATCATCGTGATACCTCAATTCATTTTTTTTTATCATATCTCAGTTAAATGAAATGGTTAAATTCTCCAACCATACCTGAACTCTTGTGTCCCGGTTAATGTGATACCTGACAATTAAAAGTGATCAATGTCATACCTAGACTCATGTTTTGCTATCAACGTCATACTTCCGTCCATCTTTGGTTAATGGTCAGTTAAAAATGAGCACATGGCACGCATGTGACTGGATTTTGAGGGTAAAATTGTCATTTTACACTAATTTCTTATAAACAAAAAAAGTTATTAAAAAAACAACCCAAGCAATTCTCCAAACCCAGATTGCCGGGATCGTTCATGTAATCAATCTTCAGGCCTAAGTCTAGCAAGCTACCTATCAGAACTTTTTTGAAATTCAAACCCAGAACTAAGTCTCAAATCTCAATACCAATTACATGAAATTCCAGTTCGATGGATTGGGCAAAACAAGGATTGAAGACGACCTAGTCGGTACGGAAGACAATCTAAACAATTAGTGTGATTGTTTCTGGTTTTGAGGCAAAATTTGACTATCTTTCATATGGAATTGAAGAGTTATTCACCTGGGCATTGGCTAGAGATTGAGGGTTACCAAAGAAAAGAGAGATGTATAGGTGTGTATTGAATAATTGTAAAACGGGGATAACAAATTTCAGTTGACCTTGGAATTGTCAATTGTGTTTGCTTGAATTGCTGGGTTGGCCACTTGATATGATGCGTTCATGGCATATTAAAAGCTGGGGTGTTGACGGTGGAGAGTAGAAATGGAGGGCACAAAACGATGGGAATTGAGAACTGAAAAAAGGGGCAGTCTTTGGAATTCATAATAACAAAAGAAGATAGATAATATAAAACTATTATATTCATAAGACAATTATAAGAAGACCCAGATCATGATTATTCTCAGTTCTTCTTCTTCTTGTTCATCGTTGGAAGATGAATCTGGTAAATCAGAAATCTATTTTGGCTCTGCTGATTTTCTTTCTCTGCGCTTTTTCGAGTTTTGCGCGGCCATTTATTTTGGTTCTCTCTCAAGACGACCTCTTAAGCACCCCCAACTTGCCCGACGACTAACCGGCCACCGACTCAACTCAGAATGACTCGGCCGACTGGGACGAGTTCGGCGACTCCGCGTATCCGCAATCCATCTCAATATTACCATTTGGTGATGAGTTGGGACTTGGGAATCTGTTATGGTACAGAAATTGTCATTGGCGATGGGTTCTGAATTTCTGATCGATCAACAATGCAATTGGATTGTGTGTGAAAATTCAAAAACTGAAAATATATTCTACACGTAAATTGAAATTTTGGATGTGACCAACGGAGTTGGGGTCAATTCAGTCTTTTCCCTTCCTTAATCTAGTCACATGCGTGCCATGTGCTCATTTTTAACTGACCATTAACCAGAGATGGACGGAAGTATGACGTTGATAGCAAAACATGAGTCTAGGTATGACATTGATCACTTTTAATTGTCAGGTATCACATTAACCGAGGCACAAGAGTTCAGGTATGATTGAAGAATTTAACCCTAAATGAAATATGTTGAAGTATATGTCTCTTCTTTCCTCTCACTATATCTTTTCCCTCCAAAATTAACAATGCAATTAATTATTTTTCTTCCCGATTTTCTTTTCAAAACTTCATCTTTATCCTCTTCTTATAATTAATAATTAAGTATATTTTGATTTTTTTTAGTGTATGTGCTATTTTTTTTAGGATATCATCCATACATTATATTTCAAATGTATTTATGTGCATCATCATCTATACATGAGAAAATACCTCGGTAGCATTAGATTCGGGTCAAAGAGAAAAAGAGAGAAAATAATATGATATAAGCAAAACCCAAAAAAAAAAAGGTGAGAAAATACCACAAAACTCTTCAAAAATATCTAACATAGGCCAAAATAAAAAATTATTAAAACTTCATCATTGGTAGAACATGATTTTTAAGAGGGGAAAAAACTTCATACGACAAAAATAAATTAAAATTTCTCAAAACTTCACTACTAGTAAAATGTGTTTTTTTTTTTAAGTATTTCAATTAACAAAATTCGAATATCTCGAACTTGAGGGTTAATGCAATATAATCCATGGACACATAAGGTGAATGTGATGCTCTGTGGCTTGTTTTTTG
This sequence comes from Rubus idaeus, assembly GCA_030142095.1. NCBI lineage: Eukaryota > Viridiplantae > Streptophyta > Magnoliopsida > Rosales > Rosaceae > Rubus > Rubus idaeus. The sequence continues at coordinate 8,087,283 of CM057971.1, forward strand.
CAAACGGTGTGGTTGTAAGCAAAGACAATTTGTTTGTTGTAGTAACCCAAACAACCGCAAAAAATATTCTGAGGTACTGGCTTCAAGGGCCCAAAGCTAAAACAACAGAATTTTTTTTTCCCGTCGGCAAGGCACCCCAGACAATATCAATAGAAACATAAATGGAGAATTATGGATTGCAAAAAATAGTATAGGAAAAGGTAAAGCGGTCAGGCTTGATGCTCAAAGAAATTGTCTAAATGTGTTAGATGGACTCAACCCTGTGAGTCACGTTGAACAACACTATAGAAACCTCTGGATAGGATCCGTAGTTAATAATTTTGTGGGGGTAATTCTGAATTTTGTTTGAACTACATGTAAATCTTAATTTTCTTGGACATAGTATTAAATTTTTTATTATTGGTATTTTTTTCACTAATTTTGTTGTTCTTTGCTTTATTTCATATGCTTATGTTAAGGCTTCATTAGTGTTATTTCTCTAGTTATATAATTTCTTTCTTTCTTGTTCAACTCCCACCTCTAATAACTCTAAATTCATATTAATTTAGCTAGTTGCCATGGTCGTGAGCCTATACGCCGGGTACATGCATCATGCTTTGCTTGTTACCGTACGTATCAAAGCCATGAAGGAGATGTACCTAGCTACCCGATCAAAGCAATGACTTTGATCTGCAAATATATGCAAGGAATATAATTAGCTAGAAAGATTTCTGTTGTATGATATTCCCTAGCTGGTGTGGGGTTTACTCATCTCTGCATTGAAAGAAAATTCCTAGCTGTGGAATTCAGCTATAAAATGTTAAAAGGGCTTTGGTGCTTTCTTACCTGAAGTTGGCAAGAGTTTTTCAAATACTTCATTGAAGGTACCTGCCACGAAAGAGATGGGATAAAAGAGATGCAAATGGGATAGTCAATCCATTTGGGGATTTCGAGTCAGGATATATGAACTACAAATTCTAATCTTTATCCCAAATTTGACGTGACATCTGATATGGTAGATAAAATCAGACTTGAACAGAGGGGTTCCTCTTCAACGCATACATTTAGCAAGTTATTGACCATGAAATCTAGGAGATAGATTGAATAATCAAGCACACTAAATTGTCCTCAAAAGAAACATACATCAACATTACATCACGATTAACATAAAAGCTTAAAAAGTACAAAGAACAGTCGATAGTAGGTCGGGGAGAACAAGAACTCAATACATCAGTAGCCTGTTCCGAAAAAGGCAGCACCCAACAGAATGGCGAGAAAAATAAGATAGATAAAATAAATATGATGCAGCTGCTGCCTTGCTTGTTGCTGTAGTTGCTGTATCTGCTGCTGGTGCTTTTCTTGAAGTAGCTGCGGCTTCTGCATCTGTAGCTGTTGACATGATTGCTCGAGTTGATTCTGAAACATTTTCTGTTCCTGTTGCTTCAGATTGTGGTCATGAACAATACCAGAATTTGACTGAAGGGAATTAATCCCACTCTGTGATGACAAGGCATTCCTGTTCCCGTCATTAACAACATTGATCAGGTGAAACTCTGGCATTTGGTGCGTCTGCAACTGTCCAGGTAGCTGCTGCTTAGCTTGCTTCTGTAGCTGCAGTCGCTGTTGTTGTTGCATTATCTGATGCTTCTGCATCAACTGCTCACGCAGCTGTCGCTGTAAATTCAGTTGCTCATGCATTATTTGTTTCATTTTTTGTTCCTCCTGTTGTTTCAGATGTTGGTTATGAAGAATACCAGAATTTGACTGCAGCGGGTTAATGTTTGCCTGCAGCATGTTAATCCCACTCTGTGATGACAAGGCATTCATGTTAACTTGTTGGGGAACACTGAGAGGAGTTGGTTGGATAGACACCACAGGGACCTGCTGCAGTGAGTTGAGTGTGCTTCCTTGTCCTGGAACCATATTGGAACTTGGCTGCAATAAATTCATCATGTTTTTCTGTGATGTTGAAACCCCCGATAAGGAAGACATAGGATTTTGCTGCAAGCACGTCACAGAACCTTGTAAGTTCATCGATTGCAATTGTGGGTTCATTTGATTTTCATGAGATTGCACTTGAGTAACTTGGGATTGTGACTGCTGCATGGAGTGCATATGCTGCAGAGAAGAATCAGGATTCCTGCGTCTGTTTATATTAATAAAATTCATCACCTGCTTCTCGTATAAACCCAACTTCTCCTTCAAATCAGGTGAAATATTACTTTTGGAAACCTGTAAAGCTGTCATGACGCGCTCTAGCATGGTCTTAAACAGTTTCAGCCTCTCAAGCAGATCTGATGTTGGCTGTTGTGGAAGAGACTCGTGCTAGCAAACAGAAAGAAGAGCGTTAATCCAAAGAACAGAAGCAAGAGAAGTAACACAATGTTGTAGCCACTGATGTTAGCATTGCGATTATGAAACCATGTAGATAGGCTACATGGCCGAAGTAGTAGAAAAGAAGATCAGCTACATGGAGGAATCTATCAGACTACCACTACCATTGCCTTGAAGGAAAAGCTGCCTAAAAGAGTAAAGTTTAGCAACAAAATAACATGAGGGAAAATGAGATAACATACCTGCTGAAGTTTAGTAGCAATTTTCTGGTACATTTCACTTAGTTCGGGTAGGTACATCTCCTTCATTACTTTGATCTGCAAATATATGCAAGGAATATAATTAGAAAGATCTCTGTTGTATCCGAACAATGCATCCCCATGGTATCACCTGCTACATACTGTTTTCTACAACAACAATGTATGTTTATATGTTAATACTTCGATCATTATCATTATCTCAGGTTGTTACAGCAGCTAATCACATCCCAATAAGCCTGTGGATAATCCCTACGAGTCAGGCACCTCACCTTTTGATAGACCTCCTCTTGCCAATCAGCTCCATTTGTCTGTCCAGTCTGGGTCGTGGAATCTAGAGATGCTAAGAAAAATATATAAATAGATGTCAATTTTGCATAAAATTCATAAGAAAGTTGCTTACGAGGATATTATTTGAGATAAAACAGTACAAGCACAACATTCGTCAAGTTAAAAATATACGTTTTCATGAAAAAATAACATTTCATGCAACATGAACTACTCAGCACATACTGGAAGCTCCACAGGCTAAAACCAAACAGGGTATGCACAAGATTGTATGTAATAAAGCCATGGGCAACTATGTGTAGTCAATGATAACCATACCCTTGAAGCAGTATAAGGATAAAGCTTTACTGAAAATTCTAGTTCCTACTAAATACTAATTGGCTAATTCCACAATTACTTCTTTGTTATAAAAAGATTTCACAATTACTTTTTTACCATTAGACGACATAAATTTAGAGCTAATCATCAAGAGAGAAGGAGTTGAGAACATACGAAACTGTTGTATTTATCACCATTAGTCGTCAAAAACCTAGTATGAAAACAAGAAAGTGAAGTAGAAAAGAAAATTTATAGGAATTGAGTGGTCTACGAACCTATTAACTGCTGCTGTTGATGCTGTGGGGGCAGTATATTCTGTTGTGGCATTGATGTTTGCTGAAGCATGGATTGTGTCGAGTGGGGTATAGCTGATTGTTGATTCTGCTGAAGCCTAGAGAGAGACGATTGCAGCGCCGACGGTTGCATAACAGGTGCTGATTGCACAAGGGATTGCTGAGAAGATTGCAACTTATGTGTTTGTAATAGAATCTGCTGTTGCTGTTGTTGCATTCTGATGAGTTGTTGTAACTGTTCCTGGTACCTATACTGCGGGGACTTCAGGGATTGCTGCTGTTGCCATCCTCGCATATACCTTTGAGAAGTAGTCAACACATGTGGAACCAAGGAAGGAGGTAGTGCAGAAGACAAGCCAGACATAGTTAGACCGGAGGCAGGAGGTAGTGCAGATGATAAGCCGGGCATATATGGACCGGAGGCAAGGGGTTGTGCAGACAAATTTAGAGGCAGGGTAGGAGGTAGTGTAGATGATAAGCTAGGCATATTTAGACTGGAGGCAGGGGGTAATTCAGATGATAAGGCAGCAGAACTCTGAACTTCAGCAGGAAGAATGTTATTGTGAATGTTCTGTGATAAGAGTTGTTCCGATGTTTGAGATTGATTGGCTGGCAATGGCATAGAGAGTGACTGTCCTTGATCGGGGACTTGGGGTTGCACACCAGAAGACACTACTCAATACTCGAGTAAAATAAAACAAATAAACACAACATGAAAAATGGAAGTAAAAAAAGGTAAACAGTAAAATGGGGTTACATGAAATAGGGGCATATTTTCCATAGGTTTTTACCTGGATCGGAGGGTCTGTTTGTATTACCAGCAGAGTTGGATTGCAAAGAATTGGCAATTGTGTTCCCAGACTTGGTCTCCATTGTAAGCATCTTCAGAGAAATTTTCCGTAGATAATCCGACTAAGAAGCAGAGATAGAAACAAAAGTTAGATTACATAGCAAGCTAGTAGCTACTCAAATAAACAATATATATATATATATATCCAAATCATTACATATGCAATATATACTTATGTTTACATGTACCAAGAAAAATTAGGATTCCAAGAGTCAAGTAAATATGTACCTGACTTGTGGCAGCAGCATATATCTTTTCCTCAAACCTTACAGCAATTTTCTTGAGTTCATTCATTCCCTCTGGACCGGAGAAAGGAAGATGCCTCTTCAATGTATCCATTCTTGACATGCAAGACATATAAAAGTTACTGACATGCAGCTACATTTCTTAACAACAAAAGTGAATTCAGGATGAATAAATCAATCTACTAAATGCAACATACTAACATCTTATCTATAGTTCTTTGCCGCAAATCCGCAGGCAATTTGCTCCTCCAATCGTCAGCTTCCATTGAGGGCTCTCCACCTTGAGGAGGACTCCCATTGTTGTTATCCATTAAACCTAGCCAACCCAACAAAATGTCAAACAAAACAAGAGAAGATTGAATAGCAAGTTCAATGAAAGCAGGCCGGCTGAAAATGCAAAACTATTTTACACAAGTTGCTAACTTTCATTCAAAAAATGTATCCATTTAAGCTGACTTCTAAAGCATAGTTTTGTCCAACATACAATTCCTGAATTCAACCATGCAAAAACAAACCTTGCAATTAATTCACATAGAATCCAAAACACAACAAAGTTAGAAGGACAGTCAGAGCAAGAATATTGTACACAAGTTGCTAACTTTGATTGATGGTAGTGATTCTTGATTCAGAAAATCTATCCATTTAAGCTAACTTATAAGCAGGATATCAATATACAATTCCAGAATTCAACCCATGCCAGCAAAAACAAAGCTTGCAGTTCACACACAAACGAAAACCCAAAACCCAAAACCCAACAAGGACAATCTCTGCAAGAAAATTAACGATCACAAAAGCCAAAATCGAATAATTAACCTCGATCAAAAACAAGATTAGACTAGAAGAAAGATTGAAAGTAACATTACCGTTTTCTTTGAGGGATTTGAAGATGGAAAAGGGTTAAGAGTAGTGATGGAGAAGACGAAAGTTACCAAATGCTATGCGTAGGAATTAACGAGTCTTGTTTGTCGTATTATATACACAAGAAGCAGACTGACACTGACCTCTTCTTCACAAACATTGATCGAATGTTTGTGATTAATGCCAAAGTGGGATGTTAATGCGTTCCAAGGTGTCCAAAAAAAAAAGACAAAAAATTCGATGACATGCCCACTCCACCGAAGAGTTTCTAAATTTTGCTTCTCATTGGTGAAAAGCCGAATATTATCCATAAGTAAAGGGATTGCACATGATTTTATGAATTTAAGACGTCATAATGGTTCATCTAATTTTGGTCATTGTCTTCTTTGCAAAGCCTAATTTTGTCTGCATGAAAAAGACCCTAATTACTCTAGCAAGAAAAAACTCTTCATTCAAGGTGGTACAAAGAACAAAGAAAAACAATATCAAAGATCAAATGGAGGGCGAGACTAGCAACTTCTTTAAGGTATGGCTCTGTGTAATTGTTTGTCTATGTTTTTGAAATGCCACTGGCAAATTAGTCCCTAAAGGTTGCATAATACTTCTTTGTTTGCTTCCAATTGTGTGCCTCTTTCTCTATCTCCCTCTAACACCGGAAAAATGAGTTGTTTTGGAGGGGGTAAAACTTACCGCTTCAAGAGAGCCACCCGAGAGATAAGATTTGATAAAAAATGGCTCGTCACTTCAAGGAATCCACCAAAAAGATAAAAGTTAGGGATAAAAACTCGCCACTCATAGGAATCCACCTAGAGATAAGAGTTTAAGAATATGAAGAATCTTTCTTCACTAAGCTAAAGTTTATAAGTATTTTTCTGAAAATATGAGTTCCCTTTTTCATTCATGAAGATGAGTTTAAATAGTAGTCATGGAACAACCCTCCATGAATAGGTTCATCCTTAATTAATGACAATACATGAATTCAAACTTAGAACCATACATGTATCTAATTAATAACTTTGAACTAAGCATAAAAAATAAATGAGATGAATGCACTAAGTCCTTAGATAATTGCACCAAGCCTTAGGTAATTGCACCAAGCCTTTATTCATTTGACCATGTAAATATTTGGCTTAATTTGATGGCCAATTTCCGTGTCACCCTCTCTACATTTCCTCCATACATCTTGTAGCCATCACATCCTTTTTCCTTGCTTGGCTTGCAAACTTTAAGCTCTTGCTCTTTGCTTTTGGTAAAGGGCCTTCATCTTCTGAACCATCCATCTCTCTTGGACATTTTGTGGTTATTGCTTGCCTGCCTATCAAGATCCACACAACCCTACCTCCAAATCAATCCGGCAAACCAAGAAAAACACAAAATGGAACCAAACCATCTCCACCAAAATCACATATTAATGGTCAACATAAGGAAACCCATTTCACCAAAAGTCCAGAAAGGGTAACATATCGCATCTAAATTATGCAACAAAGGACTTGCTTTTGGGAATCTTGTTGCGTGCCTATCACTACATTTACTACATTCCTCCCAATGCCTTGTTACTTATTTATTGTTTGCACATTTATTTGCTCCTTGAACTGATCCTAGCCTTGGCTGCATCTGTGGCTCAAGCCTTGCTAGGCATAGAGCTTGAGCCACAGTTCAATGACCCATACCTCTCCACCTCGCTCCAAGACTTTTGGGGCAAACGATGGAACCTCATGGTCACAAGTATCCTACGCCACACGGTATACAATCCCACCCTTGACATTTCGAAACATGTCCTTGGTCGCAGGTGGGAGGCGTTGATGCATGAGCTCATATTTTACCACATGAGCCAAATGTGGCCAACGGGGGAAATCACTTGCTTCTTCATGCTGCATGGGATATTCCTGGCGATTGAGATATTTTTGAAGAAGGCATTGACAAGTAAATGGCAATTTCCACGGTTGATATCTCGATTCATGACGGTTGGATTCGTGATGTCGACTTCGCTTTGGCTATTTCTTCCACAATTTCTTCGAATTGGGGCTGATGTTAGAGCGTTTGAGGAGTATGCTTCATTAGGCACTTTTTTAAGAGTCTCATCAACCTAACTAACTTTAGGGTTAGCTAGCGGGCTGGAGGGACTAACTTACTATTTATGCATGGGGGAGTTGGACTCACAAACTTCCTCTAGGCCACTTAACCTCGACTTTTAGGAGGTAATTAATTGATTAACCTCATTTAGTAACGAGTAGAGGAAATGTAATTATCATACACCAAGATGCTTTACAAATCTAAAATCATGTTGGGAAAAGTGTAACAAAATTTGTAGACAGTATTTATCAATTAGGGGAATCACTTGCGGTGAGTTGGTGAAAGGTTGAAAATGAAAATGGTTGAATATGTAGTGAAGGTGCGGTAGCGTTTGAACCTTCTTATAAAGAAAAATCACTCGGTTATTTTTACAAGATAGTCGAGTATGTATTAAAGTATTGTCATAACAACTCTATCAACTATTATTTTTCGACATATTTGATTCTGGACTCTCAAAAGGTTTTTGAATCAAGTGTTGTAATAGCTTTTCTTATAAAAAAAAAAAGTTTAATGAGAACTTTAAAATCTCTTACTTAAATTCTGTTAAAATCTTGAATTGATAGCTTGGACAAGGACTCATACTGTTGGACTGAATAATCTTACGCCTCCAGATAGTCCAAGTGCTTTCTTCTAACTTGGCAAAAGAAAGAGGTTGCTTCTTGTAACCTAGTGACCTATCTCACACCGCTTCAATATTGAGCTTGATTAACCAAGATTGGTTTGTTGCAGCCAGATCATATGAAATCCCCATTATCTCACACTGATACAAAAATGGAGTCAAAAGTCAATAACCAACAAACTGAAAATCAGTTTCTTGCACGAAATCAAATCAAAATATCAAATCAAATCAAATCTCACCCTTCCAAAAATGAACCCGAAAGTCAATAACCCAATAAGCTAATTATAACTTTTGTTGCTCCAGATCGAATCAAATGCCTATATAGCACTCCAAAAGCACCAGTTGAGTTTACCCAGTTGATTCTTTATGGTTAATGGGTCATCAGCACAAGTACCTTTTCCTCAGGCTTGATCTTTCTTAATCGTTCCCAAAATATTCTATCTTTGCCACAAACAACATCAACAAAGAGATATCAAGATCAGAATGAAAATGGAAGGTGAATTTGGCAACTTCATTAAGGTATTGACTTCAATATTTGTATGCATATTCTATTCCTATTCCATTGGGAAAATAGTCCCCAAAGGGACAACCAGACTCCTTTGTATTCTCCCAGTTGTGAGTCTCTTCTTGTACCTTCCTCTCATCCTCTCCTCCGTACATCTTGGAGGTGCCACTGCTTTTTTCATTTCCTGGCTTGGCAGCTTCAAGCTTCTGCTCTTTGCCTTCGGCAAAGGTCCTTTGGCTTTAGACCCATCAATCTCCATTGGACGTTTCATGGCCATTGCTTGCCTCCCAATTGAAATCCAACAAAACCCACCTCCAAAAACCCCATCAAAACCCCATCTGAATGGCCTAAAAGGAAAAAACCCATCTCCCAAAAATACCATACCCTCCAATTCAACCCTAAATCAAGTAATCAAAAGTTTCCTTTTGGCCATTCTAATTGGGGTCCTGTATTATAGTGAGCATTTCCATCCAAAGCTCATCTTAGTCCTTCACTCTCTTTACATATATCTCCTCCTAGAATTCCTCCTAGCCGTTGTAGGAGTCCTGGCTCGAGCCCTTTTGGGAATGGAACTCAAGCCCCATTTCAACGAGCCCTACCTCTCCACATCGCTGCAAGACTTCTGGGGCAGAAGATGGAATCTGATGGCCACCAGTATCCTGCACCCTGCCGTATACGAACCCGTCCTCGACTTCTCCACGCACTTCATTGGCCGGAAGTGGGCCCCACTCCCCTCTGTAATGGGAAGCTTCGTAGTGTCCGGGCTCATGCACGAGCTGATTTACTACTACCAGGGGCGAGTCAAGCCCACGTGGGAGGTCACGTGGTTCTTCGTTCTGCATGGGCTGTGTTTGACGGTGGAGATCATTTTGAAGAAGGCGTTCAGGGGCAGGCTTCGGTTGCCGAGGCTTGTCTCGGTGGTGTTTACCGTTGGCTTTGTGATTGTCACTTGTTTCTGGCTCTTCTTTCCGCAGTTTCTTCGGAGTAAGGCTGATGTTAGAATGCTTCAAGAATATGTTGCGTTTGGTACCTACTTGAAAAATGTTACTCGAACTTTCCAAAAATCATTGAGCACCATTTGAACTAGTGACATAAATTGGAAAAATATCGATTGAAAAAATATCGGTCGAATCTTCCTATAATCATTGTCTAATTTAGCATGTGATTCCCATTTTATCAAATTTTATGTTCTTTTCTTTCCCTACGAGTAAAGTGGGATAATGTAGCTATGAAGCAGCGGATCGATCGTATGTTTTGTGATGAAACCATCTTGAGGCTTTTTCACCCATGAAGAGAAGGCTTTTTCAACATTCTAAAGTTATGATTTCCATTGTTTTCCGTCAAAGTCATACCAGGTAGAAGATGGAAAATCATGGTCACTAGTGATCTTTTCTCACCATAGTGAACCCTAATTCAACGAGCCAAATTTGAGCAATAGGGTGCATTGCCAGCCAATTGGCATGAAAATTTGAGCAGTTAGTTAAGTACTAAATGAAATGAGTGCTGAACTGATGGAAGTTCCATAAGATGAATATGATAAAAGATACGTAAAGGTTTAGGGGAAAAAGTTTAAATATATGACAAAATTCCTTACATTTCACTCAAATGTAAATCTCATAAACTTCAAGAATATTGAGAATGAGGAGAATCAGAAGAGAACAACATTGAACAAATATAATTTCTCTTGAGACTAACAATTCATTAGTAAATGAATAATAATACATTCGAATAGACCTCATCTAGACTTGAGAATTTCCCCATCATCACACTGTGCTTTTGAGATTTCGACCAAACTTATGTCATTACAGTGCTTCTTATAAGTATACAACGATTTAGATAAGTAGTAGTCCGTAGTATAAAGGTCAATTGATTGCCCTCAGTTTTACATCATTTTCAGTTAAACATATTAATTTACATAAAGATTAGGGAAAGTGCAGAGACATGGGGTTTACCAAATCATAAAGGGTTCAGTTTCCAGTCAATTTCTAAGTGAGTGCAATCAAATATACCTTTAACCCTATTTAGAGCTGCTTGCCTATGTTGTAGTAGTGGAAGCGGCAAATCATTTACTTGCTCTACCTTGTTGTCATCCTTTCTTTTGCGAGGCAAACTTCTTGATAAAATTTTCCATTTTGATTCAAATGCACAAGCTACATGAAAAGAATGTTAATAAACAAAAGTGTTGTTAGCATGAACCGAGAAATGACTGTCATAGATCAAATAGCAGAGCATAAAAACAAGCTTTTGATTTCTACTTCTACATTTGTATCAGAGCAAGGATCCTTGGCCGAGGAACTGGAACATTCAGTATGACTAGACAAGGGTAATTAACAAGTAAAGTTCATTAATTTATGGATTTCATTTTATGAAGGCAAAACTCCATCCATAACAAAGATGACTCAACCCAATACGGATAGATTGGAAAATCAGATGGTTCTATTTCTCAATCTTTCTGCCTTGCTCCTACGGAACCAAGGTCGAAAAGATTGAGAAAAATCAGTCATTCACAACCACCGATGAAGGAATCCTTGAAAAGTTAAGGATATTAACTTGGTCTGTTTCCGTTGAAAATGTGGAACTCAGCTTTAAGCCACTTCATCACAGGCCAATACAGAAAGATAAAAGGGTCATAAAGCAAATGCATGAAAAATAGATGGTGTATCAGTCATCAAAGGAACCAAAACAATAAAATCCTAATAGCATACCATTCACAAGGCACTCTAATGACTCTAGTCATCTAGAATAAGAACACAGGCATAAGTTAAACAATGTAGTCCAGATCCCTAATGTATGTATCTAATGAAAGAAGTTTTCAATAGATAGTAAAAAATTTTGTTGAACAAAAGAAGATAGCAATATAAAAACTTTCTCCTGAATGGCATTTCTTCACCAGTCCATTTGATAATCAAATGATACATCGTCACCATTTTGGAATGAGTGGCAATCAATATGATAGTAGAAACCTCGTATGGCTTATAAGTAGTCCAATTTGGATGGGAACTATCAGGAACATCCACAAGAACTTTATTAAAAGAATTCATACTAGAGCTTATCCCACCATAGAAAGGCCAGCCAACAACATCAACGCTCATCCCTCTTACTCAAGTACTTTGAAAGACTCTTACAAGTTATCCACTAAACCAGCTCAGAATCGCTACAAAATTCTCTTACAAAATATGGATACCAAGGAACACTCACCTATCACCTCAAGGTAACGATGAACAAGAGCTTCTTTATTTACATCAAAATAAAGAAGATTATGCAAAACTGACCAAGCACCCCTGTTGCAGACCATGTAAAAGATAATATACTTTATACTGATACTCCAAAATATGAGTACCCTTGTTGGCCGAAATATTTTAACAGCTGGAGTAATAAACAAATCAAATGTCCAAAAAGGTCTGAACTCAAGAAAGAATGACGGCTTCGATAGCCCACAATATCTAATACGCTGGAATAACTCAAGATTAATGCTTTGAAATAGCCTAATAGGCCTTAAACTCGGTTTTTCAAGAAAATCAAAGGAATAATCATGTGAGAAGCACAAGCTCTTTTATCAAAGTTTCAAACAAAATACCTTCACTTTGGTCCTTGAAACCATGTATTAAGCATGCACAAATCCATGGTCTTCCAGCACAGGATGCTTTTGCACCACCTTTTAGTTCACCATTATGTTGTTTCAGACTGCAAAAGAATTTAAAACATATAATACACTGTCTGGCCAATTACTTAAAAATCATTACCAGAATTCGCTTGAGTCTATAAACAAAATCCAGATCATAACAGCATAAAAGTATGTATTTTTCAGAACAACTAGAAGAGAAACACAATCAACTAGTGCACCTTAAGTAAATATGTGAAAATGCTATAACAATGTTGCAGTTCAACTGCAGCAGGACAAAATTGCACGCTACAATAGGGCAATACAGCAACTACAAAGGAAAATCTACCTAACAGGGTAAACAAATGTCAAGATCAATATCATAACCCATCTCTGCTCCTGCCGCGAGAAATTAATGCATAAATCATACAATCACCCAGTGTATTCAGTGATTTATCCGGATGAATAGGTCAATAATGATAGTTTTATCATACTGGAAAGCAATAAAACTATTTCTAAAACGAAGTTGGAGATATTTACTATCTATTCATTTCAAAACTGGCAGTTTGCATAAGATGTAACCAATGGAATGCCCTACCCAGCATTAATCGATTACCGTCTCATTCTTCTCATTAGCTGAGAATCAAAAGCAGGAAAAAGAAACATAATTGAGCACCAACCCAATTCTGAGAGCTAAAAGAAATGATCAATTGCTAAAGAATATGGCCAATATAAACATCAAATAACCCCAAAATGATCAAGACCCAGATACTAATTTGTCGTAAATCTATCAAATAGCTCACGAAAAATGATATCTTTAAAACACCCAGATAGCAATTTGTTCCTAAACTTATCAAATAGCTAATGGAACGGATAAATCTGAAAGACCCAGATAGAAATTGCTCCTACCTTTGTCAAATAGCTAATGTAAAGAATAAAATTGAAACACCCAGAAAGCAATTTGTTCATAGATTTATTGAATAGCTAATGAGAAGGGCAAATTCCCAAAACCAAGGGACTATGACATACCGGCGAGAGAAATCAGTGGTGACACCAACGTAAGTCTTGATTGGGGTATTGGTGGAAATGATGAGATACACAGACCAGGACCTTGATTTTGATTTTGATTTTGATGGAGAATTCGCTTCTGATTTGATCGATACTGATGGTAATAGTTTTGAGGGGTTTGGGTGTTTCACGGAAGGGAATGTCTTGGAGAGCCGTCTCATCATTTCCGGGGATTATTTCAGGAGAGCTCGCCCGTATGCAAGTTTTGAACTTTTCGAATATTAATGTTCTGGAGAAAAAGCCTAACGGTTCTTTCTTTTTCTTTTTTTCTTTATGAGAATGCCCAACGGTATTTTCAGATTTCAGTTTCTTTTTTTTCTTTTTTTGCCAAAAGTAAAATTAAATAGATAAAAATTGAGAAATTACATCATATATAAGTACGTATGAGGTTTTCCTAATTTCCTACTGTATTTGTTTTTTGGCAATCAATTTCCTCCTCTATTTAAGGAGTTAATCCTAATAATCACTTATCAGGATCTATCTGAGAAAATGTTTCCTAAAAAACTTAAGGCAGGAATGACTTTTTTTTTTCCCAGACATTTAGCTGTGTGATAAATATGAGCTTCAATGGTCTTTTTGGCATAAAGGCCAAAATAAATTTGGCTTATATTTATCAGGTTTTATTTTATTTTTTAAATAAGAGCTACATTTATCAGATTTTTATGCTAACATTTTGTTCTCAAATTGTACCAAGGCCTTTTAGCATAAAAATCTTAGCACTCGAGAGATGGTTAAATGAAGATAATATTGGTGCAAACGCAAATGCGGAGGCCATAACGAGAGGACATGCTGATCAAAGGACTAATCACCGTAATCAACTTGTTTTTCAATTTTTGTGAACGGTACCCTCTGGAAGTGCAGATGCTGTATTCTGATTTCTGAACATGAGCTTCTGAATTCCCTTAACTCGAAACAGGAGCCTCCGGTTCTGCAGGAGTGACACCAACTCCTCCCTTCTTTTCATATTCTTCTGAGGGGAAGAACAAGCCTTCCCAATAGCAATGCATGATAAAGAGTTGATGGTAGCTAACGGTCCTCTTACCATTATATGGATTAGTTATCAAATGCCTCAATTTCGAGCTTGCATGCCTTTCAATAGACTCCATTGCTGTTTTTTTGCTTCGATGGTTAGCTTTTGTTTTCACCTTGTTTTTGTATGGTTGAATTAGGAGTGTTCACATGAGGGACAATTTTTGAGGGACAAGTGAATTTGACGGCTGAGATTCAATGTACAGTTTTAAGTTGTTATAATTTCAATTTTTGCATTGAACCTCAGCCGTCAGATTCATTTGTCCCTCACAGTCCCTAAAAAATTGTCCCTCATGTGAGCAGGACTCATGGTTGAATCTGGTTTTACTTTTGTAATGCATCAGTATCTTAATTTCCTCGCCAGTTGTCGGCGTACGTGATACTTTGTATTAGGTTATCTTTTGTACCCTTCGAGTTTCGACTATTATGAATAATTTTCGTCGTTTCTAGTTCAAAATAAATAAAAATTGTGAAGGGTGGTGAAACCAGAAAAGTTGGGTGGAGTTGGGAAGTTTTGGGGTTGACAGTAGCACCGCTTTGCTTTGGGTTTTACTCGCTGAAACTGCAACGTTGAAGGAAGTCACAAAGCTAAAACCGTGGAAGATGTCTTACTAATCAAAGGATATGATACAATGTACATTTCAATATCTACATTATCTATGAAGAAACGTTTCTAGCGTACAGTTTCATGATTTGAGCTCTAATTTCCCAAAGCGAGAACTGATGTAAGAGCTAATCCTGTCCCAAAGTGAGAATTTAGATCCAAAGAAGCGCACCTTCACCGACTTTTTTGATCCATCTCTGACAAATTCCAAGTCCCTGGCAATGTTAATCTGCATACTTTCTTGGGCATCAAGCAAAGGTAATGCAACTAAACCCTGAGACTCTAGGTTTTTTATCCACCCACGCAGTAAGTAATTCACAACCTGTATGAAATGATAATTAGTCATCTAAGAACACAAAACAGGAAAGGAAATAATGCCAACAGAAATCGATAGGTTATAACAGTAACTTTTGTAGGAAACTTGGAGATCATGGGTATGAATCTTACCGGCATATGAGGATAGGTGGGTTGGGAATAAAAAACAAAAAAAAAGAACTTTTGTAGGAAATCGAATACCAACAATGTGGTAGCATAACATACGTCGTTGGTTCAATTCCTAATGGCTTAATCCTGGTATCAGAGATTTGGTTGCTTGGAGGATAGACATATAACTGACTATTAGTTATGGTAACGGTTCTTGCATTACTAACTATTCAATGGGAGACGAAAAAGAAATCTTGTGCTAATTACGGAGAGACTATACCTCAGGAACTTCATCGTGAGGGCAGTGACCAGCTGGACTGATCTCATAAAATAGAGCTTCAGGCACTTGCTTCTTCACCTGAAAGCCCCAAATAGGTTGCACCCAGGGATCTTCTTTTCCATACATAAGACAAACCGGTATGTTGCTCATTTGACATCTACAAATAAACATGCACTTGAACTACTTAATCAACTTAGACCAGACAAGGGAACGCAGATAGAAAACTGTCTTCATCAGTTTGAGCTTCTGTATTGCTTACCTGGACAAAGCCTCCTGAAATGATAATTGCCCCTGAGGAGCAAACATGATTGAGGCAAATGATGCAGCAGCAGCAGGATGTTCGGCTGTCTCAACTATGCGGGAAAATACTTTGTCAACGTTTGTTGAATGATCTGCATAAACTTGTTCAAGTATCTGTGCTATACTCCTAGGATCACTTATTTTTTGCCAGCTGAAATCAAACAAGCTCAAAATGTTTTAGTTGAGTCTCATCAACAGTTAGATTGTAACTATATACTCTACCCAAAAGATGTTCTGAAAGTTCAGTTCTCTGAAGAAATCAGTGCCCAAATAAAGAAACCTCACAGCAACTTTTCTTAATAAAGATAAAATTCCTGTTGAATTGTTTCACTTTCAATTTTGGTTTGGCTACTTGTTTTTAAATTCAGGAACTAATACTACAATAGTACAATTTACTCCAAGAAGATTAATGCAGGCTAAAAGAACTTACACAATTTCTACGAGTTTTCTCACGCTGGCAGGTAGAGGAAATGTTCCTGCCCATGGAAATATTTTTGCTAGTCTTGGGGATCTTATTGGATTAGGTAGAAATCCCCAAAAAGGAGTAGCATTGAGCAATGTAACCCCTTTCACCAAATGAGGGTTACACGCAGCAAAATATAAAGCAACAAACCCTCCCAGTGAGTTTCCAGCAATATAGACAGGTTCACCAATTACCTGCATGAAAATGGTTGTGATTATGTGATCACTGGTAAGTGTTAAGACTTAGTAGAAACCATGCAAACAACTTCAATTTCTAGTGTTATTAGTGCTTAACAGTATCCCATGCATCTTTAATCTATAAAACCAACTCAACCACTAACCCCATAAACATGCACATATAGTGAACAGAACAGATTTAATTTATCTGGATACTTGCTTCTGTCTAACACTATAAGTAGCACAATAAGGGAAAATGACAACTTAGAAAGATTACAGTTCTTGATTAAAATGGTGTCACTAGAAATATTGATCAACCCCAAAATGAACTTGGTTACTTCTCGTCCGGAACATGAGTGTGAATGATCTTGGCAATTGTATATAACATAACGAGCTTTCACCAAATGCCGAAAAAAAAAATTCCAGTTAAAAAATGACACATAAATATTGGTAACAACGATGACGGTGACATATATTGTTTGGCTGTGTGGCAGCAGAAAATTGTCTGGCTACATGAGATGGAAGTTACATGGTGATCATAGAACAAAAAGGATGACATGCACCTAAGTATAATGCTCAAACCGGCACAACAACATTGCAAAGTAAAAAAACAGAACTTATAGTAAATCCAAATGTTGAATGTGTAGAGGAAGGTAGAGGTAACAGAATGAGCTATTGCATACCTCTTCTATGAGCATTTACTAAAAGATCATTTAGAACATGATTCTCAGCAAGTCCCCATCAGATAATGGAACAAGTAAAAAGTATAGAGCTATTGCATACCTCTTCTATGAAATAACGAACTTGATCCTGCCATAAATCAATGGAGTAAACAAGCTCACTTGCCCATGGTTCAGATTCATCTCCAAAGCCCCACGCAAGATAGTTCTTGTCCGACATGCCTTCTTCCCTCATGCGAGGAGCAGGGTCTTCCAAAGGCAAGGACATACCCTGCCCGAGGAAATCAATTGCCCACACTCTAAAATCACGTCCCAAATCCTTCATTTGCTTCTCATAGTGAAATGAACCAACCCCAAAACCAGGAAGAAACAGCACTGGTGGGGAGCCCAAGTTTTCACATCCTGCTTTCTCATAATGCACATTGAATTTGGGCTTCCATTCCCAAAAGCAACTACTTATAGGAGCACTATTCTCGCCATTGGATTCATCCGGTACACCAGGAATCAAAACTTTACTTCCTGATTCCCCCCTTTCTGAAATATTTGCATCCTCTTCCGCGCCAATCACATAGCCATTAGAGCTTCCACTTGATAAAACTGGACCAACTTGTTTGAAGTTCTCATGGGTGTTTAATGACCTAAAGCCTCCCTGGTGATTTAGTTTCTTTAAGAAAGATTGATTTAAATCGAAACAGCTCACAATCCCGCTTCTGGAATCAAATTTGGCACAAAAAACTCTTTTCTTTCTAAAACCTGGGAGCTTGGATGATGCATGCAAATTTGAGCTTTTTACAACCAATTTCCACCTTAAATTTACAACATCACAGCATGAAGCAGAACTGTATGAGAGTATTTCCATGCCCACAAATTGTATTCTGCAGTGATCAACCAAATCAAATGACTCAGCAAGGAGTTAACATTACCCTCTACTGCATACAATTGAGACTAATTGAGAAAACACAAATTACAAGTTATCAATTCTGTGTTGAATTATGTTCAGGTAGTATACATCACGAAGTGCTAGTATAATCTTAGTTCTGGGACCTTAGTTGAAAATAACTAACACCCAAGATTTTATTTCCATAATTTCTAACATGTTCTTGGAAAGAACAAAGCTAAGAGAATCATTTCCTTTTGACTAAACAAGCATAGGAGAAACAATTAACATGAACAGAAGTCATCATAAACCAACAACCCTGAACTTAATAAACAGTTTATGTTAAAAGATCAAACAAAATTAGCAATCTTGACAAATCAAACAGCTACACCAGCATGGTAAACATAATAGAATTCATTCTCTCTAGTGGGTTACCTTCAAAGTGAGCAGAGAGGGTTCATCAGAGTTGGTGTGCGTTGTGGAAGGCTCCAAGTATCTAGGAGATTCGAGCAAGATCCAGAGAGAGAGAAAGAGGAAGAGATTCGCGCGGTTGCTTAAACGTTTGTTCTTGCTTTTAAAGCCAAGAAAAATAACGAACTTTTAAATTAGTGTTTTATATTATTTCCCTAAATATCAAAATATCTCACTCCGCTCCAACCGACAGAAGAACCCAATAATAGAAGTCCAGGCTTGCACGCTATGAAACTTCACTGACCAAAACACATTCTATTACCTTATTATTGTTTGGAAGGATGATTTATAAAATGAACCCTTTATACTTTTATAGTTATGAAAGTGTATGTGAGATGATCATATCCTTAGTGTTTTCTAACTCCATTAATCAATATGATGGTTCAATTTATCAATTAGTATATGGTGTGATCGAACTCATTCAATTTCAGCTATTTGATAAAGAAATTAAAATCCTGTGACAACAGAGAACAAGAAATCAATTTATTCATTCAATTTTGAAGGAGACATATAGCAATGTGGAAAACTCTAGTTTACCAATTCATATTTATTACTGTTTGAAAGCGTGATTTATATTATGAAAGCAAGTATATTTATACTAGTAAGTTGACCTTTTGATTTTTTTGTTTTCTAGTCAAAGCAAGTATATTTATATTTTTTGGACAATAACAAGTATATTTATATTCACACGTTAACTTTTAGTCACGTATGTATAGTTAATTAAGAATCAAACTAAACGCACACGGTTAGTATTCATATGTCTATTTTAGTCAACCTTAAGTTAGCCTTGAGAAACCAGCAGATAGAAGAAGTTTGGTTGTTCATCCATGGCTCTTGCCATAGCTCAAAAAGTCTCCTTTTTCAAAGCTTGTTCTGGATTTAGTTACGATGTGTTCTTGAGTTTCAGAGGGGAAGACACTCGCAAGACTTTTACAGATCACCTCTATACGGCCCTTGTCAACGCCGGATTACGCACTTTCCGAGATGACCCTGAACTTGAGAGAGGGGAAAATATCAAGCAAAAACTAGAGAAAGCCATTCAACAGTCACAAAGTTCTGTCATTGTGTTTTCTAAAGACTACACCTCTTCCAGATGGTGCCTCGACGAGCTTGTCATGATCCTTGAACGCAAGAGCACCTCCGATCATGTCGTTTTACCGGTCTTCTACGACGTCCAACCATCTGACGTGAGGAAGCAGGCAGAAAATCTTGCAAATGTTCCTAAATACCAAGAAAATCAATCCACGGAGAAGTTGAATGGATGGCGGGCAGCAATTAGAGAAGTTGCAGATCTAGCAGGCATGGTGCTACGAAATGAAGCTGATGGGTATGTGGATTCATTACTTTAATTAAAGCTTTGATTTATTAATTAATTACAACTGTCAAAATATACAATTATCTGTCATGTAATTATTTCCATATCTGATTTTATTTGAAGTCATAGGCTCTTAGTTAGCTTAATTGTTTCGTTTTGATTGCAATTTTGTAGGCATGAGGCAAAGTTCATCCAAAATATTGTTGGAGTGATTCAAGACAAGCTAGGTCGTCGTGTGCCCCTAAGCGTTGTCCAGGAGATCTTGCAGAAGAAATTGTTATATGTTAACTCTGTTGTTGATGATGCGGAGGGAAAGCAACTGAATAACCCAACTTTGAAGGACTGGCTCAATGACCTCAAAGAGGCTGCCTATGATGCTGAGGACATGTTGCAGGAGATCAAAACAGAAGCGTTGAGGCAAGAGATGGAACCCGAATCTGCAGGGAGTAGCACGAGTAAGGTACAAGAGCTCGTCTCCAGACCTCCATCTCATGCTTTTGACTCGGCATTAATAATCACCGAGGCAGAGAAAGTTCTTGAAAGACTAGAGGATATTGTGAAGCAGAAGGAACAATACCTGGGTTTGGAAGCAAGTGCTGGACACAAACGTCTACGGCAAGCAACAACACGTGAAACTGCCTCTTTGGTGGATGATTCTGGTGTCTACAGCAGAGATCAGGACAAGGAGGCCATCGTCAAATTGCTGTTATCAAATGATGATGCTGCTGGCAAAAGGATAAGTGTGATTCCCATTATAGGAATGGGTGGGATCGGAAAGACCACCCTTGCTCAGCTTGTCTATAATGATACTAGAGTGAAGCAGCATTTTAAGCTCCAAGCTTGGGTATGTATTTCTGACGTTGAATTCGATGTTACTAGAATAACTCAATCAATTTATGAGTCGGTTACTAGAAACACTTATTGTGGTATCACAAAACTTGATTTACTTCAAAATGCATTGAAGGAGGAATTGATGATGAAAAGGTTTCTCTTGGTTCTTGATGATGTCTGGAACGAGAATTATATGGAATGGGACAAATTAAGGCAACCTTTTGAATCAGGAGCTTTTGGAAGCAAGATAATTGTAACAGCACGCAATCAACGTGTTGCATCTGCCATGTGTACTCTTCCAAGTCACCATCTAATGCAAATATCTGATAAATATTGTTGGTTGTTATTTGCAAAGCATGCCTTTGGAAATGCAGACCTACTCGGTTCTCAACATCCAGATCTTGCAAGTATTGGAAGACAAATTGCTACAAAGTGTAAAGGCTTGCCTCTAGCTGCAAAATCACTCGGAGGTCTCTTGCGCTCTGAATTAAATGTTGAAGAATGGGTAGAGATACTGAAGAGTGATATATGGGAGCTCTCAGAAAAGGAGACCAACATTTTGCCAGCTCTTTGGCTCAGTTATCGCTATCTACCATCACATCTCAAGCGTTGTTTTGCCTATTGTGCAATATTTCCCAAAGATTACCACTTTACAAAACCAAAGATGGTTTTATTGTGGATGGCAGAAGATCTCTTACAACTGGAAAAGAAGAAAACGGTAGAACAAGTGGGAGATGCCTACTTCAATGATCTATTCTCAAGGTCATTTTTCCAATCCTCATCTACACCAGAACTTGATCCTATTGGTGAGAGTGAGTCTCATTTTACCATGCATGATCTCATCAATGATTTAGCAAAATTTGTGTCGGGAGAATTCTGTTTTAGGTTGGAGGACCATAATTCATCCGACATTGTGAGCAAAACTCGTCATTTTTCATATACGAAAAGAACGGATGGTACTAATGGTTTTCCTAACTTTGATGCCTTACAGAAAGCTAAGTCTTTGCACACCTTCCTGACATTTGAAGAAGATTATGGCCGTTATAGGTTTACATTTAAAAAAGATATGCGTCGGAGTGACTTTTTGGCATTATGGCTAACAACAAATGGCTTTGGACTTCACGGCCTGAATTGCCTACGACTCCTCACCTTAAAATGCATGCGACTCCTCGACTTATCACATTATAAAGTTGTGGACAATGCCATTTCTCTGATTGGCAACTTGAAGCATCTAAGATACTTGGACTTGTCGCACAGTTCAATTGGAAAGTTACCAGATGAATTGTGTACTTTGTATAATTTACAAACACTACTCTTGTCTGGTTGTGAAGCTCTAGTTGAGTTACCAACCAACTTGGGAAGACTAATCAAGTTGAGACATGTTGACATCAGCAGTACAAAGATAAAAAAGATGCCACGGAATATGGGTAAATTGAAAGATCTCCAATTTCTAAGTGACTTTGTGTTGGACAAAGATACTGGAGAGAACATTGTAGAGTTAAAGGAGCTACCACATCTGCACAAAAGACTTTGTATCTCAGGACTGGACACCATTGTCTGCGAATGGGACAGTTTGGAGGTCAATATCAGTGGCATGAAGTATCTTAAAGAACTAGTTTTGAAATGGGGAGGTGATACTCAGGATTCGATACAAGATAGACAAGTGCTGGAGCAGCTCCAACCTCATGCAAACCTAAAATTACTCATAATTGAATCATATGGGGGAACACGTTTTCCGAATTGGGTGGGTGATCATTCTTTCTCTAATCTATCTTTTGTGGCACTTGTAGATTGTAATTTTTGTTTGTCATTCCCACCACTGGGACAGCTACCCTCTCTTGTAAAGCTTCATATTGAAGGCGCTAAAGTGGAGTCAGTAGGTGAGGAGTTTTATGGTTGTGGAGTTAAACCATTCAGATGCCTGAATGAATTGAGTTTCGTAGATATGTTGGAGTGGCAAGAATGGTGTTATGATGTTGAAGAAGAAGGTGAGATATTTCCTAATCTCTGTAAGCTGACTCTAAATAAGTGTCCAAAACTGACAAAGATATTACCATTAGACAAGTTCCCAAAGCTTAAATCGCTACAGCTGTCAAGTCTGAATTTTACCCGTTGTTTACTTTCGCAAGAATCTAAATTTATGTCCCCCAGTTTGTTGACGACAGAGAAATACCCAAAGTTTGAATGCTTTCCCGTTGGAGGGATTGATGCTCCCAAATTGACGAGAAGGTCCGTTGCTGGTTGCAAGAGATTTAGGATCTCGCGAATAAGAAAGCACATTGTTGGCTCATTTGTCGAGGAGTTGACGATAATCTTTCCTCCAGAATCCAAATCATTTCCTCAAAGTGGTTTTCCCCCGGCATTAAAAACGCTTAAGTTGGACTGTGACCTGAAACTCTTGGCAAACGGGAGACAGTGCGGTCTACAAAGATTCAACTCTCTTCTAAAGTTGACGATCGGTGGAATTATGGTTTCGGTATTTCCGGAGGAGGGGCTGTTGCCCACCTCGCTCAGTTATCTCAATATTGTCGGATGTCCGAATCTGACGACCTTGGATGGCAAGGGGTTGAGAAACCTCGGTTCTCTTCAAAGCTTGTTAATTTTTGATTGCCCTCAGCTCCAGTGCTTGCCACAACAAGGGTTACCCACTTCTCTTTCTCTACTTCGAATCTACGACTGTCCTTTTCTTGAACGGCGACTGCAGAGAGGGGAAGGGGAAGACTGGCCCAAGATTGCTCACATCCCTGACATATGGCTTGATTCCCGGAAAAAATGATATGTGATGTGGATGAGTACATGCCACTTCTCTCTGTCTCAGGTACTTCAAACTTCAATTTCTCTGCTTCAATCGTTTTCCTCTCGTACTATATTCTCTTTACCAAGAACTCACAGACTGCGCTCCACTGAAAATTTTGAGACATTATTGGCCCAAGGAAATTATTGTGCTTCTAACGTATTACGCGCTATTTAATATCATTCTATTCCTGTTGATCAAATACAGCTTCTCTTTATGCATCCAACTCTTTTGCTTTTATGTCTTTATACATGGATTTCTTACTATTGTGTTGTTTGGATTTCTTGTTCCGATTAATGTCTTTATACTTGAATTTCTTTAAGTTATTCCTCAGTTTGGTTGCTATGTCAATAATCTGTTTTCTCTTCAGAGTTCAGATACTTTTGTCAAGTCTCACTGACTAAATATCTAATGAAATCATTAACTCTAAAGCTGGTTGTTCAGTTTTTAAGCAGTCTCAAGTTTTTTGTATGTTTTAATTGCTTATATGTTGTTAACAGAATAAGCTCACAGATTAATCCTCTCCTTTACCATGAAAACATTGTAGGAAGTAGGTACTCGAAGATCAGCCATGAAGATATGTACAGTGGAGCCCTTAAATTTCAGTATTGAAAGTTATTCCCGTAGTAATACAAATTAGATGTCATATTTTTCCAAATGTAAGCATTTCCATGTTTTTAAGTTTTGAATAATCTTCAGTGGCAAGTGGCAACTGCCAATGAAGTTCTTGATTGGGCAAATGGCTTTGTAATTCATCTGTTTGGAAAACTGCACTGCTTCAGGTCTTGTTTTTGGGTCAATTTGAGTGCCTGAATTCTTGAAGATGAGCTTTGTGTCGGCTCAGTGCTTTCCTTGTGAGAGATATGACTCTGGTCCACGGTTGATGTGAACGTAAAATACGTTCACAAAGTGCCTTTAATTACTGGATTTTGCTATTCCGAAAGCTTAATTGTCTGTTTAATGTTTGTTTTCGTGATTTTTAGGGAAAATACCAGGAAAATGTTAATCTGCACAGAATAGGTGCATTTTGGAGGTTTTCAGCGTAAATCGGAAAGTCAACCGTGACTTTCATATTTGTGGAATAAAATATTGTACGAAGATTTCGGATTATTCCGAATCCCGACAAATTGTCGGCGAACCACCACATAAGGAGGCGCAACCACCACACGCGGTGGTGGAACACAATTCAAACCACCATTTATTTTCTCTAATAGTTGTTTCTTTTATTTATTTAAATTCTTTTATTAATTTATTTTAATTTTATTTTATTATTATTTATTTATCTTTCTTTTGTTTATTATTTTACTTTTTTTTGTTTTCTTTGGATTTCTGTTGCAGCTTCCACGATCACCACTTTCCTCCCTCACATGGTTTCAATTCATCATGATTCCATCCAGTCCACTTCACCAACCAGCCATGTTACCACGCCATCTCCACTTCAACTACAATCCATTCCTCACATGGAATCAAACAATTCCAGCTGCAAGCTTCCACTATTCCATGTTCTAGCTCAATCAAAGCCACGGCATTTTCTGCAGATCACATTCCACTTCCTTCTCTGCGTTGGCAGCCACCACCATATCCTTGGCTCCTTCCCATTTCCATTTCCTATTTAAGGAGAGCACCTGCAAGCAAATTAAACCACACAATCACAATCTAATTATGTTTGCTCTTCTTTTGCAGGATTGGACGCTCTCTGCCACGAGCCTTTCTCCCTTGCAGTTCTTCTGCTATGATCAATCATCACAGGCCATGAAATTCAGCCGTGCCTCTCCTCTGCCGCGACACATCGAGCCCAGTCTCACCAAATCCAGCCCAAGGCCGTGTCTTTTCCCTGCTCAAGCTAGATTTCAGATTCCATTAATCATAATCACAACACCTTCATTAATGTGTGTTAATCTTCATTTCAGGCGATACTTACCCAAGCTGCATCTACCGTCGCTGCTGTTCTTCAAGCTTCTGCCGTGAGCAGCTCAAAGCCCAGCCCAGATTTCATTGTCGCGATGCCGCGCCGCCGTCTGCAATTCCAATTCACCAAACCAGGCCCGTCGGCGCCATCCCATCCTCATCACCTGCTGTTCACGCCGTGAAGCCCAGCATGCCTCCACGGTTCCAGCTCAAGCCGCCGGCGCTGCTACTGCCGTTCCCAAATCTCAACGCCGCAAGCTTCCCTTGCCGTGCTTTCCAACCATCGCCTCCGCTGCAATCTGATCACTGCAATCACCGACGCCGCTGTGGCCAGAGCCCAGTTTCTCTCTCACCATTCCCTGCCGGCGTCGTGCTCTCGGTGGCATCCCCGTGTTCCCTTTCGCCGCTGCTCAGTCTCTCCGCGCCGCTTCCATCACAAGGCCGCACCACCTGCCTTAGCCTCTGCCGTTATCCCTGCCTCCCTTGCTAGCCGCCGCTCGCCGTGTCCCTCTCTTGCTTTGATAAAATGAAAGAAAAGAAAAACCAGAAGCAAAGAAGAAGAAAAGTCTGGGCACGAGATGAGGAAAGAAGAAAAACAAATTGAAGGCTATGAGAAGACCACGGGCTGAATCAAGATGAATAAAAATCCCGGTCAACTAAGTCAACAGTCAACAGGGCCGGTCAAACAAGTCAAAATTGGGCCCAAGCCCAATGCCCAATTACCCAAGCCCAAATGCCCAATTGATTTGTGCACCCGCCACATCCAAAATCAATTGTCCGTTTTTAATAGCTGAGTCTGCCACCTTCGCCTGCCAGACAGTGTCCATTTTCATGGACACAACAGTAACATTTTTCCCAAACTCTGTTTATTTATTATAATTTATTTTTGTTTAATTAACTATTCGTGAATAATTTTGGGAAATGTTATTGTTTGTTTATTTTCTATTTTGTGTAATAATTGTTGGATTGAAGTTGATTGATTCTTCTAGCAGCTTATGTGAATTTTGTTTGTTTGGTTTTATCTTTAATGTTGAAACTAAATGATAAGGATCGCGGATAGACGAGCGTTCGCTAGGTCGCGCACTTGAATTAACAACTCTTCTTCTATGCTTTAAACATGTTTTAGATTAATCACCTTTGCATGTTTAATTGTTTAATCTAGATGAGCGTTCACTAGGTTGATTTCATGGGAGAAGTTTATTTGGGGAATGATAACCCGCGTGGGCATTCCACATGTGTTAGTTTCGGATTCATGGCTAGGGAGTTAGTTAATTTTCAAAACAATATTTGTGTGTGTTTTTCTTGTTTTCAAAAATAATAAAAATCCAAAAATATTTCTTTTATTGTTTTCAAAATTATCAAAAACCCCCAAAAACAACTTTTGTATATAATGTATATTTTTGTAAATAGAAACAATACTGTATAGTTTATTTAATTTTGTATATATATATTCTTTATTCTTTATACTTGTTAATATAATTCTTTATTTAATTTAATTTTTCGTGACATTTAAAAAGTAAATATAACAATCTTCTGTGGGAAAAACCTTTATTTCCCATTATACTTTACAACGACAATTGTTAGGAATTTAGGTAATAAATTAATGAACCTCGGTTTTTACATATAATCATTTTGGCGCCGGCTCGCCGGGGATTGTTTTTACTATTTACTTTTGACTTTTTTACTTTTTACTGTTGACTTTTTGACTGTTGACTTTTTACTTTTTACTGTTGACTTTGACTGTTGACTTTGACTATTGACTATTGACTTTTTACTATTTGTAAATAATACTTGTTAATTTTATTTATACTCACTAATTATACTTGTTGATATTTTGTTACACTTAGTAATTTACTTAGGTGTCTTTTATATAGTTGATTATTTTTTGTTGTTGTAAGTTGTAACTTGAACGGAAATAGGTAAGGTCCTTTTATTAATATTGGCCTAAACCCTTCATTTTTACCGTAAGGTTATTTGAGGTTGAGGGCGGCCTTTATTAACACTTGGAGAATTGTCGAACACTTAAGTGCTTTCTCAACTGAGTAAGGGGCACATGAATGGTGTCTAGATATGATCAAGACTCTGGGTGACGGGTTTGTAAAATTGGATTCAGAGGACTTGTCCACTAAATGAATCCTGCCTCTCGCTTATCTCTTGTGATCTGGCCATTCGCCTTCTGAAAACACGGAAAGTCATTTAAGTCAAGGCATTGCACCTAGGCCGTAAGTCCACCTTGAGTTACCGCTTGGAATCAACTTTCATTTTTTTTCAACTATATTCAGGCAAAAGAAAATATTTTTGTGTAAATAAAATATACGTAGACATAGGAATATACGTAGACATAGGAATATACGTAGACATAGGAATATATGTAGACATAGGAATATAGGAATATACGTAGACATAAAATATACTTAGACATAGGAAATTTTATTCATTTTGTATAGATAATTTGTGACACATTTTTAACTTTGTAAATATTTTGTTTTTATTTTGTAAATTTATTACTAACCTTTTTATTTTGTATAGGAAATAATCCGGGTTTATCGGAAATTTTACCACATACATCGGAGCATACGTTTAGGAAGTCAAGGTTGAAAAACCTTGAGGTTGATGTCTTGTTGGTGATTTTCGGTTTCCTCGGGAGTAAAAAGGTAAGTTTTCTTTTCACTCTCGTTATTTGTTTTTAAAAAAATAAAAATAAAATAAAAAAATTAGAAAATTTGTAATTGTATATAAAAAAAAAAAGAGTGCTTGTTTGTTTTACTGTTTGTAATTATTTATTTTTACTATTTATAATTACTGTTTGTTTTATTTTAGGGCTTGTTGTTTGTTTGTTTGTGTGATTGGTTAGGGTTTTAGGTTTCGTAAAATAAAAAAATAAAAAATAAAAAATTTAGCCCATTGGGCTCGCGTCATTCACGAAGCCCAAAACCTGTAGCCCAAGCCCATTAGTGTGTCGGGCCTGTTCGTTTTTAGGCCCATTAGTTTAAGCCCACCAATAATGGGCCGGAGATTTCTTTGGCCCAGGCCCACTTTTAGGCCCAGACCATTTCGATGGCCCAGGCCCGTTTAAAGTGTCGGCAAGCGCGTGTGCTACGCGTTTTCACTGTTCACTTTACGACTTTTCGTAAAGTATTAAAAAAATAAAAAAATAAAAAATCGAAAATCAAGAAAAAAATATGATTGGGCCGACGCACGACTTTTGCGTCGGCCGATTTGTTTAATAAACCGCGTGCGTGTCTACTGTAGACTTTACGACTTTCGTCGCTCGATCCGGAAATTACGGGTCTTCTGTCTGTGGCACGTGTGCGAGCGTGCGTCCGTTCCTTCCTTTCCCTTCTGTTTGCGTTAGTTCCCTTAGGTCATTACGCGATTTCCCTTAGTCTCTCTCTCTCTCTCTCTCGTTTTCTCTCTCTCGTGTTCTTCGTGTTCTTCAGTTTTCCCAAAAAAATCTCCCAAATCCCAGAAGTTTTCCTTCCTTCCCAACCCAGAAATGGCCAAAAGAGTGAATTCTTTCAGCGACTTGTTTCAGGCAGGTCCTTCAGAGAACCCAATCTTTGAAGGTCTGGCTGAAATCATTCCACCGAGCATGCTCAATAGCGCCGATGCTAGCATGCCGACCCAGCCACAACCACAACCGCAACCACTACCCCAAGCACCAATCCTGGTTGCTGATCCACCCGCCGAGCCGGAAGCCGCTCCTGTCTATAGGAGACTTCCGAGGTCGAAGTACAGCAAAGCTCAGAGAGATGCACTTGCGGCTTTCTTTGCGGTGTATTCTCACCCCACCAAGCCACAACGAGAAAGATTTGGTCCGAAAATCGGACTTGAGGAGGACCAAGTCTATTATTGGGGGTCGAGAAATAGGAAGAAGTTCGGTATCCAGTCTTCCGAGCAGCGTATTGCCGAGCTAGAGAAAAGAAATGATCAGCTGGTGAGCAAGAACGAGGAGCTTCAACTTCTGAATCAACGACTCGTCGATGCTCTCCACAGCGGCATTTGTCCCAATTGCGGAGGTCCTGTTCCGCACTCAGATGTGCCACGGCGAAGGCTCGAAGTTGTTCCTCAACAACAAGAGCCTATTCTCGAGTTGTCCGACGATTCCATCGACATGGACCACTTAAGACGGGATGTGCGGAGCCTCATGCCTACCCTTGTCGAGCGCCCATCCATACCTTTGCCATCTGACACCCTTCCCGGACCTGCTCATGATCTTGTCGGAGTCCACACCGACTTGATCTCGGATATCGTCCGCAAGGCCAAGCACGAGCTCATGCTCATGGCCACAGCTGGATTTCCTCTGTGGATAACTTCACCGACTCCCGACACGTCTATTCATCCCGAGACTCTTCATAGGGCCGAGTACTTGCGAGTGTTTCAACGAGCTGAACCTGCTCCGTACTTCAAAGCCGAATCGTCGAGACACTCGGCAACCATTCACCTTTATCCGACCACCATCGTTCAGATCTTAATGGATGTTGGTCGATGGTTGCCAGTCTTCTGTAGCATGATCACAAACGCCAAGACGTTGGAGATCCTTTCCTCCAGCAACGAAGAAGGCTACGAGGAGCATATGCAGGTGATGTCGGCCGAGTTTCTGGTGCCATCTCACCTCGTTTCAACTCGTGAAGTCCAGTTTGTTCGGTACTCTCACCAGCAACTGGATGGAAGTTGGGTCGTCGTGGATGTCTCCGTGGATGAATTGCGTTCCAATCCAAAGCCTTCCGTGAGATCTATATGCCGAAAACGCCCCTCCGGATGCCTGATACGTGATCTTCATAATGGATCTTCCTTGGTCACTTGGGTGGAGCACGTGGATGTACGCGAAAAGGAGATGAAGGCCAGTTTCGAACCTTTTGTTCATTCAGGGTTCGCTTTTGGTGCAAAGCGTTGGATCTCAACCCTCCAACGACAAGCCGAGCGCTACATGTGCGCCACAGGTATCCACTCTTCACCCGGTGACTCGATTATTTCTCTTGAAGGAAGAAGAGGACTTGCGGAAATGGCAAAACAGATGACAATCTGTTTCTTCAACGACATCAGCAACTCCACGTACCATCACCGGACTTGTTCGAACCGAACAAGAGACACTCGAATGGAGGTCGGGACCAACAAGCGCGGGGGGTGATCCGAGCAAGCCCCCCGGAGTCAATCGTACTGCTGGTTGTTCCGTCGTTCATCTATCTCATCACACCGGATCTTTGAGTTCCTCAAAGACGTGCGTACAAGACCGCAATGGGATAGTATGTCGATGGACAGCTCGGTGCGTGTGCTAGCAAACTTTTCCATCGGTCTTGACCCGCGGAACCAGATCTCGGTGCTCGCTATAGATAGTCACAACGACTTCCTCATTCTTCGGGAGTGTTGCACCGATGCAACAGGGTCGTCCGTGATTTATGCGCCGATTAACCATTCCATTTTCCGAGTGTTTGCTATCCGGAGTTCAACCGGAGCCATTTCCGCTTATGTCTTCAGGCTTCTCCATTCTGCCTAACGTATCCGGAGCTGTACTTGACGGAACACTGCCGACTATAGTGTTCCGGATCTCGGTGAGGGCTACATCGGCCAAGTCCGCCGTGGAGTCGGCAACAACCCTTGTCCAAGACACACTTCAACGGATCGAGCCGCGGTCAATTAAGGAGCAAACGTTGGATGCAAGGCCCCGCTAGCCTTGTTTGTGACTGTTGGTGACTTGCTTCGGGAGGAGCTTCACGTTCTTCAAAGGGGAGTCTTTCTCGTTTCCCTTTTCATTTACTTAACTGTCGTGTGTTTATTTATGTTGTGTGTTTATCATTTGTATAAATAGTTGTGTGTTTAAATTCAATAACCATGCTTGAATTATTCATTTTCGTGAAATATCTGTCTAACATTGAGGACAATGTTTAATTCAAGTGTGGGGGGAAGGTTTATTAAAAAGAAAAGAAAAAATTTGAAAAATTCAAAAAAAAAAAATAATAATAATTTATTTGTTTTCGTTTTCTACGGTAACAATATATCGACTAAATCATACTTACTCCCTTGGTAGCGTTGAACCTACCATTGCACTTAGTAAGTCACCGTGGTCACGTATTGTTACCTTAATAAAAAAAAATTGATTGAAAAAGAAAAAAAAAAAAAAAAATTGCTTCTGTTGTTTATTTATTTTCTTGTTTTTGTTTTCTACTGTAACGGTATATCGACTAAATCATACTTACTCCCTTGGTAGCGTTGAACCTACCATTGCACTTAGTGAGTCCCTGTGGTCACGTATTGTTACCTACATTGAAAAATAAAAAAAAAAATCAAAAAATCAAAAATTACAAAAATATTTGCTTCTGTTTTGTATTTTTGTGTGTTTATTTGTGTTATGTGTGTTGTTTTCTTTCCAATTCCGATGATGAATTGAGTTTAATTGTTATGATTTTGAGAATGTTTCTTATATGCTAAGGTTTTGTGTAATTTGTTTTGGATCTAATATGCATAACTTGTGATTGCTCGAATTTCCATGTTCACATAACTTGTTTCGATTAGTTGATTGCAATCCGAGAAGCACATTTAAACATACATTGTCATGCATACCCAGAAAATGTGAGGATTTGAGCCTATTGTATATTCACATGTATGCATATTTCATACATTTACTCGTTCTTCATGTGTGCACAATTCATGAGTTTTGAACCTAGAACTTGCTCGAGAGACCACTTGAAACATTTTATTAATCTGTAATGAATTAGAAATGAGTAAGGCATTAGTTGAGCACCATGGCCAAAATATTCACCATCCATCTAAACACGAACTTTAGGAATCCCCTTTTGAACTAAACACTCATTAGCCTTTTCTTTTGTTCACCCACACCATTTCACCCTTGTTTTATTGTGTTTGCAAGACGATGATAGTGACTTCTTATGTTTTTATGCTTCGGATTTGTACGGTAGTATACCAAAAGGCAAGTGTGGGGGTGTGATTTATTTTGTTGTAATTGTTCAAAGAAAGAAAGAAAAAAAAAATCAGAAATAAAAAGAAGGAATAAAATTCCTCAAAGAAAAAAAAAAAAGAAAGAAAGAGAAATTCCAAAAATAGAGTTATTTTGTTGTATTATTTTTGAATTCAATAAAAGGTTGGAGGAGAATAAGAGTTGTTTCGGGTTTAGCATAGGTATGAGTTTCAAAGTCGTTGACTTGTCTTGCAAACATGTAAAACATTTTTCAGTTCGAGTCCCTTCATTCATCATTCACCATTCACTATACACCATTCACCCTTTGACCCCTGTTTCACCTTAGAAGACCTTATGATCCGATGATTTGTGGATTAATTGTAGAGAGTCGGTTAATGAGCAAGCATATGGGAACACTACTTGTGTAATTGTTTTGAGAGTAAAACACTTAACCCTAAACACCGAGCGGAAATATTTAGTGAATCTTGTGAGGTTTAGTGGTTAATCTTGTTTCGATGTGCCTATTGGATTGTTTGATATTAATTGTGTACTTGGTTTTCACACACTTCACCCGAGCATAAATGAGATGTACATGTTAAATGCTTAGCAAATTCTTTAGCCTTGGTATATAATTTTTATTCTCTTGATTATAATTCTTTCGAACTCGGCGAGGATTATGGTTGGAAAGACCATCCGTTTTGTGTTTTCTATTTTTGTATTCTGTGTTTGCTAGAGGACTAGCAATAGTTCAAGTGTAGGGGTGTGATGTGAACGTAAAATACGTTCACAAAGTGCCTTTAATTACTGGATTTTGCTATTCCGAAAGCTTAATTGTCTCGTTTAATGTTTGTTTTCGTGATTTTTAGGGAAAATACCAGGAAAATGTTAATCTGCACGAGAATAGGTGCATTTTGGAGGTTTTCGGCGTAAATCGGAAAGTCAACCGTGACTTTCATATTTGTGGAATAAAATATTGTACGAAGATTTCGGATTATTCCGAATCCCGACAAATTGTCGGCGAACCACCACATAAGGAGGCGCAACCACCACACGCGGTGGTGGAACACAATTCAAACCACCATTTATTTTCTCTAATAGTTGTTTCTTTTATTTATTTAAATTCTTTTATTAATTTATTTTAATTTTATTTTATTATTATTTATTTATCTTTCTTTTGTTTATTATTTTACTTTTTTTTGTTTTCTTTGGATTTCTGTTGCAGCTTCCACGATCACCACTTTCCTCCCTCACATGGTTTCAATTCATCATGATTCCATCCAGTCCACTTCACCAACCAGCCATGTTACCACGCCATCTCCACTTCAACTACAATCCATTCCTCACATGGAATCAAACAATTCCAGCTGCAAGCTTCCACTATTCCATGTTCTAGCTCAATCAAAGCCACGGCATTTTCTGCAGATCACATTCCACTTCCTTCTCTGCGTTGGCAGCCACCACCATATCCTTGGCTCCTTCCCATTTCCATTTCCTATTTAAGGAGAGCACCTGCAAGCAAATTAAACCACACAATCACAATCTAATTATGTTTGCTCTTCTTTTGCAGGATTGGACGCTCTCTGCCACGAGCCTTTCTCCCTTGCAGTTCTTCTGCTATGATCAATCATCACAGGCCATGAAATTCAGCCGTGCCTCTCCTCTGCCGCGACACATCGAGCCCAGTCTCACCAAATCCAGCCCAAGGCCGTGTCTTTTCCCTGCTCAAGCTAGATTTCAGATTCCATTAATCATAATCACAACACCTTCATTAATGTGTGTTAATCTTCATTTCAGGCGATACTTACCCAAGCTGCATCTACCGTCGCTGCTGTTCTTCAAGCTTCTGCCGTGAGCAGCTCAAAGCCCAGCCCAGATTTCATTGTCGCGATGCCGCGCCGCCGTCTGCAATTCCAATTCACCAAACCAGGCCCGTCGGCGCCATCCCATCCTCATCACCTGCTGTTCACGCCGTGAAGCCCAGCATGCCTCCACGGTTCCAGCTCAAGCCGCCGGCGCTGCTACTGCCGTTCCCAAATCTCAACGCCGCAAGCTTCCCTTGCCGTGCTTTCCAACCATCGCCTCCGCTGCAATCTGATCACTGCAATCACCGACGCCGCTGTGGCCAGAGCCCAGTTTCTCTCTCACCATTCCCTGCCGGCGTCGTGCTCTCGGTGGCATCCCCGTGTTCCCTTTCGCCGCTGCTCAGTCTCTCCGCGCCGCTTCCATCACAAGGCCGCACCACCTGCCTTAGCCTCTGCCGTTATCCCTGCCTCCCTTGCTAGCCGCCGCTCGCCGTGTCCCTCTCTTGCTTTGATAAAATGAAAGAAAAGAAAAACCAGAAGCAAAGAAGAAGAAAAGTCTGGGCACGAGATGAGGAAAGAAGAAAAACAAATTGAAGGCTATGAGAAGACCACGGGCTGAATCAAGATGAATAAAAATCCCGGTCAACTAAGTCAACAGTCAACAGGGCCGGTCAAACAAGTCAAAATTGGGCCCAAGCCCAATGCCCAATTACCCAAGCCCAAATGCCCAATTGATTTGTGCACCCGCCACATCCAAAATCAATTGTCCGTTTTTAATAGCTGAGTCTGCCACCTTCGCCTGCCAGACAGTGTCCATTTTCATGGACACAACAGTAACATTTTTCCCAAACTCTGTTTATTTATTATAATTTATTTTTGTTTAATTAACTATTCGTGAATAATTTTGGGAAATGTTATTGTTTGTTTATTTTCTATTTTGTGTAATAATTGTTGGATTGAAGTTGATTGATTCTTCTAGCAGCTTATGTGAATTTTGTTTGTTTGGTTTTATCTTTAATGTTGAAACTAAATGATAAGGATCGCGGATAGACGAGCGTTCGCTAGGTCGCGCACTTGAATTAACAACTCTTCTTCTATGCTTTAAACATGTTTTAGATTAATCACCTTTGCATGTTTAATTGTTTAATCTAGATGAGCGTTCACTAGGTTGATTTCATGGGAGAAGTTTATTTGGGGAATGAT
Organism: Rubus idaeus; assembly: GCA_030142095.1. Lineage (NCBI taxonomy): Eukaryota > Viridiplantae > Streptophyta > Magnoliopsida > Rosales > Rosaceae > Rubus > Rubus idaeus. The sequence goes on from CM057971.1 coordinate 8,122,643, forward strand.
AACCCGCGTGGGCATTCCACATGTGTTAGTTTCGGATTCATGGCTAGGGAGTTAGTTAATTTTCAAAACAATATTTGTGTGTGTTTTTCTTGTTTTCAAAAATAATAAAAATCCAAAAATATTTCTTTTATTGTTTTCAAAATTATCAAAAACCCCCAAAAACAACTTTTGTATATAATGTATATTTTTGTAAATAGAAACAATACTGTATAGTTTATTTAATTTTGTATATATATATTCTTTATTCTTTATACTTGTTAATATAATTCTTTATTTAATTTAATTTTTCGTGACATTTAAAAAGTAAATATAACAATCTTCTGTGGGAAAAACCTTTATTTCCCATTATACTTTACAACGACAATTGTTAGGAATTTAGGTAATAAATTAATGAACCTCGGTTTTTACATATAATCAACGGTTGCGCAGATCCTTGCACGAAGGATTTAATTCTAAGTGAAAAAGTATCAGAAATGTACTTCGTTAATTCGGCCGAGGTAAGAAATCCACAACTTGGACATTTATACAAATATTTTATAGATATTATACTTGCTGCAAGTGAAAATAGTATGCTTCTGTAGGGATACACATGATATATGAACGATGTAGAACATGGCGCCATGAAATTTGAGATATTTGCAACTATATTGTAGATCTACTTCTTACTAAATTGCAAGAAGGCTACAAACGAAGTCCAGGAATTAAGTGTGTCGTGTAGAACCAGAAGCATACATAACTCTGTCGAGTAGAATCAAGTAGGAAAAGTACTTGGTACCAGCAGAATTTTCGTTTGGGCTTTTCACTGCTGGAAATTGAACTCCCTACCTGCTCTCCTTGTGAGATAAATGCCTCTGATTCCGTGCAGTGCATATCGCAGAATGGAGTTAGTTTCTAATATAGTACCAGAATTGCACTTTCTTAGTACATTGAGGTAAAGAAATTTGTATCTCACTATTTATAGAAATATTTTATACATATTATAGAAGCTTCAATTGAAAATATTAAGGTTTTTGCATGACAGGATTAGTTTTGACATTTGATCTGATTCTCACTCAATGCCCTAGAAGCCTCATGTAAAATCAAAGCACACAGAACTTCTTATCTGACGATGGCTCCGGTATTATTCAAAAATTTCCGATGAATAAGATTATTTTTAATGTACTGCAAAAGAGCTTTTTTGCATTTAGCAGCAGCTGCATGACACGGAACCAAAGTTAACTGACTAACAGCTTGTGACTTGCATAGTGTCTTCCTCCTGTGAAGTATATTCATATAGGAGCAAGTGATTACAGGGAAAGTTCTTTCTTAATTCAAGTTTAATATTAAATGTGGTAAGAAACATTATTGTTTACTCCAAAAATAATAGTTCAGTGTGCACAATTTTCTGTCAGCTACATTATTTGAAGTAGAGTAGTTTCACATTGCTTTTGTTAGGCTTTAGTTTCTGCCATCATGATTTATTAAATGTTCTTTTGTTTTGTTTGTTTAGTTATGGATTATGTCTTATTGCCTTGGTTTATACCTTATTGTCTTATTTTCTGTAGTTTCTACAACCGCTGAACATTTCATGAAATTGAAGCTATTCTTTCAGGATCTGCTTCCTCAAAGTAATAATGTTGCAAGAAGCCACCCTGCTAGAAATCAGGATTTACACACAATAGGACCCTTAAATTGCAGCTATCTGTTATACTAACCAGAGAAATTGTCTTCTATTTTCAGGTCTAAACACAAAATTCAGTCTTCAGAATGAATTTAATAAGCTAATAAAGTAATAAGTGCTGAAGGGTACGGTTGCCAATTGAAATGATATAAGCTGCCTTATGCCTACTTTGAGCGCTTATTGTGGAGGTAGCAGATATCCTCATGTTCATGCGGTCACTAAAGGATCTTGTTCACCTAAATGGACCAACCCTCCATTGATTTTCTTTTCGAAACAAAGAGGTTGAACCTAAAGACATTGACATCCATCCACCACACTGTCCACACAGCATATCTATAAGTGGCTGCAGCAGTGCGCTTCCTTCGTGACCTCCAGAACGAGATGCCCTGCAGCCATAGGCTCTCGCTTATAAGATGAGTTGCAACTTCACTCTAGTTTAGCTTCTCTCTTACTTTTCTTCCCCTGCGTATTCATGTACAATTCAGCTCGGATCTCCTTATTTTGAAAGACATTTCATCAAAGTAAATTGCATCAAAGTGCCAAGCAATCTACGTTCTATGTAATGTTCGGATCTCCCTTTCGTAATACGTATAAATTCATTAATTCATGGGATTCTTGATATTTATTTCTTCTTATTCTGGTGGTAGAAGATGTCCTCGTGTTCATGCGGTCCATCACTAAAGAATCAATCTTGTTCACCTAAAATGGACTTGTGTGATATTAAGTGTGCTCCAAAGAAGGCCCATGGTGTTCACCAAAGAAAGAATGCTAGATAGGACCATAAGTGTTCACCCAAAAACGAAAAAGAGAGGCCCAAACTTGATCTCATACCATTAACAGATATTAAATATGTGACGTTTGGGCCGCCCGGCAACCCAAAAGAACCCTCAAAACGCTGCCGTACTTGAACCTCCAGAAGAGAGTGGTTTCTGGGTGGTCCACATATTTCTTGCAATTAAGTAGCTATTTACCGCTTCAATGTGTTTTTCGGTCTTGAATGGTTTCTGAATTCAGTAGGAATAGGCTGTTTGAGTGTTTGCGGAAATGTTCAAAAAAAAGTTCTTCGTTCTTCTTTTTTTAATTTTTGAATAGAAAAATACTTTTACATGCTTAGTCATCATATTCTTACATTTTTCTAGGGGTTAAAAATAAAATCATGAGTCGCAAATTGGGCACTCTATTTCTACCATCAATTTCCAAAAATGAAAAGGCTGAAATTGCTACAAGAAAATGCTGGAATCAGTGGAATGTCTACCTTCACATATATAGAAAAATGAGCAAAAGTGGCTAGAAAAAAATCGGTTGAATTTTCAACACCGCGTCTACTTGAATTGCGTAGGCGCTCATGCAGTGTCAACGAGTCCACCACTTTGATGCTGAAAAATACACCTTCTAAAGGAAAACTTAAAAGTAGTGAAAAGTAACCAAGTGATTTCTCTGAAATATGAATTAGACCTCCAAAACTGAACTCATTCTCTAACAGTCACACCCTTGTGTTCACAAAACCATACACTTTCTTCTTTGTTTCATTCTTCTCATCCATCTTCTTTCCATACGTTTCCAATCAATCATGGCAGCGGAGCTAGTGGCTGGAGCTCTGCTCTCTTCTTTTCTCTCTGTTTGGTTTGATCGATTAGCTTCTCGTGAGGTCAAAGACTTCATACGTGGACAAAAAACCACCCAAGGACTGCTGAAGAAGTTGGAGATTAAGCTGCTGCCAGTTAATAAAGTTCTTGATGATGCCAAGGAGAAGCAAATCAGAGACCCAACAGTGAGGAAGTGGGGCTTGACAAGCTCGAAGATGATCGATCTGGAAGTAGCAGCACGTGTTGTATGGTACCCAAGTTCATTTACTCCACTTGGTTTGATAAATTTGAAAGAAGTCTAGAACCAAGGATAGTGGAGATTCTCGAGAGACTGGAAGTTATTGTAGACCAAAAAGATGTGCTTGGTTTGAAACAAGGTGTTCAAGTTCGACAACAAGCCAGAATATTGCGTGAAACTACTTCTCTGGCCGATGATTCTGATGTGTTCGGAAGGGATGAGGACAAGTAGACCGTCATTACATTGCTGCTGTCTGATGATGCCACTGAAGATAAGGTAGGCGTGGTTCCTATTGTGGGCATGGGTGGGATAGGAAAAACCACCCTTGCTCAAATTGTGTACAATGATGCCAGAGTAAAGGAAGAGTTTGACCTCCGAGCTTGGGTTTGTGTTTCGGATGATTTCGATATTCTTAGAATAACACAAGCAGTTTATGCATCAATCACTTCAGAAACTTGTGCCATCACAGAACTAGATTTGCTTCAAGTTAAACTGAAAGAGGCTTTGGCGAGGAAGATATTTCTCATTGTTCTTGATGACGTTTGGAATGAGAATTATAGTGACTGGGATCGCTTAAGAAGGCCCTTTGGAATTGGAGCATGTGGAAGCAAGATTCTTGTCACAACTCGCATTGAAGCCGTTGCAGCTGTAATGGGAACTCTTCCAACGTACCATTTAAAGCACATATCTGAAGAAGATGGTTGGTTGTTGTTTGCAAAACATGCTTTCAAAAATGCACACGCACTTGTTACTGAACATCCAGATCATGCAAATATCGGAAGGAAAATTGTTAAAAAGTGTAATGGTCTTCCTTTGGCAGCCAAATCACTTGGGGGTCTCTTACGCTCCGAATTAAATATGGAGGAATGGGAAAAGATACTAGACAGTGAGATATGGGAATTCTCGGAGAGGGAAAGTAACATTTTGCCTGCTCTTTGGTTGAGTTATCACTATTTACCATCACATCTCAAGAGTTGTTTTGCGTATTGTTCAATATTTCCCAAAGATTATAACTTTACCAAATCCGAATTGGTTCTTTTGTGGCTGGTTGGCTGATACATTGTGCACTTTGTATAATATGCAAACCTTATTGTTCGGGAATTGCCGTGCTCTTGTTCAGTTACCAACCAAGTTGGGAAGACTAATCAAGTTGAGACATCTTGATATCAGCAATCGCTGGGGTAGTACAAGCATAAAAAACATGCCACAAGATATTGGAAAATGGAAAGATCTCCAATTGTTAAGTAACTTTGTGGTAGCCAAAGATACTGGACATAGCATTGTAGAGTTAAAGAAGCTTGAGCATTTGCACCGAACACTTTGTATATCAGGACTTGACCACATTTTCAGTGAATGGGATGCTTTGGAGGCAAACTTGAGGGGCAAGAAATATCTGATTGGACTAGTTTTGAAATGGGGAGGTGATACTGAGAGTTCAAAAAAAGATAGAAAAGTGCTGGAGAAGCTCCAACCTCACACAAACCTAAGAGAACTCAAGATTGAATTTTATAGGGGCACAAGATTTCCGAATTGGGTGGGAGATCATTCTTTCTCTAATCTAGCTTCAATTACCATTAGAAATTGTAAGTTTTGTTTGTTCTTGCCACCACTAGGGCTGCTACCCTCCCTTGTAAAGCTAGACATTGAAGGATTAAATGAAGTGGTGTCGATAGGTCTTGAGTTTTATGGTAGCAGTACTTGTGGAATTAAGCCATTTAGATCTCTCAAAGATCTGAGGTTTAAGGATATGTTAGAGTGGCAAGAGTGGTGTTATGTTGGAGGTAACCAAGAAGAAAGTGGAATTTTTCCTAATCTTTGTAGGCTGCATTTGCGGAATTGCCCCAAGCTAACAAAGATATTACCATTAGACAACTTGCCAAAGCTTGAAGAAGTATCCTTGTTGGGTCTGATATCATTTGGTGGTTCATTTTCACAAGAATTGCTATGCCCTAAGTTCCTCTCCCTCAGTGAGTTAGTCATACGTAACTATCCAAATTTTGTATGTTTTCCGGATGAAGGGATGGATGCGCCCAAATTAAAGTCGATGTATATAGAAAATTGTGTGAAATTTCGGTCATTGCCAGAAGGAATGCGCACCCTTCTCCTATCTCTCGAGTATCTACACATAGATAGCTGTCCAGAATTGGAATCATTTCCTGAAGGGGGATTGCCACCAGCTTTAAAATCACTAGACTTTGGATGTAACAAAAAAACTCTATGCAATCAGCAAGCAGTGGGGTCTAGAAAGACTTAACTCACTTTTAGCATTGTCAATCATTTTTGAGGAATGTGAAGACATAGTGGATTCATTTCCGGAGGAGGGGCTGCTGCCAACCACTCTTACTCATCTCCACTTGTCCAATCATCTGAATCTTACTATGCTTGATGGCAAGGAGTTGTTACACCTCAAATCTCTCAAACGGTTGATCATTTCAAATTGCCCTAAGCTCAAGTGCTTTCCAGAAGGTCTACCCACTGCTCTTTCTCGGTTGGAAATCGCGAGATGTCCTCTGCTGGAACAAAGATGTGAGAGAGAGAAGGGAGAAGATTGGCCCAAGATTTCTCACATCCCTTCAATATACATTTGTGATTAGAGATATTATATATTGGAGTTCATATAATCTAGCTACCAGGTACTTCAAAGTTTATTTTATTTTTGCACCATTTTCTCCTTCTCCACTATGAAGCATTATAAGTCGGTTGACGAGTTTCAGAAACTTCTGCATGATAACTTTTCATTCATTTCTTTTCATTAGCTAATGACGATCTATTAATTTGATTAATCTTGTGATTTCTTTAACAACTGCAGTAATTCCTCATAAATCTACTCAAGCTCAACAATCTGCCTAGGTACACTCTCTGGTTTGAAATTCTTCTTCTGGCTTATTTGATGCCATGATCATTTTCTACTGTTTTTTCATTCTTTCTTAATTACTAGAAACTACCATTTAGCACCTTGGTTTCTTGCTATTTCTTATGACTGAATATACTCTGCCACTTTTGGTAGAAGAACCAATGCAAAGACAGAAAGAGACAGAGAAAGGGGAAATTGTCGGATGCGATATGAATCCTAATCATTCAGGCTACATATTTGTTGTTGTTTATATATATGTGAAGGTTAAGTTTCAGGTCTAGTTTGCAAAAGTTCATTTTTCCTTTTCCCCTGTTTTGATGTGAAGTTGAAATTTCATAAGTTTGAAGAATGACAATATAAGCAAATAGTTCTCTGGTTCGCATCTAACCATTTATAGAAATTTATACATATTATGGCAGCTTAAATTGAAAATAGTAAGGTCTTTGCATGACAGGATCAGTTTTGACATATAATTATGGCCTACATGTGATTCTCACTCAATGCCCTAGAAGACTCATGTATAATCAAACATACAGAACTTCTTATCTGGTGATGGCTCAGGTATTATTCAAAAACTTCCGATGGGGAAGAGTTCTAACTTTAATGTACTTCTGTAATAGAGCATTTTTGCATTTAGTATTCAGTGGCTACTGCCAAGAGAGTTTTTGATTGGGTTCAATTGCTTTAAAACTCAGCTATTTGAAAACTTCACTTCTTCAATTCATGTTGGTGATTTTATTGCTGGAAGGTCAGCTCTTTACTGGCTCTCCTTGTGAGATATACAGCTCTGGTCTACTGCAGCACATATTCCAACGGTTCTAGTTCTTGGAATTCTCTCTTGGGTATGTTCTTTGTCATTCTGATCATGCATCTCTTTTTTCCTAGTATATTCTCTCAACTTTGACAATGGTATTGTAAACCTAAAGAGTCTCGCTTCTTTGCAGTTAAATGCACTCTGGGGGTGCCTAGCTACCTCCCTGTCTATAGTATAAACCCATGAGATTATGCACGATGATTCTTGATATTTTTCACTTAGGCGGGTATATAGTTTTTGTATATTCTACGGTTTGAAGCATTTTCTTTTTAGTTTTGATTTTCCCTGTTTTTATTATTTTGGTAAGTCACTTGTCCTTAAATTTTGAGTTTTGATCTCTCTTGTTTTGGGTCTCAGTTTTTACAGACTTCTCTAGTTCACTTTGATTTTGGATCAAATTGCAAACTTTCCGTTATCATAAACCTCGATGAAATTTGTAGCTGTACATACCTCAACTCTGCTGATTTTATTAACCAGCAGTGCTCTTGAGGTATGTTTTCTGCTTTCCAATATTTCATTTATTCCTTGTCTTAAATTTACTCACTTGTTTAGTGTTTAAAGTTTGTTCAATTAATTTGAAATGCTGCAGGGTTCTCTTTTGTTTCAGTACACAGAAGTAAATGAGAAATTGTAGTTGCTGATGAAATGGCTCAGCAAGCCATCCAGGTATACTGACTGGTTCAAAATCTACTGTTCGATCACAATTTCATGCTTTTCTATGCCCTTTTCATTGCTAATTAAGTCAGGCTTTACATAACACCAGTTTGCTTCATCTTCGATCCCTTTTTGATCAATTGAGATCATTTTCTATTTATATATAGTTTCTTACTCTTATATCTCTCCTATGTTTCATTTTGTTTCTTGCTTGTTATATCAGTAAAATATCAAGGTGCCTATCCATTTACATTTTTGGGCTTCCTGCTATTTGTTATCACTAAATATACATGCATGAGACTTATGTACCAATGCATCTGGCCTGGAAAAAGTCAAAATTTTTGGCCTTTTCTCAATAATTTTGACATGACAAGGGAAATAATCTTTTTTTTTCTCTTCAGACACTTCTGTCAACTCTGGGAAAGAAATGGAAGATGTCATGACTCATGATGAACAAATTTATAATTTGTGTTATTTTCTGAAACTATTTGCAATTTAAATATCATGAACAAATTTATAATTTGTGTCATCACTCTGGCTACCTATTTTTGTTGCTCATTTAACCTTACAGATACCCGGTTATATTCCGAATTGTAGGATTATTTAGGAGGTTTGATGCTTGATGGATCAGTTTTCAACCACATGTTCTTTTATAGGTCTAATTGCTTACAGTTATCTACTTTGTGACAGAATGTCATAGATTGGTGGGGGTCTAAATTTTCTTGTTTTTTTGGTCCTTAAGGTGGGAGAGGAACGATTGGATTTATTAGAAATGAATCCTTACCACCTTTGGAGATTGTAAAATTGTAAATGACTTTGTTGGCCAGCATTGTCCGGCCACCTCAATAAATTTCCGGTTGTTTGCCTTGTTTGAACTTTGAAGTAGTTCATTTTGGCTCTATCCCCTGTTTTGATGTGAAATTGATCAAACAATGAGGACTTGTTGAGGACTTTCAAACTCAACCGTTGAATGAGTTTTTAATGAGTTTTTTAAATATCAACTAACATTTAAAAAATTCATCCAACGGTTGAGTTTGAAAGTCTTCAACAAGTCCTCATTGTTTGGTCCTCATTAGAGAATTTCTCTGTCTTTAAATGCCTGCAGTGATGCGCTTCCTTCCCGACCTCTAGAACGAGATGCCCTGCAGCCATGGTCTCTTTCTCATAAGATCGATGGGATGAGCTGCAACTTGCAATTCATCACGTACTCTATTTTTGATCTTGTACTTGTTTAGATTTTCTCTTACTTTACTTCCAATAAGTATTCGTGTATAATTCAGCTCGGATTTCCTTATTTTGATAGACATTTCTAGGGCTGGGCTCGGTCCGGGACCGGGACCGGACCAAAATTTTCGGGTCGGGCTCAAAATGAGTCTTCGCCGAAGTCGGGACCGAATGAACTGGGACCGAACATCATTTTTGCAGGGACCGGGACCGAGACCGGACCGAAAGAAGCCGAGTTCGGCAAGGCTGATTTGTGGACGAAACTGAAGGGCGTCCATGAGTGAGAGATGGTGGAGGGGTATAAACCGTGGAGTTCAGGAGAAGATGAGGCCAACATGATAGAAAAGCTGAAAAAGCTTGAGAGAGAGGAGAAGGAGCTCACTGTGTGCTAATAAAAAAATCGGCGGCAGAAACACAGAGAGGGGAGGCGGTGAGAGATAGAAGACGAGAGAGAGAACAGAGAAGAGAGATGAAGAATTAATCAAGAGTAGATGAGAAAGATAATTAAATAAGAGTGATCCGAGATCACGTGGGCATGTGGGGGGTGGGGGACAAAGTCAAAGAGAGAGAAATGATAAAGTAAGAAAAGAGAGAGACGTTGGGGTGTGGGGGGGGGACAAAGTCAGAGGGACAAAGTGAGAGAGAGATGATAAAGTAGAAAAGAGAGAGATAGACTAAGGCTTAGTTTGGTATTGCTGTGCTGTTGGGAGAATTGCTTTTAAAATTGCTGTGGGGGAAATTGCTTTTGAAATTGCTGTTGGGGGAATCAGTTGAGTGTTTGGTAAACTGATTTTAGAAGTGTTGTGGATACGAAAAGTAATTTTAGGGTGTTTGATAAACTATCATCGAAATATGTTGTGATTGTATATAATTACCAAAATAGACATAGATGCTGAAAATGTTTCTAAATTAAATATTTAAGCATATTTACCCTTCAATTTTTTCCCCCTTCGATCTACTTCTTCCTCTTTTCACGTTGGGAAAAAAACAAAGAAAAAAAAACAAATCAAAGCAAAAATATTCTTCGAACAAACAGAAAGGAGAAAAATTAAGGAAGGGTGAGCTGTGAGCATGAGGATGTTTGCTGATTGTTCAGATTTAGATTTACAATGAAATAAAAATTTATAATTTGGAGCAACATAAACAAACCCAGAAACCAATCCCCTTCCCTTCTCAAAGCAAACTGAAAGTCCCAAACCCAGATGAATGAATTCCAACAAAATCTCAATACCAATCCATAAACCAATCAATAGCCAGACTATTTACTTCCAAATATCAATACACGTTGAAAAACCAATCAATACCCAGACGATGTACTTCCAATTATCAATACCCAGACCATCCTCCATCATCTTGCTCTTCCAATTATCAATACCCAGACCATCCTCCATCATCTTGCTCTTGAGACCATGACGTATTGTTTGGGAAGATACCAATACACCTTTACTTGCAGAGAACGAAGCCGAAGAACAATGGAGGCAGCCAAGAACATTGACTCATTGAGCACGAAGGATAAGGGAAATAGGGTTTAAGTTTTACTGTAAATTTTAGAAAAGATGTAGGACAAAATGGGCAGTTTAATAAAATTCATTAAACTCTCCGTGTTTTCTATATTGGTTCCGCGGAAGCAGCTTTAAAAGCTACAATTTGTAGCTTCTCAAAACCTGCTGTGGGGAGAAGCAATAAAGGCCAAAAGCGTTTTTCAAAGAGTTTACCAAACACCTTGGTCTATCCCCAGAAGCAGTTTTGGTCCCAAAAGCACCCCAGGAAGCAATGCCAAACTGGGCCTAAGTTAGAGAAAGAATAAAAAAAGAGTCAGAAGAAAATGATGCCAAGACCGGTCCTATTCGGTCCCAAGAATAGAGAAATTGTAAAGACCGGGACCGGACCGAAAATTCATATTGTTAGGACAGGACCGAAAATTTATGTTTTTTTTTCGCAAAGACCGGACCGAACCGGTCCCGGTCCGATTTTCGGGTTTTCGGGCCAAAACGCCCAGCCCTAGACATTTCATCAAAGAGCCGAGCAATGTTCTATGTAATAATGCTCTGATCTCCCTTGATCTACTATCAGTAAAATATCAAGTTGCTAGTCCATTTTGATTTTTGGGCTCCTGCTATTTGTTATCGGCTAATAAATTAATATTTCATGAGACTTGGCTATAAATTCCTTCATCTACAAAGTCTTTGGTCTTAGTCATGGACTCATGGTGCTTTTGTATTGTGGAACAGATCCATTCACATTCATATATTGATTATGAGTAACATTCCCCTCAAACGTTCTCCTATCAACCTTTCTATTTCAATCTATCGATCTTTCTATTTTAATATGTGACATGTATATTTCACTATTCTCTAAAACAAAATATTCAATACATAAAATTTATGATCATTCCTTTAAAAAAAAAATTATGATCATTTTTATTCCATTCTTATCCTTATTTAATATTTCAGTTTTAATATTTATGAATATCATACATTTATTGTATTACAGATTTCATTCTTATTTTTTTATTATATTACAGTTTTTTTTGGGCCAATAACTTATAAGGCCATTTTGAGTGGTCTTATTTTTCAAAAAGACACAGTAGCTTTGTTTCCCAAATAAGGTCACTCAGTAGCTTTAACCCTTTCTATCTAATATTAAAAAATTTCAAAATTACGATTCATGCCACTCAGTAACTTTATTGTCGTTAGACAGTATCTTTATTGTCGTTGGTCAGTAACTTTATTGTCCTTGGACAGTAGCTTTATTATTTTTGCACAGTAGCGTACGTTAATGTTTTTTGACAGTAGCTTTATTGTCGTTGGACAGTAGTTTTATTGTCGTTGGACAGTAGTTTTATTGTCGTTGGACAGTAGTTTTATTGTCGTTGGTCAGTAGCTTTAGTGTGCTTTGACAGTAGTTTTATTGTTGTTTCCGTATGCAGTGTCATTTTTGTAAATAATAGCAAAAAAATGCGGTGGCATTTTTGTAAATATTGATGCGGTGATATTTTTGTAAATATTGGTGGCCTTATTTGGGTAAAAAATGTTTGGTGGCTTTTTGAAGCATAAGGCCACTATGGGTAATTTTTTATTTATTTTTAACATTTCAACCTCTAGCTTTCATAGTTTCATTCTTGTTGCTCAATTTTTCTTTTTAATTCTAAATCTCTCTTTAACATTCTTTTTTCCTCTTCTCATCAATATCATCAAAATGAGTATTGCCCACTAAATAACATTCTTTTTCTATAGAAATCGGAGACATAATTAGCAAATGGGTGTTCTGTGAAGTATGAAGAATTGAAGAGGCAAAGTGGCAAACTATAATTTAATAGCAGTTAGATATTTAGAGAAGAAGTGGAAGAAGTTAAAACTCATCCCCAATCTATAATTGAAATCCCTAATTAACGAAAATCAAATCTACATAAGGCCAGAACAAATCCCTCACCCATATAGGGCAACTCCAACCCAAAGTCCCATTTTAGGGGTGCCAAATCCATTATGGCACCTCTATCATCTCCATCATCTTCAACCTAAAGTCTCATTTAATAATATTTTTGTAATTTTAGACTATAATTAGACTATATTATAATTGATATGTAATATTTGTAAATATTATATAATGAATAATATTTTTATTTTTATTTTTAGGTGACCACATAATAATATTTGCAATTTTTTTCTTTATTTTCGTAATATTTTTCGGTAAAAGTATTGTGTAATTAATGTTAGCCATTGAATTAATATATGTACATTTTTTTCAACCGTTAGATCTAGATTTATAATTAATTGTTTAAGTTTTTCAATAAATATATATGAATCAATGAGGGCCGTTCATTTCGAATTGGGCAAATTTGGGTCGTCCAATCGTAAGACCGTTGCATTCAAAGCCAACGACCGCACATGAGTACTTTACGTGCGTGGAGCAGGGGCTGTCGGCCTCCCTTGCTTTCCGAGTCGCGCATGTGGCTCGTCGCCATACTTCTTTCTCCGTTGTTTGTCTCGTAGTGAGACTTTACTACTTAGGCGCCTGGCATTGTTTGGGAAACAATGCAATGGGCTGCACGTGCTTGGGCTTACGGCTTTTTTTTTTTGGTTACATGGGCTTACGGCTTTTTTTTTTGGTTACATGGGCTTACGGCTTCAGTCTCAAATTTGGGACGGTTCTTCAATAAGTACCCGAAATGAGACTTATCATAGGACTAGTCTCAAAAAATTTGGGCCTAGTTCTATTTTTTATTTGGGTTGGAGATACTAGAAGACAAAATGGGTCTTACAAATGAGATTTTGAGACCCTAGAACCCTAGGGTTGGAGTTGCCAAGAATCAAAAGAATCCAAAACAAAAACAAAAAATTGAGTGACAATTATCATAACTATAACCCAATCATTAGCAAAAAAAAACAATAAGTCAATAACCCAATCACCAATTTCACCATTCAGCGTTTCCCATTTTCCATTGAAGGCCCTTTTCTTCCATTCAGACCCCAACTTGAAAATAATCAGAGATTCTCAAAGACAACTATAGAGATGGAGGGCGTTTGCCGGTAATGTGGTGGTCGGTGGAAGTGGGCAAATGGGTTTGATTATGGATTATATATTTTTTTGTTTTTGAAAAATAGAGAATGAGGGATTAGAAAAGGAAAATAGAACTGGTTTATCAAAGTTAAATAGAAAATGGTAATAAAGTTAAATGAGAAATAAAATATTATGAAATATTTATTAGAGGGTAAAATATGAAAAAAAATAATTTGTTTTTCAATACATTGAATATTATATTTTAGAGGATAGTGAAATTCACATATTAGTTATTGAATGATGAAGATGGAAAGGAATAAATAGTTATTGCTCAAGAAATGAATAATTAGTTATTGCTTAAAAAAGAAATAGATAGTTGTAACCAAAAAAAGAAAGGAATAGATAGTTATTGCTCAAGAAAGGAACAGATAGTTAGCGTTCCTCATTAATTAAGAAATAGATTTTTTTTTGATCAAAAATTAATTAAGAAATAGATAGTTGTAACTAAAAAAAGAAAGGAATAGATAGCGCGTCCCTCGTTAATTATTCTGTTGAAACCTAAAAATATGGGTTGAAATGTTCTGTTCGCAACACTCTTGTCTCCTTTCCTTGTCTTCCACCCAATTTCTGCCACATGTCTAATTTTCTTAACACTGTTTAGAAACAAAAATATAAAAAATCAGTTCATCACTTCATCGTCTCACCAAACCCACCACCACCGCAGTCTGCAGCCCTCCATTGACCGAGGAAAACAATATCTCGGATCTCACAGAAATTGACAGCCGAGGAATCGCACGTCCGTAGTGAGATCGCCAAAGTCCCTGGTTCATCTGCGAGTTCAAGCGCCGACCCAAATCTTACTACCATGGCGGAGGAATCGCACCCCAAAAAAAAATTCCTTGGTTCAACCTCTGAAGGACCTGCCCCCCAAAAAAAAAAAAAAAAAACCTCTGAAGGACGTATCAATAACACCAACACCAACCTGGGTAACCAGGGTGACGTTGTTACGGGAGTATGCGGCGACTTCATCAAGCACTGCAACATCTTCAAGGATGTACGCATCGATGTGCCAAGGTTTGTTGAAGTTTTTGACTTCCTCGGCGGACACAAAACCACCAAAGGGCTGCTAAAAAAGTTGGAGTTGATGGTGCTGTCGGTGAATCAAGTGGTGGACGATGCGGAGGAGAAGCAGATCTGGAGAGACAAGGTGAGGCAGTGGCTTGACGAGCTTAAAGACGCTCTCTATGATGCAGGCGACCTGCTGGATGAGATCAACACTGAAGCTCTACGGCGCCAGGCAGAGCAAGAACATGTACTTGACGAAGCTCTCGAAGTCAACTCTGATGTATTTGACAAAGCTCTTGAACCCAAGATTGTTGACATTCTTGTGAGGCTGGAAGACATTCTGAACCAGAAAGATGCGCTCGGTTTGAAACAAGTTAATGTTCAAGATAGACTGCAAGCAAGAACACGTGAAACTGGCTCTTTGGTGGTTGATTCTGGTGTCTACGGCAGAGATCAGGACAAGGAGGCCATCATCAAATTGCTGTTATCAAATGATGATGCTGCTGGCGAAAAGATCAGTGTGATTCCCATTATAGGAATGGGTGGGATCGGAAAGACCACCCTTGCTCAGCTTGCATACAATGATATCAGAGTGAAGAAGCATTTTAAGCTCCAAGCTTGGGTATGTGTTTCTGAAGAATTTGATGTTATTAAAATAACGCAAACAATTTATGAGTCAGTTACTAGAAAAACTTGCGGTATCACACAACTTGATTTCCTTCAAAATGAATTGAAGGAGAAATTAATGAAGAAAAAGTTTCTCTTGGTTCTTGATGATGTCTGGAACGAGGATTATATGAACTGGCAAGATTTAAGGAAACCTTTTGAATCAGGAGCTATTGGAAGCAAGATAATTGTGACAACACGCAATCAAGGTGTTGCAAATGTCATGCATACTGATCTTCCAATTCACCGTCTAATGCAAATATCTGATGAAGATTGTTGGTTGTTATTTGCAAAGCATGCCTTTGGAAATGCAGACCTACTCAATTCTCAACATCCAGATCTTGCTAGTATTGGAAGACAAATTGCTACAAAGTGTAAAGGCTTGCCTCTAGCTGCAAAGTCACTCGGAGGTCTCTTGCGCTCTGAATTAAATGTGGAAGAATGGGTAGAGATACTGGAGAGTGATATATGGGAGCTCTCAGAAAGGAAGACCAACATTTTGCCAGCTCTTTGGCTCAGTTATCGCTATCTACCATCACATCTCAAGCGCTGTTTTTCCCATTGTGCAATATTTCCCAAAGATTACTACTTTACAAAATCAAAGATGGTTTTGTTGTGGATAGCAGAAGATCTCTTACAACCGGAAAGGAAGAAAATGATAGAACAAATGGGAGATGACTACTTCAATGAGCTAATCTCAAGGTCATTTTTTCAGTCCAAGCCTACACAAGAACATGATCCTATTGGTGAGAGTGAGTCTCTTTTCACTATGCATGATCTCATCAATGATTTAGCAAAATTTGTGTCGGGAGAATTCTGTTTTAGGTTGGAGGACCATAATTCACCCGATATTAGCAAAACTCGTCATTTTTCATATATGAAAAGACAGGTTGATACTGATGGTTGTGCAAACTTTGACGCCTTATGTAAAGCCAAGTCTTTGCACACCTTCCTGTCATTTGAAAAAGGTTATATGTTTCCGAGTGATATATGGCAACCATCAAATTGCTTAGGACTGCTCGACTTAAAATGTCTACGACTCCTCGACTTATCACATTTTGATGTTAGGGAGTTGCCCGATTCAATTGGCAACTTAAATCATCTAAGGTACTTGGACTTGTCTCACAGTTCAATTGAGAAGTTACCTGATGCATTGTGTACCTTGTATAATTTACAAACACTACTGTTGTTCTGTTGTGAACCTCTAGTTGAGTTACCAATCAACTTGGGAAGACTAATCAAGTTGAGACATATTGATATCAGGGGTACAAAGATAGAAAAGATGCCACGAGATATGAGTAAATTGAAAGATCTCCAATTTCTAAGTGACTTTGTGTTAGACAAAGATACCGGGAAGAACATTGTAGAGTTGAAGGAGCTTCAACATCTGCATAAAACACTTTGTATCTCTGGACTTAACAACATTGTCTGCGAAAGGGACGCTTTGGAGGCCAATATCAGTGGCATGAAGTATCTTGAAAAACTAGTTTTGAATTGGGGAGGTGGCACTGAGGATTCGGTACAAGATAGACAAGTGCTGAAGCAGCTCCAACCACATGCAAACCTAAAAGAAGTCATAATTGAATCATACGGGGGAACAAGTTTTCCGAATTGGTTGGGAGATCATTCTTTCTCTAATCTAGTTTCTGTGTCACTTGTAGATTGTAAGTTTTGTTGTTTATTCCCACCATTGGGACAGCTACCCTCTCTTGTAAAGCTTCATATTAATGGGTTTAAAGAAGTGGAGTCAGTAGATCAGTTTTATGGTTGTGGAGTTAAGCCATTCATGTCTCTGAAAGAATTGAGATTTGAAGATATGTTGGAGTGGCAAGAATGGTGTTATGATGTTGGAGGTAATCAGGAAGCAGAAGGTCAGATTTTTCCGAATCTTTGTAAGCTGATTCTAGAGAGGTGCCCAAAGCTGACAAATTTTTTACCGTTAGACAAGTTCCCAAAGCTTGAATTGCTAGATCTGTCAACACTGAATTCCTTTACCGGTTTTTCAATTTCGCAAGAATCTAAATTATTGTCCCTCAGTCGGTTGCGTATTGTTGAATGCCCAAAATTTGAATGTTTTCCGGATGGAGGGATTGATGCTCCCAAATTGAAAGTGATGTACATTAAGCGTTGTGAGAAATTTCGGTTGATGCCAGAAGGAATGCACACTCTTCTCCCATCTCTCGAGTACTTGGAAATATTAAATTGTCCAGAATTGGAATCATCTCCTGAAGGGGGTTTGCCGCCAGCATTAGTAGAGCTTGACTTGGACTGTATCGAGAAACTCTTTGCAAACCGCACGCAGTGGGGTCTACAAAAACTCAACTTTCTTTGGGTGCGTTCAGTATTTCCGGAGGAGGTGCTGTTGCCCACCTCGCTCACTTTTCTCGGCATCTTGGACTGTCCCAATCTTACGACCTTGGATGGCAAGGGGTTCAAAAACCTCGATTCTCTTCAAAGCTTGGTCATTGCTCGCTGCCCTGAGCTCCAGTGCTTGCCAGAAGAAGGGTTACCCACTTCTATTTCTGAGCTCCATATCTACGAATGTCCTTCTCTTGAACGGCGGCTGCAGAGAGGGAAAGGGGAAGACTGGCCCAAGATTGCTCACATCCCTAACATATATTGATTACCGGAAAATATGATTTGTGATGTCGATGAGTACCTGCCACTTCTCTCTGTCTCAGGTACTTCAAACTTCAATTTCTTATGATATGCACTCTGTCAAATTAAAACTCCTTACCTCTTTCTCTTCAATCGTTTTCCTCTCTTACTATATTCTCTTTAGCAAGAATTCACTGACTCTGCGCTCCACTGAAAATTTTGTGACATTATTGGCCTAAGGAACAAAAAGAAAATATTGTGCTTCTAACGTATTACACACTATTTACTATCATTCTATTCCTGTGGATCAAACACAGCTTCTCTTTATGCATCCAACTCTGTGGTTTTTTTTAGGTCTTTATACATAGATTTCTTACTGTTGTGTTGTTTGGATTTCTCGTTCCAATCAATGTCTTTATACTTGAGTTTCTTTAAGTTATTCCACAGTTGTGGTTGCTATGTCAATAATCTGTTTTCTCTTCAGAGTTCAGACAATTTTCTCAAGTCTCACCGCTAAATATCTAATGAAATCGTTAACTCTAAAGCTGGTTGTTCGGTTTTTACGCATTCTCAAAGTTTTTAGTATGTTTTAATTGCTTATATGTTGTTAACAGAATAAGCTCACAGATTCATCCTCTCCTTTACCTTTAAAACATTGTAGGAAGTACGAACTTGAAGATCGACCGTGGAGATATATAGAGAGCCCTTAAATTTCTGTATTGAAAGTTATTCTCTTAGTAATATAAATTGGATGTCATATTGCCCAAATGTAAGCATTTCCATGTTTCAAGTTTTGAATAATATTCAGTGGCAACTGCCAATGGAGCTCTTGATTGGGCTAAATTACTTTGTAATTCATCTGTTTCAAAAAATGCACTGCTTCAGGTCTTGCTTTTTGGTCAATTTGAGTGCTTGAACTCTTGAAGATGAGCTCTGTGTCGGTTCAGTGCTCTCCTTGTGAGAGATATGGCTCTGCTCCACGGTACTCCACATTCTCACTCAATTTTCCTATGTGGGACAACACTCCACATTCTCACACATTGGCGTACAGTGACAAGATGGTTCTACACATCTAACCAAAGACAATAATCTTCGGTATGCACATACAGTATATGTTTGCTATTTTATAGTTTTGAATGCATACAATCCATTGTCTCTAAATAACTGTATTCAATATTGCAGGAAACCACCCTGGTACAAGCATGATACCTACGCACAATAGTGTCCTTATATTGCAGGTAATGAAATTATACTCTCAAATCGCATTTTATATTAAATGTGGTAAGAAACATTATTGTTTACTCCAAAAATATTAGTTCTGTGTGCATAATTTTCAATCAGCTGCATTATTTGAAGTAGAGTAGTATCACATTGCTTTTGTTTGGCTGTAGTTTCTGCCATCATGATTATTAGTAGTTCTTTTGTTTTCTTTGTTTAATTAGTTATTGATTATGTCTTATTGCCTTGGTTTATACCTTATTTTCTTTGTTTCATGAAATTGAAGCTATTCTTTCAGGATCTACTGCCTCGAAGTAATAATGTTGCCAGAAGCCACCATGCCAGAAGCCATGGTTTACATAAAATAGAGCCCTTATATTCCAGGTAATGAAAGTTATTCTCAGGTAATATAAATTGAATATCATATTTCTCAAGTGTAACAATTTCCTTCCTTTCAACTTTTAGTGTTTTACATAGTATTCAGTGGCTACTGCCAACAGAGTTTTTGATTAGGTTGAATTGCTTTAAAACACAGCTATTCGAAAAACTTCACTTCTTCAATTCAGGATTTTGGTGCTATTTTATTGCTGGAAGGTCAGCTCTTTACCAGCTCTCCTTATGAGATATACAGCTCTGGTCTACTGCAGAGCATATTCCAACAGTTCTAGTTCTTGCAATTCTCTCTTGGGTATGTTTTCTGTCATTGTGATCCGTGCATCTCTTTTCTCCTTTTGAGATTTTTCTCTCAACTTTCATAGTGGTTTGGTAAAACTAAAGAGCATCTCTTATTGACAGTTAAATGCACTGTTGGGGGTGCCTACAGTTTGAAGCATTTTCTTTTTGTTTTGATTTTCCCTGTTTTTCTTTCTTTGGTAAGTTAATTGCCTTAAATTTTGAGTTTTGACCTATTGTTTTTTTCATTCTCAGTTGTTACTGGCTTCTCTAGTTCACTTACATTTGGACCAAATTGCAACCTTTCTGTTATCATAAAAGTCCATGAAATTTGTTTCTGTACATACCTCAACTCTGTTGATTTCTTTAACCCACAGTGCTTTTGAGGTATGTGTTCTGCTTCCCAGTATTTCATTTTTTTTCCTTGTCTTTAGTTTACTCAGTTGGTTAGTTTAAAATCTGACAGGATTTTGATGCTAAGTTTGTTTAATTAAAAATGTTCCAGGTTTCTCTTTTGTTTTCCTACACAAAAGTAATTGAGAAATTGTAGTTGCTGATGGATTGGCTCAGCAACCCATCCAGGTATGCTGACTGGTTTGAAATCTATTTATTGATCATAATTTTGTGCTTTTCTAGGCCCTTTTATTGTTAAGTCAAGCTTTACATGATAACATTTTGGTTCATCTTCGATTCCTTTTTGATTCAATGGGATCATTTTCTACTTATATATAGTTTCTTACTCTTATATCTTTCCTATGTTTCATTTTCTTTCTTTCTTGTTACTGCCATCAGTAAAATATCAGGTTGCTAATCCGTTTAGCTTTTTGGGTTCTGCTAATTGTTATGGCTAACTATACATGAGAACTATCTATAAATGCATCTGGCATGAGAAAAGTTAAATTTTGTGGCATTTTCTCACTAATTTTGACATGACAAGGGAAATAATCTTTTTTCTCTTCATACACTTCTGTAAAATCTGGGAAAGAAATGGAAGATGGCATAAAGCAGTGACATCAACTAACTGTACTACAGGTATATCAGCCTCTAGTTTTATATCTCTTGCTTTTCTTTTCCTGGTTTTCTGCTAGCTATTTGTTATAGCTAACAAGAGAAATTGTACGTCTTGTAATTTCAGGTCTAATGGAGGTCAACACAAAAATGAGTCTTGAGAATTGGCAACCATTACCAGTTTGAAATGACATGAGCTGCTTTGTGCCTACTTTGTGCGCTTATTGCGGAGGTAGCAGATATCCTCACGTTCAAGCGGTCACTAAAGGATCTTGCTCACCTAAATCCATTGACCAACCCACCATTGATTTTCTTTTGGAAACAAAAATGTACTGAACTCAAAGAAATTGACATCATCCACCACACAGCGTATCTAGAAATGGCTGCGCTTCCTTCCCATGGGCACCAGAGTTTCATGCTTGAGAGGATTAATTTGTTAATCAACTTTATTCAAGGGCTCTTGCTCAGAAGATGACTATTTTTGACCTTGTACTTGTTTAGCTAGCTTCTCTCTTACTTTTCATCCACTGAGTATTCATGTACAATTCAGCTCGGATTTCCTTATTTTGATAGAATCATCAAAGAAAATTACATCAAAGAGCGAAGCAATGTACGTTATATGTAATGTCCTTTCTTTAGTACGTACGAATTCATGGGATTCTTGATATTTAATTTCTTCTTAGTCTGGAGGTAGCTGACATCCTCGTGTCCATCACTAAAGAATCAATCTTATTCAACTAAGTGGACTTGTGTGTTTAAAAGAAACACCCATGGTGTTCACCAAAGAAAGAAAGCAACAGAGGCCCAATAGTGTTCACTCAAAAAAGAAAACGAGAGGCCCAAGGTAGATCATATAACAACTGATATTAGATATGTGACGTTGTTAGGTCCGACAGACTCCAATTTATGGGGACTCGGATCCTCTCCTCACCAAGAGGAGAGAGATTGCCTCACCAAGCAATCTCAGCCCTCCATTTCGAAATGGAGGGCCAAGATTGTTTACACTTTTGGGGTGAGGTATAAGATTTGGAAAAAGTAAAAGAAATCTGGGCCCTCCATTTCGAAATGGAGGGCCAAGATTTGTTGGTGAGAAAAGGTGAGGAGAGATTGGTGAGGAGAGGATCTCAATCCAATTTATGGAGAGATGTGGGCCGGCCAAAATGCCGCCGGCAACCCAAAAGAGCCGTCAAAACGTTGCCGTACGTTAACCTCCAGAAGAGTAAGTGGTTTCTGGGTTTTCCACATATTCCTTGCAATCAGTAGCTATTTACCGCTTCAATGAGTTTTTTGGCCTTGAATAGTTACTGTTTGAGGGTTTGCGGAAATGTCCAAAAAAGCTTTCTTTGTTCTTCTTTTTCTAATTTTTGAATAGAAAGATGCTTTTACATGCTTTAGTCATCATATTCTAACATTTTTCTAAGCATCCAACTTACACTATTACTTCAGAGTACTTATTTGTTGTTGATCAACTTAGTCAAGGGTTCTTTGCTGATAAGTGTGAATGGTAGAAATAAAATCATGAGTCGCAAATTCGGCACTCTATTTCTACCATCACTTTCCTAAAATGAAAAAGCTGAAATTTCTACAAGAAAATGATGGAATGTCTACCTGTACATATACAGAAAAATGAGCAAAAAAATTCAGTTGAATTTTCAACACCGCGTCTACTTGAATTGCGTAGGCCCTTGTGCAGTAACCTAGTGTTAATGAGTCCACCACTTTCATGCTGAAAAATACACCTTCTCAAGGAGAACTTGGAAATAGTGAATAGTCACCCAGTGATTTCTTTGTTTCATTCTTCTCGTAATCTCGTCCATCATCTTTCCGTACGTTTCCTATCAATCATGGCTGCGGAGCTAGTGGCTGGAGCTCTGCTCTCTTCTTTTCTCTCTGTTTGGTTTGATCGATTAGCGTGTCGTCAGGTCAAAGACTTCATCCGTGGACAGAAAACCACCCAAGGACTGCTGAAGAAGTTGGAGATTAAGCTGCTGTCAGTTAATAAAGTGCTTGATGATGCCGAGGAGAAGCAACTCAGAGACCCAACAGTGAGGAAGTGGCTTGATGAACTCAAAGATGTGTATGCTGCAGGAGATGTGCTGGATGAGATCAACGTTGAAGCTCTGCGGCGCAAGCTCGAAGATGATCAATCTGGAAGTAGCAACACATGTTGTAAGGTACCCAAGTTCATTTACTCCACTTGGTTTGATAAATTTGAAAGAAGTCTGGAACCAAGGATAGTGGAGATTCTCGACAGATTGGAATTTATTGTAGACCAAAAAGATGTGCTTGGTTTGAAACAAGGTGTTCAAGTTAGACAACAAACCAGAATATTGCGTGAAACTACTTCTCTGGCAGATGATTCTGATGTGTTCGGAAGGGATGATGACAAGGAGGCCATCATTACATTGCTGCTGTCTGATGATGCCACTGAAGATAAGGTAGGCGTGGTTCCTATTGTGGGCATGGGTGGGATAGGAAAAACTGTTGTGTTGTCCCTAGGGACGGAACCAGGATTAGATAATGGGTTAGGCTAAATATATTGAAATGTTTTGCCCGCAGGGCAAATTTTTTTTTTCCCCAAAGGCATATATATGAGTTTGACAATTTGAGGAAGAACACAGACGACATACATAATATTGAAGGTTGATGTACGATGAACAAGTCTTGATTAATTGCTAATTGAATGACTCAATGAGATAAAGGCATAAAGCTGCAATTCCGGAAAGTTTGAAATCAAATAATCAAAAGCAAAGATTGCATAAATATAAATAATACTCTAAGAAATTCTACATTCAAGAATAAAAGAATTGAAATCAAATATGGCTCGCCGGATCGCCAGAAATAATACTTACATGGCTCGCCCGGTCGAATTGAGCAATTGATTGAATGATTCAATGAAGGAGGAAGAAATGAAGAACAATGATTCAAATTTTTGGGATTCTCATAATCCTAATGCACTGGGAGGAGAGTAGGAGAAGAGGACGTACTGGCGGTACTGCAGCAAATAACTAATATAAAATAAACTTTTTTTGGATGGGCTATTACATTAGTATCCCTATAGGTATTAGATTTTTACAGAAAATTTGGGTTGGGCTGCAGCCTATGCAGCCCACTATGTAGTTCCGTCACTGGTTGTCCCTCCATTAGCATGAGTGGAAGGTTGGTATGGCAGGTGGAAAAGTATAAGGACAGGTGGTCCTTGGCAGGCCTGGTAGGCAAGGGAGGTATCGGCTGGTATTGCTGGTATTGCCGGTATTGCAGGCATATGTTAGATCTTGCTTTTATTGAAAGCATGTGCAGTTATTATATTTATATATGTGTGTGTGCATGGCTGGACGCAGCTGACATATATGTATATATAGATATGTGAGAGTCTGCATGAAAGAAGGCAGAGAGAGATAAGCCCATGCATGCAGTGTGCAAAATAAGAGAGTGATCGAGAGAGTGTGAGATAGAGAGTGCATTGGTGCGCCATCAGTGCAGAGTATATCTTTCTGGGATTTTCTCATACTCTGTGTTACTCTAGATTGTACATGTATTTAAGAGTGCATATAACTCTTGGGGTAGAATATCTTCTAGGTTGAGAGTGGGTGTACAAGGGGTATCCTTTTGGATACGAGGGCTCGGGTTGGGTATAAACTTGAGCGGTGTATTCTTGTACTTGTTATTCTCTCATAAGTGAAGGTGAAACTCTCTGAGGACGTAGGCAAAGATTTTGGCCGAACCTCGTTAAAATTGTTGTCATCTTGGCTTGGTTATTTTTCTTTCTCATTTGTTTCTATTACTTGCGTGGCTAAGGGGATTCATTTCCCAACAAAAACCACCCTTGCTCAAATTGTGTACAATGATGCCAGAGTAAAGGAAGAATTTGACCTCCGAGCTTGGGTTTGTGTTTCGGATGATTTCGATGTTCTTAGAATAACACAAGCAGTTTATGCATCAATCACTTCAGAAACTTGTGCCATCACAGAACTAGATTTGCTTCAAGTTAAACTGAAAGAGGCTTTGGCGAGGAAGAAATTTCTCATTGTTCTTGATGACGTTTGGAATGAGAATTATAGTGACTGGGATCGCTTAAGAAGGCCCTTTGGAATTGGAGCTTGTGGAAGCAAGATTCTTGTCACATCGCTCAATGAAGCCGTTGCAGCTGTAATGGGAACTCTTCCAACGTACCATTTAAAGCACATATCTGAAGAAGATGGTTGGCTGTTGTTTGCAAAACATGCTTTCAAAAATGCACACGCACTTGTTACTGAACATCCAGATCTTGCAAATATCGGAAAGAAAATTGTTAAAAAGTGCAATGGTCTTCCTTTGGCAGCCAAATCACTTGGGGGTCTCTTACGCACCGAATTAAATATGGAGGAATGGGAAAAGATACTAGAGAGTGAGATATGGGAGTTCTCGGAGAGGGAAAGTAACATTTTGCCGGCTCTTTGGTTGAGTTATTACTATTTACCATCACATCTCAAGAGTTGTTTTGCGTGTTGTACAATATTTCCCAAAGATTATAACTTCACGTACTAAATCCGAATTGGTTCTTTTGTGGCTGGCTGAAGATCTCTTGCAACCCAAAAAGAATAAAATGGTGGAAGATATTGGAGAGGACTACTTCAATAATCTAGTATCGAGATCTTTTTTTCAACAGTCTTCAAGTCCTCATAATGAGTCATCTATCACCAAGCATGACCTCATCTATAGCAAGGGTTCTTTCACCATGCATGACCTTATGAATGACTTGGCAAAGTTTGTATCTGGAGATTTTTGTTTTCGTTTGGAGGATGATCATGATGAGGACTCAGTCAACATGATGAGCAAAACTCGTCATATTTCCTACATGAAAAGAGGTAATCATGGCTTTGAATTTGATGCTTTATATAAATCCAAGTCTGCGCACACTTTCCTATCGTTTCCGGTGAATCCTCAATATCAGTATGGCTTTGAAACGCCGAAGGTACTATATCATTTATTGCCAACATTACAATACTTGCGACTACTCAACTTGTCACAGTACTATGTTAAGGAGTTGCCCAGTTCAATTGGCAATTTGAAACATCTAAGGCACTTGGACTTATCTTATAGTTCCATTGAAAGGTTACCTGATACATTGTGCACTTTGTATAATATGCAAACCTTATTGTTCGGGAATTGCTGTGCTCTTGTTCAGTTACCAACCAAACTGGGAAGACTAATCAAGTTGAGACATCTTGATATCAGCAATCGCTGGGGTAGTACAAGCATAAAAAGCATGTCACAAAATATTGGAAAATGGAAAGATCTCCAATTGTTAAGTAACTTTGTGGTAGCCAAAGATATTGGACATAGCATTGTAGAGTTGAAGCTTGAGCATCTGCACCAAACACTTTGTATATCATGACTTGACCACATTTTCAGTAGTGAAGGGGATGCTTATGAGGCAAACTTGAGGGGCAAGAAGTATCTGATTGGACTAGTTTTGAAATGGGGAGGTGATACTGACAGTTCAAAAAAGGATAGAAAAGTGCTGGAGAAGCTCCAACCTCACACAAACGTAAGAGAACTCGAGATTGAATTTTATGGGGGCACAAGAAATTGGGTGGGAGATCATTCTTTCTCTAATCTAGCTTCAATTACCATTAGAAATTGTAAGTTTTGTTTGTTCTTGCCACCACTAGGGCAGCTACCCTCCCTTGCAAAGCTAGACATTGAAGGATTAAATGAAGTGGTGTCGATAGGTCTTGAGTTTTATGGTAGCAGTACTTGTGGAATTAAGCCATTTAGATCTCTCAAAGATCTGAGGTTTAAGGATATGTTAGAGTGGCGAGAGTGGTGCTATGTTGGAGGTAACCAAGAAGAAGCTAGGTGGAATTTTTCCTAATCTTTGTAGGCTGCATTTGCAGAATTGCCCCAAGCTAACAACGATATTACCATTAGACAACTTGCCAAAGCTTGAAGAAGTATCCTTGTTGGGTCTGATATCATTTGGTGGTTCATTTTCACAAGAATTGCAATGCCCTAAGTTCCTCTCCCTCAGTGAGTTGGTCATACGTAACTGTCCAAATTTTATATGTTTTCCGGATGAAGGGATGGATGCACCCACATTGAGGTCGATGTATATAGAAAATTGTGTGAAATTTCGGTCATTGCCAGAAGGAATGCACACCCTTCTCCTATCTCTCGAGTATCTACACATAGATGGCTGTCCAGAATTGGCATTTCCTGTAGGGGGATTGCCGCCAGCTTTAAAATCACTAGACTTTGGATGTAACAAAAAACTCTATGCAAGCAGCAAGCAGTGGGGTCTAGAAAGACTAAACTCACTTGTAGCATTGTCAATCATTTTTGAGGAATGTGAAGACATAGTGGATTCATTTCCGGAGGAGGGGCTGCTGCCCACCACTCTTACTCATCTCCTCTTGTCCAATCATCTGAATCTTACTATGCTTGATGGCAAGGAGTTGTTACACCTCAAATCTCTCAAACGGTTCATCATTTCAAATTGCCCTAAGCTCAAGTGCTTTCCAGAAGGTCTACCCACTGCTCTTTCTCGGTTGGAAATCACGAAATGTCCTCTGCTGGAACAACGATGTGAGAGAGAGGAAGGAGAAGATTGGCCCAAGATTTCTCACATCCCTTCCATATACATTTTTGATTAGAGATATTATATATGGGAGTTCATATAATCTAGCTTTCAGGTAGTTCAAAGTTTATTTCATTTTTGCACCATTTTCTCTTTCTCCACTATGCAGCACTAATAAGTTGGTTGACAAGAACTTCTGCATGATAACTTTTTCGTTCATTTCTTTTCATTAGCTAATGACTATCTATTAATTTGATTAGTCTTGTGATTTCCTTAACAACTGCAGTAATTCCTGATGAATCTACTCAAGCTCAACAATCTGCCAAGGTACACTCTCTGGTTTGAAATTCTTCTTCTGGCTTATTTGATGACATGATCATTTTCTACTGTTTTTTCATTCTTTCTTAATTACTAGATATACTACCATTTAGCACCTTGGTTTCTTGCTATTTCTTATGACTGAATATACTCTGCCACCTTTGGTAGAAGAACCAATGCAAAGACAGAAAGAGACAGAGAAAGGGGAAATTGTGGGATGCGATATGAATCCTAATCATTCAGGCTACATATTTGTTGTTGTTTATATATATGTGACGGTTAAGTTTCAGGTCTAGTTTCTTTTCCCCTGTTTTGATGTGAAGTTGAAATTTCCTAAGGGTGAAGAATGACAATATTTGCAGGTTTCCTGTGATTTTTTGCATAGCAGGATTAAAATTTTGCTCATCGTGGGGTATACTTCAGAGTGCTAATAGGAATGATGGACTGATGTACGTCATGTTATCATGGAAATTGGCTTCTCTAGTTCTCTGGTTCGCATCTCACCATTTATAGAAATTTATACATATTATGGCAGCTTAAATTGAAAATAGTAAGGTCTTTGCATGACAGGGTCAGTTTTGACATATAATTATGGCCTACATGTGATTCTCACTCAATGCCCTAGAAGACTCATGTATAATCAAACATACAGAACTTCTTATCTGGTGATGGCTCAGGTATTATTCAAAAACTTCCGATGGGGAAGAGTTCTAACTTTAATGTACTTCTGCAATAGAGCAATTTTGCATTTAGTATTCAGTGGCTACTGCCAAGAGAGTTTTTGATTGGGTTCAATTGCTTTAAAACTCAGCTATTTGAAAAACTTCACTTCTTCAATTCATGTTGGTGCTTTTATTTCTGGAAGGTCAGCTCTTTACTGGCTCTCCTTGTGAGATATACAGCTCTGGTCTACTGCAGCACATATTCCAACGGTTCTAGTTCTTGCAATTCTCTCTTGGGTATGTTCTTTATCATTCTGATCATGAATCTCTTTTTTCCTAGTATATTCTCTCAACTTTGACAATGGTATTGTAAACCTAAAGAGTCTCGCTTCTTTGCAGTTAAATGCACTCTGGGGGTGCCTAGCTACCTCCCTTTCTATAGTATAAACCCATGAGATTATGCACGATGATTCTTGATATTTTTCACTCAGGCGGGTATATAGTTTTTGTATCTTCTACGGTTTGAAGCATTTTCTTTTTGTTTTGATTTTCCTTGTTTTTATTATTTTGGTAAGTCACTTGTCCTTAAATTTTGAGTTTTGATCTCTCTTGTTTTCGGTCTCAGTTTTTACTTTTTACAGACTTCTCTAGTTCACTTTGATTTTGGACCAAATTGCAAACTTTTCGTTATCATAAACCTCAATGAAATTTGTATCTGTACATACCTCAACTCTGCTGATTTTATTAACCAGCGGTGCTCTTGAAGTATGTTTTCTGCTTTCCAATATTTCATTTATTCCTTGTCTTAAATTTACTCAGTTGTTTAGTGTTTAAAGTTTGTTCAATTAATTTGAAATGTTACAGGTTGCTCTTTTGTTTCCCTACACAGAAGTAAATGAGAAATTGTAGTTGCTGATGAATTGGCTCAGCAAGCCATCCAGGTATACTGACTGGTTCAAAATCTACTGTTCGATCACAATTTCATGCTTTTCTATGCCCTTTTCATTGTTAAGTCAGGCTTTACATAACACCAGTTTGCTTCATCGTCGATCCCTTTTTGATCAATTGAGATTATTTTCTACATATTTATAGTTTCTTACTCTTATATCTCTCCTGTGTTTCATTTTGTTTCTTGCTTGTTACTACTATCAGTGAAATATCAAGTTGCTGATCCATTTACATTTTTGGGCTTCCTGCTATTTGTTATCACTAAATATACATGCATCAGACTTATGTACCAATGCATCTGGCCTGGAAAAAGTTAAAATTTTTGGCATTTTCTCAATAATTTAGACATGACAAGGGAAATAATCTTTTTTTTCTCTTTAGACACTTCTGTCAAATCTGGGAAAGAAATGGAAGATGTCATCATGAACAAATTTATAATTTGTGTCATCACTCTGGCTATCTATTTTGTTGCTCTTTTAACCTTCCAGATACCTGGTTATATTTTCCAAATTGTATGGATTATTCAAGAGGTTTGATGCTTGATGGATCAGTTTTCAACCACGTGTTCTTTTATAGGTCTAATTGCTTACAATTATCTACTTTGTGACAGGGTGTAATAGATTGGTGGGGCTCTCAATTTTCTTGTTTTTTTGGTCCTTAAGGTGGGAGAGGAACAATTGGATTTATTAGAAATGAATCCTTACCTCCTTTGGAGATTGTAAAATTGTAAATGACTTTGTTGGCCAGCATTGTCCACCTCAATAAATTTCAGGTATGTTTGTCTTGTTTGAAGTAGTTCATTTTGCCTCTATCCCCTGTTTTGATGTGAAGTTGATTAGTCTTAATTTCGTAAGTTTGTTAATTAAATCACAATATATGCAGGTTTCTTGTGATTTCTTACATGGCACTCATTTAATATCTGCAATGTTGCTGGATCTAGTCATAAAGCAGTGACATCAACGAACTGTACTACAGGTATATCAGCCTCTAGGTTAATATCTCTTGCTTTTCTTTTCCTGGTTTTCTGCTAGCTATTTGTTATAGCTAACATGAGAAATTCTCTTGTAATTTCAGGTCTAATGGCGGTCAACACAAAAATGAGTCTTGAGAATTGGCAACCGTTAGCAGATTGAAACGATATAAGCTGCTTTGTGCCTACTTAATTTGAGCGCTTATTGTGGAGGTAGCAGATATCCTCGTTCATGCAGTCACTAAAGGATCTTGTTCACCTAAATGCATGGACCAACCCTCCAATGATTTTCTTTGGAAACAAAAATGTACTGTACTAAAAGACATTGACATTCATCCACCACACAGCATATCTATAAATGCCTGCAGCGATGCGCTTCCTTCCCGACCTCTAGAACGAGATGCCCTGCAGCCATGGTCTCTTGCTCATAAGATGGGATGAGCTGCAACTTGCAATTCATCACGTACTCTATTTTTGACCTTGTACTTGTTTAGATTTTCTCTTACTTTACTTCCAATAAGTATTCGTGTATAATTCAGCTCGGATTTCCTTATTTTGATAGACATTTCATCAAAGAGCAGAGCAATGTTCTATGTAATAATGCTCGGATCTCCCTTTATATATATACTATCAGTAAAATATCAAGTTGCTAGTCCATTGATTTTTGGGCTCCTGCTATTTGAGTATTTGTTATGGGCTAATAATACATGAGACTTATCTATAAATGCCTCTGGCATGGAACAAGATAAAATTTGTGGCAATTTTCTCAATAATTTTGACATGACAAGGGAAATAATAATCTTTTTTTTTTTTGGATACAGAAATAATAATCTTTTTCTCTTCAGACACAGTTATAATTTGTGTCATTTTCTGAAATTCATTTTTGGCAATTTAAATGGTGTCATCACTCTGGTTACCTATTTTGTTGCTGTTCTAACTTCCAAATACGTACCTAGTTTTTTTACCGAATTGTATGGATTATTCAAGAGCCAATTATCCATAAGGCCATTTTGGGTGGCCTTATGCTTTAAAAAGCCATCAAACATTTTTTTTCCCAAATAAGGCCACCAATATTTACAAAAATGTCACCGCATCAATATTTACAAAAATGCCACCGCATTTTTTTTTGCTATTATTTACAAAAATGCCACTGCATACGGAAACAACAATAAAGCTACTGTCCAACGACAATAAAGCTACTGTCTAATGACAATAAAACTACTGTTCAACGACAATAAATCTACTGTCAAAGCACACTAAAACTTCTGTCAAAGAACACTACAACTATTGTCCAAAAACAATAAAATTATTGTCCAACGACAATAAAGCTACTGTCCAACGACAATAAAGCTATTGTCAAAGCACACTAAAGCTACTGTCAAAGAACACTACAGCTACTGTCCAAAAATAGTAAAGCTACTGTTCAACGACAATAAAGCTACTGTCCAGTGACAATAAAGCTACTGTCCAAATATAATAAAACGTCAGTGGCATGAATCGTAATTTTGAAAAAAATTAATGTCAGATACAAAGGGTTAAAGCTACTGAGTGGCCTTATTTGGGAAACAAAGCTACTGTGGCCTTTTGAAGAATAAGACCACCCAAAGTGGCCTTATGAGTAATTTGTTAATTATTCAAGAGGTATATTGGATTATTGGATCAGTTTTTATCCTGACATTTCCTTAAATTGCATATTATTAGAGGTGTGGGTTTAAGAGCATTTACAACGATGATACTTATTTTTAAAGTTAAAATAACTATAAAAATAAGATTTAGCTAACAATTTAACAATTTCACTCCAACAATACTAGCTATTTATTAGTCATATAAAAAATTTCATCAAATAATACATTGACACGTGGAAAAAAAAAGATGAGAGAAAAATATATGTATCAGTTTAACAAAAAGTTAAATTTAATTACTTTAGTTTAGGTACTCTGCTAGAACTGATTTTTGATGCAAAATAGCTATAATATTACTAAAATCTCATTTTAGCTACTCTGTTGAAGATGCTCTAAGAAGCAGATATATCTTGTGCAAGGTGATCGAAATTCTTGTGAAAATAAACTGTGCCTACGTAAATACTGTTGTAACTACTTCATACAATTGAGAAGACACAAATTACAAGTTATAAATCCTACGTTGTATAGGGTGTTCAAGTAGTACACATCATCAAATGCTAGTATAATCTTAGTTTTGGGACCTCAGTTGAAAATAACTAACACCCAAGATTTTAATTCCATAATTTCTAACATGTTACCTTATTACTGACCAAAAGAAATTCTACTACTGTTTGAAAAGGTGATTTATATTATGAAAGTGTATGAGAGATGATCTTACCCTTGATGTTTTCTAATTCGATTATGGTGGTCCAATTAGTATATGGTGTGATCGAAATAATTCAATTAACTACTAGATCAACCTTTTTTAAAAGCAAAATTTGAGGGAGACATATAGCAATGAGAAACTCTAACAAGTTTACGGATTCGTATTTATATTTTAAATTTGAAAAAACATATCACATAACCTATATCTATACTATAAAGCCAAATCCAAATGTAGTTTAGTGTCAAAAGCTTCACCAATTTTTTTATTACCACAAATACTTTTCATAATTAAAAAATATATATATCATGATAATCATTTAAAATAGTTATTATGATAAAACACAAAACAAAAAAATAAATATAAAAAAAGGAAAAAAGAAGTAGCCAAGTCGGTGAATAAAAGTTTCACATTTTTCCCCCTTCACAAATAATATGTGCATCGCTTAGTTCTTTATAAAACATAAAAAAAAATTAAAAAAATATAACTTATTTTTCTCTAAATTAACTAATAAGGAACTTAAGTAATGAAAATTCTTGCACACACCAAAGTACATATGCACTGTGATGGTTTTAGCCGTTGGATCGGCTAATTCTTCATCCAACCACACACACCCCCTGCATGCACACCATTGAATCCTCTATCTCTACATGTCAGCCGTTAGATCACCCAAGTGAATATACACTTTGGTGTGTGCAATACTCTCTCCTTAAGTAAGCCGTTGGATTTGCACTAACTACAAAAGTTAGTACGATGGTGTAATTTCGATGTTATTTTATTGTGCCGTGTAAAACAACACTAGTAAGTTGACCTTTTGATTTTTTGTTTTTTAGTCAAAAGCAAGTATATTTATATTTTTTGGACAATAACAAGTATATTTATATTCACACGTTAACTGTTAGTCACGTATGTATAGTTAATTAAGAATCAAACTAAACGCACACGGTTAGTATTCATATGTCTATTTAGTCAACCTTAAGTTAGCCTTGAGAAACCAGCAGATAGAAGAAGTTTGGTTGTTCATCCATGGCTCTTGCCATAGCTCAAAAAGTCTCATTTTTCAAAGCTTGTTCTGGATTTAGTTACGATGTGTTCTTGAGTTTCAGAGGGGAAGACACTCGCAAGACTTTTACAGATCACCTCTATACGGCCCTTGTCAACGCCGGATTACGCACTTTCCGAGATGACCCTGAACTTGAGAGAGGTGAAAATATCAAGCAAAAATTAGAGAAAGCCATTAAGCAGTCACGAAGTTCTGTCATTGTGTTTTCTAAAGACTACACCTCTTCCAGATGGTGCCTCGACGAGCTTGTGATGATCCTTGAACGCAAGAGCACCTCCGATCATGTCGTTTTACCTATCTTCTACGACGTCGAACCATCTGACGTGAGGAAGCAAGCAGAAAATCTTGCAGAAGTTCCTAAATACCAAGAAAATCAATCGACGGAGAAGTTGAATGGATGGCGGGCAGCGCTTAGAGAAGTTGCAGATCTAGCGGGCATGGTGCTACAAAATGAAGCTGATGGGTATGTAGATTCATTAATTTCATTGAAGCTTTGATTAATTAATTAATTACAACTGTCAAAATATACAAATACCTGTCATGTAATATTTTCCATATCTGATTTTATTTGAAGTCGATCATAGGCGTTAGTTAGCTTAACTGTTTCGTTTTGATTGCAATTTTGTAGGCATGAGGCAAAGTTCATCCAAAATATTGTCGGAGTGATTCAAGACAAGCTAGGTCGTCGTGTGCCCCTAAGCCTTGTCCATGAGATCTTGCAGAAGAAATTGTTATATGTTAACTCTGTTCTTGATGATGCCGAGGGAAAGCAACTGAATAATCCAACTGTGAAGGACTGGTTCAATGACCTAAAGGAGGCTGCCTATGATGCGGAGGACCTGTTGCAGGAGGTCAAGACAGAAGCGTTGAGGCAAGAGATGGAACCCAAATCTGCAGGGAGTAGCACGAGTAAGGTACAAGAGCTCGTCTGCTCCAGTCCTCCATCTCATGCTTTTGACTCAGCATTAATAATCTCCGAGGCAGAGAAAGTTCTTGAAAGGCTAGAGGATATTGTGAAGCAGAAGAAACAATACCTGGGTTTGGAAGCAAGCTTAAGTGCTGGACACAAACGTCTACGGCAAGCAACAACACGTGAAACTGCCTCTTTGGTGGATGATTCTGGTGTCTACGGCAGAGATCAGGACAAGGAGGCCATCATCAAATTGCTGTTATCAAATGATGATGCTGCTGGCAAAAAGATAAGTGTGATTCCCATTATAGGAATGGGTGGGATCGGAAAGACCACCCTTGCTCAGCTTGTCTACAATGATATGAGAGTGAAGCAGCATTTTAAGCTCCAAGCTTGGGTATGTATTTCTGACGTTGAATTCGATGTTATTAAAATAACGCAAACAATTTATCAGTCAGTTACTAGAAAAACTTGTCGAATGACTCGAATCACACAACTTGATTTACTTCAAAATGCATTGAAGGAGAAATTGATGATGAAAAGGTTTCTCTTGGTTCTTGATGATGTCTGGAACGAGAATTATATGGAATGGGACAAATTAAGGCAACCTTTTGAATCAGGAGCTTTTGGGAGCAAGATAATTGTGACAGCACGCAATCAACGTGTTGCATCTGCCATGTGTACTCTTCCAAGTCACCATCTAATGCAAATATCTGATGAAGATTGTTGGTTGTTATTTGCAAAGCATGCCTTTGGAAATGCAGACCTACTCAATTCTCAACATCCAGATCTTGCAAGTATTGGAAGACAAATTGCTACAAAGTGTAAAGGCTTGCCTCTAGCTGCAAAATCACTTGGAGGTCTCTTGCGCTCTGAATTAGATGTTGAAGAATGGGTACAGATACTGGAGAGTGATATATGGGAGCTCTCAGAAAAGGAGACCAACATTTTGCCAGCTCTTTGGCTCAGTTATCACTATCTACCGTCACATCTCAAGCGTTGTTTCGCTTATTGTGCAATATTTCCCAAAGATTACTACTTTACAAAATCAAAGATGGTTTTGTTGTGGATGGCAGAAGATCTCTTACAACCGGAAAAGAAGAAAATGATAGAACAAGTGGGAGATGCCTACTTCAATGATCTAATCTCAAGGTCATTTTTCCAATCCTCATCAACACCAGAACTTGATCCTATTGGTGAGAGTGAGTCTCATTTTACCATGCATGATCTCATCAATGATTTAGCAAAATTTGTGTCGGGAGAATTCTGTTTTAGGTTGGAGGACCATAATTCATCCGATATTATGAGCAAAACTCGTCATTTTTCATATACGAAAGGAATGAATGGTACTAAAAGTTTTCCCAACTTTGAGGCCTTACAGAAAGCCAAGACTTTGCACACCTTCCTGACATTTGGAAAAGGTTATAGTTTTCAATTTATAAATGATCCGTTTTCGATTGAGTTAAGGCCAGCATTAAAAATCTCTAGACTCACCCTAAAATGCCTACAACTCCTCAGTACCTTAAAATGCCTACGACTCCTCGACTTATCACATTATCGTGTTGTGGTGTTGCCCAATTCAATGATTGAGAACTTGAAGCATCTAAGATACTTGGACTTGTCGCACAGTTCAATTAAACAGTTACCAGATAAATTGTGTACTTTGTATAACTTACAAACATTACTCTTGTCTCGTTGTGAAGCTCTAGTTGAGTTACCCACCAACTTGGGAAGACTAATCAAGTTGAGACATGTTGACATCAGCAATACAAAGATAGAAAAGATGCCACGAGATATGGGTAAATTGAAAGATCTCCAATTTCTAAGTGACTTTGTGTTAAACAAAGATACTGGGAAGAACATTGTAGAGTTAAAGGAGCTTCAACATCTGTATAAAACACTTTGTATCTCAGGACTTAACAACATTGTCTGCAAAAGGGACACTTTGGAGGCCAATATCAGTGGCATGAAGTATCTTAAAAAACTAGTTTTGAAATGGGAAGGTGTCACTGACGATTCGGTACAAGATAGACAAGTGCTGGAGCAGCTCCAACCTCATGCAAACCTAAAATTACTCAGAATTGAATCATATGGGGGAACAAGGTTTCCGAATTGGGTGGGTGATCATTCTTTCCCTAATATATCTTCTGTGGCACTTGTAGATTGTAAGTTTTGTTTGTCATTCCCACCACTGGGACAGCTACCCTCTCTTGTAAAGCTTCATATTGAAGGCGCTAAAGTGGAGTCAGTAGGTCTGGAGTTTTATGGTTGTGGAGTTAAGCCATTCAGATCCCTGAATGAATTGAGTTTCGTAGATATGTTGGAGTGGCAAGAATGGTGTTATGATGTTAAAGAAGAAGGTGAGATATTTTCTAATCTTTGTAAGCTGACTATAAATAGGTGCCCAAAGCTGACAAAGATGTTACCATTAGACAAGTTCCCAAAGCTTGAATCGCTACAGCTGTCAAGTCTGAATTCCTTTACCTGTTTTTCATTTTCGCAAGAATCTAAATTTATGTCCCTCGGTTGGTTGAGGATAGAGGAATGCCCACAATTTGAATGCTTTCCCGATGGAGGGATTGATGCTCCCAAATTGAAGAATATGTCCATTGTTGATTGTAAGAAATTTCGGTTGTTGCCAGAAGCAATGCTCACTCTCGTCCCATCTCTCGAGGAGTTGAAGATATGCGGTTGTCCAGAATTCAAATCATTTCCTCAAAGGGGAATGCCACCAGCATTAGTAACGCTTGAGTTGGACTGTAACAAGAAACTCTTGTCAAACGGCACACAGTGCGGTCTACAAAGACTCAACTCTCTTGTAAAGTTGACGATCACTAAAAGTGAGTTTTCGGTATTTCCGGAGGAGGGGCTGTTGCCCACCTCGCTCACTGATCTCTTTATTGGCGGATGTCTGAATCTTACGACCTTGGATGGCAAGGGGTTGAGAAACCTCGATTCTCTTCAACGCTTGATCATTGGTCGTTGCCCTCAGCTCCAGTGCTTGCCAGAAGAAGGGTTACCCACTTCTCTTTCTCTACTTAGTATCTTCCGATGTCCTATTCTTGAACGGCGACTGCGGAGAGGGGAAGGGGAAGACTGGCCCAAGATTGCTCACATCCCTGGCATACGGATTAATTTCCAGAAAATATGATATGTGATGTGGATAAGTACCAGGTACTTCAAACTTCAATTTCTCATGTCAATTTAAAACTCCCTACCTTTTTCTCTTCAATCGTTTTCCTCTCTTACTATATTCTCTTTAGCAAGAATTCACAGACTCTGCGCTCCACTGAAAATTTTGAGACATTATTGGCCCAAGGAAATTATTGTGCTTCTCTTTATGCATCCAACTCTTTTGTTTTTTTTAGTCTTTATACATGGATTTCTTACTATTGTGTTGTTTGGATTCCTTGTTCCGATCAATGTCTTCATACTTGAATTTCGTTAGGTTATTCCACAGTTTTGGTTGCTATGTCAATAATCTGTTTTCTCTTCAGAGTTCAGACACTTTTGTCAAGTCTCACCGACTAAATATCTAATGAATCGTTAACTCTAAAGCGGGTTGTTCGGTTTTTACACATTCTTAAAGTTGTATGTTTTAATTGCTTATATGTTGTTAACAGAATAAGTTCACTGATTCATCCTCTCCTTTACCTTTATAAACATTGTAGGAAGTAGGAACTCGAAGATCAGCCATGAAGATATGTACAGTGGATCCCGTAAATTTCAGTATTGAAAGTTATTTCCTTGGTGTTACAAATTGGATGTCATATTCTCCAAATGTAAGCATTTCCGTGTTTTTAAGTTTTGAATAATATTCAGTGGCAAGTGGCAACTGCCAATGGAGTTCTTGATTGGGCTAATTTGCTTTGTAATTCATCTGTTTGGAAAACTGCACTGCTTCAAGTCTTGCTTTTTGGTCAATTTGAGTGCTTGTACTCTTGAAGATGAGCTCTGTGTCGGCTCAGTACTCTCCTTGTGAGAGATATGGGTCTGGTCCATGGTACTCTATTGCAAGGTCACAATTTTCCAATGTGGGACGACACTACACTTTCTCACTCATTGGCTTACAGTGACAGGATGGTTCTACACATCTATCCAAAGACTATCATCGTCGGTATGCACATAAGGTATATGTTCGCAATTTTATAGTTTTGATTGCATACAATCTGGTGTCTCTAAATAACTGTATTCAATATTGCAGGAAGCCACCTTGCTACAAGCATGATACCGACACACAATAGTGTCCTTATATTGCAGGTAATGAAAATTATACTCTCAGATCGCATACATCGGATGTCAAAACATTTTCCATGTTTTAACTATAAATGATGTTCAGTGGCTACTGGCTGGTGCCAACAGAGTTTTAATTTGGCTAACTTGCTTTCAAAATTCATGTATTCTAAAACCAGCAGAGTGTTTGTTTGGGCTTTTCATGCTATTTCACTGCTGGAAATTGAACTCCTTACCTGCCCTCCTTGTGAGTTAAATGCGTCTGATTTCATGCAGTGCATATCCCAGAATGGAATTGGTTTCTAATATAGTACCAGAATTGCACTTTCTTAGTACATTAAGGTAAAGAAATTAGCATCTCACTATTTATAGAAATATTTTATACATTATAGCAGCTTCAGTTGAAAATAGTATGGTTTTCGCATGACAGGATCAGTTTTGACATTTGATCTGATTCTCACTCAATGCCCTAGACGCCTGATGTAAAATAAAAACATACAGAACTTCTTATCTGACGATGGCTCAGGTATTATTCAAAAACTTCCAATGGGTAAGAGTGTACCTTTAATGTACTTCTGCAAAAGAACATTTTTGAATTTATGAGTACCTGTGTGACACTGAACCGAGGTTAACTAACTAGAAGCTTGTGACTTTGCATAGTGTCTTCCTCCTGTGAAGTATATTCATATTGGAGCAAGTGATTACAGGGGAAGTTCTTGCTTCATTCAAGTTTATATTAAATGTGGTAAGAAACATTATTGTTTACTCCAAAAATAATAGTTCAGCGTGCACAATTTTCTGTCAGCTACATTATTTGAAGTAGAGTAGTTTCACATTGCTTTTGTTAGGCTTTAGTTTCTGCCATCATGATTTATTAATAGTTCTTTTGTTTTGTTTGTTTAGTTATGGATTATGTCTAATTGCCTTGGTTTATACCTTATTGTCTTATTTTCTGTAGTTTCTACAACCGCTGAACATTTCATGAAATTGAAGCTATTCTTTCCGGATCTGCTGCCTCAAGGTAATAATATTGCAAGAAGCCAACCTGCTAGAAGCCATGATTTACGCACAATAGAGCCCTTAAACTGCAGGTAATGAAAGTTATTCTCAGGTAATATAAACTGAATATCATATTGCTCAAGTGTAAAAATTTCCTTATTTTCAAATTTTACGTAGTATTCAGTGGCCACTATCAACAGAGTGTTTTATTAGGTTGAATTGCTTTAAAATGCAGCTATTCGAAAAACTTCACTTCTTCAATTCAGGATTTTGGTGCTAATTTATTGCTGGAAGGTCATACCGGCTCTCCTTAAAGAGATATACAGCTCTGGTCTACTGCAGAGCATATTCCAACACTTCTTGTTATTGCAATTCTCCCTTGGGTATGTTTTCAGTCATTTCCTCTCAACTTTCACAGTGGTTCGATAAAACTAAAGAGTATCTCGTCTTTGCAGCTAAATGCACTGTGCGCGTACCTACCTCCCTTTCCGTAGTATGAATCTGTGGGATTATGCACGATGATTCCTGATATTTTATACCCAGGCTCGGTATGTAGTTTAGGTATTTTCTACAGTTTGAAGCATTTTCTTTTTGTTTTGATTTTCCCCGTTTTTCTTTCTTGGTAAGTTACTTGTCCTTAAATTTTGAGTTTTGACCTCTTGTGTTTTCGGTGTCAGTTGTTACTGGCTTCTCTAGTTCACTTTCATTTGGACCAAATTACAACCTTTTGGTTATCATAAAAGTCGGCGAAATTTGTATCTGTAAATACCTCAACTCTGCTGATTTCATTAACCCACGGTGCTCTTGAGGTATGTCTTCTGCTTTCCAGTGTTTCAGTTTTTTCCTCGTCTTAAATTTACTCGGTTAGTGTTTAAATCTGACAGGATTTTCATGCCAAGTTTGTTCCATTCAAAATGTTGCAGGTTTCTCTTTTATTTTCTTAAACAGAAGTAATTGAGAAATTGTAGTTGCTTATGGATTGGCTCAGCAACCCATCCAGGTATACTACTGACCGGTTTGAAATTTATTTGTGAGATCACAATTTTGTGCTTTTCTAGGCCCTTTTTATTGTTAAGTCAAGCTTTACATGATCGATAACAGTTTTGTTCATCTTTGATTCCTTTTCGATGCAATGGGATCATTTTCTACTGCATTTTCTACTTCTATATAGTTTCTTACTCTTATATCTTTCCAATTTTTTATTTTCTTTCTTGCTTGTGACTGCTATCAGTAAAATATCAAGTTGCTGATCCATTTAGCTTTTTGGGTTCCTGCTAATTGTTATGGCTATCTATAGATGGGAACTATCTATAAATGTGTCGGGCATGGGAAAAGTTAAATTTTGTGGCTTTTTTTCAATAATTTTGGCATGACGAGGGAAGTAATCTTTTTTTTCTTCTGATACTTCTGTCAAATCTGGAAAAGAAATTGAAGATGACATCATCAACAGAGTTATAATTTGTGTCATTTTCTGAAAAATTTTGCAATTTAAATGGTGTCATCACTCTGGCTACCTAATTTGTTGCTCTTTTAGCCTTCCAGATACCTGGTTATTTTCCGAATTGTATGGATTGTTCAAGAGGTTTAATGCTTGATGAATCAGTTTTCAACCACATTTTTTTAATAGGTCTAATTGCTTACAATTATCTACTTTGTGACAGTATGTCATAGATTGGTGGGGGTCTCAGTTTTCTTGTTTTTGTTGTCCTTAAGGTGGGAGAGGAACAATTGGATTTATGAGAAACGAATCCTTACCTCCTTTGGAGATTGTAAAATTGTCAAAACTTTGTTGGCATTGTCCACCTTAATAAATTTCAGGTATGTTTGTCTAGGTTGAAGTAGTTCATTTTGCCTCTATCCCCTGTTTTGATGTGAAGTTAATTAGTCTCAATTTCATAAGTTTGTTAAATCAAAATATATGCAGGTTTCTTGTGATTTCTTGCATGGCAGTAATTTAATATCTGCAATGTGGCTGGATCTAGTCATAAAGCAGTGACCTCAACGAACTGTACTAGAGGTATGTCAGCCTCTAGTTTAGTATCTTTTGCTTTTCTTTAATTTCCTGGTTTTCTGCTAGCTACTTGATATAGCTAACAAGAGACATTGTCTTGTATTTCAGGTCTAATGGAGGTCAACACAAAAATGAGTCTTGAGAAATGGCAACCATTACCAGTTCGAAATGATATTAGCTGCTTTGATCGCGTATTGTGGAGGTGGCAGATATCCTCATGTTCATGCGGTCACTAAAGGATCTTGTTCACCTAAATGCATTGACCAACTCTCCGTTGATTTTCTTTTGGAAACAAAGATTATGATGAACTAAAAGAAATTGATATTCATCCACCACACAGCATATCTATAAATGCCTGCAGCGATGCGCTTCCTTCCCGACCTCTAGAACGAGATGCCCTGCAGCCATGGTCTCTTGCTCATAAGATGATTCAGTTGCAACTTGCAATTCATCACGTACTCTATTTTTGACCTTGTACTTGTTTAGCTTCTCTCTTACTTCTCTTCCAATGAGTATTCATGTATAATTCAGCTCGGATCTCCTAAATTTGATAGACATTTCATCAAAGAGCTAGCCAAGCAATGTTGTATGTAATTTTCTTCAATCCTTTGATTCTCTTTTTTCACACAAATAATACAGTTATAGTTATGTGCTGCGTAAAATAGTGACGAAAAAGGTACCAACCCTCACCTTTCCATGATGATTATTAATTTGCCTAGCACTAATTTGCCCAAGGTGTTCACAAAAGAAAGAAAGAAAGAACGATAGGCCCAAAAGTGTTTAAAAAAACGGATATTAGATATGTGACGTTGTTGGGTCCGAGACTAGTTTATGCAGAGACGTGGGGCGGCCAAAATGCCGCCGGCAACGCAAAAGAACCGCCGAAACGCCACCGTCAACCTCCTCCAAAAAGTTGAGTGGTTTATGGGTTTTCCTCATATTTCTTGTAATTTACCGCTTGTATGTGTTTTTTGGCCTTCAATGGTTTCTTAAAGTAGCAACCTTCTTCATTCCTTGTTTGTGTTTGCGAGAATGCCCAAATGAGTTTGCTTCGTTCAGAATGAATAGGCCGAGTTTTCTAATCTTTCTTATGCAGCAGCTCGAACAAAATGGTATTGGTGTCAAGGTCATTTAGAAGACCATTTGTCAAGCTACTTCTGCTATTGGAGGAGTTCTTCTCATGAGGTTGGTAGAATAATCAATTCATTGAAACCCCAGCTCAAGACAAGAGCCAGCTCCTTTTTCTTTTCTTTTTTAATTCTTGGATTACAACTAAATGGCTTTAAATGTATAGAGTTTATCCTTTCTAGTCATCTGTGTGCACTGAACAACCGGAAAAAAGAATTTTTTGGGGTGGAAGATACTATTTGTCACATCATGTAATCCCAAATA
Organism: Rubus idaeus; assembly: GCA_030142095.1. Lineage (NCBI taxonomy): Eukaryota > Viridiplantae > Streptophyta > Magnoliopsida > Rosales > Rosaceae > Rubus > Rubus idaeus. Next base: position 8,165,790 of record CM057971.1, read on the forward strand.
TAATTAAAATTTAGGATTTATACTATGTAAATCAATTTCTCATTAACTCACTATTAATTAATTAATTGGTAGCTTTGATAATAATTTGAACTGAATTTATTTCATACACAAACTACAAAAGATCTCTACAATCTACACACAAAGACTTCTTTTTTCTTTTGGCCTCAGACAGGCTTGACTTGCAGCTTAAAACTGTGGTGAGCTACAGCTTAATCACAGTCAAATAGCTAAGGATGTTTACAGTTTACCCAAGCAAAAAATATTGAATCAAAGTTAGTTAGGCAGGGTTGACAAAATGTATTAAATCAAAGCTTGAATTAATACATAAGAGCAGGTGAACAACTTGACAACTTGATAAGGCATATCGGGTTAAGGTCGTAGGTTTGCCCTGACCCTGATAGTGTAAGGAAGCCTCCTTCTTACCTAAACTTTTAAAAATCGAAACAACTTGACAACTTGGTAGCTCTTTCAACAAATGCCTACTTCCTTTCTCCATTTCTGACTTTAGCATATTATCTGATCCCCTTCTCTCTTTCTGCTCATTTCCTCAGAAACCAAGACTTGAACCATGCCTATTGTACGAGCACTTGAATCTGCTTCTGTAAGCATCCTCCTTAACAAGTTGGCCACTCAAGATGTCATAGATTTTTTCCTCAAGTGGGAAATCGATGGCTCCCTGCTAGCAAAGCTCAAGAGTAACCTACTTGTAATTCATGCAGTTCTCAATCATGCTGAGGAGAAGCAAGTCCAAGACTCAAATGTCAAAGCTTGGCTTGAGGATGTTAGAGTTGCAGCGTATGATGCCGAGGACATATTGGGTGACATCGCCAATGATGCTCTTGAATCACAAAACAGCAAATATAAGGTATGCAATTCTGAGATCAAAGAAGCTATAGACTTTAAGATGAAGGACATTGGTAATACTCTTAATCCTTTTGGGGAACGTATAGAGTCAAAAATGAAAAGGATCATAGATACATTAGAAGATATTGCAAAACAGAAAGATATTCTTCGTTTGAGAGAAGATTCTGGAGGTATAAAATCAGGGTTTGACAGATTGTCCACAACTCCAATGTTGGGTGATGAATCTCATGTTTATGGTAGAGAAGCTGATGAGAAGGAGATAATTACTTTGCTGGAGTTGGGCGAAAATGATAAGGAGGTTTCTGTAATTCCAATTGTAGGCATGGGAGGCATTGGGAAGACCACGCTTGCTCAACTTGTGTATAATGATGCCAATGTGAGTAGCCATTTTAATTTGAAAGCCTGGGCTTGTGTCTCTGATGTATTTGATGTGCAAAGGATAACAAAAACACTTGTTGAGTCTGCAACTAAGGCAAGTTGTAGCATAAACAATTTTGAGTTACTGCAAGAAGAACTGAGAAAACGGTTGAAGGGAAGGAAATTTCTTTTTGTTCTGGATGATGTCTGGAATGAGAAGTATGAAAGTTGGGATAAGTTAAAAGTCCCTTTCGAAGTTGGTGCACCAGGGAGTAAAATCATAATCACAACACGTAACGAAAAAGTTGCATCACTTATGGGGACTGTTCCAACTTACCATTTGAAGGGGCTGTCTGGAAAGTGATTGTTGGTTATTGTTCGAACAAATTGTGTTTCGGAACAGGAATTTAGATGCCTATCCGAAGTTGAAAGTGATTGGCAAGAAAATAGTAGGCAAGTGTAAAGGGTTGCCTTTGGCTGCAAAGGCACTTGGAGGCCTCCTGCGAGCTGAACCTGAACCAGATGAGAATTACTGGAATGATATCTTGAATAGTAAAATCTGGAAACTGGCAGACAACAATATTCTACCAGCTCTCAGATTAAGCTACCATCACCTCCCTGAGCATTTGAAGCGGTGCTTTGCTTATTGCTCGATGTTTCCTAAGGACTATGAATATGAGAGAGAGATGTTAATCATGTTATGGATGGCAGAGGGTTTTGTGCCAGAGCCTGAAGGAGATAAAAAAGTCGAAGATACAGCTGGAAGATATGTTTCGGATTTGTTGTCAAGGTCCTTCTTCCAACAATACACCAATGACAAGTCACGACTGGTAATGCATGACCTCATACATGATCTTGCTCAATCTGTTTCTGGAAAAACATTTGTTAGGTTGGAGGAAAATACTGAGAATCATAGCAAGTCCACAAAAGCTCGCCACTTATCATATACCCGAGGATCCGATGATGTATTTCAGAAATTTGAGGCATTCAACCAAGTGGATTGTTTGCGAACCTTTCTACCATTAGCTCCATTGCAAGGATTCAGCCTGAGCAGCTTAACTGATAAGGTTCCTCATGATATGATGCCAAAATTAAGATTCTTGCGGGTGCTATCATTTAGTGGTTATCTCATAGAAAAGTTGCCGGATTCAATTGGCAATTTGAAACATCTGCGTTACCTGAATCTCTCTCATTGCCAAATAGAAGAGCTACCTGAGTCAACCAGCAGCCTATACAATCTGCAGACATTAATATTATTCAGATGTCAATCACTTACCATGCTGCCTGCAGACATCGGAAACCTAAGGAATTTACGGCATCTCAATATTGAGGGAACTAGGCTGAAAAGTATGCCTTTGGGAATGGGAAGATTGATTAACCTTCAAATACTGTCAGATTTTGTTGTGGGGAAAGCCACGGGAAAAGGGATAGCAGAATTCAAGGACTTGTCACATCTTCGAGGATCACTTTCTATTTCATGTTTGCATGATGTCGGCAGTGTTAAAGACGCAATTGAGGCCAGATTTGAGGTTAAGAAGCACCTGGATGATTTAGTTTTGGAATGGAGCAACAGTAGTGATGGTTCACGAAATGAAGGAATTGAGACGGAGGTACTTGATGCACTGCAGCCTCACGAAAACCTGAAGAAACTCACCATTAAGTATTACGGAGGTACAGAATTTCCCTACTGGATGGGGAATCCTTTGTTTACCAACATGGTGTACTTGCATCTCTATGGTTGCATAAAATGCACATCTTTACCACCCCTTGGCCAACTATCTTCTCTTAAAGATCTCATAATTGAAGCAATGCATGGAATAGAGCATGTTGGAACAGATTTTTTGGGGGATGATGATGGTATTGGTTCCACAATTTTTTTCCCCTCTTTGGAGACTTTGAAATTTGAGGACATGAAAGAATGGGAGGAGTGGTCATCCTCCGAAGATGAAAGGCTTAAAGGATTTCCCAGCCTTCAGGAGCTTTCCATATTCAGATGCCCCAAGTTAAAAAATTTCTCACATGGATTTGCTTCTCTAGAAAAGCTGCACATCAAGAACTGTGGAGCACTGACTACCTTCTCACAGAATCCTGCACTTGGAAATTTGGAACCTGTAGAATTCCCTAGCCTGCAACTGCTTACTCTTGTTGGCTGTAGTGAGCTTGAAAACCTTCCTATTACACTCCCTTCGTTGAGAAGGCTTGAGATAGATGGTTGCGAAAAATTGGCTGCACTTCCAAGGATGGTGGAACTTTGTACATTGTACTTGATGGGTTCAAATGCTGAATTACTTGGATGGATGATGGAATTGAGCTCGCTGATCTATCTGCACCTAACTCATATTCCACTTGTAAAGTCCCTACCTGAAGGCTTTATCCAACAGTCTGCAAAACTTGAAGAATTGAGTCTTAAAGGCTTTCCTGACCTTGAATATTTGGCAGATGAACGAGTGGGACTAGCACACCTTGCATCGCTTCAACGCTTAACAATCTCCCATTGTCCCAAATTTGTTGCTTTGCCTGATGAAAATGATAAGCTCCCAGGTGGACTTAAATATTTGGATTTGAAACATTGTCAGAGTCTGATGAAGCTGCCATGGAAGCTTCACAACCTTGAGTGTCTTACAGAGCTGAAGATCGAATGGTGTTCAAAGATTGAAGCATTTCCAGATATGGGGTTGCCTGACAAGCTGAAGCGTCTTGTAATCCGTGATTGTGGTGCTCTTAAGATCCTTCCTCAGGAGCTACTGTGCAATAACAATTCTCTTGAGTATTTGGAAGTTCATAAATGTCCTTCTCTCGCATCATTTCTTGAAGAAGGAAACTTGCCATCCACTTTAACACATATGCAAGTTGAATATTGCAAAACTCTGAGATCACTGCCTGAGGGTTTGATGCGCCAAGACAACATGACTCTCAAGTACCTGGAGATAGACAACTGTTCCTCTCTCGTGTCCTTCCCAAATGGTGAATTACCAACAACCCTTGAGCGGCTTGAGATTAGTGATTGCTCTAAAATTCAGACACTACCATTGAGCCTTCTCAACCTCACAAGTCTTGAGAACTTGGAAGTAAAGAGATGCCCCCTTCTTGAGCACTTTCCAAAGGGTGGGCTGCCAACCAACATAAAATCAGTTATAATTTCCGAATGTGAGAATCTCAAGTCTCTGCCTGAATTGTTTCACAAACTCACACGTCTTCAGAAGTTGGAGATATCCAGCTGTCCTAGTCTCCTGTCCTTGCCAAAGCAGGGTCTGCCGAGCAGCTTAAGAATACTTATAGTTACTAATTGTGAAAAGCTTAATCCGATACATCAGTGGAGACTTCACAAACTCCTCTCTCTAGATGTTTTAACCATTGGTGGATTTCCTCCTGGCCTGAAGTATTTTTCGAAAGAGTACCCTCTTCCCTACACTTTAACGTCTCTAAGCATCCACGGACTCCCAGATCTTGAATCTGTATCGGAGGTGCTTGAGAATCTCACCTCGCTTGAAAAGCTGAGTATCAGGGAGTGTGAGAAGCTCCAATCTTTGCCAGAGACAGGGCTACCAGCTACGATTGCTCAACTTACAATTCAGTATTGTCCGCTTCTAGAACATACTTGTGAAAAGGACAAAGGAAAAGATTGGTCCAAAATAAAAAACATCCCATTTGTGGATTTGCGTTAATGGCATGAAGATGGTTAGAAGCAGAGAAGTTTTGTCAGGTTTGCTTTCCGGTTTTCTAACAAAATGCTGAAAATAGCCCTATGTTGTAGCATTATTTGTACATCTTTTGTCCCTGACCATGAAACATTTACCTTTCTATGCAGTTAATACATCTTTTAGCGTTCATGATGGATCCAGAAGTACTTGTTAGGTCCCAATCTGTACCAGAATATATTACTGGAGTCTAAACTATCTACAGGTTTATTCTTGTACCATGCACCTTGTCCATTCACTTTTCACCATTATGATAAAATCCTAAGTTCCTATTGTATGAAAATTGTGGCAGGTTGTCGGATATTCTCATGAAGACTCTGCTCCCAGTAGCAAGCATTACTCAATACCCTCAATTCATGTTGACTTATTATAGGTGATGCACCGATTCAAACATCACAATTTGGAATCAAAGTGCTGCTTCCTTACTCTCTGAACTTCCTTTGCATCCAATCTCATTTTGAAATCAAACTTCTGCTTCCGCAAAAACTCAAACGTAGCTGGTGATTCATTTTGAATTACGAAGTATCTTTGTTTTGTTGAGCAAGAAATGATTGATTGCAACTCAAGTAAAGTATGATTTTGGAATCTGTACATTTTAGGCTCAGTTTTCATCAAAGAAAACTAGAAAAGTATCAAACTGAGATTGTTCACAGATGTGTCTGATTGCCTATACACTAATTGTAGCTGTGGACTAGTGCAGCTCAGATAGCACATGATGACAGAAGATTTTTCATCTATTTAGTTCATTCATCTGACATAATTTTTGTTTCTACGTTGGAGTAGATTGCCTATACACTAATTGTAGCTGTGGACTAGTGCAGCCCAGATAGCACATGATGACAGAAGATTTTTCATCTATTTAGTTCATTCATCTGACATAATTTTTGTTTCTACGTTGGAGTAGAGTTTGTACATAAATCTTCTGAAAGTTTGGTGTAATGCAGCCAAAATAAATATAGGAAAAGAAGGCTGTCCTAGGTCTACTAAGAAGATACAGAATGGGTAGAAAATGAAGAAAAAAAAACACGTACTGTGTATTGTTCGGACAATTTCGTTTAATAGTATACTTAAAAGTTTAATATAATATCATTTAATTATTTAATTCAGGTTTAATCAATTATTTTTAAATTTTTAAACATTAATTTTTATTCAATTATATGTGTATGATAAATACAAAATTTGAAAGTTTTTTAAAAAAAAAATATGTACTATTCGGATATTATTCGCAAATTTACTAAGTAGACTAAGAAGGTTATGCCTAGGAACATAGAAGAAGCTTACATTCTGTTCTTTTTTATTGCACAAAATTAGATATGTTTCAAAATGTAACCAGCAAAAATAGAATCAAATGAGAACGGATTGGAATTTAAATTAGAATTTGGCCAAGTTAGAAATTCACCTTGGAACTTAAATTGAGTGAGGATGATTAGTTGCAGTTTATTTGAAAATGTTCACCTTGATCAAAAAAAGAAATTCAATCTTGTCGAGATAACAAAAAAAACAAATGAGGAATTTGCACTAACATCTACATAAGAAAAATGAGCACAAAATTATCTTAGGCTTAAAAAAATAAAGAAAATAAAAATAAAAATAAAAAAATAAAAAAGGCTACACAGCGGTTTATTTTCTAAAGGACACAAGATGCCAAGTCTTATGTTATCTGAAGGAATAAAATACTTGCGGTTAGGACGGTTGACATTGCTCCATATGAGCATAAGGTAGCAGATAGTATTATCACTGAATCTCAGCAAAACTCAGGTAACTACGAATCACACTGAATACGTACTACTACAAAGAATCTCCACAATTTTCTACAACACAATCTGATCTATGTCATTTTCTTGCTTTCTTTTTTAGATTCTGCACAAAAATCCGCGTTTTATATATGTTCTATTCTCTCATATTGCCCAAGTTAAAGCTTGGATTCTTTTTCCACTAGTTGAAGGATCAATACCATGATCTCTTGTCTGTATGATTGATTTTATCCTCTTTTGATGGTTTCTATGTAAGCTGCTGGAAAACCCTCATGAATTAATGGTTTCTAGAAGAGACTTCTGGTCATTACAAAATTTGATGCTATGTAATTTATAGAATTTGGTATGAGGACTCTGCTGCTCTGCATATACTTTTGAATTGTGTATTGAACTGTTGTGGAGCACCGAGCCCTTATACTTTTGAGGTTTGATTCAATTATGCATCAAGTTCTTATAATTTTCATGAATTTATTGTAGTGCCTGATGATCAGTAATTAAGATTTGGGTATTGCAGATGAGCTCTTTCTTGGCTCCTAATAGTTGTTATTTCGAATAAACAACGATAACATGGATGATGGGGAGGTAGAGACTTCAGACCATGCTTTATTTCCGAAACCCAATTCCTCTAGCAATTTCCATGTAGATACATTTGTGAAGAACAACACTCGGACATGCCTTCACACTCACACTTGTAACCTACCTGGCCCTGCTGCTGCACATACGCACACATGCTATCACACACACACCCAAGTTCTTCCGTCGGAGGACGATGATCACGCTAAGAATAAAGAGCATTCAGTATCGAAACCAAAAAGAAGAAGGCCTTCGGGCAATAGAGAAGCTGTAAGGAAGTACAGGGAGAAAAAGAAGGCACATACAGCTTACTTAGAAGAGGAAGTCAAGAAATTGCAGCTGTTGAACCAGCAACTTGTTAGGAAATTACAGGGGCAGGCAAGTCTTGAAACAGAGTTTTTGAGGCTTAGAAGCCTTTTGCTGGACTTCAGAGGAAAAATTGATAGTGAGTTCCAAAAACACTATTGTGAACTGCAATCTACTGGTGGGGAAACTGGCCTTAGTTGTCAAACCGATTTACCATGCTTCTGTCTACCTGCTGTTGGATCATCATTGCAGGCTAGAATTGATGGTGCAACAGGGAAAATGATGGTGTCATTTGGAGGAAATTGTCAGGACGCGGTAATTGAATGCCAAGAAAATCCAAATCCTGATGCACAAAATCTGCACTGCACGTAGTAGAAACCTTGGTATCATCAGCAACACACGCTGAGTAGCTTATCCAGGCAAATATAACATGTAAGTTTCTTATATATACACCAGTAATATCCTTACTTTTGGTGTATCATAGTTTGTAGCAGAGAGTGATAGTTTAGTACAGTGTTTAAAAGATATGATTACTACTCTGATGTCCCACATATAACTTGTACTGTAAATTGTATGCCTCATAACCATTGTAGTTTTGGCATCTTAGAATACCTTTGAATCATCCCTATCATGCATTTAAAAGTTCCTCTCTTTGTTTCGTTGTGTATGCTTTATTGCTTTTACATAATTTTCCTTTTCTGATTTGTTTGGGAAGAGAACTCCTTTTGGTTACATGGCACATGAGCTAGCTCATAAATCAAATGGTCTCTATAACTTAAGGAGCACAAACTACATTTATGAGAATAAGATCATATTATGAGCAACTTTGATATAAGACAATCTTTTGCTGAAAAGGTACATCAAGTAAGAAGCCTGATGTCTTCTTACTTATGTTTATGGATTCATTTCTGCATATATGTATATCAATATCTGTGTATTTGATGGTATTACAAGAACTGAGTCATGCATTGCGACTTCTCCGTTTAAACTCAGAGTGACATCCTACAAGTATCAAATAAAATGTTCTAATGAGCAAGATGGCTAAAACCTAGTTCATTGTAGTAGGGAAGGTTTGGCATTAACATAATAACATTGATACAGTAGGGGAAATTTGTATCCTTTAGAATGAGCAGTGAAAAAGTGAAACTTATTGATTTGCTTTGCCAAGTATGTATCAGTCATATGATGATAATGATGGCATTTATGAAGTATTGTCTTCTCATTGAAGATCAGGCCTTTTAGGTCAGTAACTTTTAGTGGTTGAGGTCCTGGTTGAGTGGTTGGACCTTCGTACCTCCCAAGACTGCGAGTTCATAGTAGTGGGATCTCATTGGACCGGAGCTTGCTGAAGCAAAATAGCCATTGAGAGGGGATCCTCTCTAATGTGTAAGAGGAAATTGAACTCTTAAACCCAATGTTTGCATTTAGGGAATCCCTTGTCCCAATGTTTCTGTATGTTTCAATGGAACACTTAAACCCATGAGTAGACTGAAATGGTGCCCATTTTCTGCACTTCCTAATGGTACTAAGTTATGTTCAAACTTGGCCTGAAAAGCATAACTAGAAATACAGGAGTTTCTAATGAGAACCTTATAATAAGAACTCGTAAGGTCTTTATTGGAGAGGGTCCCTGAGAAATATAAACCGAAGCAGTAAACACCGTTCAACACATTGATTGAAGGGAAAAAAAAGTTAAGGGACTAGCTGAATCTTTAACCTCATCCTAGACCGAGTTGTTTGAGAGCAAGAACTCAGGGACAAAATAAGGAGCTCAGAACTGAAAGGAAATTAATTGTTAGTACTCTATCTTCCTGTTTTCTTTTGGTTAAGTGTATGACTGAAAGAACAGAAGAAAATTTGCAGTTTCTAGTTTCTAAAATGCCATAGTTCAGAGAGTGATGGGCCGGGTTGATTTCTTTTTATCTTTCTCTATATGGGCCTGGGCCCCCATTCCACAGAATCATTTCGTTGGGATCCGAACTCAGAAGTCAGAAGCAAAGCTTCATCAGAAAGGTGACAGTTTCAGAAAGGTGACCATTCATTTCCCTAGTTACCCTAAAACTTTGCAGAAATTTATACACCAAATTACATTTACACAGTTGCTTGTATAGTTGTCCCATGTCTGAGTTGTTCGTTGGATCTTTTTCAATTGAAGTTGTACGTACGTAACGTACATATGGACAGTTTGCACCGATCGATCGACTTGGCATATATGCAACAGAGACATTTGAAGAAGCTGAATCATGTGCAGTATTGCGCAACAGTGCATGAAGCTTCATACTTGTGTACCTATGGCTTCGACATGTATCACCGACTCTTCTCTCAAAATTTGCCTGCATATATGTAACTGCTGACATTTTCTATACAAATCTGTTTCATGCATGATGTAATGAGAGTGTGTGTGTGTGAGAGAGAGAGAGAGAGAGAGAGAGAGAGAGAGGCCAAGGATCCATTTTTGTCTTGTAGACCAAGGATCTCGAGGCAAAGACTATATCAGATCTCATCATTCAGACCAGAAAACTAAAGGACGTCATACACGTTATTAACAAACAAAATCACTTGTTATTCATTAAACAATAAAACTTTGCAAGTAGTAATTTGTATTTAGTGACAACTTTTTCTCTTGGAATGAGATTTCATGCTGGATTGCTAAGGCGACACGAAGGTACGTACCTTGCTTTCTTTCACTATCGATCCCTTGGAAAATTTGAGAAGAATAATCAAGGTTTACTGCAAATGAGACCAAGGATAAGCAAAATTAGTACAAGAGCGGTGAGGCTTGGCCACATCTGGGGATAGGTTTGGACCCATATATGACTCGTATCTCATTTGCATTTTGCAACTATTTGCCTCCTAAAATGTAACGACAAAACTGTTTGCTTCTTAAACCTCGAGTGAGACATTTCATGGAAAAACACAGGCTGCACATGCTTCCCCCTCTCTTCCTTTTGCTTTCTAGCTAGCTAGCTAACTCACTTCTCTCCCTCTCTAGCTTCGTCTTCTTCCTCTTCTGCCTCCTCTCTCTCTCTTTCTCTCTCTCTCAGTTTCTTGTCTTCTACCTTCCACCAAAGCTTGTCTGCTTTTCTGTCTAACGTACAATATTCATTTTTCTTTCCTTCCCAGCAATTTCCATTTCTATCTTTAGCCTCTTTCGAGCTAATTCATCAAACACATTGTTTTTATACTTAAAAAATAATAATAGTAATAATAAAGTGCTACTAAACATTTGTGATGGGATCACATAAACTCATATATATCATGGATGTTCAATTAATATTGAATGACAAATTTTCTAGTCTTTTACTCAAATTTTCGCATATATAGTACTAATGAGTAATGACAAATGTATTGAATATGATCTATTATAATATCTTCTAAAAATGCCTCAAAAGCGTGACACAAAACACAAAAACTAATACTCATTTTTCCACTAAACCCTAACCAATTAAAAATTTGTCACCAACCATAATTAAACGTCAGATTGGTACCTTTTTCTTCACCTCAACAGCTTGATTGTACCAGCCCCAAATTGTCAGTGGGATCAACCATGACCGCAAATTAATCGAGCCTTGAAAGATTGCGATCCAACCTGATCGGTACTTCATCGTTGATCGACTACCGTGCGGAGCTATATTGGTATCTATTTCTTCATCACTAATGTGCAACTAACTCATACCCATTGATTGTCCATGTGATTAACAATGAACACAAATCAAGCCTCAAAAGTTCAAGATATATCAGATGGTTCTCCATCATTATTCGGTGACTCCGACCGTCTTTAGCGTCCAATTACGTTTGAAAATTCATCATTTTTTTGTGATCTACATGTTTCATAGAGAATCGAGACTAAATTCGATTAGAATTTCAAAGCATAAAATTGAAGATTTTGAGAAAAAAAAATTAGAGTAGCAGAATAATTATTTAAGTTAAATGGCACAAGGGGCAAAAATAGAAACAAGAATTCAATCAATACTAACCAAACATCGTCTTTAATCGGTTTTACCGATGGCCTTGATGGAAAAAAAAACATTGAGTTTTTTTTTTCAGTGACCTTATATGTAATTCAGTAAACAAATTCCTAGTTGGTTGGAAATAAGTTGGTTAATCGGCTCAACTATGTTATTAATTGTACGAATTAAGGTTTAAATATTGGTATTGGTATCTATATTGGTGGGAGAGGCTTTAATGAGGACCCTTATAATGAGAAAATTATCACATGTCGGTACTTATAAGATATGTAGGTCTAATCACATATCGGTACTTATAATGTAGGTCTTATAATGAGGACCCTTAATTATTTACTAAAATAATGAGAAAATTATCACATATCGGTACTTATAAGATAGTTTTAAATATTGTGAATATAGCTCAAATATTGATCAAGTGAAATTACAAAAAAATTAACAAAAATTTCGATTGTTTCGAAATATTCAAGACCTTCGTACAAATTAATTTACACTACGCCGAACGAGGATTTTATATTAAAAAATTAGTGGCACAAAATGTAATTAAGATCCATAGTTATGAGCCAAATTAAAGGGTTGCCCAACGAGGATGTAGTCGGGGGGTGGATTTGGTTCTCTTACACAGTTCGATCCCCGGGTTTCGGTCCGTGCTACAGCCGGTGTGGTGGTTTTGTCTCGGCTGGTTTTGGCGTAGCTAGTCTACTGCGAAATCCATACTTGTTCTTCGCGGGGCTGCTCTATGGTTTATTTCATTTTTTTTTTTTTTTTTTTTTATTGCATTTGCTTGTTTACTTGTTGTTGGTATTGGGCACTCATATTTTGTGTGCCATGTTCTTGTTATGCTTTGTTGGTGGATTGTGTCCTTTTTGGCGTAACCAAGCTCTCACTAAACTTTTTTTTTTTCCCAAAAAAAAAAACATTAATTTACACTACGAAGTATGAACACATGACATATCATTATGATTATAGCCGAACGGTTGAACTTTTTATATTAAAAAATTAGTGGCACAACCCTAATGTAATTAAGATCCATAGTTATGAGCCAAATTAAAAGGTTGCACAACAAATAGAGCATTGATCAATGATTAATCCAGCCTGAAAGTGACATATAATATGGTCTTTTTGCACAAAATCTTGTCATATGATATTTGGCGGCTACTGTGTCTAGAGTGATCAATAATATTAGTGACTCTCACAGTCTCACATCTTTGATTGGAAAAATGATATAAAAAAAGGGTCACACCCGTATCATGTGACATTATTTACCTTAAAAAAAAAATTACTCCTCATTATGTATAAGAAATATTAATATATTATAACCTTACTCTATTATTAGTGGGTCGGACATACTTCATGACACGTATGTTAAGAGACTTTCCATTGACTTTATTGAAGGTATGACCATGTCGGTATTTGTTTTTTCATTTTACACAATGTAAAGTGTTAAAAATGAACATCAATCGAGCACATAAATATTTATGTTAATGAATTTTAGCATATTCTAGAGTATGTAACGCTTTAGGTTTTTCAATCGAAAGTTGAAAAGTCTGGGTGGCTTTACTTGATCTAACAATTGAAAAACTTGGAACATCACATTCTCTATAATATGGTAGAATTTTGACAAATTAAATAGAAGATATTACAAAGAAAGATCATAACACATCACTAAACGCTCATTATGGAAGAGCCCTCGTTATTGATGAATTTCACTAACCCTGAAATAGAAGTGGATGAATTTGTTGAACTAATCTCATTAACTCTAAACTTGGAGCCTATAGATAAAATCTTAACCGCGTCAACTTTTAACCTAAGCCTAAAGCACCTCTAGGCCCTACCCAAGAAGCAGACCATTTCCAGTCGTTGCCACTTGCCAGCACGAACCAGCCACAAAATTATGTCTAAAAAATGTATTCAAATTAATTTATGCATGTGTTAATCAAGTAATTGTTATTTTTATGTAACTATGTACATAAGACTATATATATAAATTGTGTAAGACATTTTTATTCATCAATGAACAAAATTACACATAACAACTCACGTCTCAAGAGCGTAATAAAAAATATTATTTTAAGTGTTCCTACATTGTTTTTTATTTTAATTTGATTAAATAAAACAAATACTTCCGATGCTTGTAGGGTCTCGCGATGGCCTTTCATTGAGACTCTGTACTTTTGAATACTCACGCAAACCACCCTCGACAATTTCAATGATGCAATCTTTTAAGGATATCACTTGAAACTATGGACTATAGCACCGAGTTTTTTTAGCCAAAATTGTATGATATTATTTTGTCACCAAAATCTTTTCACCCTCAAATCAAGATTTTTAAGTTCTTCTCAATTTAACTGAACACAAAACTCACTACCCGATTTTTTTTTTATGATTTTTCAAAAATGAAATACAAGAAACTTCGTAAATATAACAATGGTCGAGATTTTCTAATTTTGTCAATCAAAACACTTTTTAAAAAATATGGCACAAGCACAGACAAATTTCAAGAAAAAAAATTTTGATAAAGTTTATATGTTCAAATTCGAACTCAAAAAATATTTATTTTGAATAATCTTTAGCAACGAACTATTCGTCACTACAAGTATTTCTAATTTTTTTTCAATTGTAATTTGATGAAATTAACAAAAAATATTTATAAATAAAAACATTTTACTTCTTATAGGGTCTCGCATTGGCCTTAACTATGAATCTAAAATATTTTTGAACACTCACAAACCGGACTCAAGAATTTCACAGATAAATTTTTTTAAGGAAATCATCCTTCACTGTGGAATAACACACGGTTTTTTTAGCCAAAAATCGCATGATCTTATTTTCTCATCAAAATCTTTTCACCCTCAAATCATGACTTTTAAGCACTTCTCAAACTGACGAAACTTAAAAATCTCTACTCGATTTATTTTTACGATTTTCCAAAGTCGGAATACAAGAAAATTAGTAAATAAAAAAAGGCTCGAGATATTCTAGTTCCAACTTTTAAAAATAACATTATGGTAATGGCAAATTTCAAGAAAAAATGATTTTGACAAGGTTTATTTGTTCAAATTCTAATTTAAAAAATATTTATTTTGAACATTCAATGTGTTCCTTTAATTTTAATTTGATAAAATAAAAAAATAAACACTTCTGGTACTTCTAGAGTCTCGCATTGACCTTCATTGAGAGTCCATTATACTCCAGCAAACCAACTTCGAGAATTTTAATGATGCAATTTTTTTAAGAAAATCATCCAAAACTGTAACACACGGTTTTTTGGCCAAAATCGCATGATCTTATTTTCTCACTAAAATCGTTCCACCTACAAATCATGATTATAAACCACTTTTCAAAATGAGGAAACACAAAAATTTCTACTGAATTTTTTTTAACGAATTTCCAAAATCGAATACAAGAAAATTCATAAATAAAAGAAATTATATCCGTCAATTGGAACAACTTCTAAAACCAAAGTTTTACCAACGGTGATAGTATGACACATAGATGTTTCAAGGACAAATAGTTTTGACCAACTTCTAATTAAAAATGTTTATTGAATAACTTATAGCGAGAAACTATTCGCAAGTGTTCTAAAAATTTTTATTTTTATTTTTATTTGATGAAATAAAAAAGAAGTGCTTCTAGTGCTTGTAAAGTTGTAAGGTCTCGACCCGACTCGAGGGATTAGTCCTTGCCTACGGGTGGGGCACACCCTGCGAAAGCAAAAGTTGTAAGGTCTCGAGGTGGCCTTTATTGAGACTCTGAAATACTTTTGGACATAGTGAAAACCGGCCTCAAGAATTTGAATGATGCAACTTTCTAAGGAAATCACCCAAAACTGTGAAATATACCGCACGGTTTTTTGGCCAAAATCGCATGATCTTATTTTTTATCCAAAATCTTCCCACCCACAAATCATAATTTTTAAGTATTTTTCAAACTGACGAAATGCAAAAAAAAATTACCCGCTTTTTTTACAATTTTTCAAAGTTGAAATACAAGAAAATTCGTAAATAAAAAAAAGTCGAGATTTTCTAGTTCTATCAATTGGAATACCTTCACCAATGATGAGATTATGGCAATAGAAAATTTCGATAAAAAATAGTGTTGACAAGGTTTATTTGTTCCAACATTTGTACAATAAATATGACATTTTGTACATATAAGTTACTTCCCTTCCAAACCGATATTCACACGCTCATTGTGCGTGGATGAATGCTAGTATATAGTATATATATATATATATTATGGGAGACATTTGCCAACGATTAGTTTGTCGGGAAAAGTGTGCCCTCATTTTGTGTTTTTAAATTTTTTGCTAAATAGAGCAATTGAAGCCATTTCAGACTGTTGGAATGCGCTCTTGGTGTCCAATAACAACTCTAGTCACCACGTTGAGCAACAAAAATTTTCTACGAAGCACGCTAATTTTGCGAGAAATCTCTTATTATAGCACACGGTCATTTAAAAGTTTTTAAGAGCCTCTTAGACTGCAAAGTTAACCATAGTAACAACTCCATGATTATTGGCGAGCAGAGAAGGTAATTAGTTTTCTATTTCTTAAAAAAATAAAAACGATGAATATATATATATATGGAAGACTATCTTTCAGGTAGAACAAAAAGAAAAGAAACTAGGTGCATCATAATAGTAGCTAGGAAAATACAGATTTTAGGCAAAAGAGAAAAAAATAAATTTCCACGAAACAAAAAAAAAAAGAGAACAAAACGCACCTGCCTCGGAAAAAAAGAAAAGAAAAAGTAAGTGGAAGAAGGCATGCATAAATTGCATATGTTGTTTTCTGGATTCTGGAGAACCTAAAAAGCACCTTTGCTGGAAACCAGATTTGGCAACTAGTGAAAGCTGAAGTAGACAGTTCACGTGAGTAGCTTTCTCAAAATCTCAATCGCATTCCCATGTTCTTTGAAACTGTGACTAATTCATTTGTGTTGGATTATAGCCTAGCCCATTGGCTAAACACCCAAGTGGTCGGAGACAAATAGTAACCAAACAATTAAGGAGGTGTTTGGTTTACTTTGGTAATGTGATATGTGATTAATATATAAAGACATGAGTATCTTTGTCCAATAAAACCATTAACCACGAATAATTTAGAGGGTACCAATAATATATAAAGACACAAGTATCTGAGTTTTTGCCTCTTTCAATAATTTAGAGGGTACCAACTGTTAAGATCGTATAATTAACAATTTCTTTTTAGGTACGTGTATTAATTTGAAATAGGTATGAAAATAAGGAAAATTAATGCTAAGATCGGGTTTTCCAACTTTAGGGCATTCTCTTCATAGCAGACTCTTCAAATGTCAACACATTCTCATGTGAATCGCGGTCTAATGCTTACCTCTTACAACCCATTTGTAAGATCCAACCCCTAACGTGTCAATATTATGCAAGTGCAACGCTATAATTGATCGGGTTTCCCACTTTTGAGGTGTACTCGTTATTGCACAAAATGTTGAATCCCTATTAATTCTACACAAGTGTCAAACTAAGATCGGGTTTTCCAACTTTGGGGCATTCTCTTCATTATTTAAATGTCAACACATTCTCATGTGTATCGCGGTCTAAAGCTTACATCATACAACCCATTTGTAAGATCCAACCCCTAGCATGTTAATGTTATGCAAGTGCGACAATATAATTTATCGTGTTTTCCACTTTTGAGGTGTCCTCATTATTGTGCAAAATGTTCCAACGCAAGTGCATTTCGCAATGTGTATTACGGTATTACCACCTATGGCACGTAGTATACAAGCCACTTTTGAGGTGTATACACCATTGCGCAAAATGTTCCAACGCATGTGTTTTTTTTTTCGCAATGTGTACTTAATTACCACCTATGACACGTAGTATACAAGCAACAAACCTACACTCGAATAAAATTTTTGAGTTGAGAACTTGAGATTATTTCTATCTTTGAAAGATTAGGGGAAAACTAATACACCTATAAAGGGTAATTCATCGTGCTTAGTAAATAACTCTAGTATTTCATGAAACCATCTTTCTCACACTCATTTTCAAACAAAATAATATATTAATTAATTATAAAATATTATCTACCTCGCTTATAATCAATTCTAGATGCACAAATGCATCCAAACTTATAATTAAATAAAACAAGAACCAAATGTCATAAGGCATCAAATAGGACATTGCATAAGTCTATTAAGCAGTGAAATTGGTAACTGTAACCATGCCATAACCATAACTAATGAAATGAATCACCCAACTTGTCCAAAAATGGCAGATGACCAGTCACTATTACTCTTTTGTTACCCTACCAAGATTTTGGGAAAAATATTATATATATAGTACTAGTTGAGAGTGAGAACAAAGAAAAAATTCAGAACAGAAGAAGAAAAATTCAGAAGAAGAAGAAGAGTCGTGGGTGGTGGGTGAGAGAAGAGAGAGAAAGGAGCACGTGGTTGTCAGAAAAAAAAAAAAAGAGAAGGGAGAGAAGAATAGATGATAAAAAAATATTCTTTTGTTTGATTTTGATTTTTTCTAATATTTGATTATTTTATAAAATTAAAATTTATTTATCATAGATTTTTATAAAAGTCCTTCAGTTCTTACTAATTCCTTTTTCATCCTTCCCCCGATAAATGAATCATCCCAGCAAAGGAAGTGAGCGAAGCTTCTACCAAGAGATCAAAGTCTGCCAAGGGTGTTAGAAACTTAGCTGATCGCAGATGAACTATCAAGAACAAGAACGATGAACCTCAGTCCCAGAGGCCAGATCCAATAACAACAATGATCTAAACCCCATTTCCAACAGAGAACCTGAATCTATACCCACAACCAAATTGACTCGAATTTAGAACCCAGATCCAAGCTAAATTAACCACGCGCACACCCCAAGCCATTGCACAACACCAACATATATAGCTTCCCAAGCCATCCGATCTGAACTTCTTTGATGTAGGAAAGCTTGGAATTCAAATAAGGATCAAATCCTTAAACCCAGATAATTACTTATTGAAGAAGTAATCCTCCCCTACGCAGTGTGGCTTGTATCGCATCCCCTAGCCGTGTTAGGCTTGGGTTGTCTACTTCATGGGCCTCTAATGAGCTTACATATTACTCTTTTATTTTTTGGTTTAATTGGTTTTTCTTTTGAACTCCAAGCTCCTTAATTTAAAACTTTGTATTCAAACAGAGAAATTTTTATGTGTGTCTTTATCCTATCTGTCCTTATGAATGTAATTGAGAATTTTCTCAATCCTATTGTGTCGTAGAGTTATGATGTTTCTTTATACTCTTTTATCGAAGCCTTTCAACACAAATATGATTAAATTCGAGATGAGTGTTGCATATGATTTTATCCCATACAATCTATTCCAATATCATGCCATGCACGGGAAAGCAATGATGTGAATTGATATGATATGCAATACTGCTTTGATCAGTACTTTAAATGGCTTTCTAGATATCAAGGATCAAATTTCCAAAAAAAAAAAAAGATATCAAGGATCAAATAGTAGTGGTGTACCATTTCATGAACAGAAAACCATCATTTTCATACTGAAAACTGATTTATTGGCATATTAATTTACTTGGCCAACACCCACCATGGACCAAGCTTGCGTTGCTATCTAGTATCAATTACATCGAAATATTAATTCGGCTTCATTTACGGTATATTAATGTATGAAAAAAAAAATTTATATGATATCTAAACTATAACCAAATGCAATTTTTTATAAAAAATCTGGTGATACCTGAACTAATGCTCTGTTAGTCCTTATAGTACATCCGTCAAGTATTTCGTTCAATTGTTGAAGTAGCACCAACATGACACTAACTTAGTGACTAGAGCATGAGTAAAACAATCATTTCATTTATATTTAATTTCAAGTCAATTTAAAATTAAAAATAAAAATAAATTAGAGTTTTTACTAAATTTATAATTTATATTAGATTTATATTAACATAATCAAACTAAAAAATTTATCCCCAAATATTCAAGATTAAACATACAAAGTCTTTTTTAATATAATTTAGTGCTAGTAGGTGATTTTATTAGTACAAATTAAAATATAAATATATTCTGAAAATATAAAATTATTTTTAAATTTTAATTAATAAAAAATGTAAAAATTTCTTTTTGAATTAATAATACATTATTATACCGTAAACTTTTATCTAAAGGCAACTAATCATTTGAAATAAGCTTTTATAGTCAGCAATACACCTGATTTTTATCTGCGATACACCTGGGTTGATAGGGAGAGAATTGAATGAAGAACAGTTTTGACATATATATAATTGATATACATGAACCCACCACCAAACCCTAAAAAGCAAAGCAAATATGAGGATATATCTTCATGGGCCATTGGCCAATGATACTACAGAAAAAGAGTGTTTTTATGTTCCCACGCGCTTCAGAGTCTTGGAGATTATTCACGCGCGGACTTGATTAGCAAAACTAACAAAAGAATGTTTCTGATTAGAGAGCTCAAAACATGCCAATTGGTTTGGTTTGGTTTGGATTCAATGATTCAATTAATGTGAATGTAGCAAAGGGTGGATGCTTTTGTTTTAAACAACAGAAAACTTGTAATTAAGTGCGAGACAATGTCATCATTTTGCATTAATAGTAGTGTATGTCTACCAACTGAATGCCTAGCTCCCCCAAAGTAGAAGTTCAAGTTAGCACTGAAATTTATGAACTCAGGTATCATATTATCTATGGTGTTTTTCTACTCAAAAAACAAAGAAAAAATTATCGAACAAAACCCTGATCATAACAACAAAACCGAATGCTAGAAGGGTGGTTAAGGAGACAAAAATTCCTAGAAGATTCCACCGGCCACCACAACAAAACCTAGCCACTGGCATGATCCGCTCCACAAAGCCGCCATCAAACGAAGTACCACCACCACTATTAGTAATAGTAGCAGAACCGCCATCATAACCCCCAAAGGCAGGACTGGCATGAGAGATATCCATAGGAAATACCACCACTAGGGCAAAAACCTAAGAAGCTAAGACCAAGCAGCAACACCACTAGAGGGATCATGACGTTGCAAAACAAAAATTATAGCTGCCAGAAATCCATACCGGAAAAAAGGACACCACCATAAGCAAGCCCGATCAAGGGAAGATAGAGTCCTCAATCCGTAATTCCATCCAATAGAGAGAGGGCATGAGAGACAACAATACCAAAACTAAGGCCTCGTTTGGTGTGGAATTGAGGTCTTGGGAAGGAAACTCAATCATATCCTGTGCTTAGAATGCAAAAAGAAATGAAATATTTTTCTGAAGAAATGAAAAATATGAGGGCAATTAGTTCCTTTCATACTCCAAGTGAATCATTTTCCTGTGCTTAGAACAAAAGAAATGAAATACTTTTATGAGGAAATGAAAAATATGAGAGCAATTAGTTCCTTTCATACTCCAAGTGAATCACTTTCCTACAACCAAACTCGAATCGAAAGGAGAGAGAGGCTAGAGTCAAAACCCTAGTAGAACGCATCATTTTTTTCGTATACTATACAAACAGTTATAGCATATAGAAGTTGGGGCATCTACTATAAAATACCTAAACTTTTCAATACTTTTAAGTACTATTTTTTTTTTCGCGTAACATGATTATTTATGAATAAAATTTAGTTTACCATCTTGAACTTTAGACCAAAAATCATGTCAATCTCTGTTATTTTAATTTCATTAACAATACATTTATACTTACCAATTTGATTAGTCTAGTCAATTCCATCAATTTTGATTGTTAAGTGTTGACAAAGCTCAAATCCATGTCATAGCCACATCATCAAAAGGTAGGTCCCACTTGGAGCCACATCAGCATTTAACGATAAAAAATGACGGATTGAACAAGACCGATGAAATTGGTAAGTACATGGGTATTGCTGATGAAATTAAAAGAGCAGAGACTGACATGATGTTCAGACTAAAGTTCAGAATGGTAAACTGAATTTAGTCATTTATTTATTTATATTAACCTTATAATCATGCAATGCACGATGCACGCGTAATTGATGAAGAGTGGAAGAATATAAAAGTTTTTTCGCCACCCACTTTTTCAATTTTTCTGATTTTCATCTTTATGTTGATATATGTTATTTTTTTACAAAGTGGAATTGTGCCTCATTTTGGCACTATTTAACTTTTTTTATTTCTTTTTAAAATTTTCTTTTATCTAATTTTGTTAATTTACTATAATAACTTTTTAAACTGTTTTTCATTTCAGTTAATTTATTTTCTTCAATGGGCTTTTATGAAAATTATATTTTGGTGAAACCTTTGACACAAAAACTTTTTGCTTCCATTTATAGTAGTAGAGATATATCATAAGGTCAAAATACATTGGCCAATATAGCGTCAAGAACTAAAAGTAGATAAATCAAAACGAGCTAAGATACAAGCATCACTATAGGCTTGACACCGCACATGATGAAAACAAGAACTAGTAGATGCACGAGAGAATTAGTCTCAAAAGTAGTAGGAGAATCCATGCTCAAAAGAAATTCTTGAACACAAATTATCGGTCAGACACTTAATAAGGTCGTTGGTTAGTCGTTGGTCAGATCTCAGGCGTTGGGATCATGGGCCAACCAATTGCGATCACAATGCCACAATTATTTTCTGGGCAAATGACCGTCACAAGTTTAACTTCACAGTAGAGTTTCTATTGCTAATAGATTAAAATTATGAGAGTGCATGGCCACACACCCCATGTGGAAGCTCCAGAATGCCCTCTCTCTCATGAAAGCTCTGTACTTTTTGAGTCCCAACCACTTTTGTTACTCACCACCATGAGCAAACAATCTTTTATCTTTGTGCACAGAACTGAGCAACAAACACGAAAAGGTCGAAGAAAAGCGATGGGTCTCTTTGCTAATGAGGTCTGAGTTGGTGTTTGGAGAGAAAGAAGGACGAAGGAGATAGGGAAAAGATTCAGTCATCATTTCAGTTCTGATATAAAAAAATGACAAGTGAGAAAAAGCAAGAAAATGCTAGGAGAAAGAACCATGGCTAGCTCCTCTCCCATAAGTCCTATCTTAGATAATGCAAATCCCCATACCTTTTGTGGTTTTCTACCATCAGAAAAACAAACCCACATTCTCTCATTTGCATATTTAGGCATTATAGTACCATAATCATCATCATAAATTCATAATGACAATTATTTTTAAGGGGAATGAGCAAAAGACCCCCATGGAAAAGCAAAGACCAAAAGAGATGGGAACATATGTCTATATAATTTATAAACTGGTGGGACATGAGCACTCATGAGTAATGACCCTTGATTATGTGTTTGAAGATGATAGAACATTTAAAAATTGTTGGCCAAAAACACAGAAGATCTAAAGATCCCATTTCCATATCATTCATCTCAATTAAGCTATATTGTTTAGTTTTAGCTTCATATTGTAGTTGCATTGACTAACCCACAAAAACACACATGGAATTTGTCTGTCAAACCAAATTCCAGGAGCGTGTAATCCACACTGCCGATGATCACTCTGTCAATCTATTTTTCACATTCCGGTAAAAATTCGATATATATTTTTTTATTTGTATATAAGTGATAACAAAATTTTATTAATAATATGGTAACATTATAAAAGAAATCTGTATCGGGTGACCCTTTTAAAATAAATTTTCTCATAATAACATTACACTAAAACAACATTTTAAATATTCCAAACCACAGCTAAAAAGCCTAAAATATTAGCGTGTGCATGTAGAAGCAATGTAAAAATATCACATACACAAATTTTCAACCGTGTGTCAATTCTTTGTGTTTGTCTTCATATTTTTTATTTATTATTATTATGGTTAAAATACTAATCAACTTTATAATCCGGCTAGGGCTGTCACTTTCTGACGAGCTGACTAATTTTATTATTCTTTGGTTATCAAGTTTCACATTCCAAAAATGGAAACATTAGAAACCAAAAAAATATTGAAAATCTGGTTTGGTTTTGGTAAATTCTAAGAAACTTTTCCTTGTCCCTTAATATGAGTAACACTCCACTTCTCTTAACTCACTAATATGTTCAAACTTTACTAAATTTATTAGAGATACCTTTTTTGTTAAGGTTATTTATTTATAAATTAAATTGCATATGACTATATGAAAGAAAAAAGTTTGTGGGTTTACGGAAATGACCCTCAATCATTAATTTTTCAACAAAAAAAAAATAGAGTGAGTTAAATGAAAGACGGATTCAAAATTAAGTGAGTAAAATAATATTTTTTAAAAAAATGAGTGAGTTAAGTGTCAAAAATATCATAACTCATTGACTAAAATTGTCAATTTTTTTTTCATTTTTTAACAAGTTTTTGGTCTTAATTGTTAACTATACATGCTTTTGTTCTTTTTTACTATTTTTTTTGACATTTATTTAGAAAGATTTAAGATCCACACTGAAAAAAATAAAAATCAACCAAGCCGAGCTGAGCTTGAGCTTTAAAAAAAGGGTAAAAATTATAAATGGTCCATGTGGTTTGGGGTGATGTTCAATATTAACCTTGTGGTTTCAAAATGCTTAATCTAACCATTGTGGTTTACAAAATTAATCAATATTGGTCCATATGCCAATTTCGGTAAAAAATCTAACAATTAAAATTCATGTATATGTGATTCATGAGGATAAATTTGTCATTTTAATTAGAAAATAAACTTTTTTCAAGTATTTCTTATTTAATTTAATTTTCAACACTATTTGAATTGATGAAAATTTTTCTATAAATAACATTTTGGACCAATATTGTTCATTATTGCAAACCACAAGGGTGATATTAAACATTTTAAAACCTCAAGGTTAATGTTAAACATCACCTCAAACCACAAGGACCATCTATAACATTTACCCTTAAAAAAATTATTCAAGCTTTAGTTGAGCCTGAACTCATTAAAAAACATATCTCCGTATTTAATCAACTATGAATTTGTCTCAGCTCGAGAAACCGAGATTGAATCCAAAATAAATAACCAAATAGATCAAGAATTTTGAAAACATATCCAAAAGTAGACATTAATTATCGAAAGCAACAAAACCGAAACATCAACAAAAAAATTATTGAAATGGAAAATCAAAGTTTTTAGTATTAGATTTGGTAAACCTTACTACCAATCTAAATTAATTGAATGATAAGCCTTATTCTAGGCTTTCTAGCCATTAATGGTGTCAATTGACTCAACACTAAGTCAAACCGTATGTAATTAAATTTGGCAATTTTCATTTTTTAGACTAACAAAAATATTAAATTTCAAGCCTAAACTTGAGATTTTGAGATCCGAGACAAAAATATAAAATGGGCCCTTATATATATAATTAAACAAATGTTGTACTACATGAGTTTCAAACTAGTCACCACTAAAACAAACAGTATTAATTCTTACCGCAAGAGTAAATGTTTCATTATAAGAATTAGTTACATTCAATTATATATACACTAAATTTAAAAATAATAAAAAAAATAGAGCTCACTTTCAAGATAAAATTACCAGGATTGAGGCGGCCGCCTCTTTTGGCTCATTTCAGATCCGACCTTGCAAATAAAGAAATAATAATTCAGGTTAGGCTGAAATTATGATCAATTGAAATGTCATAATTCCGGTTAGGCTGCATCCTCAAGAAACTCCGACGATTCGGTCTTACAACTCATGTAACGGATAAATCAAGAGTTGTAGAGCCGGCGGAGATTTAATCGACTAATGTCTGAATTTATAGTTCATCTCACAATCGTTCTACCAACCAAACTCCATTAGCCTCATTAGAGGGATGGCGTTTTTGGAGTTAGTGGGAATTGAACTTACCGGCCAAACCAAGTTACCACACCTTTGGGGTTAAATCATTGTTTTAGTCAACAAAATTGAGCACAACATATTAGTCTGAAAATTGGGCAAATTAATTGCTCTAAATTTGGTTATCGACTGCGAGGCGCTTCATAAATTTTGCCACTCCATTCCCCCAACCGAGTTTCATCTAGAATCACCCCTACTACTGCGTGCGATACACTCTCCACGGGAGTGTGTGGAGTCAACCAGGTTTGTTTTGGTTTAGGGAAGGAGAGAGAAATAAGAGAGAGGAGGAGGTTTATAGAGAGTGTCAGAGGTTAGAGGCAAGAGAACGTGCAGTATTTGAAGCGCAGATCTGGATCCACTCGCTCAACCCCACTCGCGCAACCACACTCGCTCTCCCACTCACTCACTGCCCAGACTTTGTCCTATAAACTTCAAAGGAGAGAGAAGGTGATGGATTAGAAAAATCTATCTGTCTAGAGAGGGAGAGCTCAACTAGTTCTTATTAGCTCAGAACCCAAAAAGCACAACAGCAGAGACAGAAGCAGCAGCAGCAGCAGTGAAGCAATTGATGGTTCTTCTGCTGCTCTGTTCTTGCTGCAAAATTTGAACGGCCTAGAAAGAAGAAGAAGGAGTTGAGTAGCTAGAAGTTTGACTAGAAAAAAAATCTTAATATGCTTGAGGTAGTTGAGATGGGAGACACTGAAAAACTAGAGGAAGACCACTACTATCTTTCATGGGTAAGTCGTATGTTTTCCAACCAGAGTTGGATTTGGGTTTCAATTTGGCAAAGAAACAAGTTATTTAATAGAAGAAAAGGAATGGTTTTTATGGAGGTTGGTTTTCAGTTTCATTGCTATTTCTTCTTGCTTATGACTCCTGCAACTTTTGCTCTCTTGGTTGCTTTTTGGAGAAATTCAACCACCAAAGTTTTTTCTTGTTTTCCTTTCCTTTTAACAATTAAAGGCAACGCTCTGCTTCATCTCTCTCATGAATACTACTACTACTACTTTTAACACTCAAAACTTTCTTTATGGTTTTTCTTTTCCTTTTGGGGCTCTCTTTACCTTTCTTTTTCATGGGTTTTGCAGGAATAAGAAGAGAAAAAAAGACACTCATCATCTCTCCACTCATCACAAGTTGGTAGGTAAAAGGTTTTGGTGTGTGGTTGAGAAAGAAAATTTTACTTGTTCCGATAGAGAACAGTGGAGCAAATTTCACACTTAATTTTGCTCTCTTTCTCTGTCCCTCTCACACAAGACGATCCTAATTTTTGAAGGGTTGGTGGCGGTGAAGTTTAGCACCAACCCACAGCCATGGATTCGTACGAAGCTACAAGGATTGTGTTCTCAAGGATCACAAACTTGGACCCAGAAAATGCTTCAAAAATCATGGGTCTTCTTCTAATCCAAGACCATGGTGAGAAAGAAATGATAAGGTTAGCTTTTGGCCCCGAAGCTTTTCTCCACTCTGTGATTCTCAAGGCTCGGAAAGACTTGGGATTAATGCCCATATCCAACTCTCCTTCCACGCCTTCCACACCTTCTCCTCCTTCGCCTTATCTCTCCACCAACCCAACCGCTCTTTCGAGGCAGAACTCTACTTCTTCAAGGCTCTCTCTCAGTATTCCCAACCCATCTTCTTCTGCTGCTAATTGGGCTGCTCTGTCTTCCGAGCTTCGAAACCAAGAGGAGAGTATGATGATGAGTCCCAACAACTTGGCTCTCAACGGGTCTTCTTCCTCTTCATCTTCCATGATGAATTCCTCTCTACCCTTTTTTGGTAACGGCGGGCCCGACCATGTGCTGGATGAATTTCAGCTTCAAGAGCAGCTCTCTTTTCTCAACGACGGAGCTCCAAACCTCGGACCCAAATCCCCAGATTTGTTTTACTCCCAATCGGATTTGTCTTCGAGCCCTACCAACGGTTCTGATCAGACCCTTTTCTCCTCCTACGGTGGCTCTGCGAACTGGGGCGGTGGGTCCCTTCACCGCCGGAGCTGCTCCGTCAGTGATGCGTGCTTGGAAGACCCGAACTCTGGCTTCGGGTGGAAGCCGTGTTTGTATTTTGCTAGAGGGTACTGCAAGAACGGAACCAGCTGTAGATTCTTGCACGGTGGACTTGGTGACTTGGGCTCAGACGGTGCTCAGATTGTTGGGTCACCCAGCAAGCTTGAGATGATGGACCAGTCATGCCATGAAGCACTTCTCAGATCCAAAACTGCTCAGCAACAAAGACTCGCTGCAGCTTCTCAGCTCATGGCCTCGGCTAACTCTTTCCCTTACTCCTCCAAGTGCATGAACTTCCTTCTTCAGCAGCAACAGACTGATGCCCAGAGGTACATAACAGCCCTTTGTCAACCAACAAACTCTAAATTATTTATTTTTATTATTAATCTTAGTCGTGTATTTTATGTAATAGGGCTGCGGCAGCCTTGATGATGGGCGATGACATCCACAAATTCAGTCGATCTCCGCGGCTTGAGAGGAACGAGTTTCCGATGATGAACGGTGGGGCCGGGATAGTGAACCCAGCGTCAAGGCAGATATACTTGACTTTTCCAGCGGACAGCACTTTCAGAGAAGAAGATGTCTCGAATTACTTCAGGTTATTGTTCTCATGATTTTCAAGGGCTAGGTGAAATGATGAGTCATTTTTTGTTTTACTGACTTTGTTATTTGGTATTGAAGCATTTATGGACCTGTTCAAGATGTGAGAATCCCATACCAGCAGAAGAGGATGTTTGGGTTTGTTACATTTGTGTACCCTGAGACTGTGAAGCTTATTTTGGCCAAAGGGAACCCTCATTTTGTGTGTGATGCTAGAGTGCTGGTCAAGCCTTACAAGGAGAAGGGCAAAGTTCAGGACAAGTACAGGCATTTCTCACTTCTTGTTTCCTCTAATAGTTTTGTCATTAATTGCTCATCTAATTATGGTTTAGTTGATATATTAAGCTAATGGTCCTTGCATTCTATGTTTTCCAGGAAGCAACAAGTTGAAAGAGGAGATTTGTCACCCTGTGGCACTCCTACTGGTCTTGATGGTAGAGACCCATATGATCTCCAGCTAGGTAGCTTCTCACACAAGGATTACATGTAGTCAATCACATGATTTCTTTCTATGTTAGTAACTGAAGTGTTTGATTTATTTTTGTAGGAGCAAGGATGTTTTACAATTCTCAAGACATGTTGTGGAGGAGGAAGCTGGAGGAGCAAGCTGAGCTGCAGCAAGCACTTGAACTTCAAAGCCGAAGGCTAATGGGTCTGCAGCTTCTTGATGTCAAGAAGCATCATCACCGAGCTATTTCTTCTAGCAGTCCGATGCATTCTCCTACTCAGTCTCCCAACATGTTCAGCCAGAACCTCGTGCTTCCTTCATTTCATAGCAACCCGGAAGT
Source organism: Rubus idaeus (assembly GCA_030142095.1). Classification (NCBI taxonomy): domain Eukaryota; kingdom Viridiplantae; phylum Streptophyta; class Magnoliopsida; order Rosales; family Rosaceae; genus Rubus; species Rubus idaeus. The sequence continues at coordinate 8,194,496 of CM057971.1, forward strand.
TCCTCAAGGTAGTTTTTCTATATATAATGACCAACATGGCTTCATTCTTACTTATGGTAGCTAAATTTAAACTGTGCTCAAACCGCAGAGAACAACTGTTCAAGCCCCGCGCCACCTGTTTCTTCAGCTCTCTTGGCCGACCAGCAGCTTCAGGGGGCAGCAACTGTTGCTCTAGGTAAAGAATCAGCTGCCAACAGTGACGACAATGGGAGTGGCAAGGAGAGCCCCCATGATGATGATGTCAGTGGTTTGCTAGGAAGGTATGTTTTTTTTGCGTTAGTTTGAGATTTTGTGGCATTGATTCAAAATTGTTCACTAATGAATCTTCCTAATCGAATGCAGCTTGGAGCACAACCTCCCCGACAGCCCTTTTGCCTCTCCTACCAAAGGAGCCCGAGAATACATGTCTGCCTTCCCCGTCTTGTCTTCCGAGGCCAACGACCCATCCGACGCCTCAGCTACGACAGCTAACATTAACTTGGCGACTTCTCTACTTCCGGCAACCTCTACCCTGGACATGGCATCGTTCAAGTCTTTCAACTGCCAAATTCCTAGGTAACCCCAATTCACTTGTATAGATTTCTACCAAACAATGGCATGCACCGGCTTCCTGAATCTCAACTCCAATGGTTTGTGTTTGTGAATTCAGGTTGTCTTCAGGCCATGGAGCCATAGGGATGTATGCCGCGGGCACTGGCGGGCCGAAATGCCCGGTTGAAACTTCCTAAAGCTTTAATTGGTATAAAGTTACTTTCAAAGCTAGTGGTGATTATGTGTTGTATTAACATACAAAAATACCATAGTTTATGTGGTTAATCTGGCCTGTTTTTGTTTTTGCAGGGAGGGATCAACACAAGTTTCTAAGTATAACCAAACAAAACACCACCAAAATCTGTAGAAAAAGGAATCAAATCTCCATCAGCACCGCCATCGATCATCAATACCATACTACTTACTACCATACAAAATGCATACGTAAAAGGCAGTGAAGGAAGGAAGTGTGGGTCAGCCTCGTTTCCTCTTTCTTTGTTGTTGTTGTTGTACTACTAGTTTCGTCACATCTCAGTTTCTGTAGTTGAAGTTGAACCACAGGTTAAAAAGAGAGAGAGAAGAGACAAAAAAAAAAAATCACCAACACGGTCATAAACATGTTAGTTTCAACTTTTGGGGCACTGTAAAAGTTAATTGGTGTCACCCTATTCCCAACCAATGGTGTGCCCCAAATCTAGTGTAGTAGTCTCTCTGTGTTACTTAGTCACTGTGTTTTCCTAGTGTAATCAACTCTGTACAGCAGAAGAAGCAGAACCCAGAAGAAGCTTTAAAGCAGCTAAAGCTGAAGGAAAGAGGTAAAAAAGCAAGTGTAATTTTTGTATAACTACAAGGTTGATTCTTCATCTTCCCTCACCAACCCATAAAAGGGTAAGTTGAAGATAGCCTTCAGAGAGATCAGCCCCAGCTGTGTAGCAGTTGCGATATCGGGAAATTTTTTTTTCACCTTTATCATTTAATGTGGTTGCTGCAACTTGTACCCTTTGTTGTTTGTTCCAAACAGTAAGAAAAAAAAATGTAGGAAGGAAAAATCAGAAAGTAAAGAAGTGAGTTTTTTACTCTTATTGGCTCTCTCAAAGTCTCAGTTCCCCTTTATTTTTATTTTAGTATTTTCTTTTGTCTCTTTGTTAGAGACCACTTTTCATTTTTTTGTTCTGATGAAGAAAGAGACTACAGTAGGGGTGGGCCACAATGCACATTGTCACATGGAGGTTGCTGACGCGTAAAGTGGGCCCTACTCATTTATCTAATGACAGTTTTTTGAGTTGGGACCCACACGCGCCCAGAGACCCCACCCATGTGAGATGTAAAAAAAGTAGACTAGATGGTGATGTCCACCCACACGTATGACAAAAGTGCACGGATGAAAGAATCTTTTGGGCTCTGTGACCGCGTGTAAATTTTAATTTTTTTTATCTCTTTTCATTCAAAAAATTTCAGTCAGGGATATTTTTTACTGTTGGCGCCTCGGAGTTTGGAGCCAAAAGTACTGTGGGGTAATAATTAATGAATTTGCAGAGGGGGGTGGGAGTGAGGAACAGGCTGGCATTGATAACTACAAATCTATCTATTGCTGGTATTTGACTGTGACGCTTATGGGTTGGGTATGATTGGGTGAGGGTGAGAGCATGCAATCATGCGTGCATCCGTATCCAAGTGGTGGAGACATGGTCTTGTCCAAGGGAGGGAGGAGCCTAAATTGGCGTTCTTGAAAATGAATGATTAGGGAGGAGGGAGTGCCCTAATTGGTCTTTGATCAGATCCATTTTGATCAAGACGTTTTTGGGGAAATTCTATGCCTTCAACTGTCGTAGAATTAAAGTAGGTTAGGTTTGAAAATGACAAATATGGGAGCCCAAGAGATTAAGCAAATCTAAAGGGGAAAGAGTCCAACAACCTTTGGAGAATAGGCCAAAATCATCAAATTTTTAGGGTTTTAATATTTTTTTTTGTCCCCCGCAAAATCAAGAACAAGTGTTTAGCATGTGACGGAAAAAATGTTCATCCACATCAAACATAGGCGAAAAATGTGCGACAAACGAAAAGACTTCAGCACATCCTTATTGTAGTGCAATAATTTGTTGCACTTTAATATGTAATAATTTTGTGCAAATTTTTCTCGAAGACACTCAAATATATTTGATTTTTTCAAGTCGAAAACGGTACTTTCACTAAAGGTAAGAATCATATTTACTTGCATATTCCCTATACTTTTGGCCTTATGACACAGGCAATAGAATTATATGAACTAACGAGTAGACATATAGATAAGTACTTGAAGTTTTGAGAAAATTTGACAAAATGGGTAATTTTTTTATGACAAAGATTAGAGTATGGTCACATAAAATCATGTCAAATATTTAGGCCAACAAATTGCTCTAGTACTTTTGATGATTGTGCCGGAAGAGGATCCAAGGCTCTATTTTGGATGGTAGACTAGTCTATATATATAGAGCCCACTAATGCCCCTAGCAAGTAGCAAATAAGATTTAGGATAGATATGCTTGTGTCTTGTCTTGGGCGCACATGTTAATTAAACAGTGATGTTCAATTTGTCCTTCATTTTGTGCCTCATGTCAATATTACAAAACGAGTGGTCAGGATTTTACGTGCACTCAAATTGAAAGTGTAATCATCACTACTTGATTATTGAGTCATGGGTAAGGTTTGACCCGAATTGATATGGATTGGGCCATCTTTATTTTTAAGTCCAAATGTCTGGTTTATTTGGGCAAAAGAAAAAAAAGTTGAACATGAAGCCCATAGTTATGGGCCTCTAGATAGATGGCTCCCAAACCCTTTCCAAGTCTCCGAATCGATTTTTTTTTTCTGTTGATGTATCATTCTAAGGTTTTACCAATCTGTTGGTGCAAAAAATTTCCAAAAGACAAGTTCCTTACCATTCTAAGAACTGGAGCATCTTCAATGGTACTTTTTATTTTGCCGTCAAATATATCAAATATGATAGCTAAAAACTAAATTAGAAGTTATTTTTAGATAACCGTGACAATATTGTTCCGTAATTTTAAATATATAAATTATGTCATGTAATGCAGTAGGAGACACTTTGAAGCCGAGCCTAATGGAAGTCGCCATCCATAATACTTGAACCCAATCCAGCCATTGTTGAACTAGACCAGTGGGAGTGCAGCCAGATATCCGAGCACCACCCACCATGGTCGACCACGACAAAGCTTGCTGCTGTGCTATTGTTCAAGGCTAGAGAGGTACCACCACATCCACCCGCACTAGTGACAATCCAAATGAGAAAGAAACCAAGAAAGTAAATCCATGTAGAGGGAAGGTCGTGCAAATGTGCACAGTGAGACGGCCGGAGCCGACGGTTGCAGAGCGGCGGTTAGGGTTTTTAGGGTTTTATGAATAGGTGGGATATTTCCAAATGAAAGCTTTTGAGTTTGTTACAAAAAGCAAGATAACATGCATGTTTCTTAGGTACGTCTCCATTATTTTGAGAACCATAGCTAATTATTGCATTAAGGAAAGACTCAAATTTCGGGGACTGAGACTCATTCTTTTATCCCTATGTAGGTCTTGATCCAATGACTTAATTATGATTAATTAGTTGACTTAACAACTAAACCTAATTACTTGGAGCTAATAAGATCACGCTCACGAGACTAGTATGCCCTACCCTCCCTCTCTCTCTCTCTCTCTCTCTCTCTCTCTCTCTCTCTCTCTCTCTCTCTCTCTCTCTCTCTCTCTCTCTCTCTCTCTCTCTCTCTTCATATAAATACACTACACACAGCACATGAGCGTCTCTCTTCTCTCTCTCTGCTATAAAACATTCCCGCCATTCACGGCTAGGTTTGAACCTTTCCATACTCACTCCGATTGGATTCATTCACAGATCTCTCCGATTAACAGCTCAACCACACCGGAGAAGACAACGCAGTGATCGATCGACCGATCAGAAAGAAGAACCATGAGGGAGAGAATTGAGGAATACTTGAGAAAAAACTTCGACGTCGAACCCAAACGACCTTCCGACGACGCCTTGAGGCGGTGGAGAGAGGCCGTCTCCGTCGTCAAGAACCCTCGCCGCCGCTTCCGCATGGTCGCCGATCTCGCCAAGCGCGCCGAAGACGATAAAAAGCGCAAGAAACTCCAGGTTTCATCTCAATCTTGATCATCTATCGTGTCATCGATCCATTTTTCAGTCCTTAATTTGTTATCCGAAAAAAACTGAATTTTAATTGCTTTTCTCGATGGATCACATTGTCATTCTGTTTATGCGCACACACCAAAGTACGTGGTGGCCGTCAGAGTTTCAAATCTTTATGAAATGCATGTGAAGATAAGCTGTTTGATGTAGTGACTGAGAGAGACGATGTGTTGTTCATATTTTCAACGAATTAATCCAAGCGGTGTTCATGTATGCAATATCTATATCTAGATTTCTGAAAATGATCGAGTCTATTGCATAAAGTGTTTGCGTGCTCGAATTCTGTTACGAGAAAATTAAGATCAGTAATATGAGAGAAACAAAATGTTCTCCCTCTGTTTGTGGTGGGCTTAGGCGGCTGGGTCAAATCCATGACACAGTTTCTAGGTCGCCGGCGGTGGTGTTTGTTTGAAGTCCATTAAACGCGCCATGGGCTTACGCAGCTAGACTTGAGCTGCAAGTCTCTGTTGTAGGCTATGTGGGTCCCACCCTTAATCGGTGTTGCGGGTCCCATCTGATTAGAGGAGTGATTAGTGAGGTAATTAATTAGTGAATGTGGTCTAAAGTCTAAACAGTGTGAAAGTTTTAGATCAGATGTGTTCATTATAATCAGATTTAGCATTTTTGTGTTGTAGTGGTAATTGACTTTGCTTTTGCGCAACTCATATTTAATTTGTCTTTCTTCTTTTTGTCCCAGAAAAGGAGGGTCAAAAGTTTTGTACTACCAAATATGGTTTCTGTCTGTACTTCTGCTTAATTATATAGAATTTGAACTATTAATTCTGCAGTTTGATGCATTTATTTCACCAGTTATGTTTTGAATGTTACAAGAAAAAAACCTATTGGTTCGTTTTGATGATCTTTGACAAAGGGTCAGCCTCTTTATTACTGTTTATTAATTTACTTTATGAATATTTGCAATGGTTACATGGAGGTTACTAATGTGAGCTTAAATTAACAATTAAAACAAAAGGAATTTTTTTTTCCAACTTTCAAGAATGAAAGTGATACGTACCCAACAATGAAGAGGATTTTACATAGGCCAAAAATAGATTATCCTTGGTTCAAAGAATGTCTAGCTAGGTGATGGGGAGGGGAGGGAAGAGCGAGAGCCAAACTCTTGACGTAATTGTGGAGGTAAGTACTCTACCACTAACGTTATGACCCCATGTCTTGATTTAGATCATTTGATATGCAGCAGAAAATGACTTGGCTCTGTTGTGGGTTTAGGCTAATCCTGAACATTTTTAGTGGATGCTATCAAAATAAAAGAAAATTGGAACTGCCATACAAAGTGACTATTATTTTTGTTTTAGGTGTGCCAAATTTGAACAGAATTTATTATATCAAGGCATTAGTTTATGCATTCGCTCTAGAATAGTATATGTATTTTGTCCTTTCATTCCCAATTTTTAATTATTTTCTTCTGTTCGCTACATTATAATTTTGTTCTTTTGCCTTGTTTTGCATTATGATTGATGGTGTCAAATATAGGAATAAAAATCAAAAGAATGAAGGTTTTCTGCAGATAAAGTCAGAATCTTGGACTATAATGCCCAGTACATGCAGTTGTAAATGACTTGTGCGATGATAATCTTTTCAATTTCGTGTTCTGAATGCTGAGGAAACTCCTTTGTTATTTCAAGGGAAATATGCTATGTAGACAATTATGAATAGAAAGCATGTTATTTCAGTCCATGTAGTTGTAGATACATGAAAGGGGCTGTGGAAATAATAATCTTCTCAAATTTTGTGTTCCGAATGCTGAGGAACTTCTTTGTTATTTCAGTGGAAATATGCAATGAAGAAATTGTGAAAAGAAAGCATGAATTTTTCTATTTTTACTTTGAAAGGTCATATGTACGTCTCTGTTATCACGTAGTTTTAACCCCATTTATACGTTTCCACTGTTTTGGTGGAAACTGCATGGGTACATTGTCTTCTTTGCTTCTTACTTTTCCAATGGCCTCTAAATTGAACTATATGCCTGGGGGTAGGGTGGCTTGCTTTGTCCAAACAATAGGCCAGTATTCTAAACTATCCTTTGATTCTGTCAAGTGTCAAATTAAGGCTAGTCAAACATTCAAATTGACCTAAAAATTCAAGAATGCAAACTTATGATTATTTCAATGGTGACAAATTAATATCCTGAAAATGAAATTTTTGACTACATAATTTTTGCACCAAGGAAGTGTTCAAGTCAGGTCTGAAGACACTAGATGTATGCTTAGCAACGAATGCATGCTTCTTGTTTCTTTCACTCACCAATTCTGATCTCACTATGCTCCTATTGATTCTGTCCAGGAAAAGATACGAGTAGCTCTTTATGTGCAAAAAGCAGCATTGCAATTCATCGATGGTACTGATCGATCACATTTTTCTTGTTGTAAACTTCTTTGGTTAAACTTCGGGTTCCTTCTCAGCCATGCATTTTTTCTTATGTAACACAGCTGGTAAAGAAGTCGGATACAGTCTTTCCAAAGAAGTTAGAGATGCTGGTTTTGGCATTTCACCTGATGAGCTAGCATCCTTTGTCCGATCCCATGATACCAAGGGTTTGGAAGCACATGGAGGAGTGGCAGGACTAGCAGAAGATATTTCAATATCCTTGAAAGAAGGCGTTGTTTCAAGCAAGATACCTGTTAGGCAAAATATATATGGCCTCAACCGATTTGTGGAGAAACCTTCTAAAGGGTTTTGGATGTTTGTCTGGGAAGCCATACAAGATTTAACTCTAATCATCCTCATGGTTTCTGCTGTGGTCTCTATTGGTGTTGGAATTGCAACTGAAGGGTGGCCAAAGGGTATGTATGACGGCTTGGGAATAATATTTAGCATCTTGTTAGTTGTGATGGTCACTGCAATCAGTGACTACAAGCAATCTTTGCAATTTAAAGAACTAGATAAGGAGAAAAAAGATATAAAGATTCAGGTGACTAGAGATGGACGCAGACAGAAGGTCTCTATCTACGATTTGGTGGTTGGTGATATTGTTCATCTTTCCATTGGTGACCAAGTTCCAGCTGATGGTCTTTTCATATCAGGCCACAGCTTACAAATTGATGAATCAAGCTTGTCGGGCGAGAGTGAGCCAGTGGACATAAATCAAGAGAGACCTTTTATTCTTGCAGGAACTAAAGTGCAAGATGGCTCTGGTAAAATGCTCATTACATCCGTTGGTATGAGGACTGAATGGGGACGACTAATGGATACTCTGAGTGAAGGGGGAGACAATGAGACACCACTGCAGGTGAAACTCAATGGAGTTGCAACCATTATTGGAAAAATTGGTTTGGCTTTTGCAGGTCTCACATTTTTCGTTCTGGCTACAAGGTTCCTTGTTAACAAGGGAATGCACCATAGGATGACTGACTGGTCTATGAAAGATGCATCAGAGATTTTGAATTACTTTTCTACTGCAGTTATCATAATTGTTGTTGCAGTTCCTGAGGGTTTGCCTCTGGCAGTGACACTGAGTCTTGCCTTTGCAATGAAAAAACTAATGAGTGATAAGGCACTTGTGAGGCATCTTTCAGCATGCGAGACAATGGGCTCCGCTAATTGTATTTGCACAGATAAGACAGGAACCTTGACAACAAATCATATGGTGGTGAATAAGATATGGATCTGTGACGAAGCCAAGACTATAACAAGTGCTCAGAACAAAGATGTATTGAAGTCAGTTTCTGAAAAGGTTTATAACCTCCTTTTGCAGTCTATCTTTCTGAATACATCCTCAGAGGTAGTCAAAGGGGAAAATGGAAAAAATAGTGTTATAGGTACTCCAACAGAGACGGCTATAGTTGAATTTGGCATGCTTCTGGGAGGTGATTTTAAATCTTTTAGCGAGGAGTATAAGATACTTATGGTCGAACCATTCAATTCAATCAGAAAAAAGATGTCTGTTCAAGTGGCTCTTCCTGGTAGTGGTAGGTGTCGAGCATTCTGCAAAGGAGCATCAGAAATTATTTTAGGAATGTGTGACAAGGTTGTTAATACTGAAGGTGAAGCTGTGCCTTTGTCCGAGGAGCAGAGAAAGAATATATCAGATGTCATAATTGGTTTTGCTTGTGAAGCTTTAAGAACTCTATGCATAGCTTTCAAGGATATAGGTGACCCCTCTAGTGTAAAAAGTATTCCTGAAGATAGATATACATTAATAGCTGTTTTGGGAATTAAGGATCCTGTGCGCCCTGGGGTGAGGGAAGCTGTGAAGACTTGTTTAGATGCTGGGATTACCGTACGGATGGTCACTGGTGATAATATCAATACAGCTAAAGCCATAGCTAAAGAGTGTGGCATTTTAACAGAAGATGGTTTAGCTATAGAAGGGCCAGATTTCCGAAAAATGAGCCAACAAGAGATGGCAGAAATAATCCCAAAACTGCAGGTTTAGTTTTTCACTATTGCTGTAACAACTTTTTAAAATCTAAGGCTCCTTTTTTTTTAGCAAGGATAGTTCATAGATCAGGATAATTTCTGAAAAATGCTTTGTGCAGGTGATGGCTCGATCCTTGCCTTTGGACAAGCATACTTTAGTGAAGCAGTTGAGGAACGTGCATAGAGAAGTTGTGGCAGTAACTGGTGATGGTACTAATGATGCTCCTGCTTTGCACGAGGCAGACATCGGACTTGCTATGGGTATAGCAGGAACAGAGGTTTGTTACAGACCTCATCTACATTGTTTATTTAAACGTCTGCTTTTATGCAATGATCTCATATATCCAACGGTCGTACAAGTAAATTATTTTTACTTCTTATAAGGGGTCTTTGTAGTGAACTGTTCTTTCATGAATGTGTGCAAAAGAATAAGAAAGAAAAAGGTTTTCTTCTGCCTCCTCTATATCAAGTCAATATCATGAGTAACCATGTGTGTTTTACAGTTTTACTAGTCTGATAGAAAAGCTTCAATTTTGTTCTTCGATTCATATCTAGGCAGAAAAATTTAGCTGTTGCTGCAATTCATCAACAACGAATATGCTGATTTTCTGGTCTTCTTACTAAATTTTTAGTTTAAAGCACAAAGACTCATTCAGATAGATAAATTAAAGCTCCCTTTCATATGTTAGTATGTACTTGCAGTCATAAGTAGGGCATGCAGAAATTTTATCAGAGGAAACACTCTTTATTTAAATACTACAATTGGCTCAACATCTTCTACCTGTTTACAGGTTGCAAAAGAAAATGCTGATGTTATCATAATGGATGACAACTTTACAAGTATAGTGAATGTTGCTAGATGGGGTCGTTCGGTTTATATCAATATTCAAAAGTTTGTTCAGTTCCAGTTAACGGTTAACATTGTCGCTCTGATGCTCAATTTCATATCTGCATGCGTCTCAGGTTTGTTCATCCATGGAATTATAAACCTTTCATGCTACTTAAACTTAAACTATTACAGAAATCTTTTGGTCTTTAACTAATGCACATGAAATGGATTTTTGAAATAACATTCAGGATCGGCTCCTCTCACTGCTGTCCAGATGCTTTGGGTGAACTTGATTATGGATACTCTTGGTGCTTTGGCACTGGCTACAGAGCCACCACATGATGGCCTTATGAGAAGACCACCAGTTGGAAGGAATGTTAAATTCATCACAGGGATCATGTGGAGGAATATTATCGGTCAGAGTATCTATCAAATTGCTGTCCTTCTGGTTCTTAATTTTTGTGGGATACGGCTTTTAAAACTCACCGGTCCAGATGCAAATTCCACTCTCAAGACCTTCATATTCAACTGTTTTGTATTTTGCCAGGTACTGTCTACTGATCTTTTGTTTTCTCTTTGCTTGTCCCCAGTTAAATCATGATAGTTTCTAGTTAATAGTATCATTCTTTCATTCTTTTGCTTGTTATGTTTTACTCATAGTTGAGAAATAGAGAAGGGGAAAAAGGAATAGAAACCTACTTCTGTTATAAAATTTTCGCACTGAATGTTTTACCTTCCATAATAATCCAAACTTCCATGTCAGGTATTCAACGAGATTAACAGCCGTGATATGGAGAAAATCAATGTGTTCAGAGGCATGTTTAATAGTTATACTTTCATGATGGTGATGATCTGCACAGTAGTTTTCCAGATAGTAATCATTGAATTTTTGGGCACTTTTGCTCAAACTGTGCCGCTGAGCTGGAAGTTGTGGTTAGCAAGCGTCTTGATTGGAGCTGTAAGTTTACTGGTTGCCGTTGTCTTGAAGTGCATTCCTGTCTCGATAAGGAAACAAGCTGCTAGGGATCACGACAATATCCATGAACCTCTCCTCCGTGGCCCCGAGTTGGCATAAAGCCACTAGATGACTACTTCTGAGAGATCATTGTACAGAACCTTGGAAGCAATATCTTACAGTTCATGGCATGCTTACGTAACAAGTTTCTACACCAGTACACATTATCTTGGTTGTACTTTCCTTTCATTGATCTTTTTCATTTTTGGTGATGTTATTCGAATTTTATTGATAGCTGGGAACTGTATTTTTTTGGAGCAGTAATTTCCAGGATTTATCTTCGGGTTGACGTTTATACGTTGTGTACTTATTTTTCCATCTATTGAGTATCGAGGATGTTCCCTGTTAACCTTTAGATTTTTGGTCAGAAATGTGCATTATGTGTGTTGAACTATCCTTAGTGCAGGGTTTAGAGGAAGAGGGTTCATAAATAGCTTTAGTTATATATAGTGCATTCTTGATCTGATAATACTTTAAAATTGAAACATCCAATGATGAACTGGCTAAGTAATCAATAACATAGAGATCTTATACATTGTTTCCTAAACAGAAGGAGATCTGGTTGTCTTTCTAGGCCGTTCCTATCCCTTATACATTGTTCTTCCAATGCTGCAATCCTCTTGCAGCTTGTAGCAAGGTTTGCCTCATCTTGTCAAGCAGCATCTCGTACTCCATCTCCATCCCCATCTCCATGGCCTCCTCGGATTTGTATTCAACTATTCGTATTATAGAAAGAGCTTTAACAAGATGGCTGAATAACAGTGATGTAAACGATTTATACTTTCAATTGAAGAAAGAAGAATGTGTGCTTTAAGTAGATTGATTTCTAGATTTCTATTTATAATGAGGAAATTAATAGAAACATAACTAGACAACTTCCAAATTTGCATATATGAAACCCAACTGTAATAGCTTGTTGCTTAGTTACCTTCCAGTGAAGTAAGTTTTTCCTCATGATCATCACATCCAATCCTCAATTCGGCCCTCTTGGGAATTTATATTCTCATCATCATCAGCATGCAATTTCTTCTTACCCTTGACCTTGTCCAAACTTCCCATTTTGGAATCATAAGAACCAGGCAAAGACAGACATAAATCTAAGTTTATATTATTTCTCTTCTCTAGTACATTTCGAGATGGAGATGAAGTTGAAGACGAAGGAGTACTAGTAGCATCTTTGATTGCCGGTGGCGTTGTGCTAGAAGATGGAGAATTGGTGGAGGCAGGCAGCATTGCCTTGTATTTCCGGATAATGCGGTTGACTTGTATATGATCTTGAGGCCAAGTCGCTGCAGCTGTAGCTGGTTGAGAAGTACTAGTCTTCTTGTCAGCTGGCCGGAACATGACCACACAGACATCGATGCCGCAAAGTATGGCAAGCTCCTCTGCCTTCTTAAATATATTCTTCTTTCGATCTCGATACATCTTCTTACAAAATCTCTGATTGGGTAACAGCTCCATGTTTCCATGAGGAGGAGGAGGAGGAGGAGGAGCCATATATCTTCTAGCACTATGGCTAGTACCTTCAAGCTAGTTCGCGAAATTGCGCGTACCTTGTATATTGTTTTTGAGTAGTTGCTATAGTAGACTAGTAGTTCTTAGCTAGCTTCTTGCTCCCAATTCCTCTTTCTGAAAGAAATCTAATAATACAACAATGCAGTGTTGCATCCTGTGATTTATAGAGTAGAGATGGATGACCGTTTTGGGAAATTACCCGACTAAAAAGGGAATACGTGAATAGAAAATTGGAAACAATATTTTTCCTATTGCAAGTTGGAAACGTCAAAGGAAAAGTCATGCTGGTGGGGAGAATAAAATTCCTGGTTTCATCACTGTTCCAAGGGGAAAAAGTAGGAAAACGTCAAAGAAAATTCCCATTTTGCCCAAATAAAAGATGAAATTCTTATCTTTGCATAGCTAGGAATTAATTGTCCTTCCATTGAGAGCGACCAAGTCAACTACTGTAACACAACTTCAGAATCTAAAATGTAAATACAACAAAAGGGCCCTCTAACAGTCTTTACATTTTACACAAGCGAAAATCTAATTAGTCAGATATGATTATGAAAGTGTCATTATATAAGGGTCCAACAAAAGAGAATATTATCTGAGAGTCAAACTACGCCATCACACATTTAGATATCCTCTACTGTGGTGAACCACCAGCTTGCTTTTTGACAAATAGCTTGCCTACATCTTCTGTGACAACGTTGCTCCTGGACCCAAAGAGAAAAAAGTTGATGAGCAATACCCAACTTATTAAAAATAAGAAATATTATTCTGGCCAAAAAAGAAAAGAAAAAGGAGCTCAACAGTAGAACATATTAGTGAATCCTATGATTATAGAGCAGTAGAACATTATTCACATCGAGGATCCAAGAGGTTGTAAAAGAACTAGTGTGGAGGAAGTGAGGAACCAACTCTTTCGATCAATTAAATTGAGCGCAGATAGTTATTCTCACGTAAATAGAGTCCACTCCGACAAAGGATCACAACTGTTGTACAATCCTCTGCCACAACAGTCCATTCATAGAAGTCACAAGTATTATATATCTGGCACATGCTCCACATGTACAATTGGTTCTCTCTCGTATATAAATTCTACCCAGTGATTGGTGGGACTAGGGGAGTGCTTCAAGGGAGAAAAGAAATGTCTATTTGAAGTACTACTTTACCCTCAATTCATAATTTAAGATGGCCAAGGTTAATTTTTTTTCCTTTTAGTATGAAGACCCAGCACAGTAAGTTCACTCATTGGACTTATATAAATAATTCACTAAAACTGACCACATACTCAAATCTACTAATCTACATACGTCACAGCATCACCTATATGTACCGTAAGTACAGTAGAAGATCAAAAATCAAATCACCATTACCCAGATTTTGAAGTTGTGATGATCGGAAAATGCACCTACAGCTCAAATTTATGATTTGCATGTCATACAACACAAACACATGAACAATTCAGCCTTTATCTTAAAGTGCAGAATCCCCATTATGTCGTGCTGGTGTGCACATAACAGTCATACTCATGCTAGCCCAATTCTAAACACATCCAAGCAGTTCCAAGGCTACTATTTAATGTTACTGATTTATAACATCATTGCCAAATGACTGGGGTAAAGATGAGTTCTCTATCCTCACTATGTTTATGTGATTATGTTTTGGCTTCCCAAAAATGCATTTATCTATTTTTTTTCCAAGACAGAGAAGAACACCACTAATGTAATTAGAGTCCGTCGATTGTGATGTTCACATCCCTCTACAACCAAAGTATCCTGTGACTTCTTGTAGAACACTTGGGTTTCTATAACTACTAGATAAGTTATTTATAACTAACAAAACTAGCTTACAGTTGGACTACTTGCCACCACATGCATATATGTAACATAACAAGATATAGGCCCTGCCATAGAATAAGTTGACTCTGATATAGATAACTTTTACATATGATAAAGGGAAAATCATTTGGTACAGTGCAACTGCAACTTTGGATGTAAATTCAAGAAGTTAAAGGCTCACATTGCAAGTAATATGTACATGCATGCAAAAGAATGTGTGTGTATGTGCATGTGCAAACAATTCAACAAAAAAGCACACAACTCAGATACCAAATAAGTTATGGGATGTATTTCACTATTTCAAACATTAATAAACTGACCTTCCACTAAGCTGAGGTGGAACCAGCATACCACCAACTGTATCCGGAACATTCCTGGAATGGGGCAAGTTACCTCTTGGAACTTTACTGCGGGGAATAGGGGAAACAAATGACCCTGACTCTCTTTTGCGTGATGCACTGTCAGCACTTCCAGCTGAAACACGGGAAGAGTAGTTGTTACCACTCAACATATTGGGTGAGAACTCAGGAGAATCAAAGAGTTGTGAAGCATCGGGAAGTTTCTCGACTGAAAGAGCTGATGAATGGACAGTACTTTCAGGCCGCTGATATGATGAAACAACAGATCTATTACACAGGAAAAAAGTACCAAATTAAATGCAACCCAAGGGAGAGACTTATCTAAATCATTCTGACTACTTTCCTGCTCTGAAAAATTTCTATATATGAACAGCACAGAAAAAGAAAAGAAACAGCCCTCTTTTAGCATCCAAGAAAATGGAAGCCAGACTCATCTTTTACAAGTTTCATCCGTGATAGAAAGCCAAAAGATTAATTAAGTATTCTGAGTCTCGATGTCATTATCCATCTATCTACGAAAACAGGATAACTCTATCAAGGTTAATAGGCAGAATCTCTTAATATGAGCCCTAGATCAACAGCTAGCACCCCTAATCCTTGGGCACGTGCAATCCGAATCCGATTGTTAAGCAAATACCAGGTACTTGTGAAGGAAAATCACCTGACAATGGCCACAGTAAAACACCGCACTAAGATGGTTAGCGCGGTGTTTTACTGCCATATATACTTCCATCTAACACTATCAGTAGGTTATTTCCATGGTTCTTGGAGAAAATGTGACTATGATGTGTATGAAATATTAAGTAACCCAAAAAACCCTCATAATTTAACTGAAAAAAAAAAAAACTAAGCTAATGACAATATGCTTCTTCCAGAAAACCCTGTACCCAACTTGTTTAGAGCTAAAATATGCACAAAATTAGAGCATTCCACCAAATACTACAGAGTTTTCCATAAATTAAACTTTTTGAACCTTTTCCCAATTTCCTCTATTATTGTCCCAAATTAAAACAATGCAAATATTCTGAAGGAGAATCAGAAAACATTTCATGTTTATAAAGAAAGAACAGAAGTTTACAAAATTAAAAACCGAAATTCATTGGAAGAAGGATGAATTACTGGGTCTGAGGACGAGTCGGAGGCTGGGGATCATCATCCATGGGTACTAGTGCTGGCTCGTTTTCCTTATTTTCTCTATTTTCCTCCTCTGAAACGTCGTCGTCTGAAGATGCGTAGTCCACCAGTGACATCTTCGCTTTCACAGTTTCACTCTTCTAAACTCTTCCCGTATGCCTCTGCCCTCTGCCCTCACTGCTGTGTCTTTCCTAATCTCTAAAGACGTGCTTTGCCCCTTTTTTATAACCTCTATTTTTGTTCTTAGATTTTTTTTGTTTTTGTTTTAACGAAATGTAAATTGTAAGTAATAGAATAAAATTATACATGATAAAGGGCTTTGAGGTTAGTCAAAGTGTTGAGTGAAAGCAGAGAATTGGAAAATAATTAGACTAGGTTAGGAGTTTGATCTTCTCCAAAAGTGTGATAGAAAATGTGATTCTAATTTTATCATAAGAAACCTATAATAAATAAGTTTTTTCCCAATTTGTTGCCAAAGTTCTTTTAATTGTTTAATTCATTGAATTCAAGAGTTCTATAAATAAAATTTTATTACATTTAAAATATTTAAAAAATATTTATTTTGAAAAATCTATAGCGTCGTCGCTAAACGTGTTCTTAAATTTTAATTTGATGAAATAAAAAAAACACTTTTGATGCTCGTAAAGTCTCGCATTATGTTTCATTAAGTCCGTAAATACTTTTAGACACTTGTTCAAATTAGTCTTGAGACTTTCAAAGATTATAAAATTCAAGGAAATCATGTGCTATAATAAGGAAGTTTTCCTCAATTAGCACAATTCACGAAATAAGGTGAATGTGTTGCTAATTTTTTATTATTATTTAATTCATTAAGCCCTTGAGCCTTAAAAACAAAATATTTTTACATTAATTCAAATTAAAAAAAAAAATTTATTTTGAGTACACCAATAGCGATGAACTACTCGTGTTCCTAACTTTTATTAAATTTTAATTTGATGAAATAAAAAGAAGCACTTCTGGTGCTTGTAAAGTATCACATTGTGTTTCATTAAACCTCTAAAATACTTTTGAACACATATACAAACTGGTGATGAGAATTTCAAAGATATCATATTTCAAGGAAATCGTGTGCTACATTTATATTGAACACACGATTTCTAATTTTTTATATATTATTTATCACAGGTGTTTCTAATTTTTTTTGTTACTAAAGTACACGATTTCTTTGGAAAATAGCGTGGTCGAGAATTCCGAGATAGATTTGAACCGGTGTCATAATGTAATTGAGAAATGCACCAAAAGCGAGCACCATATCTTACAAGCAATGGAACTACTTGTTTATTTATTTTGACAAGTTAAAATAAATTAAAAATTAAAAATGCTAAGACACCATTTCCGCGACGAATACTTCATAGGCAAAAGTAGTTCCAAATTAATTATTATTTTTAACTTACAAAAAAGGGGAAAGATTTTCTTTGTGTGCTCGATCTCGTAACCAACACAAATAAACTTTGGTAACATATTGATCATTGAAATTGAATTTCCGAATGGTTCCAGTGAAAGGTGCTAAAATGGAGAAAAATTCATTATTAGAGCACACGATTTCTTTACATAACGACATCTTCAAGAATTTCAAGGTGGGTTTGAATAAGTGTTAGAAAGTATTATAGAAACGTACCACAAGAAGTTCCAAATTAATTATGTTATTTAAATTACAAAAAATGGGGAAATATTTTCTTCTTGGACTTGATCTCGTAACCAACACAAATAAACTTTGCTAACACATTGATCACTGAAATTGGATTTTCATATTGATCAGGGGTGAATGGCGCAAAATTGGGGAAAGATTCCTTTCTAGAGCACATGATTTCTTTGCAAAACGGCATCTTCGAGAATTCGGAGGTAGGTTTGAACAGGTGTCAGAATAATTGAGAAATGCACCAAAACCAAGCGCAATATCAATCTTACTAGCAATGGAACTAATTTATTTATTTATTTTGACAAGTTGAAATAAAAATAATAATTTAAAAAAGGTAGGAATATTTTTAGTGACGTATACGCCGTCCGCACAAGTTGTTCCAAATTATTATTTTTTAAAATACAAAAAATGGGAACACATTTTCTTCTTTTGCTCAATCTCGTACAAATGCATTGCAAATTTGCATCCCTAATCACAACAAGACCCTTCCCCTTCATTATGGCAGTATTCACTCAGATTTACCTATATGGGGTTTGTGAGGATCTCACAAGCAGAGAGATATCTACTTTGGAAGCGATGTAAACGAATAATAACTTCTCATAATCTCATCGATCAATACTGTTATATAGATGAGCAAGAAATTCAATCACAAGTACACAAAACCCTGCCACACACAAGTTAGTTGTCTCATTTCAATTGCATTTCAAATCCCATTACAGAAGTTACCACACAAATAACAATCAGTAACACATAAGGGAAACAGAAGTGTCTTGGAATTGAAAAATAACCGTACGTACTTAAGTAACATAGGATAGTCCTATACTCAAAACACACAAGTTACTGCTCCAATCACATCAGCATTTTAAAAGAGTTTTGCAACTGCAGTGGAACTAGCTTCAATCTATGACATTAGGACCTGTGAGTACCACATCACACCCCTCAACTCTAAAGATGTGAACCTTCGCATATCGCTTCACAAACTCAAAAACAATGGTGTCCCCTTCCTTAATCTGGTTCGCCTTCGAACAACTACGCCAGCCTTTGTTCATGAGTAAACGGCCATCTTGCATGACATTAAGTTTAGCATCCCATGATCTGTTTTGTGGATCACGAAGCTCTATAGTCTGCTTGCTTGTAAGACCCTTAGCCCTGGCTAATATTATTGGAATGCTCTACAATTTGGAACATCATTGATATCAGGGGATAAAACATAAGAAAGAAATACTGATTGTTACAGAAGAAATCAAAATAAATAAAAGCAAACTCATGCTGACAAGTGATAAAACTTTCAAGAACAACTTCTGATTCATAAGTGGTGGAACATTAATATTCACTCAAATGATTCAAAAAATTTGTATAACGCATTCAATTCAAAAGTTACTTTTACTATTTCTCAATCATATCAAGGAGAAGGCTTTTAGAGACACAATTAGCTTATTCATTGCGTATGATCGACCACGTATTACTTACCAGCTGGTACAGTCTGTGATTCTCCATAGTTCTCTTAAAGCATGAATGCTTTGATTTGAACTCAATGATACGTGTCTCCCCAGGCATAATGTAATCCCCTATACAGAAATTGAAACACATTTCAGCAGAATATATGAGAAATTACTTGGCAAATAAAAAAAAACGTGGTTGTAGTCTTGTGAGAAGTAAAGCATAGTATAACTTACAACTTCCTCCAGCGAGATTGCCACTTCTCTCTGTCTTGGCTGCTTCCAACTCCATTTCACATGCACTTTTCTCATAGATTGTAACCTTGAATCTTGATTTGCCATCATAATTGAAAACCAGAAAGTCTCCTTCGTCCAGAAAATGATCCTTCACAAATTTCTTCCAACCTTTATGGAAGAAAAGATTGTTATCTTTCTCTTCCAATTCTACATCCCAGCATTTTCCATTAGGGCCTTTAAGTTTGCAAAGTGCTGGTCCATAGAAATGGTTGACAAAATCTGTGGGTATTTTCTACAAAATATAATTGCTTCTCAGAAAACATTAATGTGTTCAATCAAGTCTTACATCAATATATCTAAACAAGATTTTCAACAACAAGAATTCAAATTGTATTACAACACAGAGCATCGGTCAAAGACTATAATTGAACACTTGGAAATAATTCAAGACAAGTCTTTTAAAGCTTTCCAAGTAACCACTAATCGTTGACTCATGGAGCAAAGGAGGTGATAAGGTCGTGTCGGAAATGCCTCTTTTGTTAGAATTAAATGAACATATATGCCATCAGTTATCTAAAGCACAACAACTACTATGTACTTAGCAGAATAAGTAATTAAATAGAGACCAAATATAATTCCTAGCATTGTAATGTTTATCTACGAAGTTCTGGATTGATAAAGATAATGAACTTGATAATTACTTATCTATTGAGTTAATAAAGAGATGAGAACCAGTCTAAAGAAATGGATTGAACTAAGTCTCCTTTATGGGATGGAGTCTTGGTGAATCCATCAGTATAAGTAAAGGGTCCTTGTGAACACTTTTGGTACTGTATAACCTTTACTTCTGCTCATGTTTAATTATGCTTGTTATGTATCGATGATTTTTGTGATTACATTTTATCATGTTCAGTTTGTATAACATCTTTGCCCTGAGATTTATGTAATTAATTCACCCATAATCAGTGAATTGATGATTAACACTATTTTTGCCAGGACACCTGCTACTACAGAAGAAAGATTTGGACTCATGATACATATGTAACTTATTATAGACTTGATGTATTACACTAGAAAGATATGGACTCGTGATTCACTGTCTATTACATTCATATAAATTAAATGAAAATTACACACTCATGACTGTTGGAAATATCTTGAAAACCGAAAAACAAGGTCAAAGATGTTACCAGTTTCTCAGAGAAATGACCACCAACTAGGACCTGGAAAAAGGCTGGCACTTGTACTGAACTAGCCATTTGAAGTTGTTACCTGCTGACATTTTAGATTCAGCTCCATATGCTTCAAAAAGCTTTTAATTAGTTTTTAGGTACAAAGGCAAAAAAATACATATAATGAAACTCAAGGGTATCTTTGTGAGTGCAAATAGATAGTGAGCTAGATACCTTCCTCTCAAAGGTTCAACTTTTTTTGCAGTAACAGATAATATGTTTGGATGCAGTTGCTTTTTATGCTAATGCTAATTCATAAATTTTAGATTTGGGTGAATAAAAGTATAAAATAGACACAATAAGGGTGCAATGATTTTTTACATAGCTAGGATTTTGAAATTAAGCCCGGTGATTTATAGGCTCAACTCTTTCACATTCAGTCACAGATAACTTTTTTTTGCTAGAAATAAAGGTATAAACTTGGCAAGAAACAGAACCAGATTGGATCAACAAAAGGGGCACAGTAAACTGAAGAGAAAAAAGAAAGAAAGAAAAAAAACTAACCTTCAGGCTTCAAGAAGAACAGGAATTGCAGAACTCTCTCAACTGTAAAATCTGAAAGCATTATAATTAGAACCTGTAATTAGTTTATGCAAGTTCCAAGAAAGAGAGAGAGAGAGAGAGAGAGAGAGAAAGTAAAGTAAAGTAGGATTTGAACCTGAGGCAGCAGCAGAAGTAATTGAGGGGAATGCCTTAAAGCTCCAGAAGAGATAAATAATTCGGTGTCGTTTGTGTTCAAGTTTAGAGCAGTCTGAGTCCTGAGCTGAGTTGACTGCTCGGTTTCTATTTCTGTGGCCTGTGAGCTCTGAAGTCATCGTCTTTACTGTATTGTTTGCCTCTTCTTGTGTAAAAAGTTGCAGCCTGGACAAAGCAGTGACCTCTAATTTTCTGATCTGATATCAAACAAGGAGGCCATTGGGGAGGGAAATTATTATACAGCATTTTGAAAATGAGATTTTTGTTGTAGAATATTGAAAAGTAAAGCGAGAGAGTAAATAGCACAGGAATAAAGATATCTTTATTGATGAATAGGTGCCTCTTTATATAGAGGAATACAAGATACAATCCATAATGAAAAAGGATTCCTACTCAATACATTCCTTATGCAATCCTAACTAGATTCTCCTAGGTTGACAAGCACACACAAAACGGGTATCCTTCAACAATTTTTTTATTATTAAAGAATATATAAGATTGACTTAGCCTAGCAAAAAGAATAAGATTGTAAATGATTGAGAAAAAAGTAAGGACTTTTAATAGGATGGTCCCCTCCTCAAAATAATAATATAAAGCTATATTTTGATGAGTCTATCACTCAAGCCGGTAAAACAACAATAGGTTTTTGTCATTAGAAATAGTCATGGTTTTATCCTTGTAGCAGGATCCATTCCAATTGGTTATGCTTCTATTCTTCAGGCTGAAGCCTTAGAGCCTTGGGACTATGCCATGGGTTGATATGGGCAAAGAGACTTCGTCTAAATAATATCCAAGTTGAAGGTGACTCCAATCTTATTATCAAGATGATCACCGGTCAATATCAGATTCCTTGGAGAGTCTCTTCCATTATCCAAGATATTAATCATGTAAGCGCAAACTTCAACATCATCAATTTTCACCACTGCTTTTAGGAGGCAAATATGGTAGCTGATCATTTGTCTTTCTTTGGTCATAAGCTCCATCACAATAGTGTTTGGTTTCATCATTTTCCTATGTGTATCTCTCAGGGTTTTATGTTTGATACTATGATGTATAAGATCTCTCGTGCATCTTCTATTTAATGTTTTCTTTCATAAAAAAAAAATTAACCTACTGCCATTTCGATACATAAAAAATAGATCAATTTCTTACAATCGTAGCCTAGCTTAAGATCAGGCCTAGCTAGTATAGCTAGCAATACATAGTCATTCTACTTTTGATTTGATGAGAGACAAGGCCCAATCGTTTCGTGGATCTTGAATTGTTAAAGCTATTAACTTCGGAGTCCTTCTTGGCTGTCTTCACCTTGTTGTATCCCCACTCACAATTTCTTAACCTCTGATTCGCTTGTCCGAAACGAATATGGAAATCTGATCTCCAGGTTAGGATCTTTGTTCTTTGATTTGATTATTATCTCTGTTCTCTGATTTGATTATTACATCTATGTTATTTGTTCTCTGATTTGATTTGATTATCAAGATTCTTCATTTTATAAGCTTACTTTTATCTATCATGTTTGATTTGATTATTATCTCTGTTCTCACCCTTTGTGTTACGATTCATGTCACTTTGCTGATTCGTTTACTTCCAGGATATAGAAATATATCGTTTGCACTAGCTTTGTTTGGTTAGTAGCATAGTTGAACTAGGTCAGTAGCATAGTTGAATTAGGTCAGTAGATTTGTTGAATTAGGTCAGTAACATTGCAGTAGAATCTCCAATTAGCAGTTCTTCTGATTGCTTTTAACATTGCAGTAACATTGTTGTTTCTGATTACTTGTAGTCTGCAAAATGAGTCAAAAACAGTACAGAGTAAACCTCATTGCATTCCATTCAAAGATGCGTAAATACCAAAACGTAGTTAGTGAGGACACTATTATGAAGCTCACATATTCTCCATTTTAGAATATGATCAAAGTGTTTATGCTGGAAATCTTGACAGGGAATGAATGCAGAAAATCAGAAGAGGATATTACTAGGATGGTCAGAGCCTATAATGTTGAAAAGAAAGAGTTTGTGTTTGGAGAAAAAGTGAGGAGAATAAGTGTAGAAGAAGTAGCTAGATGTTTTGGACTAAGAAATAATGGGATAACATTTTATCTAACTAAATGCCAGGGAAAGCCAGAGAAGAATGCATTCATTGACAAATTCTTTGGAAAATCAAGTAAAGTGACAAAGTGACAAAGCTTATGGTTGAAGAGGCCCTAGGAGAATCTCTGAAGAATCCGGAAAAACAGAACTCAACATAAGTTTCATGCCTTATCATCATGTGTCTCTTCATTACTTTCTTGTTCTGCACACCTGGTTACACAATGTCCTGGAAGTTGGTGACCATTTGCACAGACTTGAGGCATATACGAAGCTATTCATGGGTAAGCTTGATTCTGGACCACCTCCATCTTGGATTGAAGAAGAAGAAGAAGAAGAGCGATGACAAAGATGTGGCTTTGTCTGGTTGTTTACTACTAATGATGGTAAGTTGACTCTACTTAGCTTCTTCCACAAGTTTAGTAGCTTTCTTTCACTATATCAGTAGCTTCTGTCATTAGTTTAGTAGCTTTATTTCACTAGGTCAGTAGCTCTTTGTCTGGTTATATAACTAGGTCAGTAACTCTTCTGTCTAGCTAGTTCAAACTCGTAATTAATGCTTATATTGTAATGAAACAGTATTGGTTAGCTGAGAAGACAAATATCGGTGGAAGAATCGAAAGACATCAAACCGTTATGGAGCCAACATTCATGTGCTGGTCACTTATAAAAAATCAAATAAACCTAAGTTTTCTTTATGTAACAATTGGTGATGTTTGAACGGAAAACCCAAAATCTAGAAGTTCCAACTACAGTTGCAGCTACATTACAGGAGATTAAAGATACTTTGGAACAGATAAAAGGAAAAAACCCAAAGAGAACAATAGAAGTAGAAGTTCAACAAAACACTGAAGATGAAGACATAAATGATGAAGACTTTGAAACTCCTACGTTTGGAGACTGGGTAATAATCTCATCCATTCACAAATTATTTAACGAGTAATGGATTACAATGTTTGCATTAGGTTTGTTGAACTAGCTCAGTAACTTTGTTGAACTATGTCAGTAGCTTTGCAACATTATAGGCTCTGACCATCCTAGTAATATCCTCTTTTGATTTTCTGCATTCATTCTCCATCAAGATTTCCAGCATAAACACTTTGATCATATTCTAAAATGGAGAATATGTGAGCTTCATAATAATGTCCTCACTAACTACGTTTTGGTATTTACACATCTTTGAATGGAATGCAATGAGGTTTACTCTGTACTGTTGTTGACTCATTTTGCAAACTACAAGTAATCAGAAACAACAATGTTACTGCAATGTTAAAAGCAATCAGAAAAACTGGTAATTGGAGATTCTACTGCAATGTTACTGACCTAGTTCAACAAATCTACTGACCTAGTTCAACAAGTCTACTGACCTAGTTCAACTATGCTACTGACCAAAAAAGCTAGTGCAAACGATATATTTCTATATCCTGGAAGTAAAAGCATCAGCAAAGTGACATGAATCGTAACACAAAGGGTGAGAACAGAGATAATAATCAAATCAAACATGACTGATAAAAGTAAGCTTATAAAGTGATGAATCTGGATAATCAAATCAGAGAACAGAAAACATAGATGTAATAATCAAATTAGAGAACAAAGATAATAATCAAATCAAAGAACAAAGATCCTAACCTGGAGATCAGATTTCCAGATTCAACGGTTTCGAACAAGCGGATCAAAGGTTAAGAATCTGTGAGTGGGGATACAACAAGGCGAAGACACAGCCAAGAAGAACTCTGACGTCAATAGCTTTAACTATTCGAGATCCTCGAGATCCACGAAACGATTGAGCCTTGTCTCTCATCAAATCGATCTCTTCAATTTGGTTTTCAATGGTTTTTGTGAGAGAGAGCGAGAGAGAGGGAGAGAGAGATTGGGAAATTGTAAAAAATCAGAGTAAATGGGATTCAGTGGCATGAATCATAATTTTGGTAAATTGTTAATGTCAAATACAAAGGTTCAATCACGGGATAATTGGGGACTCTTCCAAGGCTCTTTTTTTTTTTTTTTCAAGTTTGGGATCCAAGCTAATTCATGTGAATGTCCAACGGAAATTTGTAGACTACCGTAATTGGTTTCTGATCAAACTACAGCTCAAGTAGACAACAATGATCTTGAATTCCCATCTATAGATCCAAAAATGCAATATTTTTGCAGTACAAATTGTCGAGTGATAGACATAACGAACACCACCAATACTTTTGCTTCTCCATGTGTTGTATCTCAGCCGAAACAACTTCTCCGTAAGCATTCCACAGGAAATATCCGACCTTTAAGTTGCAGGAATTGGATATTTCCATCGATCATTTCTCTGGAAATATCCCAGTCGTTGGCAGCCCTTACTTTCTTGAAATCTTTCAATGCCATTAAGTATAATGATTTTGAAGGACCAGATACCATTAAGTGCTCAGATTGTCAGATACAAAGCATTTGAGGGGAACCCAAAACTTTGTGGTGTACCAGTTAATGGCATTGATGCAGATAAGAAGAGCCAAAATGTGAAAAATGGGCGACAAATTCAATGGTTTCATTTGTCTGTTGCACTTGGGTTCATGATATCCGGAAACCAGAGCAACAAATTAACCAAATGGAATAGATGTGCGTAGTGTAGACATTTTTTTTTCCTTCAGATATTGAATTGTACGAGATTAAAGACATGAATTTTCAAAAATGTGGGATGTGTATTAAACAATTTAAGATGCGTATATTAGAATATAGGTTGGATGCTCACAGAACTTTGTTATTATTTCAGTAGAAAGATGCAGAGTGACAATTCTGAATAGTAAGTGATGTCTGCTATTTCTATTCTCAAAGTGTCTGGAACTCTGGAAGTGATGCCTTGCAATGTAATTAAGATCTACAACAGTACAATACACAACTCAAGAAACCATAGCCAAAGCATTCTCCTGATACACTCACCCGAACAAGAATGCTATTTTGATTATATGCCAAGACTTCTTGCCACTTGCTCGAGAACTAACAAACTTACATGACAGAGGAAGTGAAGTTCCATATCAGAGCTGCTGCTTACCGAGAAGAAATGGTCTGTAAAAAGCATGGGTTTGTGCAATCTCAATACGCTCCCGAGGGTCGTGCATGGTCTCATCCCTTAAAGCTTCAAGAATAGCCTGAGGTGGGAACTCCCTAAAAATTCACATAATCAGACAGAGCTCAATTACACTTCTAAAATAACATTAATTAACATCATGACAGAGCAATTACTACCGTAATTTAAATCGATTTGATCAAAATGCAATCGACACTACGTGAGTTGGAAGATAATGACTTAACTCAGACTCGAGTGACATTCTTTCACTTTGAAAATAGAAAATCAAATACCTTTTTATAAGTATACTATATAAAATCCTCAAGATAGGACAAAGCTGAACAGGAGCAACACGCCTGTCTTCTTCAGGATGTTTGATACTTAAAGAGGCCTGACTAAGCAGCTCAAAAAATGCTTTCACAGCAGAGACTCCCTGAAAGACAGAAAAGGAATATCATCCACAGATGGAGTTGGTCTCTCTGCTAAATCCAAATGATTATGGTCTTCTAATCAAGCGTCTAATCTCACTTTATTGCAAAAAGAGATGATCATTCCACAAATCCTTTCACAAAAAGAGAAGGCAGTCACTTGATAGAACAGCATGCAGACACGTAGTTCAAAAGTAGTACAAAGGGTAGGAAGGAACCAAACTAGTAAGATAATTAAAGAGTAGATTGGTCATTGCCAAAACATAAGAACCGAACTGCAAGCGACATAGCTTTTCTATATTAAGAATGCAACTATAAAACAGTTCAAAAAATGGATCATAGGGGCACTAAATAGAGGAACAAAGATATCAACTTCCATTCATCCTGTATGATCCTTCATTCTATAATTATACCCAGCTTTAACTTTCCAACAACGGAGTCAGCAAGGCCCAATAAACAATGAAAATATATAGTTGAAGCTCCATAATATATTCTTGCCAAAGAGGATACACAATATATGTTTCCCCAAACCTTTGAATATTTATAGCACGTAAGTTCGAGCAGCCATCAGGAAACAGGATAGTTATTTTCCATAATTATAATTTTGCAATCACTCGTCATTAAAACGTAATCACTGCAAAGATCGGGTACCCTCACTTTATTTTGTCTTATTTTTATATCCAGAAATCCTGAAAACCCACTTTGCAGGGCTCAAAACTGCCGAACCCTACCATCTTTGGGCGGCAGGAAACTCTAGCAAATAGCTAGGTAGGTTTGAACCCTCTCATGGGAGCAAACCATGGGCAGAGGACCATTCCTATAGCCCCTCACTGGCAGGCTTCACATATTATTCAAGTTATGTTCCCAAGTCAAATCCCTGACTTCTTTAAAAAAATAAAATGGTCTAATTCAAAGAATTTGTAAGTATTTAATACCCCTTCCCGGTCTCTCCCTTCTTCAACTCCATTTGGAGCCCAATCACTTCCAGTATAATTCTAAATGAGCTAATGGTTGTTGCTTTGCCACTATTTAATGTGTTCGAGATCCATACCTGAATCATACCCTTCCCCTTGATGCTATCACCCATTTCAAGACTTAACTCCCCCTTAGCCAGCTTTTGTCCATACCATGCATTACGACCTTTCAACAGAGTTACATACGTGTCAGCCAACAAAGGCCCTGCCAGCTTCTCTGGTTCTTCTGCCAATAAATGAGTGATAAATATCATCTCTGATGTACAATGTGCAAAGTATACTGATTTGCTGGTGGCGCTCTCATTGGTTAACCCAGCTACCATTCCTGTTGAGTCATAATTCAAAATTTAATGTACAGATTGAGCCATCAATTACATTTCTTAGAAATGATACATCAATAATCAAAGTACTAAGGTCCCATAAACAAAGGATAACAACACAGAACTAGCACATGAAAGAAACATCCCAAGATAACATAAGGAAGGACAATACAACTCCATAGGATGATAACTGATACATACCAGTTACCAACCATTATTTGAATATTCAGTCCTGAAACTTTTGAATGTGTGAGACTTCCTGAATCGTTCTTTCAAATTCATAAGAGTACTTAAGCATGAAGCGGACTGCCCTTTCAAATGGATGATTGGCATACCTCTTACACATTAAGTACACATATATGAAAGAGTGCCATTCAGAAGAGCTCCTAAATTCTAATATAATCATGCTCAATTTAGGAGGACGTATAGTTCAACGGAGTTCATTTTGGAGAAGAGAATCCATGTTGTGGTTAATCTTTAACAATAAAAAGCCAAACAAGCTTTGTTGTAGCATCCTCTAAGTTGAAGAGTATCAAACAGCTTTTCAATTTAATTTTATGAGATATGGAGATGAGCATGTCCTTTCCATAAGGGTTTACATAACACTGAGCTTGTTGTATTTAGAAGAAAATGTGGACATAATTCAAAAAACCCCACCACATCTGTAAAAGTGTATGATTTGGTTACACTTCGTTGAAACTAGCTAATTTTCTATGTAGAAGCTTCATCTTCCAAAAGTTAATTTAAGTCCACTTGTATTTCATCTCTGCCAAAAGCTAAGGAAAATACGATACTACACTCCATAGTTTGCAATCCCTTCGCCACATCACATGTAGCCTTTTTCCAGTTCTCAATTCATGAAAATTATAGCATCTAAGACTGTGACTCACTCTAGTATTTGTTAATTGCACAGCAAGTAAGAAAGGTATTTGTACACTGAAAGCAGCAAGAGATGTAACCTCTTACATCATAATATAGGATTTATATAAAATATCCGTGTTGTATATTTAAAAGAAGCTGACCCCCATGTTTTTCTCTCCTAACCTTATAGTCATGTTCAGGTTCTACTAAGTTATGAGATTGAATCTTACCAGCTCCAATAGCATAGACATTCTTTAAGCCACCCATAACTTCATGTGTAACAAGGTCACCATTGTCCCACACAATAAAGTGTGGCTGCCTCAAAAACTTAGCCAACGGCTTTCTCCATTTTTCAGCTCCACATATCCGAGCATTAGCATATTCATTGTTGTATATCTCTGAGGCAATGTTGGGTCCTCCAAGGTAGAGAATGTTCTCAAGAGGGGCACCAGCTGAAAAGAACAGTACAAATTAGATAAAGAATTTCCAAAGTAACTAATTGATAGAAGATGTTCCCTAAACATACATGCATTCCCTGCATTATGAACCAATGTAATAGTATACGTTAAAACAATAAAGGTCACTCTTATAATCAGAAGAAGAAACCAACTAAAAGTGTGAAGATCATCAACTTAAGAGGAGGTGGGGGTGGGCCGAACAGCAGAAGTAGAAGCACGCTAAAAGTTTTTCCATATTTAACAACAGTCGCAAAATTATAAAACAAAGCAAGTAACTAAATCTACACCAAAAAGCACCCCAAATGTTGAAACAGATAAAAGACAAAAGATGAAGAATTTGCCAATAAAAAAATGATTCTCAGAACCTTCTATACCAGTCCATTGGCCTTACAAAATACTAACTATTCAAGCAAAATATGGAATCTTCCTTACTTGCTCGCTGGATCATTTGAGTGGGAGTAAGTATGCGTGGTTCAGGCTCCAATTCAGCTTCAACACCTTTTGAAAGAGAAATTATGATTGGCATTGTTTTTCTATCTCTCCAATACCTACTAATTTCTTCAAACACCACACGAGTTTCTGTTGATGGCAGCCCATTCACTACAATATCAGCATCCCACACAGCCTCCTGCAAATTGGTGACAACCTTCAAAGGGCAAAGAGGGGTGTCAATCATATTCAGACAGAATCCGTCTCTCAATATCTCATCCGCAAAAAGCGTCCGATCACCTAACCTCGCCTCAACATACTTCAAGTAGGCACACCGCCTAATCAGTCTCCTCAACACATCTTCCCTTGAATTGATCACTTCAAATAAGTGTTCTGCTGTGGCTCTATCCACAGCTCTTCCAGCTCTTCTCCATATTCTTACCAGGACCTTCTCTCTTAGGTGTCCATAAGTATCTTGCAACATAGCAACAAAAACACTTCCCCACGCACCTGCCCCTACACCTACTATCCTTAGTGGATCACCTTCGGCTTTGCCCAGTAGACACCGAAGCTCTTCAAGCTTCTCCTCAACAGAATCATTTGAGTGCTTAACCAACCACTCCCGTGAGTACTTCACTCCATCAACAGTAGCAGTCATCTTCTTCTTTTTCTTCTAACTAAACTCAGCTCCAACCCCAAGAAACTTAGAAGATTACAACAGTCAATTACATCAACAGATGCACATAAACACTCCACAAAATATTATCTTCTCCACGCAGCAGAATCAAAATATCACACCGCCAAAGACCTTAAAAGATATTCAGACACACATCAACTGCCCCATTTCAAATCAGAAATCAGCTCACAAACAAACCAAAAAAAGCTTTGATCTTCTTGGTGGGATTTTCCCCAAATTCTAAACCTTTGTCTTATCCAACCTCCAGCTACTTTGATTCGAAAACACTTCAAATTCTACAACGAGACCAATTAATACAAAAAGTGAACGGAAAAGGGAACAAACCGGACTTCGTGGGTGGCCGGTCGGTGAGATCAAATTTTGGGCTTCGTCTTCTTTTACTAAGAATGCTTCAGAACGTACCCAAAAGTCTTCAAATCTTCACACATTGCGTGTGTGGTTCCCCCCGTAAAGACCAAAATGGAACTAAAAAACTTGTGTGGGTTTTTGGCGTGTATGAATGAGAAGTGAGAACGGGGAAAACGCAGAAACAAACAATAGATGGATTAATAACAAGTTACGACTAGTAATTCGGTTCTGTTCGGGAACAGCTGAGCTTGCTTACGTTCCTGGAAGGGAGTTGCTGTTGCCTGTTGTCATTTTGTCCCACCTTACAACTGCACAGATGTTATTTTCCTTTTCTTTTTCAGATTTTTTTTTATTAGGGATTTTTTCTCCTAGGAATGATCCCCAAACTCCCTTGGAGGGTAAGACGAAAATATTAATTTCCCTTTGTGGAAGGGGCGGCCGCTAACCACTGATGCTGGACAGGTGCACTGTAGGAACAGTTCTCCCTCAACTTGGATTGTACAAGTTTGCCAACTTGGCAACTGATAGGAGCACAAAGTGTGACGTTTTTAATGTGTTTTCCCTACTATTTGACTATGATTTAATTGTAACTTTGCTATTTTAGCTTAGTTTCCATATTTGAGTCCAAAATGATGTATTAATGTGAACATGTGCAGAAACGAAGTCTAATGGGCTTTTGCGAGGCCCATTAAGAGGTGGTCTGCCATGAGGCCCAAGATGGAAGGCCCAGGTTCACAAAGCATGAGGAAAGGCCCAAGCCCAGATTTTCGGACATTCTGCCTGTGCAGATCAGTCAACTTGTGAAGCCCATATCTCTCAATTGCACCGTCAGATCTAGCTGTAATTTTGATACACGCTGCATGTGGATGTTAAGTATTCGGCATTCAAATTTCAGAATCATCCAACCGTTCAAACGTCAATTATTCCAATCTAAGTGGGCATAGCTCAGTGCTGTCTACTTTCCAATTCTTTCTTCTTCTTTTATTCTCAATGCTCCACTCACCCCCATATTTCCACCCATCTCACCACACTATCTTTGTTGCTTTCTCTCCATACCATTAGTGTATGATTTCTTTTACCTAAATAAATGGTTCATTGCCATATGACTACATTTCCACCATTCCACTTACCATTTCTTTTCTACCACTCACATTCCACTTCTCTTCCTTTTCTTTCTTTATTTCTTTCATTGTCTTCTACTTCCTCTCCATTCTCCTATAAATAGAAGCTTCATTGTTCTCTTCAAAACACACCCCAATGGGGAGGGACAAACCCTCCTCTTTCTCTTCTCCATCTCACATCATATTTTCCATTCTCTAGTATTTAGGGTTTTCAAGTCTTCAAGGAGGAGGGGAGCTGTTTACACCATTACCACCAGCCATCAACCATCATCACCACCATCATCATCACCTTGGGAATCTAGGCTTTTGAGTTACTCGCGTGAGGATTTAAGAGTTTGTGATCTTCGAGTTCTTCCTACTTTCCATATGGTGTACTTCAACTTATTCTTTAATTACTCTTTTTGAGTTCCTCTTTGTTGCTTGTTTATTATTTGTACTAGTTAACATGACATGACGTTTATAATTTTCAGCCTATATTTTATGAGTTTATTTGATTGTTAGATCCTAATTAATTAGTTCTTCTAGCAGCTTATGTGACTCCGTTTATTTGATTCGGTTTTATTGAATCTGTTATGTGTTCTTGTTTTAAGGTTCAAAACTTAAGATGATTGCATGTAATTAGTGCTAGAATTAGGGTTTTAATTCTAATTCACAAGTAGTAAAGGCTTATCAAACGGGTCAGAATCAAAATAAGAAGGATCGCGGATAGACGAGCGTTCGCTAGGTCGCGCACTTTAATTAACAACTCTTCTCCTATGCGTTAGATATGTTATTGATTGATCACCTTTGCATGTTTAATTGTTTAATCTAGATGAGCGTTCACTAGGTTAATTTTCATAGAAGAGGTTTTATTTGGGGAATGATAACCCGTGTGGGCATTCCACATATGTTAGTTTCGGTTTCATGGCTAGGGAACTTGGTTAATTTTCGGTCTAATGATTGGTAAACTTGTGTATATGTGGCTGAACTTTATATACTTTGTGTTTCATCATCATATTTTATTTATTCTTTGTAATTTAATTAATTTATTTAATTCAATTTATATCTCAATTCCCCTTTTTACTTTGTACATATGTATATATTTATACTTTATACTTGTTAATAATAATTCTTTATTTTATTTAATTCTTTGTGACATTTTTTGTTAGGTACACCCTTTGATCTCCGTTGTGAACGATACCCTACTTACACTATACTACCGATATGGATTTTTTTAAATTGATGCTCCATTGGAGCGTATCAATTTTTAGCGCCGTCGACGGGGATTGAAAATTCCTAACTATTATTTTGTGAATAATTGTGAATAATATTTTATTTATACTTGTTCATATTTTGTTACACTTAGTAATTTATTTAGGTGTCTTTTATATAGTTGATTATTTTTTGTTGTTGTAAGTTGTAACTTGAACGGAATAGGTAAGGTCCTTTTGTTAATATTGGCCTAAACCCTTCATTTTTACCGTAAGGTTATTTGAGGTTGAGGGCGGCTTTTATTAACACTTGGAGAATTGTCGAACACTTAAGTGCTTTCTCAACTGAGTAAGGGGCACATGGATGGTGTCTAGGTCGAGACCCTGGGTGACAGGTTTTGGATTCAGAGGACTATAGACTGACGTAAGTCGATAGGGGTGTAAGCCTCCGTAGTCCACCAAATGAATCCTGCCCCTCGCTTATTCTCATATGATGTGGCCATTCGCCTTCTGAAAACACGGAAAGTCATTTAAGTCAAGGCATTGCACCTAGGCCGTAAGTCCACCTTGAGTTACCGCTTGGAATCAACTTTCATTTTTTTTCAACTATATTGAGGCAAAAGAAACTGTTTTTGTACACTTTAGGTATATTGGATCAAACATGACTTTAAGATGGGTAGCTGTTTCAGTCCCATTGCACATTGAAGTCCTCTGTTCCCGTACTTAAGTGTATTGTGTAAATAAAATATACTTAGACATAGGAAATTTTATTTATTCATTTTGTATAGATAATTTGTGACACATTTTTAACTTTGTAAATATTTTGTTTTTATTTTGTAAATTGATTACTAACTTTTTTATTTTGTATAGGGAATAATCCGGGTTATCAGAAATTCTACCACATACATCGGAGCATACGTTTTGGAAGTCAAGGTTGAAAAACCTTGAGGTTGATGTCTTGTTGGTGATTTTCGGTTTCCTCGGGAGTAAAAAGGTAAGTTTTCTTTTCACTCTTGTTATTTGTTTTTAAAAAAATAAAAATAAAATAAAAAAAAATTAGAAAATTTGTAATTGTAAATAAAAAAAATAAAAAAAAAGAGTGTTTGTTTGTTTGTTTTACTCTTTGTATTTATTTATTTTTACTATTTATAATTATTGTTTGTTTTATTTTTGGGCTTGTTGTTTGTTTGTTATTGGGCCTTAGGCCCGTTTGTGTGATTGGTTAGGGTTTTAGGTTTCGAAAAGAAAAAAAAATAAAAAAAATTGGCCCATTGGGCCCGTGTCATTCCCGAAGCCTGAAACCCGTAACCCAAGCCCATTTAGTGTGTCGGGCCTGTTCGTTTTTAGGCCCATTAGTTTAAGCTCACCAATAATGGCCCGTTCTCTACGCGGCCAGGCCCACTTTAAGGCCCGGACCATTCCGATGGCCCGGGCCCGTTTAAAGTGTCGGTAACCGTTAGCGCGTGTGCCACGCGTTTTCATTGTTCACTTTACGACTTTTTCGTAAAGTATTAAAATAAAATAAAAATAAAAATAAAAAATAAAATAAAAAGAAAAATTCTTATTGGACCGTCCCGCGACTTTCGCGTCGGCACGATAATTAAAAAAAATAAAAAATAAAAAAATAAAAAAAAATTTATTGGGCCGACGGACGACTTTTGCGTCGGCCGATTTGTTTAATAATCCGCATGCGTGTTAACTGTAGCCTTTGCGACTTTCGTCGCTCGATCCGCAATTTGCGGATCTGTGTCTGTGGCACGTGTGCGTACGTGCGTCTGTTCCTTTCCCTTCGTTTGTGTTTGTGTGTTTCATTCCATTCATTTTGCATTCATTTTCACTTAGTTCCCTTTTATTCTCTCTAAATTTTCTCTCGTTTGTTCATACTGTTCTTCACTTGTTCTTCGTTGTTCTTAGTTATTTTTCCAGAAAGTTATCCTCCCTCCCAACCTAGAAATGGCCAAAAGAGTGAATTCTTTCAGTGAGTTGTTTCATTCTAGTCCTCCAGAGAGTGATTTCTTTGAAGGCTTGGATGAAATCATTCCACCAAGCATTCTAGATACTGTTAATGCTAGCATGCCGGATGTGCCAGAACCAGAACCAGAACCACAAGCAAGCAATCCAGGCTGATGATCCACCTGTTGTTGCTGTTGCTGGACCTTTCGAGAAGCGTACGAGAGGCTCGAGGACGAGATTCACCAAAGAGCAAAATGATGCGTTGACCGACTTTTACACGGTGAATCCTCACCCACTCAAACTGCAAAGAGCAAGGTTTGCTATACAACTCGGGTTAAATGAAAATAAGGTCTACAACTGGGGAAGGAGATTTCATGATAAGCACGGTATCCCATCAGAGGAGCAGATTTATGCCGATCTAATAAGAAGAAACGAGGAGCTGATGAGTAAGAATGAGGAGCTTCAAGAGCAGAACCAGAAACTCATCGATGCTCTTCACAGCGGCATTTGTCCCCAGTGTGGAGGTCCTGTTCCGCACCCAGATGTACAACGATCAAGGTTTGAAGTTGTTCCTCCGGAGCCTCTTCTTGTCTTGTCCGATGATTCAATCGGCATGGATGACTTGCGAAGGGATGTGCGGAGCCTCATGCCAACATTAGTCGAGCGCTCATCCTCTCATGTGCCATCTGACAACATTCCGGGACCTGCTCATGATCTCGTTGGGTTAAATTCCGACCTGATCGCCGATATCGTGAACAAAGCCAAAGACGAACTCATGCTCTTGGTCGCTGCTGGTTTTCCCCTATGGATCTATTCCTCAAATCCCAGCACTTCCATTCATCCCGAAACTCTTAATCATGCCGAGTACTTGCGAGTGTCTCAACGAGCCGAGCCTACACCATATTTCATATCGAAGCCTCGAGACACTCGAAGACCATTCACCCGAATCGACCACCATCGTTCGGATTTTAATGGATGTTGGTCAATGGTTGCTCGTCTTCGTAGCTTGGTCACCAATGCCCATACCTTGGAGGTCCCGTTCTCCGGATAGAAGAAAGCTACAAGGAGCAAGTGCAAGTGATGTCTGCCGAGTTTTTAGTGCCAACACACAATGTTTCAACTCGTGAAGTCCAGTTGTTCGTTCCTCTCACCAACAATTGGATGGAAGTTGGATTGTTGTGGATGTCTCTGTGGATGAAATGAGCTCAAATCCAAGGCCTTCCGTGAGATCAAGATGTCGAAAACGTCCTTCCGGATGCCCGATACGGGATCTGCAGAATGGATCCTCCTTTGTCACGTGGGTGGAGCATGTTGATGTGCGAGAAAAAGATTTAACCCCCTTATTTAAACCTTTTGTTGAATCGGGTTTTGCATATGGAGCGAAGCGTTGGTTGGCACCTCTTCAACGACATGCCGAGCGCTACGTGCGTGGTGGGGATTCACACTTCACCTAGTGACTCAATCATTTCACCGGGAGGGAGAAGAAGCCTTGCTAAGATGGCAAACCAGATGGCGGTAAGTTTCTTCAACGACATCACCAACTCGACTTACCATCATTGGACTGCATCAAACAAAACGGGAGACGCACATATGGAGGTCGGGACCAACAAGCGAAGGGGTGATCCTAGCCAACCCCTTGGACTCGATCGTACCGTCGGCTGTTCGTCAAGCACTTCTCCCATCACACAAGAATCTTTGATTTTATCGAGACGTACGTACAAGGCATTTATGGGATAGTGTGTCGATAGACGAGTTCGGTACATGTGCTTACAAACTTCACCACCGGTCTTGACCCACGAAATTCTATCTCCGTTTTGGGCATAAGTAATCACGTCGACTTCCTCATACTCCGGGAGTGCTTCACGGATTCAACGGGGTCGTACGTGACTTATGCGCCTATCGATCAAGCCACCTTCCAGTCCATGTTATGTGGAGTTGACCCGGAGCCTTTTCGGTTGATGTCATCTGGCTTCTCCATTCTACCCGATATATCCGGAGACGTACTTGATGGAACTCTACCGACGTTAGTGTTCCGGATCTCGGTGAAGGCAAATTCAGCCGGACGTGCCGTGGATTTGGCAACGAGCACGGTCCGGGACACGCTCAAAAGGATCAAAGCCGCAGTCAACTAAGGAGCAAACGTTGGATGCAAGGCCCTGCTAGCCTTGTTTGTGACTGTTGGTGACTTACTTCGGAGGAGCTTCACCATCTTCAAGGGGGAGTTTTTCTTTAACCCTTCTATTTTACTTAACTGTTGTGTGTTTATTTCTGTTTGTGTGTTTAAATTCAATAACCATGCTTGGATTTTTCATTTTCGTGAAATATTTGTCTAACATTGAGGACAATGTTTAATTCAAGTGTGGGGGGAAGGTTTATTAAAAAAAAGAAAAGAAAAAATTTGAAAAATTCAAAAAAATTCAAAAAAATAATTTACTTGTTTTTGTTTTCTACGGTAACAATATATCGACTAGATCACACTTACTCCCTTGGTAGCGTTGAACCTACCATTGCACTAAGTAAGTCACTGTGGTCACGTATTGTTACCCTAATAAAAAAAATTGAAAAAAAAAAAATAGTTTTGTAAGCTCGTTTGTTTCGCACTGGCTTTGGAGCTATCGAGTCTTAGAAAGTGCTTGTTTATTTATTTGAGCTATATAAAAAAAAAATCAAAAAATTACCAAAATGACAAAAATATTTGCTTCTGTTTTGTGTGTTATTGTTTGTTTTGTGTTTTGTTCTTTCCAATTCCGATGATGAATTGAGTTTAATTGTTATGATTTTGAGAATGTTTATTATATGTCAAGGCTTTGTGTAGTTTGCTTTGGATTTAATATGCATAACTTATGATTGCTCGAATTTCTATGTTCACATAACCTGTTTCGATTAATTGATTGCAATCCGAGAAGCACATTTAAACATACATTGTCATGCATACCCATAAAATGTGAGGACTTGAGCCTGTTGAATATTCACATGTATGCATCTTTCATACATTTACTCGTTCTTCATGTGTGCACAATTCATGAGTTTTGAACCTAGAACTTGCTCGAGACCACTTGAAACATTTTGTTAATCTGTGATGAATTAGAAATGAGTAAGGCATTAGTTGAGCACCATGGCCAAAATATTCACCATCCATCTAAACACGAACTTTAGGAATCCCCTTTTGAACTAAACACTCATTAGCCGTTTCTTTTGTTCACCCACACCATCTCACCCTTGTTTTATTTATGTTTGCAAGACGATGATAGTGACTTCTTGTGTTCTTATGCTTCGGGTTTTGATTTGTATGGTAGTATACCAAAAGGCAAGTGTGGGGGTGCATTTTATTTAGTTGTATTTGTTCAAATAAGAAAGAAACAAAAAAATAAATCAAAAACAAAAAGAAGGAATAAAATTCCTCAAAGAAAAAAAAAAGAAAAAAAAAGAAAAAGGAAAAAGAAAGAGAAATTCCAAAAATAGAGTTATTTTGTTGTATTATTTTTGAATTCAATAAAAGGTTGGAGGAGAATAAGAAAGTTGTTTCGGGTAGAGCATAGGTATGAGTTTCAAAGTCGTTGACTTGTCTTGCAAACATGTGGAGCATTTATCATTTCTAGTCCTTTCACTTCATTTACCATTCACCATTTACCATCCACCCTTTGGTCCCTGTTTCACCTGAAAGCCCTTATGATTTAATGACTTGTGGATTAATTGTAGAGAGTTGGTTGATGAGCAACCCTATGGGAACATTACTTGTGCAATTGTTTTGAGAGTAAACACTTAACCCTAAACAGTGAGCGGAAATAATTAGTGAATCTTGTGAGGTTTAATGGTTAATGTTGTTCATATGTGCCTATTTGATTGCTTGACATTAATTGTATACTTGGTTTTCACACACTTCACTCGAGCATAAATGAGATTTGCAGGTTAAATGCTTAGCAAATTTGTTAGCCTTGGTATATAATTTTTATTCTCTTGATTATCACTCTTATGAACTCGCTGAGGGTTATGGTTGGAAAGACTATTCTGTTTTGTGTTGTTCTTGTGTTTGCTAGAGGACTAGCAGTAGCTAAGTGTGGAGGAATTTGATAGGAGCACAAAGTGTGACGTTTTTAATGTGTTTTCCCTACTATTTGGCTATGATTTAATTGTAACTTTGCTATTTTAGCTTAGTTTCCATATTTGAGTCCAAAATGATGTATTAATGTGAACATGTGCAGAAACGAAGTCTAATGGGCTTTTGCGAGGCCCATTAAGAGGTGGTCTGCCGTGAGGCCCAAGAAGGGGGCCCAAACCCAAGATGGAAGGCCCAAATCCATGATGGAAGGCCCAGGTTCACAAAGCATGAGGAAAGGCCCAAGCCCAGATTTTCGGACATTCTGCCTGTGCAGATCAGTCAACTTGTGAAGCCCATATCTCTCAATTGCACCGTCAGATCTAGCTGTAATTTTGATACACGCTGCATGTGGATGTTAAGTATTCGGCATTCAAATTTCAGAATCATCCAACCGTTCAAACGTCAATTATTCCAATCTAAGTGGGCATAGCTCAGTGCTGTCTACTTTCCAATTCTTTCTTCTTCTTTTATTCTCAATGCTCCACTCACCCCCATATTTCCACCCATCTCACCACACTATCTTTGTTGCTTTCTCTCCATACCATTAGTGTATGATTTCTTTTACCTAAATAAATGGTTCATTGCCATATGACTACATTTCCACCATTCCACTTACCATTTCTTTTCTACCACTCACATTCCACTTCTCTTCCTTTTCTTTCTTTATTTCTTTCATTGTCTTCTACTTCCTCTCCATTCTCCTATAAATAGAAGCTTCATTGTTCTCTTCAAAACACACCCCAATGGGGAGGGACAAACCCTCCTCTTTCTCTTCTCCATCTCACATCATATTTTCCATTCTCTAGTATTTAGGGTTTTCAAGTCTTCAAGGAGGAGGGGAGCTGTTTACACCATTACCACCAGCCATCAACCATCATCACCACCATCATCATCACCTTGGGAATCTAGGCTTTTGAGTTACTCGCGTGAGGATTTAAGAGTTTGTGATCTTCGAGTTCTTCCTACTTTCCATATGGTGTACTTCAACTTATTCTTTAA
Source organism: Rubus idaeus (assembly GCA_030142095.1). Classification (NCBI taxonomy): domain Eukaryota; kingdom Viridiplantae; phylum Streptophyta; class Magnoliopsida; order Rosales; family Rosaceae; genus Rubus; species Rubus idaeus. Next base: position 8,234,561 of record CM057971.1, read on the forward strand.
TTACTCTTTTTGAGTTCCTCTTTGTTGCTTGTTTATTATTTGTACTAGTTAACATGACATGACGTTTATAATTTTCAGCCTATATTTTATGAGTTTATTTGATTGTTAGATCCTAATTAATTAGTTCTTCTAGCAGCTTATGTGACTCCGTTTATTTGATTCGGTTTTATTGAATCTGTTATGTGTTCTTGTTTTAAGGTTCAAAACTTAAGATGATTGCATGTAATTAGTGCTAGAATTAGGGTTTTAATTCTAATTCACAAGTAGTAAAGGCTTATCAAACGGGTCAGAATCAAAATAAGAAGGATCGCGGATAGACGAGCGTTCGCTAGGTCGCGCACTTTAATTAACAACTCTTCTCCTATGCGTTAGATATGTTATTGATTGATCACCTTTGCATGTTTAATTGTTTAATCTAGATGAGCGTTCACTAGGTTAATTTTCATAGAAGAGGTTTTATTTGGGGAATGATAACCCGTGTGGGCATTCCACATATGTTAGTTTCGGTTTCATGGCTAGGGAACTTGGTTAATTTTCGGTCTAATGATTGGTAAACTTGTGTATATGTGGCTGAACTTTATATACTTTGTGTTTCATCATCATATTTTATTTATTCTTTGTAATTTAATTAATTTATTTAATTCAATTTATATCTCAATTCCCCTTTTTACTTTGTACATATGTATATATTTATACTTTATACTTGTTAATAATAATTCTTTATTTTATTTAATTATTTGTGACATTTTTTGTTAGGTACACCCTTTGATCTCCGTTGTGAACGATACCCTACTTACACTATACTACCGATATGGATTTTTTTAAATTGATGCTCCATTGGAGCGTATCAATTTTTGGCGCCGTCGACGGGGATTGAAAATTCCTAACTATTATTTTGTGAATAATTGTGAATAATATTTTATTTATACTTGTTCATATTTTGTTACACTTAGTAATTTATTTAGGTGTCTTTTATATAGTTGATTATTTTTTGTTGTTGTAAGTTGTAACTTGAACGGAATAGGTAAGGTCCTTTTGTTAATATTGGCCTAAACCCTTCATTTTTACCGTAAGGTTATTTGAGGTTGAGGGCGGCTTTTATTAACACTTGAAGAATTGTCGAACACTTAAGTGCTTTCTCAACTGAGTAACACTTAGTTTGCAATCCCTTCGCCACATCACATGTAGCCTTTTTCCAGTTCTCAATTCATGAAAATTATAGCATCTAAGACTGTGACTCACTCTAGTATTTGTTAATTGCACAGCAAGTAAGAAAGGTATTTGTACACTGAAAGCAGCAAGAGATGTAACCTCTTACATCATAATATAGGATTTATATAAAATATCCGTGTTGTATATTTAAAAGAAGCTGACCCCCATGTTTTTCTCTCCTAACCTTATAGTCATGTTCAGGTTCTACTAAGTTATGAGATTGAATCTTACCAGCTCCAATAGCATAGACATTCTTTAAGCCACCCATAACTTCATGTGTAACAAGGTCACCATTGTCCCACACAATAAAGTGTGGCTGCCTCAAAAACTTAGCCAACGGCTTTCTCCATTTTTCAGCTCCACATATCCGAGCATTAGCATATTCATTGTTGTATATCTCTGAGGCAATGTTGGGTCCTCCAAGGTAGAGAATGTTCTCAAGAGGGGCACCAGCTGAAAAGAACAGTACAAATTAGATAAAGAATTTCCAAAGTAACTAATTGATAGAAGATGTTCCCTAAACATACATGCATTCCCTGCATTATGAACCAATGTAATAGTATACGTTAAAACAATAAAGGTCACTCTTATAATCAGAAGAAGAAACCAACTAAAAGTGTGAAGATCATCAACTTAAGAGGAGGTGGGGGTGGGCCGAACAGCAGAAGTAGAAGCACGCTAAAAGTTTTTCCATATTTAACAACAGTCGCAAAATTATAAAACAAAGCAAGTAACTAAATCTACACCAAAAAGCACCCCAAATGTTGAAACAGATAAAAGACAAAAGATGAAGAATTTGCCAATAAAAAAATGATTCTCAGAACCTTCTATACCAGTCCATTGGCCTTACAAAATACTAACTATTCAAGCAAAATATGGAATCTTCCTTACTTGCTCGCTGGATCATTTGAGTGGGAGTAAGTATGCGTGGTTCAGGCTCCAATTCAGCTTCAACACCTTTTGAAAGAGAAATTATGATTGGCATTGTTTTTCTATCTCTCCAATACCTACTAATTTCTTCAAACACCACACGAGTTTCTGTTGATGGCAGCCCATTCACTACAATATCAGCATCCCACACAGCCTCCTGCAAATTGGTGACAACCTTCAAAGGGCAAAGAGGGGTGTCAATCATATTCAGACAGAATCCGTCTCTCAATATCTCATCCGCAAAAAGCGTCCGATCACCTAACCTCGCCTCAACATACTTCAAGTAGGCACACCGCCTAATCAGTCTCCTCAACACATCTTCCCTTGAATTGATCACTTCAAATAAGTGTTCTGCTGTGGCTCTATCCACAGCTCTTCCAGCTCTTCTCCATATTCTTACCAGGACCTTCTCTCTTAGGTGTCCATAAGTATCTTGCAACATAGCAACAAAAACACTTCCCCACGCACCTGCCCCTACACCTACTATCCTTAGTGGATCACCTTCGGCTTTGCCCAGTAGACACCGAAGCTCTTCAAGCTTCTCCTCAACAGAATCATTTGAGTGCTTAACCAACCACTCCCGTGAGTACTTCACTCCATCAACAGTAGCAGTCATCTTCTTCTTTTTCTTCTAACTAAACTCAGCTCCAACCCCAAGAAACTTAGAAGATTACAACAGTCAATTACATCAACAGATGCACATAAACACTCCACAAAATATTATCTTCTCCACGCAGCAGAATCAAAATATCACACCGCCAAAGACCTTAAAAGATATTCAGACACACATCAACTGCCCCATTTCAAATCAGAAATCAGCTCACAAACAAACCAAAAAAAGCTTTGATCTTCTTGGTGGGATTTTCCCCAAATTCTAAACCTTTGTCTTATCCAACCTCCAGCTACTTTGATTCGAAAACACTTCAAATTCTACAACGAGACCAATTAATACAAAAAGTGAACGGAAAAGGGAACAAACCGGACTTCGTGGGTGGCCGGTCGGTGAGATCAAATTTTGGGCTTCGTCTTCTTTTACTAAGAATGCTTCAGAACGTACCCAAAAGTCTTCAAATCTTCACACATTGCGTGTGTGGTTCCCCCCGTAAAGACCAAAATGGAACTAAAAAACTTGTGTGGGTTTTTGGCGTGTATGAATGAGAAGTGAGAACGGGGAAAACGCAGAAACAAACAATAGATGGATTAATAACAAGTTACGACTAGTAATTCGGTTCTGTTCGGGAACAGCTGAGCTTGCTTACGTTCCTGGAAGGGAGTTGCTGTTGCCTGTTGTCATTTTGTCCCACCTTACAACTGCACAGATGTTATTTTCCTTTTCTTTTTCAGATTTTTTTTTATTAGGGATTTTTTCTCCTAGGAATGATCCCCAAACTCCCTTGGAGGGTAAGACGAAAATATTAATTTCCCTTTGTGGAAGGGGCGGCCGCTAACCACGATCTTTGGACGGTGTGCACCGTAGGAACAGTTCTCCCTCAACTTGGATTGTACAAGTTTGCCAACTTGGCAACGATAGGAGCACAAAGTGTGACGTTTTTAATGTGTTTTCCCTACTATTTGACTATGATTTAATTGTAACTTTGCTATTTTAGCTTAGTTTCCATATTTGAGTCCAAAATGATGTATTAATGTGAACATGTGCAGAAACGAAGTCTAATGGGCTTTTGCGAGGCCCATTAAGAGGTGGTCTGCCATGAGGCCCAAGATGGAAGGCCCAGGTTCACAAAGCATGAGGAAAGGCCCAAGCCCAGATTTTCGGACATTCTGCCCTGTGCAGATCAGTCAACTTGTGAAGCCCATATCTCTCAATTGCACCGTCAGATCTAGCTGTAATTTTGATACACGCTGCATGTGGATGTTAAGTATTCGGCATTCAAATTTCAGAATCATCCAACCGTTCAAACGTCAATTATTCCAATCTAAGTGGGCATAGCTCGGTCTTGTCTACTTTCCAATTCTTTCTTCTTCTTTTATTCTCAATGCTCCACTCACCCCCATATTTCCACCCATCTCACCACACTATCTTTGTTGCTTTCTCTCCATACCATTAGTGTATGATTTCTTTTACCTAAATAAATGGTTCATTGCCATATGACTACATTTCCACCATTCCACTTACCATTTCTTTTCTACCACTCACATTCCACTTCTCTTCCTTTTCTTTCTTTATTTCTTTCATTGTCTTCTACTTCCTCTCCATTCTCCTATAAATAGCAGCTTCATTGTTCTCTTCAAAACACACCCCAATGGGGAGGGACAAACCCTCCTCTTTCTCTTCTCCATCTCACATCATATTTTCCATTCTCTAGTATTTAGGGTTTTCAAGTCTTCAAGGAGGAGGGGAGCTGTTTACACCATTACCACCAGCCATCAACCATCATCACCACCATCATCATCACCTTGGGAATCTAGGCTTTTGAGTTACTCGCGTGAGGATTTAAGAGTTTGTGATCTTCGAGTTCTTCCTACTTTCCATATGGTGTACTTCAACTTATTCTTTAATTACTCTTTTTGAGTTCCTCTTTGTTGCTTGTTTATTATTTGTACTAGTTAACATGACATGACGTTTATAATTTTCAGCCTATATTTTATGAGTTTATTTGATTGTTAGATCCTAATTAATTAGTTCTTCTAGCAGCTTATGTGACTCCGTTTATTTGATTCGGTTTTATTGAATCTGTTATGTGTTCTTGTTTTAAGGTTCAAAACTTAAGATGATTGCATGTAATTAGTGCTAGAATTAGGGTTTTAATTCTAATTCACAAGTAGTAAATGCTTATCAAACGGGTCAGAATCAAAATAAGAAGGATCGCGGATAGACGAGCGTTCGCTAGGTCGCGCACTTTAATTAACAACTCTTCTCCTATGCGTTAGATATGTTATTGATTGATCACCTTTGCATGTTTAATTGTTTAATCTAGATGAGCGTTCACTAGGTTAATTTTCATAGAAGAGGTTTTATTTGGGGAATGATAACCCGTGTGGGCATTCCACATATGTTAGTTTCGGTTTCATGGCTAGGGAACTTGGTTAATTTTCGGTCTAATGATTGGTAAACTTGTGTATATGTGGCTGAACTTTATATACTTTGTGTTTCATCATCATATTTTATTTATTCTTTGTAATTTAATTAATTTATTTAATTCAATTTATATCTCAATTCCCCTTTTTACTTTGTACATATGTATATATTTATATTTTATACTTGTTAATAATAATTCTTTATTTTATTTAATTCTTTGTGACATTTTTTGTTAGGTACACCCTTTGATCTCCGTTGTGAACGATACCCTACTTACACTATACTACCGATAGGGATTTTTTTAAATTGATGCTCCTTTTGACCGTATCAGCAACATCAAGTGGTTTTTCTAATATTTTCTTTTATAAAAAAAAAACAGTTTTTTTTTCTTGGCAAAAAAAAAATTATGGCTATGATTTTTATCAACAAAACCAATTTCAATCAGATAAAATGTTGATAGAAGTCTCAAATTCAAATTTTTCGTAAAAAGTTTTAATAATAATCTAATAATAGAGGTCGATCATAACTATAATTGCTCATAACCAAGACAATTGTCATGCCCTAAGGCCCCGTTTGGTTAACGGAAAGGAAAGGAAATGAAATCAATTCCTTGCTCTTTCCATAGGAAGGGGGAAATAAAATTCTCAATAGTTTTCATTTCAAGTGTTTGGCCATATAAACCAAAAGTCAACTCCAACGGCATCAATATAGACCAGGACATATAAGTTGAAAGTCAACTTCAACAACACCATTATATACTGGGGCTGAAATTTTGTCCCAAATTGCACCTTATTAGCCAAACCAATTTAATTGATTACCAAAATAAGTTGGTTACCAAACCGAGACTTTAAAAGTGATACGGTAGCAATATGAATTTTCTAAAAATTATGGTATACCGTATCGAGTATAGTAAATAAATATATTTTTATTTCATTTTTATTACCTATCGCAATTTAAACCGTTAGATTAGACTAATTAAACAAATTCTTCAACACCGACAAGTTCAACGAGACCAATTAATACAAAAGGTGAACGGAAACAGGAGCAAACCGGAATTTGTGGGTTGTCGGTCGATGCCCAAACACGGTGAGATCAAATTTTTGGGTTTGTCTTCTTCTACTAAAAATGCTCCAAAACGTAACCAAAAGTCTTCAAACCTTCACACATTGCGTGTGTACTCAAAGTGGTTGGCCCAAAAAAGAAAATTTGAACTAAAAAACATGTCTGGATTTTTGGTATGTATATGAATGAGAAGTGAGAATGAGAAAAACGCAGAAACAACGGAAGGATTTATAACAACCAAAATGAATAACTAGATAGATAATAAGTTACTGGCTTTTCTACCTACAAGTATTCAGTTCTCTTCGTGAAGAGCTGAGCTTCTACCCTTGAACTAATCGCGCGGGGTAGTAGATTTGTCACAACTTACAACTGCACGGATGCTATTTTCCTGTCTTTTATTTTTATTTTTTTATAATTTCTTATATCAATAAAACCAGTATTAACCACCGAACAATATTTATGTCCGACTTGGGTCGGACTAATGTATCTGACCCCTCTCATTTTTGTTACATTCGATGATTTATTTTCATGATCTGAACCGTTCATCTTTTAAATCAATATTTCAAGATCATGCCTGCAAAAAATCATCCAAATTGAAGATCATTAACTCATTCATTTGTTGAAAGTTAATATCAAACAAATGAACGGTTTTGGTGAAAGTTAATATTCTCATTAACAACCGTCCATTTGTTTAATGCAATTGCACGAGTAAACGATTTCCGTTTTGGATGATTTTTTGCAGGCATGACAGATCATGAAAATAGATCATCGAATGTAACAAAAAATAGAGGGGCCGGAGACATTAGGTTTGACCTAGGTCAGACATAAGTATTTTCGTTAACCACCAAGATATGGATTATGGGTGTGATTTTTATCAACAAAATCAATTTCAATCCAAGCTCTTAGCACAAATGGTGAAGGAGGGTGGATTGAAATCAATAATGTAATTATATTATAGGGGATTGAACTCAAATAGTCTAACGTAACAAAAAAAATTAATTTCAATCTAGTAAAATAATGTTGATAGAGGTCTTACATTCGAGTCCTCTAATAAAAATAATAATAATAAGACTTAGATGAGAGTTCTTTCTCTCAATCCTAGGCAACAAACCCTTTTGGTACTTTGTTTGCAGTACCTACCATGGCGACAATATCTCATACTAATGCCTTTTACACAATAGCTTGAGGCCTATGATGGAGTTTTCTTCAACAAAGTGTCAATTGTTTTAGCATACCATGTTCGGTTCTTCTTCAACTATCGACCGCAAATCCTAACGGTAGATTTTTGGTCATCGAGGTTTGTAGGCCACGACAAAGGCTTCTTACTTTGAATGCTAATCAAAGTAGTTTGCTCAATGTTTGTGGGCATCTTGTGGTGCTTTGCGATAGCGTCATAGTCTTCTCCAGATTGCTCATAGGCGGCGACATGGGTCTCCTATCTTGCGACCTAAAAGGGTTTCCTTAAAGGATCTTTTGGTGGCTTCAATGTCGGAAGTGTTGTGATAAAGGACAGCAGTGATCGGTGTTTTTATGTTGACGATGACTACTAGTTGTTAGACATAGTTGCTATAGTTTCCTTTGAGTTAGACGGGTTGGGTGATCAAAACAACAACAAAAAATAATTCTTTTAGCATAACAACAAACTTGAGAAAGAGAAAACCTTAAGCCTCTCTCTCTCTCTCTCTCTCTCTCTCTCTCTTTCTCTCTCTCTCCCTTTTTCCTTTCTCCTTTGTTTTACTTTTTCGGCGGTGCCTCTTCGTTGACGTTGGCCATGGGCCTCGTTGGCATCATGAGGTTGCAGCTGGACGAGACTCTCTTTACCCTATGGTGCGATGGCTCCTTCATGGGCGATGGTGGTGAGCAGAGTAGAGGATGGGTGGTGCCGATATCATGTGATCCATTTTGGACCCGTTTTGTTTCGTTGGGTGTCAAAGGTATTGGAAGAGACGATCGTGGTGGATTAGTGGCTGGTGGGTCACATAGTTTTCTCCTCAACGAGGTCTAGGGTCTCTCTTTCCCGGGGCTTCATTGACGCGAAATGGGGATCCGGTGGTTTAGGAAGGTGGGTGGGTCGCCTTGTGGGATTGTAAGGTCGATCTAGATCAATGCGAGGCTGGGTTTGTTGGAGGATTATCCTTAGTGGTGGCAGGTGGTTGACATCTGTATTGGCTGGTGATGGTAGGTTTGGTGGCAGAGGTGCGACAGTGATTTTGGCTTCGGCGAGACAGTGGTGTTGGAGTTCATGGTTTTCTCTACTAGGGCTCGTTGTTACGTGGGCCTGGGTATTACCTTTGGACCTGGACTAGGTTGTTTTTTACTTTTTTGTTTACGCTTTATTGTATTTTTGTTGCATAGTAGTTATTACAATAAATCCCTACTTGAGTTTTGTACGGTTAGGTGGGCTTAGTCCCGGTCTGAGCACTTTGTGTGCCTTGTCTGTCCTAACGAGGGTTCGAGTCATTACTAAATGGTCTGCACACTCTGTGTGCCTTGTCTGTCCTAATGGTAGGATGAAGCGATGTGTCATCAGAGTTATCTCTATTTCGCAACATATTGAACAAGCTATTTTATTTGACTTATGACACTGCTTTAACTTGCCGATATGTAGGGTTGGCAGAAATCCCCAACGGGGCTGGTCCCCATGGAGCCCCGACCCTAACGGGGGGAAATTTCGGGGACAAATGGGGAACGGGGACGGGGCGACCCGATACCCGCTTAATAAGATCGGGGACGGGGCGGGGATGGGATTATGATCCCCATCCCCATTTAGACCCGCCCCGATAGTAAATAATTAATTTTGATTTAAATAAATATATATGTAATGAAAATATGAAGTCACCAAAACATTATACCAATTTAAGTCTTTTTTATTTATTATGTAATTAAGATTGAGATAATTAATCATATCATTTATATTTTTGTATTTTATGAATTATGAATTCATTTTTTATTTATTTTTTTATGTATTTTTATCGGGGATTTGGGGCGGGGATGGAGACCTTATCCCCAACGGGGATGGGGATGGGATTGTCATCCCCGTCCCCGACCCGCCCCATTGCCATCCCTACCGATATGTCACCGTTATTGTAAAGCAAATAGAGTAGCCAGTTGTGCACTCGTTGCTAGTTGGTGCTTGTTAGAATACATAGATTTAGTAGAGACTTCTGCTATTATTGTGGGACGTTCTCTCGACGCTTATTGTGATATGGGGTTTAGGCACAATGTCCTCTCCATGTATTCTGTAGTTTTCATTAGTCAAAACTTGAGAGCAGCTGCACCGGCCATTTCGTTAAAAAAAAAACAACAAACTTGATTAACCTAAATTGCCATGATCGATCAAGATGAGATTCTACTACCTCTTGTAGAACTCTTTGTCCTCCAGGATCAAAGATAATGCCGAACCTCAATTGTGTGGTTCCGTTTAGGATCATCCGAAGAAAAAGAATTTTAGGGTTTGAAAACATGTTTAACTTGGATAATATTTTTTAATAAATAATAATAATATTTTAAAATTAAATTAAAAAACATAAAACAATTATTATATTTAAGATGATGATATGACGCTGCATCACCAAATATTTTTTGAGACCCCAAATATTTTCAAAAACAAATGAATATTTAAATAGAAGAGATACCAAATATTTTATACACAATTAAAACTCCGTCTTCAAGGACAAAAAAGCCCTGGGCATGATTTAAACGAAATTATGCCAAATGATAGCGAGTTTGAAAGATAGTATGAACGCAAATGTTAGGTCGTTTATAATAAAGCTAAATAGAAGTATAAAACCCAGCATTACTGAAGTTCTTGAGGATGGGAATCCGAATGCCCAACTGAAAATGGTGAAGGCTCAGCGGCCGCCGGCCGCACATATCTCCGGGTACAGTTACTCTTCCTCCGTCTCTGTCTTTGGCTGTCTATAATGTAGGAACCATATAAAGAATTGCATTGTTATAATGGCTTACTGGGCTAGTTTTCTTCACTTTCTGCTTCTGGGTGTTGAGGGGTTATGGCTAACCTATAATCTCGTGGCTAATATTTGGGAAATACCGAATTAGAAAATTTGAAATTCATAGACCAACGAGTGTACTGAGTTGTTTATGCATTGTCATTCTGAATAAGGGAATAGGAGCTCGGCGCAAATTTTACTAAGTCATTCAGTTTACAACCTGGTCCATATGAATTTTTGGTGTGTCTTCCTTGAATATGAAATGGGTTGGCCATATCTCTTCCATATGACTTTTTGGTGGGAATGTTTGCATAGAGATTTATAATGTCTGTGAAGTGCATTCCCTTCTGCAAGGGTTAGTTGGTTGTTACTGTCTCAATGTGAATTTTTAGACCAATTCCTGTAAAGCTAGTATAGTTGCTGGAGCAGTATCAGCTGCACCGTCTCGGCAGAAGAAATCAATCTGAATTGATTGGTTTTGGTTTATGTCACCTAGGTGATGGTACTCGGAGTATTCTACTGACTATCTTTTGGTGACGGTGGAATAGAGGACACATGGTACATCTTAGGTAGTCGGCTGATTTTTAGTCAAATATATAGTTTGACTAGAAAAAGGACGCTGTGGAAGCTCAGTGATTGTTAGATTACTGGATTATGTCTTTTTGTGGAGGGCAGTGAACGAGCAGTGTTCGTGGGGAATCATCCTTTCTTTCCTGAATTCAGAGGTGTATATGAGCCATTGTGCCTGCAGAAGGGGCTACTTCTTGTTTATCACATTCTATTTCTCCATTGTGCTCTCGTTATTCATATGCGATGCACAAACGATAAACTCAAGTGATGTTTTCAGAAGTTCATCGGTGAATGAAGTGTCTTCTGAGGAGGATGTGACGAGCTTTCTGTTGTGCTTATGATCCACCAACCAAGGTGGCTGTGCCCTTATGCCCGAGATTTGAAATGGCTTTATATATATATATTTAATCATGAAATGTGAGTTTTATACAACCTGTAATTTAAGTTCTTTGGTTTCCTTAAAAGTTGGTTTCAATTTTTTGTTCTCGGTGTCTGTTGAACCTTAAATTTAATGCTTTTGAACTATTGTTCAAGTAAGCAAAGAGAAAAGGTAACTAATTTATTTTTTTGGCACTCACCGCACCCCTGTATGTGTTTGATATATCCACATTCAAGTCTTCTGATCCCAAAAGCTTTAAAATATTTTATACATTAGGGATGATAGTTGATCCTTTCTCTTTTCCCTTTAAGTTTAGATCAAATGGTGTGGGGTGGATGTTTGTGCTTTTAATGAGTGATAAAATAAGTTGTTCATATCTTGACAGGGTAGTATTAATCCCTTTATTGCTGGGTTAAGTTGAAAAAAGTATCAAAAGCATTTATTCACTTGCTATAAGATTTAGTGGAATAACTCCCTGTGCTACAAACTATACGGTACTCTAACTTTGTTATTTGTTTGTACTGAAGCATAAATATCTATGGAGATAATAATTGCCTGCTCCCTATATTTGTGGTACTTTACATTATTATATAGCAAATTCTTCCATCTTTAATGCCTATTATGCATATTTTAACTGCATAACATGTTGAATGCTAATTCTTTATATTATCATAAATATGTTACATACATTTAATAACAACTTAGAGCAGAAATATGAATCCAAATATATTACATATCTCATATGGATTGACCAGAGTTGCAGGACCATTGTCGAACTAAAAAAAGAGATCTGCAGAACAATTTACATTTCAATTCTTAACTGTAGCTCTTGAGTGGTACCTTACAGTTATTTCTTTGGATGTCTTACGTGGATCAGATGTTAAGCAGACGAAATCAAATAGTAAGACAAAAGTCCCGGATGTATAATCCTTCTAGTGATCTTGAATCTGTTATAAGCGAAATAAAATTTCAATGGGATGGTACTTGTTTTTTTTTTTTTTGAGAATTGGGATGGTGCTTGTTGTGAAACGGGATATGCATTAGGGCTAAATATTGTTTTTAGATTCCCTCCTAGACATTTTTTTTTGGCATGATATATTGTTGTGCATCTTCATTCCTTCTTTCTTTCCAACTATGAACATAACAAAGCGTTTACTCCACTAGGTTTTAACTTCCTTTTTATTTCTTGTTTCTCCTAAGATATTACCTTTGTAGAGCTTTCTTTATATAATCTATTCAATGTATATTGATTTTGACTTTTAATGTCTAAAATGTATTCTACCCTGGAGGTGCAATAATCAAATCTTGGATCTTCTTTTTTTTTTTACTTTCTGAGGCATGTAACTCAAATATGAAGATCCCAACCAGTTTTGAGACAAAAGTCACAAAACTGTAGTGTAATTTGTGAATTTTCAGAAGACCACATTTAAGGTGTAGTGTGTTGTCCCTTTAATTGCTTAATTCACATATATAAACTTGGAGAAGCTTTTGGTATTCACAAACTTTGGGTTGTCAATAGTGTCTGGATGCATTTTACTTAAACTATATCCACCTGCATTCACATGGATAGGTGATGCATGAAAATTCCTTAAGAGATTGTTTCTCAACTTTGTAGTAGGGATAATTTTATCCTAATTTTTCTAGGCTTTTCAGCGCAGGGATACATAATACCTCTACATGCTTTTATGTGAAGAAATATATATTCTTCTCTTGGAAATCAGGCTAAGAATTTTGCTATTTGACTAATTAGTTCATGAATCTTGATTTGGTTCAGTTAGCAATTGATGATTAGTAGTTGAGCATAAAGTGACAAAAAGCAAGTTTAGTATTCTTTTTTGTCACTTACAAACTGCATGAGTTACCTGAAATTACATGCGGTTATGTATTCGTCTGTTTTATCCCTTATCATTGCTTGTTATGAACCTTTTCTATCCTCAAATTCATATGACTTTGCTTATCATGCCCATGAGATTTAAAAAGCATGAAATGAAGGCATAGATTGTTGTATAATATGTTGAAGGAGCTGGATGCAATTTACTGTACTGTAGGTGCTTCACTCCCCCAGTCAATGTTATGATCCACCTTTTTTTGATAGAGTAAACTCAGTACATTTGTGCATTTCCTAATTTAGACTCCTGGAGTCCACACATGCTTCATCTGAAAGCTGTTTCTCGTCTCAAGGCGAATTGCTCCATCAAATACATTGTTATGGTTGTTTGCTTGCTTGCTTGTTGTTATTGATTTCTCTCTTACTATGTGTACAACTTTTGACTCCTGCAAAATTTGCTAATTATTTACAGAGTTAAACATGAACTTCTTGTGCCATTGTATGACCATGTGATTTTTCGATTACTTTTTCATAGCAATACCTATTTTTTAAAAATTTATTTCTTCTTGAACTTACGAATATCACAGAAAGAAAGTGGTTGTTCCTTCATGGCTCTCATCTGGATGGGTTCACCGTCAAAGTGATTTAATTAGAAAAGATTATCAGTCTTTTTTTTTTAGGGAGAAAAAGATTATCTGTCTTTTGTACATGTGGAGGGGGTTAATTACGGAGCAATATGTGCTTCTTGACCAGAAAAACAAACACCTTCGAAAGTTCGAATGCATTATGTCCCAAACGTATCCGGCTATGTGCAAGAAATGCTCGTTAACAAGCACTGGCGGAACATAGTGAAGGCAAAAGGGGGCCATGGCCCCTCCTACATGTTTTAGACCAATATAATTTTTCTGTTAAAATAAATTATGGCAATTTTTCTGTTAAAATAAATTATGCCCCCGCCCCCCATATTTTTATATATATCTTTGTATTTGAGTAGTAATGATGTTTTTTTCATCAATCCTAGACATCTTCCTTAAGCTCCTTCACTCTGGTGTAGTGATTGTAATTTTTATTTCGGCCCCTCTTACCGGAACATCCTAATTCCGCAACTGTTAACAAGTTGACAATAAGAGTAAATTGAAGATAAACCAATTCGTTCCGAAAAAGACACCACGATCAAGACAACTAATTCTGTGTAGTATAACTTGAAGTTGGTGCACTGAGAAAAGTAGCCACTCATATTCCATTGACATATGATGTGCCTCCCATGGAGCAATACGTGCTTCTTGACCACAACATGGAGAAATTCTAGAATGCACTGAGGTGCAGCTGAACTGGCCACGTGGCACGTTCTGGGCCGTTGATGCAATCAACTACAGACCTGTTTTGACAGAGGACTGTAACTTGTCTTGCTGACAGAATTTAGTCGGCTCGGCTTGGACGGCGGTGGACCAAATCACCCCAGCTATTGAGTGATCTTGATTCTTGATTCTTGATTCTTGAAGTAGCATGCAAGAGTGCCCAGTACCACACGAAAGAGATCGAGTCGACTCATCAGGCTCATGATCAAATCGAATCTCCCCCCACCTTTCTATCCAAACATGAGCTACGTACTCCCCTTTTGCTTTTAACACAGGCAAGGAGCTAAACAAATGTGACCCCTTTTTATGGTAGATTCTCTATTCCGATTCCACCACCGTCCAATCCAACAACACGCCAAGGTTCGAATCGGGCAGCAGCGTCGCCGCATCATCATCGTCATCACAATCATGGGACTCTCTATCCTCTTCTTGTCTAGTTCTCTCCCATCCTCGCCGACCAAGACTTGGACTCCTCACTAACTCTGACCACCGCTCGAAGAGATGGAGCTGGGTCGAGCTGGGTCTGCTGGCATGGGAGGAATGAGTTAGTTTTACTGGACAAGCCATCAAGCCGAGCCGTTAGCTGGACAAGTTACAGTCGAGTCAGATCTGGTCTCTCCTTATTGCATCGACAGCCTAGAACGTGCCACGTGGCCAGTGCAACTGAACCTCGGTGCATTCCAGCCGCTCCCAACATTTTAGTAGTTATCAATGTATTTTAATTTTTAAGTGAGAGACATCCTTATGCTATTTAAGGTAAGTGACATGCCTGGCCTTGTTCTTCTTGAGATTCAGTTCTGTACAAACAAATTTTCTCGATAGCATTGTAAAGATTTTAGTACTTCCAGAAGACCCAACCAACACTTGGGTTCGTAACTGACTTTCTTTATTTAGCTAATACTATTATATAGTTATAGAACATTGTCGGCAGTAGGAATGACTTTGTCTTCAAGAACTCAATTCCTATCACCTGCATAACGAATATGAGTTTGGACCCCTTGTTGAGAATATTCTCAAGCAAAGGTCCTTGGTATTGGAAGAAGAGCTGAAGCTTCACTTTACACTGTCGTGATTTAGTCTTCCTAGCATTAGTGGTGCTTGGAGGGGTTTCATAAACAGAGGCAGCTATTCTGAACCATTGCATCATGTAATTATGAAGGTGGCCGCTGTCAAACAACTTTTTAGTCCATACATTGTGCAGTGATACAACAGGTAAATGAATTGCCATCCCTAACTTTCTGACATACAGATATGGCAGAATCTCTTGAACAGCAGATCGTTTCTCCTTTTTGAGGTCACTTTCTTGATAGATGTGTATGAAGGTGTGGATGAGAATGTAGAAATCCATCACTGTTCATACTGGCTAGTTGAAATGAAGGCCCATAAACATGATTGTTCAGTGTCAGTTTCTTTAAAAAAGTCATAATGATGTTTATCTTCATGTACAAATTCCTTCTGTCATTATTAGTCTTTTTTCTTGGCCAATTTTTTCATCAGTAGTCTAAGATTAACCTTTATCAATTTGCTATTACTAATATATGTACACACAGACACATGCAGATATATATATATATATATATATATATATATATATATATATATATAAAGCAGTCTGCTGCTTAGGCAAGATTCTGCAAAGTGGGATCCTTTCTGCTCTGATCCCGCTCAAGGCTGTTTCAGTAGCCTTTTGTTCTTTTTGTCATACTATACGAGCAGCCCAGAACCTGAGAGATAAATTTTTAGACCCTAAGCCATAATGCTATTCGACACAATAAATTAATAAACCCTGTTGAGACCAGTATCAAAAGCTTAAATAACACAAAGTTGAGCTGTTGCATGAGCAGCCATCCTGCAAAGGGGGATCCCATCTAAGAAGCTCCTCGTATAGTATGACATTGTTTATATTTTAAGATTCTTCTGGCTGCCATGACTATGGAATTATTTTGGCCAATAACTCTTTGGAAACCCATGTTTTCTGAGATCATGTTTTTGCTTATACTCTCCATAATGACACATTCTGGATTCTTATCTTCTACTTAGTTTCTCGATATCTTTTTTTTTTTTTGGTGGAACTTCTACTTGGGCATGGTAGCTTTCTATTGCACCCGATTAATATGCATATCAATATCTATATAATATATATATATATATATGTATGTATTAATGGCATGACTAGTTTCTTGGCTTGGACAATTGCTGATGTAAAATTTGGAATCTGTAATGGAACTGAACTATTGTATATATGTAATTGGAAGGTAGTAAAAGAGATTTCCTTAATGTCATTTCAAATTGTGCTTCATCACTTAAGAAGAAGCTAAAGTGGATGCTCTGTAAGTCGGAACCCCTTCCCCAATGTTGCAGTCATCAGCTCTTCCCAGTTTACTGTTGCCACAATATGGCACAAACTAGTGCTGCCCCTGATGCCCCATAAGTGAACTATGATCTAATATACGTGGGTGTTTTAGTGGATGCACGGCAGCACCATGTGAGGCAAGGTGAGGCAGGCAATAAATTGGACATTGCAACTACAGGTCAATTGTCTTTTTAGGTCCCCTTTCTCCTTTTTCTTTCTTTTCACATTTCCCTTTGATCTGAATCTATGTTAGTTTTATACAAGCTAGCCCTACTTTGTATTGGACGTGTGTGTTTTCGTTGGAGATGTTATATTAGATCTTGTTTTTGAAGCTGGATTCAAGAAATAAATAATCAGCCATATTTTACAAAAATTAGTATTTACATCCTCTAGAGGGCTGGTGTTTTTCCAGTCCCTATTACAACTATGATTTATAATTTAACTCTGAAAATATTTACCCTTTCTAACATCCTTGCAGTCTCCTTGTGACACGTAAGGTAGTTGAGAAAGCTTGCGAGTATAAGAATGAGTAGCTCATAACCTGTTAGGTTAAGGCATATTCCTCACATGCTTTAAGGGCCTCTTATTTTATAATAGATTGCGACTGTTATGAGAAAGGTATTGCCTTTTGAAATATTCTTTGTCCTGGAGCAAGTATTGCCAAAGGGTCATAAGCAGATTTTCTTTGCACAAATTTTTCCCAGCGTGGGCCAAAGTGGACCTGCCAATCTTCTTGTTTGGTGTAATGTGGTAGATATTGCTTGACCCCAAGATTGGCTGTTTCACAGAATTCTAGAATTCTCTTGTTCTGAATTAAGATGTGTTCTAACCCATCAGTTCCAGTTGAAGAGGGAACTGCAGAGGTAAGGAATGCCACCAAGTAAAAAGTATGTTCCTCCGGTATAACTACAGAAGTTCTGTTGTCCCACCTGAAATAGGAATTAATACATCAATGATTAAGACAAGCTATAGGAAAACTTTGGAGATAATGGCACATTTGATGTAACTTTTACTTTGATCTGTTAACTGGATAGATGAGAATGGGGCCGTTGCTTGTTTCTGTGAGGATATTGCCGAACACTCCTTGAGCAAAAGTATGTATTTTGCTTTTGGGTATAAGAAGATTGAGCCATGGGTGTGGAATGTCCCACAAATCTTTTGAGCGTAATTTCATCTCAGATACATGTACCCTGTCCAAGAACTCTGTGTATGTAACTTCGGACACAAATAGCGTCGAAGGGATGTAGCTTAATTCAGACAAAAAGTTCTCAACTTCCTGCATGTCAGAAAGAAAATTAAGTTATATATGCTCTCATGGATATTCATTTGACAATTATTTTCTCATTATTTAACCAGCCTAAAGTGTCTATTTAAGAAAGGTGATTGTATACTTCACCTGATTTATTATATCGGTCTTGTCCATGCTGAAGTATTTGGCCAATTCTAGGCAGAAGAGAGTTCTTCCATCTGACTTGAACTGGCTGGCCTGAACTGGGTCTTTTGGATTGAAGGATGATCTCCAGTTGTTTAGCAGACCAGTCCTGTTTATTATCACAAATCCTTCGACATAATTAAATGAATTTCCTCCAGATATCAGATGCTCCTGATCTCGGGTAAATGCTGCAAAATCTGAATACAGCACTCTAATCCATTTTACCTGTTCAAGATTGAGATTTTTGTTAACAACTAGTACTTTCTACTCCACCTGGAAGCTTAAATTTTGACACTTTAGCCTAAATGATAATGTTTTTACCCTTGCAGGTGCTGCTTCCAATGATATTCTTGCCCTGGTTATGATGCCAAACTGACCAAGTCCTCCAAGAACACCATGAAATAGGTCATCGTTCTCCTCCTCCGAACAATATACAATCTCCCCTTTCCCTGCACTCATTTTTGGATCTATTAGTAAAGCAATGATGATGGTGCATGCAATAAACAAATATAAATTTTTCTTATGGGCTATAGCCAGAGTGTTTTCATGAGACCAAGTCAAAGAGTGACATGCTTCATGAGCAAGCCTCGCAACTTCCAATTGAGTTTATTAAAGATTCAGAAAACAAAAGAAAAACAAAAAAGTTACGGTACTATAGTGCTCCTATATGGTTTTTGATTATGAATAAAACTCAGTGTTCCTATATAGGAACTATAGTGTTCCCATATAGGTAAGATAGTGTTACTATATCATTGCCATGTCTGCCTTTGGCATTGGTATAGTAACATTATATCATTGCAATGTAGCACCAAGAAATTGTCCCCCTCCAGCCCTTCTATTTTTGTTTAACAAACCTGTAACAACTTCCAGTTGGCGGACATTGCTGATCTGGGGGCCATGTCGGAATGCCTGCCCACTGATCCCAGCATTAGACAGAGTGCCACCAACAGTTAGATGTAGGTAGTCTGTCCATGATTTTGGCGCTAACCCATATTTCAAGCTTTCATGCAGGATATTAATCCACAACTCACCACCAGAGACATCTGCATATGGAGAATTTCCGGTGTAAACTTGGATTTCAGGCCCCTTAAGTGATTCCATGTGGACGACAACTCCTCTGTGGGCCTGTGACTGACCCTGGAGTGAGTGGCCATGGCCTCTAGCTGCAACTGTGAGCTCTGAACGAGGACCCATGTCCCAAATATGCTTGACTAAAGTTGCTATGTCTGAAACCGTTTTTGGATGTAAAACTGCCATGGGGAGGAATTGATACCTGTTGCCAAAATCTCGGGCTGCATGGTGAACTTCGTGAAAGTTGAAATGCCCATCGAGGGGAAGTATTTTTAATGAGGGGATGTTTGGAGAACAAAGGTTCACTCTAACAGTTACACAGCTCACAAACAAGATCATGAAGCCTTCTATGATAAAAATGTTCATTTGTTTAAGAAGGTGAACTGGTGGTTGCCTCATTTTCTGTTAGAAGAAATGGAAGAAGATGAAGGCTAAAGGAGTTTTAACCTTTTCGTTGCTTCTTAGTGAGAAGACGGTGAAAGGCGAAAGGAGAGGTGTAGAAGAGCAAATGAAGTAAAGTGTTGAGAAGGGAATTTAAAGGGAAAAGGCTTTGGTGGATGAGTCAACCTATCGTCAGTTTTGAGCATCCGTATAAAGACTGCCAACTTGGGTAGAAGAGTTTTATGATTTTCTTTTAGTTCTTCTTTTTGGTCTCTTTTGTGTATAAGAGAAGCCATCACACATATGCCAAGTTGAAGAGAAAAGTCACAAGAAAGGAAGATTTCACAAATCTTCCAACTTTTCCTAACAGTTGCAACCACAATGCCACCTTTTCCTTTCTTTAAATTTTATCTCCCTTAAATGTCAAGGACTTGTAGTAAAACTTGAGGCCGCTGCCTGAATTTGTATTTCTCTGCATTGTTTGATTGGATGACAGGTATCCGGTACTGCCCATGTTCATGTCTTGTTCACATGAATGATCAGATGAGATGTTGTCTTTGAAATCCTTTGTTGTCATGGTGTTAACATCCCGTATCTAATTGCAGATCGGATGAGAAAGACTGAGGGAAAGAGATGGAGCTGTGGGGTTGTTATGGGTCCAAGTGACACGTGAAGTTGAAATGGTTTTGTGCTCTGTGGGGAGGGTGAAGTGGTATATGATTGGTTTGCTTTGGGACCCTTTTGGTTCACTTTGATGGGTGAAGGATGTAGGGTTAGGGTGGGTAAATATGGGGGTCTCAACTTGTAGGAAGCACAAGCACTGAACTCTTTTACTTCCCGGCAAATTGACAAGTTCGAATGATTCTCTTGTTTATATGCTTTTAATTTCAGTTAAATTACTCCAACTTGTGTTACTAAGCACCAATTGGAGACTTGCATCTCTATGGGGAGCATTTCATTCCCCCCCCCCCTCCCCTTCCTCTTTTCACCCCCTTCCTCTTTTCACGGGCATATTAAAAATAACTCGGAGTAATTTTCTCTTGTCAGCTATCTAACTCGAATTTCATGTTATCGGACCGTGAGTTTTATATATCTCGACAGAAACCTACGTGATCGTGAATAGGTTAGCAACATAACATGTCAATCTGTTTGACAAGAGAAAAACTCTCATAGTCACTCATCTCCCATAGTTTGATGCGTGCATCATCCCTTCTTGAAATTATGTTATACTGTGTATGAGTTTTCTTTTGGTGCTCCAAATAGTTTGATTTTGGCGTTGTCTTTAATTCTCTATACTAAACATGATATACTAGCTAGTCTAATCTTTGTCTCAAATATAAGAGAAGATCTTCTGGCATGGTGGCAGTATAATTTGTTCTACAATTGGACAATATATTACTATATAGTGATAAACAAATAATTATTAGAATCTAATCAAGCCTCTTTTGCGAAACATGTCAACAAGTAGTGTCGGATAATTCTGTTTACTGGTGATCCAAGCTAAACCAGAAGATTTCTCTTCTTTGGCTTGGAGCATTCTGACAGATCAACAACCAAATCTTCTTTAGCTTGTAGTGTATTTTGAGAAATTATTTTGCATATCCGATACATTGTGTCATGTTGGACTCTCACAAGAATGAAACGAATTTTATGTTCACAATAATGAATACACAATCAAATCTTCTTTCATGTTGAAAAATTATATTGTTTGTCTGATATATTGTATCGTATCGTACTCTCACAAGAATGAAAAGACTCTTATGTTCACAATATTTCAATAAAGACTCTTACAAGAAGGAATGTACTATTGGTTATTACTCATTTCCTTATGTGTGAAATAATTTCTCTTAGTGTGGGTAAATATGGTGGATCCGCCATGGCCTAAACCCCTTACCGAAATTGGTTGTTATAGTGGATCCGCCACGGCCTAAACCCCTTACCGAAATTGCTACTCTACTGGCTTAAATCATTATCGACTCAAGATTTGTTCTTCTTGAACCAAAGAAGAATTAGGGCTAGTAATGCACAAATTTTGGTAAAGTCATGAAATCGATGAACACTTAGAGATGGAAAGAGAGAAGAGAGAGAGATTCTTTTTGCTTGCTAGATGTTTGTTAGTAAAGAAGAAGAAACCAAAGAATCAGTTAAAGGGTGCATTGGACTAATGAAAACGACATAATCATGAGCTGAAGGCCAAACAACATGATAAAAACCACATTTTGGATGACATGGTGACTTAGATTGGTCTGGTACATTGTGTCCTAATCAACACTCAAATCTTTTTTAGCATTATAAAATGAAGATTCTTATAATTTGATGAAGATATTGCTCTCAATTCCAATTCCTCTCACTGTGTTTGCCAAGTGTGAACTTTGTAATGTAGTCTTCTCATTTGTGGTGAAAAACCTAATCCTTTTATTGCATGCTTTCCGGAAGGAGACCGACCCACCCACTTGATAAAGAAATCAAAGTCTTGAATTTACTTGAGCATTTACAATGTGGGAGGAAGAGAGCACCTCATATATGTATTACTGAGGGCCCATTGTGGACCTCTCTTGTTCATCCCTTGCTTCATGCTTGGGCTCCACAACACTACTTATATTTATATTCTTCTGTTCAATACTCACGCTTATTATCAGTATTGATACCGGAGGTCATCCCTTGTCCAACTGTACAAAACAAATAAACGACTTGAATAAAAATTAACATTTTCATAACCAACCGTTAACCAACCACATAAACATGTTACGAATATGCATTAGGTAGAGTACCAAACCCAATACACTTTAGACATTTGTGTAATGATAAAAGTCGTGATCCAATGGAGCGGCGAGATGGAGGGGCTTCTTTAATCCTTACACTTGGTATGGTCATGTGACTCATGTCATTTAAACATCAAGCTGATCTTGAGGTTTCGATTGGCTAGTCGGAATTAATATAAAATGGTTGAATCAAAATGGGGCAAGTGGTGTAGCCACTAAGGGCGGACCCGGCGGAGGACTGCCACGAACCCAGGCCATGTTAGTGTTAGGATTCTAGGCCGTCGTAATCATCATGCATGCCATTGAATTTAAAGAGGGAGAGCACTAAATGTATGTAATTAGAGACCCAAATCAAACCTATGAGGTTATAAAACAATTATATTCTTATCATGTTTCCTAACGTACCCACCTTTTATTCCATTTTAATCACTGTCTTCTTGTCCCCTCTAATCCCTAATAATCTCTGTATACTTATTTTGTCCTGACGTACGATCTCTTTTTTATCTAGATCTTCCATGAGGTAAAAAGTGAAAAGCTATAGCTTTTGTATTTCTCTCAATCTCTCATGCACACGTAAAAGTGAAATTAAGGAAAGACAAGAAAATGAGTTGAAAGGTGATCTCCACTCCACTCGATCTCAAGATTATAATGTTGGTGAAGAAAATGAGGTTTGAAGATTGCATTGTCAAAAGATAATCTAAAGCTAGATATGTGAGTTTGCCTTATGAGAGGATATTTTTTTTTGTTTTTTGTTTTCTTTAAGAAAAGTGATAACCTCCTTATTCGATAATACAAATCAATTATCGAAATAGTTCATTATTTAGGTTTCTTTTCAAATATTATTCTCGTAAAAAATCAACTCAGTCGAATATTGTTTGGTCATCTGTTCGTTGTTGAGTATACAGAAAAATGCATTCCGTCAGATAAAAACTAAATAGGTAAATATTGTAATCAAATGACTAAATAATTTTTTATTAAAATATTCCTTGAAGGATCGAGACCTAAAATATAAACAATTTTGATAATTAACTAACACGTGGGGATGAAGAGATTTCGTAAGATAAAACTGAAACAGTAAATATAATAATCAAATGACTAAATAATTTTTTATTTGAATAATTTTTTGTAAGTATATATCAAAATATTCCTTGAATGAGAACCTAAAATTAGGGCTGTCAATTCCGACACGACTCGAAACCCGCACGAAATAAACCGGGTTGAACCCGCACGATTAAAAAACGGGTTGAACCCGCACGATTAAAAAACGGGTCATTTGCGGGTCAACCCGCCAAAACCCGTTTAATAAATGGGTCATTTCGTCAACCCGCCAACACGAAATAAACCCGTGTAACCCGTTTATTAAATGAGTTGGGTTGGGTTATATATAACCCGAGTACACGACCCATTAAAAGTAAGTAATAATAATTATATATTAGGGCTGAATAAGTCTTTTTTCACTTTTAGGGTTAGCAGTTTTGCACTTAAAAAATTAATACTATAAAATCTACGTCTTAGTTCTGAATTAATTGACAGCCCTACACAAACCCTAAGCCTCCTCATCTTGGCATCGGCGTCAAAACCTTTTCTCCCGTTTTGATTCTTTTTCAAGGTATATAGTAATACCTGGAAGTCAATTTGTAGTACATAGAAGCACAATCTGTGAACTTCTTTAGTACTATATTTGATGTACTTTGATCTATTCCAATTAAATGTTTGTTATGCATGCTTTGATCGATATGTGTGGGGATTGAATCGTTTTATTTCATATTATTAATATTGGGAGCACTTGAATGTCTCATAATTTTTTTGTGTGACTTGGAATATTTTTTTTTACAATTGGATTTATTTACTTATGTTTTATTTATGAATCATATATTTTTTTTCTTATGATGTGAAGTATGGTGAAGTTAAGTAATTAATATTACTTTCAAGATTTTAATACATTTTTTTAGTTAAATGAGTCATAATGTTAACCCGTTAAATAATAGTGTAAATGGGTCATTGAACTCAACACGACACGACCCATATATTAAACGGGTTAGGCGGGTTGTTAACGGGTTACCCGTTTATTAAATGGGTTGGGTTTGAGTTTGTATTTTTGACACGATTATTAAATGGGTTGGGTTTGGGTTTACCTTTTTGACACGATAAAAACTTTGACACGACCTGAACCCAACATGACACGACCCATTGACAGCTCTACCTAAAATATAAACGACTCTATTCATTAACTTACACGTCGGGATAAGAAGATCCTTATTTTTTTTTTAAAGTACGTTCTCGAAGGGGACTTCCAAAAAAATTCTGGAGATGAGAGTAAAGTCGAGAGCCAAACATAGACCATATCTACCCCTGAATATGGCAACAAATCGAGAACCACTGAACTCGTTTGGCAACTAAATTTTCTGTCGCCAAAACCACCAAAGGCCAGCTATACCACAGCCCTGAACAACCCAAAGAGTGGGCCACCAATCCGATTCGACACCCCAATGACCGCCGAATAGAGAACAACCAGTTGAGCCACTGGATCTCCTCCCTCACCGACCAATCGGCCAAAACTGGAGTAGAAAGGGGAAACTCGACAAGACCAATAAGTACCCAAACCCACTTCACCAGAAAGACACCAAAACAAGATGAGAGAAACCCTTGGACTGACAGAGATCCGGGGGAGAAGTTAACGTTGCCACCCAAACCCTAAAAAAGGACGCCGTCTGCTCTTGCGAGACAAACCCTAACAAAGTTTATAGAGAGAAACACATTGAATTATCAAATTAATGAAATTATGTAGTTATCTGTTTAACATGATGAAATCAAAATTCCAACTAGAAACCTCGATTAATAACTTAAAAGATAAAAAGTATAATTAAGGAAGTTGGGTAGTGCAATTTAAGGGAAAATGACAGCCATCATTGCGGATGATATAAAAGATTGAAAGTAGTTTGAGATGGATTTGCGAGGAAAAGATCGACAATGCTAATGCATGCTTTAGCTAGTTGACACTTGACACCAAATCTGGGAAGCTGTCTGTGTTTCCTGTGTTATTTTCTAAGTGAAAACTCTTTATCTCATCTTTACCATATTATTTAATATATAAATAAATTAAAATAATTATGAAGTTAAAAAGAAAAACAATCATCTTAATTAGCTAGAGCACTCTGTCTACTAGCTAGTCTACTAGCTAGAGCACTCTGCATAATTCTGTCACTTGTAGTTGTAGCTAATTAAGCTTCACACTGTGAAAGATCACCATCAATATTTGTTAAATTAAAACACAAGACTCTTCGATGTAGTATTCTTTTTCTAAGTCTCCCCACCCTAAGTTCTAGCTAGCTAGCTACATTCACTATCAATAATGATTTTCAATCCCAAAAAAAAAATCAAAATCAAAATTCCATTTGTGGTAATTTATTTATTAGTGAAAAAGTAATTTAGACCTTCGATTAAAAAAAAAAATTCTAAAAACAAAACCCAAGAACCAACAGAATTCAACTCTTGTAATTCAGCGCCTCCTCCAACAGCATTGCGAACTCCAAAACACGACGTTAGCTGCCGTGAAAAGACAAAGAGAAACACTTTTAGGTGTCTCCGTTTAGGCCGTGAACCCAAAGACCGTTGGTTGCCGCCACCAAACTGTCTTAAAGTTGACTTACCTAAATAGTTTTTTGGTTACTTCAACTAAAAAATTGAAAACTAGTTGCTCTTAAATATCAAAATAGCCAACTGATTATTTCTCATGCCACGTTGTGATAAGAACATTTTATCTCACGCTACGGCTACCATCAAGTCAATATATGCGTTAATGATCGAATCCATTGACGCCAAAGATCTTCTTTTCCTTTACATCTCCATCACATAATATTGAAGCTTCCCTAGCTAGCTAGCTACCTTCATACTCTCTTCTCCTTTCATGAAAGCTGCATACGTTATAGTGTTATACAGTCAAAATTAGGTGTATAAACAATTAAACATACATACCAGGGGGCGAACTAGAGATTGAGAGGGGGGCCAAGGTCATCTTAGGCCATAACGTATCCGCCACTGCATACGTGGACTCATCCTCTTTCCTTTCTTAAATAGTTAGCATGTTTGAATATTGACCTCATTCATTTTGTTAAAATCTTCTATGAATCTGAAGAACAACTCATTTTTTATCCAATGTGGTTAGTGTATGGTTTGACACCAAAATTATTTTAAGATAAATCTTGAGTTCGACTCAATTAGAATACTAGTTACGTGTATGTGTGTTCTAACGTCCTAAGGTAAAAAAAGAGCAACTCATTTTTACAATTTAACACGAACAATTTCTATAGAGAAATTTGAAACCACACGCTATTCTAATTCCAACGATTATTTATTTATAATTTACCATATCGCAATCCTTATAATTCGAATAATTTTTTTTTACACTGTTCGAATTGTACGGCTTAAATGCAGATCCGTAACGTCTGCTTGTTAACGGTTTGGTTTAGATACAATGCATCGTTTGTTTTATTTTCTAGCTATCTAAAAATTTCATTACTACTAGTGTACGTTACTTGTAGTAGCAGCTCATGTAACTAATTGCTTGTTGGAGCTACCAAGCATTACAGATCCTGTGTGCAAAAGCAAATAGATTTTTGCTTGACTTCAGCGCCATGCATGAAATTAACAGATAATATCTAAGGAAAATAAGGACCTAATTTGATCAACATCAATGTAGTACTTCCAAACTTTGAATGTCATTTTCTAGAACTAATAATATGAGCATATGAAAGTTTTCCACTAGTCTCGATATGAAGACTAAAAGAGACATTACCCCAATCTCGATCTGAACAATTTCTAGCCTAACAAATTCAGTGGCTGAGCCACATTGAGGCAGATCCAAGAATATCTAGTTTTTTTTTTCACAATTCAACATGCACAATAATCTTACTAGAAGTCTAGAACACTCATCGATCAACTAGTCGAGTTTCAAGAAATAGAAATTTCGATAATAATATCGAGGAAATATCGGTGTTGATTTTCATTACATACAAATTTGGATAGAACTTGTAGAATCAACTAAAAATGTATTAAAACAATAAATATGTTGAATTTAATATCGATATTTGTAATAAAAAAAACGAAAAATTTAATTAAAACTTTTTAAACAATAAGACGCAAGATTCTCATAAAATTTTCACACTTAGGGAGAATGATTAGAAGTTAATGGACAAAGTGGGAATGTGATTTAATTATTCACCTTGAATCATGAATTTAGCTGAAAAAAAAATGTTTTATTAAAAATCCTTGTCTACCCTGAGAACATATTCGATTGCCCAAAAAAAAAAACAGTGAGAACATATTCATTAAATTAAGAACAATGTCGCTAGATAGACTTGAGAAGGTATTTGAAACTCTAATTCGACGCAACAAAACTTAGAATTAATAATTGGTTTATGGAACATTAATTCGTCGGCCGCATATACTTTTCAGGCTAGACGTACACGTGTTTCATCTAATTTGGATTGGTTAGGTCCAACTCCAATATTGGCCAATGCTTCAAGTCCTGAAAGTTACATCCATGGTGGTCGACCACTACTACTTTCCTTTCAGGCATGAAGCTTGAGTACAAGTCTACAAAGGTTGAATACAATCATACATATGGCTTTGGAACTCTTCGATCGTTTTCCAGTATATTATGTGCAGTCTCTTGTCCCCAATATAGACAGTGACTATTCCTAATGATTCGATCAAAAACAAAATAAGAAACTAGTCATATTTGCGAAGGATAATCCACGACAGGTTGGATCGGTCAAAATTGCCGCATGCATTGTTGGAACGATAAAACAACATCATTCAAACAGCTCATATATTATGTGTGAAGTCCGCGCACATATCTTTTTCTAATTGAGCGCATACGTGTATTGTCGTATTTATTCGTGGAATAGCAATACAAAACAACTTTCTTGACATATTTGTCGACATGATTATCGATGTGTAAGGCGATACATTGTTATTAGGGTTTGATGGATTTTTTTCTTTTTAAAAATTTCATGCATGATTACAGATTACTCATGTGGATGTGCAGGTTTAAAAATTTACACCAGAATTATAGACATTGGGGATAATGTGGTGTCTTTTTCTTTTGGTTTTTTTAGCACTTAGCAGTAGTGTAAAAAGATAGGAGAATCATGACTTATGTGCTATGCTTGATTATCTGGTTCCTTCGTAACCCCATACATACAAAGGGAATGTGAAGTTTTGCCTTCACAATCTATAATTTCTTTAGTTTGGGCCTCACAAGTCCCAACTCCCAACTCTTATCTAATTGATTTTAATTAGTACCCTTTCCTTTGGGCTTCGACCAGATTCCGGGTATGTGTATCTATCCCTAAGTGTGGGCTATCCTGGCCCTTCTTCCTTCAGGAATTCTTGGACTATAAGTAAACTGGCACTGCTGTACGTGTTCCCTATAATGAGATGAGGGCTTATGTGATTTTCAGATTTTGCAGAAGCTTTCAGAGAAGGAGCTTAGACAAACATTATAAAGCTAGGAAGCTTCGTCTTTGTAATTGTTCTAGCAATTATTGACTGAACAAAGTTCCAAGTTTTAAATCAAGGTTATGTATGTAGAAAGTGTATATGCAGAAGCAAGACTTCAAGAGGAAAGTGGTCTGCAGAAATGAACCATATGCAGTTAGTTAAAAGGATTAGTGAAATGTTTATCCTGCTCTTCGCCGTTCACATAATTACAAATTCACTTCTGCGCGCACTCCAACCGAATATACTATCCAAATTATATATCTTTAATTATCTAATACAATTGAAATCATCATCATCTGTAAGCACTCTGTCTATCCCAATATGATATTGAGCACTCTGAATTAATGCTGCGATCCTTCATGGTTTGGCAAGATTTTACAGGACTTGGAAGGCCCTTCATGCTTGGAGATCGTTGCTGGTTACCACCAGACTTGCCAATCCTTCTAGTAATTACTGGAACTTCACTGTTGATAGAAGATATAAGAGAGATGTTGTTCTTGCATGGTGAAAAGCTCTCAGAGCAAGTATCCAAACTCCATGGCCTTAATTTCGGGGAGCTTAAAGACCTTGCTTTCAATTTAGCAGATTTTGTTGCAGCCATGTAAGTAGGAACAATAGGAGATCTTGTAAAGGAATTCTCATCTCCCAATGAACACTGCTTTCTGTGGTGTAAGGATGATCTTCTTGGAGAATCCATTCCTTCATTAAGCAGATGAGTATTCTGTCCTTTCAGGTTTCTATGCCTAACTTGTTTTCCTCCTCCAAACTCCTGTTTTCGATTCGAAGCCAAAACTGTGTCCAAGTCTTCAAGTTCTTTGCTTTTAGAAATTTGGGTGTCCACCCACTGATCCAACCAGTATCTCCATCTTCCATTTACCTTTTTTCTTTCTGTTTCTGCTGATTTCTAGAAAAAAAAATGCATACACCTTTAGAAGAAGCTATTTTTGACAAGAAACAAAGAACAGATTATATAGTAGAGGAACTCACCCTATGGCTATACCAGTATTCCTTAATTCTTTCTCTCTTAATCATAGCCTCTTTCTTGCTTAAGAACAAGGCCTCTGCCTCTTCCTTTGAAACAAGTCTGTCATCCCACCTTCTTTGGCTGTTTGAGTCCATCTAAAAAGTTGTATAGAAGTACTGCATTATATGTCACATTACGCAAAGAAAATTGTGTCGAAAAGGCACTGGTTAAGTTTCTTTTGAGATATCAGTTAGCCAAACCCACCCTTATTATCTTGTCTCTCAAATTTTGGAACTGATCATCATGTTCATCACAATGATAAGTGTCTCCTTCTTTGGTTTGGAATCTTCTGGCACATACGTGTGATTGGATATTTATAATGGACTGCAAACACTTGAGTGTAGTCATTGCTTGTCGTCTCACAGCTCGTCCTCGAATAATAGCTTGGAGCTTCACTATTCCCTTAAGTGCCCTCAAAGCTTGCCTTGCCTGCAACACATATATTCATCAGAAGCAGCAGTGATGAATATAATCAACTGGTCTTAGCAAGATATGATAAATAATTTACAATAGTTGTTATGTTATTATGTTGCCTAACTGTCAATCTGGTTAACAAATCAATAGTTCACTTCAGATTCACAACCTGACAACATAGCATGCGAGACTATTTGACATCAGGACATTTCCAGAAATTAATCTAGTTAGTCTAATGCAACTGAAATAGCATTTTTATACTTCATATGCCTATGTAGCATAGTGAATAACTGAGTAACTAGCTAGGAAATCAAAAACCACAAAATACAACTAAAATTCTCAGCTAAGCTAAACTGCCCTTGATTGTGATTCCTATACATTACTTTTCCAATCTCAAAGTTTCTTGGACTTTCTCTACCAACTCAAACTCAGCATACAGCTGATAGAAAAATGAAATTGTGGTATGATGATAGGTAGAGAAAAGCTTGAACAAACTCACAAGGTAACCGCGAAAGGCAGTTTGAATTTTAACAGCAGCAGACTCTTGTATTTCCTTCTCACATTGATGGTCCAATTCAGTGGCCTCATTTCTAGCTTTAAGGCCGGTGAGCCACACAACCTCAGCAGCAGCATGAGCAGCTGCAACAGCAGCTTCAGCAGCAGCAGTGCTGGCAATGGCTACATTCAGAGCATGCTTGCTTTGTTCTTCCTCTGCCTCATATAGTGTCCTTTCCTTTAATGGTGATGGTGGTGCTGGTGCTGGTGCTGTTAGAGAGGGTAGTCTCTTAATCTTAAGCCTTCCAAAAAACCATCTTCTTCTTTTCTCCTTCTACAAATAGTTGAGCAAAAGAGGGTTGGGACTCAAATAAATTAATGAAACAGAACAAAATAGCAGAATAAGCAAAGTGCTTACCTTATTTTGCTTTGACTGTGTGTCTGAAACAAAGAACCTTTTCACTATACTGAACCAGCTCTTCTTTGCCATTGAAGAACCAATAGATCACATCATACTGTAAGGAATATATGAAGCTGGTTTCAGTATCCCATTTGCAAAGAAGCATTTATCCATATGCACAAATAGCCAAGAATAGATTAAGTAAATTAAGTTGATGAGCTTATATATCATGGCTTGATATAGAATCAAAATGCTAAACTGTGTGCAGATTTTGTGTATAAGATCTAAAATATTATCTTACCCTTCTCCTGAAATGAAGTGATTTCAGATATCAATAAACAATCACAGCAGCATGAACTTTCATCTCTTGGGAACTTGGAGGGTACTTTTATAAAGTTCAAGAAGATCCCTTAGAATTCACTCAAGCTTATAACATCAAATAGTATTGGAATAGGTGTTAGGAAAGTTCATCAGAAATGGAGGAAGAGAAGCAGATGCATATTGGGGAACTAAATCACAGATACCAAAGAGGGTTGTTAAATTTCCAAGCTGATAAAAAATCTAAAGGGGTATGTTTGTTTGTCAATTGAACTATCAACAACCCACAATTTCCCTCTTTCACATAATGGGGATTCTTCTGTGCAATATGTGGCCCAAAGAAAGCAACTGTACTGCAAAGTTGAGCTACTTTGTGTTCATGGAGGGAGAGAGGCTCCTATTGAATTATGAGAAATACCCTTTTGATGGGGCCTCTCATCTCTCTGATGCAACCTCCAATTTTCTCTACTGCATCAGACATTTGAACATGTCTGTTGGCATCAAATTACTGAACTATCCCTACACTTAGTTGAATCAGTTCTAATATTATGCAACAGCAGTCCATTATGTAGGATGAGGACTCTACTTGTTGATTTGGTTGGATCTGATTAATACACATCTATCTTCAAGATAGTAAACCAATCCTCAGCACTATGACCATGAATAGTTTCAATCATTGAACTAAAACTATGACCATGGTCCATGAACACGACCTGCATTTTTCACGTTAAATTTGTTTTGTACATTTTATTTTCCTTATTTGCAATTTAGATTTGTTCTATATTACTCCATCCATTACAATATACTCATCGGACGGTAAAGATCCATTGCCCATTTTGTAACAAAAAAAAAAAAGATCCATTGCCCATTTTCGGAAAAGGAGACCTTGGATATTTCCTTTTTCTTGTTGACTTGGAACCTTGATCATCCTATTTTTGATGGAATGAGGAAATTCCTAGTCCACCGCAAGTGTTGTGTAGTGACAATTATATGGGACCTCCAGGTTAAAGAGATTGTACCCCTGGCAAATTTGATGCTATTCACAGAATAATACTATAGAGTATAGACTAAGAGATAGGCAGACTGCTTCCATAATCCACACACACCATTACACAGACAGGGAGAGAGAGAGAAAAGGAGGCATGAATTATTGAGGGATGTGGGGGAGTCACAATGTGCAAGAGATGGGAGAATGTAGGGAAGAAAACAAATGGGAAACAGAAGTGGCCTAGACAGCTGTTCAAGGGACCAAAAGAGAGAAATGGTGGTGAAATACATTCTCAAATTTTCCAATAAAGAAAGGAAATGTTTTTCTTCATGCTAGTATTTGGACATCATATATAGCTTTTACTATTAAATTCCCCAATGCCCATTATTCTTTTTCTTTCCACACCTCCCCTTTTTTTCGTACTTGCGTTGAGTAATAAATTTGAAAAACTGAGGAACTGAACCGAAAAGGTAAGTTCAGTTTGGTTCGGTTTATGATTTAAATTTTGAGGTTAGGTTCGGGTTCCGCCATTTAATTTTTCAATTTACTTTTTTGTAACTTAATAAATTTTATTTCTTGAATCTAGTAAGACGTTTTTCTAGATTTCTTGATAGTAAATATTTTTCACTTAGCGTATGAAGTAAGAAGGTGGTGATAGATTATGTTCAAGCTTACCAAACTAACCTGAACATCTCATCTAGAAATAAAGGAAGTTAAATGAAACATAAAATGTGTGCATGATTGTAGGTGGTGGATAGCGATTCTCCTAGCTCCTCTTTCTCATTGATTTTTCTACAACAACTATTTTTCGTAATTTTCGGTTTTTGTTCTCTGTTTTTGTTGAGTTTTTAAAAATATCATTTCACTCCCAAAATTTACATGCCAGTTCTTATGTGTGTCTAGTGTTTGTGTATAAAATTCTGTAATTTTAGGTTGATTTAAGTTAGGTATATAATTAGTTTTTCGGCTGCTAGTTGTTAGAATTAGTAGCCTGTTTTTGTGACATCTTTAAAGTGTACGGGAGGACCCCTACTTTCCTATACTACAATTAAAATTCTTGGTGCATTTAGAAAAAATCAATAGAAAAATTATGTGGTACTTATTGTGTGCGTTTCAACCTATCAGTAAGGTCCGACCAAAAACTCGCCGGAACCACATCCCTTCCTCACACCGAAATTCTTCAGAGTACTAAGACATGGAGTTCCACATAGATGACAAGAGAAGTGAAACACTGAGACCTCTCCTATAGGAGATGCACTCTCTTCTCTTTAATGATAAGCAATTAACACTCACATACTCTTTGTAATAACCCGAATTCTTACGATTAATTTCTTGAATATTCTTGAAATTAAATAAGGGATTGGATATTATTTTTCTTGTCTAGTCTATGAAGTGAAACTATTTTGGAACGAATAAATCTTCGAAATAGTTTATTTTCGAGGGGTCAAAAGTTGACTTTCTTATTCGTTGATTTTCTCTGATGACTTCCTTCATAAGTGTCGTAGAGCTTGGCAATACGAGTTCGTAGACATGTGGCACGCTAAATTCTGATATCGTATGAAAGAGTTATGGTCAGCGGAAGTTTATTATATTTTTGGGAAGTCTTACTGTGGGACCCGAATTTTGAAGTTGTTCATATCATACTTTTGAAGTTAAAATTAGAAAGTAGACATCTTCCTGAGTTCGTGGTATTTTTTGGATAATTTTTCGGGCTTCCGAGCTATTTTTAATGAATTTTCGAAGATCGTATTAAGGATGACATGGCACAAGATCATTGGTTGAAATCAAAACTTGGTGAGCAAGACTTGCAGCTGATGAACGAACTGACTAATCATTTTTAGGTGCTGATCTCATCATTTCCAGCACAACAATTCAGCCAAATTTCATTTGTTTATGAATTTGAAGCAACCACTTGTCTATTTGCTAAGATTTAACTAGCTAGATTAGAAACTAACTCAAGTAAAGTTAGTGCATTCTCTAGCCTATAAATAGAATTGTTCAGCCATTGTATTCTTTGCCAATTCACAACTGATTCTAGCTCCTCTCTAGCTTAATTTCCTTGTTCCTCTCTTAAATCTATAGTTTACAATCCGAAACTCCGATTTAGAATCCGCGAAACCCTATGGATTCATACCAAGGCCATCTTCCTATCCTTGAAAATTAAAGTAAGTACAGAATACATCCTTATAGTCTTTTATCTTTAAGATTCATCAAAGTGCATGATCAAGAAGAAAATAGAAAAGAATAGGTTTTATAGAAAACTTAAACCCTCTTTTCTAAAGTCAGTCCCATTAGCCAACTTGGGAAGCTTTAAACTTATACTTCGGCTCATTAAATCATTATGACTTCTTCATGAAAGGTGTTCACCCTTGTGGCTTGTATTCTGTGTTAAAATTTCATAGTCATCCAACGGGTAATTATTTCCAAATCTAAGTTTTCATCCAGTATACTCGCTGGAAGTCGTATATATTATTCATAACTTCAAATGATCATATCTTACTCATTTGTTAGCCAAAGTTTATGATCTTTATATCAAAATGAAGCTTAGAACCTGAACCTATGATCTGGAGAATATCATAATTAATGTCCAAGTTTACAGTAACGAAATAATTTAAGTACAAAGGGTTAAAGCATAGTATAACTATTTCTGGACTGTTTGGTAAACCTTCAATTCTGAACTTAGACATTCTGGACATGTCTATTTGGACTATACTATTGGATTCCTTATGAAAAATCCTTCAATATGGTGTACTCACTTGACTAATTTGGACTTGTGTTGGACAATATAACAAGTTTTGAAGTTTGACGATTCTAATCGGAGAATCATGAACATGGTTGATGGACTTCTATGGATTTGGACTAAGAACTAAAAATATTAATAAAAATCTGAATTCCTTTATATTTCTTTTTAATTCTTGTTCTTAATTTCTACCTATATATTCTACTTGAATATTTTTGTTATTAGTAATCTTGTTGTTACATAAGTTTAAGTACTTATGTTTTATATTTATTTGCATATGTATATATATTGTTTTACATATGTTTATGCTTATTGGCATATAATTATTTATAATCTCATATTGATTATTTTTACTAAGTAGATATGTCAACTTAGTAGAACTTATATGTTATCATATATTCATATGAAAGTATTGTTAAGTGTCTATATTTGAGATATTATTTGCTTAACTTGCTTACCTTGATTATTCACATATAATCTTATGTGTATTGATGAACTTGTTCAATACTTGAGTTTATCTAATTATGTCTTTCGTCCATGTTATATATACATTTATATGGAAAGACTTAAAAGTGTAACTACACATGTTACGAATTATAATTTGTCTTTACTAAAGACTATATTTTGTGGATCTATTTATGTTTGATAATCCTCATGCTTAAGTGACTTACTGGTATGAACGATCTATGAACGTTCGGAGTTAGCTGTGGGCCCTAGTCCCTTCAAATAGTGCACTATTATACTCATAGGTATTAAGGACCGTGAGTGTACATGCTTGGTATTAAGGACCAGGTATGCTGCGGCTTAACCTGTTACATTACAGGCATTATGTTTTGGTTACTAGTCAATCTCAATCCAAAAGAGAGTCACTGAAAAGCGTAGTAATTATTATTCGGACCAATCGAATAATTGTTGGCTATATATTATTGGTGTTTGGATTTTATAACTATTATGCTTTTGGGATATTAAGGATCCTTGAGTACATATGCTCGGTATTAAGGACTGAATATGTTGTGGCCTAATCCATTATGTTACAGGTCTTATATTTAATATTCTTATTGAATGAATATTTGTTTGTCATACCTTATTGACATTTGAGACTCTGAATATTATTCGTATTTGATATTATGAACCTTGTTATGGGATTTTTATGAAATTGTGACCAGTCAATCTGGAATGATCACCGAGGATATATGTATCCGTATATTATTGCATATGTATTTGCAATATATTGTTAGTATGTTTGAGCATACATTGTTCTGAGTTAATCATCATCAAGATGCATTATTAATTGAAAAATAGAGGTTTCATTTGAGACCGAATTATTTGGGTTAAAAACGTTATTGATATATGTGGATTATATTTAATAAAATTAATATGGAGCTACATAAAATGTTCCTAGTATATTTTTGATTGGTTGTCAATTTTGATGTCTTATAAGATACATTAATATAAGAATGTATATTGTACTTATTGGGCCTGTGTTGCTCATGATGCTACACGTCCTTGTTTTCAGGTTACGAAGCTTGGGGAAAACGGGATGAACACTACTTTATAAACAAATATGTTTCGACTATGATTTTAATTAAATACATATTATGTAAACTCTGATATTGTAAAATAATAATGTTTTCGTTTTCAAGTAAATGTATTATTCAACCATTTGTTTCATTTGATTTATTACTTTGAGAAAATATATATTCACGCCACAGATTCGGGTACCATATTTCCATATAATATTGGTCTCGGGTTTGAGGTCGTGACACTCTTACTCTGTCAATTTATTATCTCAACTTTATATTGGATCAAACTTATTGATACCCTCAATTTAGTCACTCTTGTTCGATTATCTTTTTTGTAATAGCATGCCTCTCCCCCTTTGATTTTTCTTATATCATTCATTTCATACATGTAATCATGGCAGACAATTGGAGCTGCATGTAACCCAAGTGGTGAGGCCAAAGCCATCAACACATGCAAGCGTGGAGTAGGTTCCTTATAGAAAGGCCAGGCTTCCAAGATTAAGTAAGATGTTCCTTTAACTTATTCAATAATGTCAAGATTCCTAAACAAATAACAACCGAACTAAATTGAAACTATAAAAGAAAGTTCACACCTCAAGTCTTTCTCTTTCACTTCTAGATTACCAGCACCAACTCACTCTTTTTTTTAAGTCTTAAACAAGCCCAAAGAAACTATGAACAAAATTCAGAATCTAGCTATTTATAGTGTAGAGAAAGGAGGTAAAAATTAAGGATCTAGATAATTATGAAGGAAGTAAAATTGGATACTGCAACTATGAAATTCTTACACGTTCTTAGTAGATTCGC
Source organism: Rubus idaeus (assembly GCA_030142095.1). NCBI lineage: Eukaryota > Viridiplantae > Streptophyta > Magnoliopsida > Rosales > Rosaceae > Rubus > Rubus idaeus. The sequence continues at coordinate 8,272,099 of CM057971.1, forward strand.
CACCTCCTGCAACTTAGGTTTCCACCTCCTAATTCTAGAGTTTTACCTCCTAATTCATAGCTTTGGTGAATCATCAAACCTTTATGGGAATATCGACATCCCTTTCTTGGCCAGGTCAACTACTATAAAATTGTGTTCATCTACTAAAATGGTTATGAAAGGAATCGGAGGAGGAGGAAGACGATGATTCGAGTTTGCAGAGTCAGTTTGATCGTTTTTGTCATGGAAGTTGAAATTGAATTGGTTTTTATAGGGCCAAGTTGAAAAGATTGAGTTTGGATCACAGCGTTGGGTTAAATCTAATTTCATTTTCACCCTAACGCATATAAAATATATTAATATATTGTTACTATTGTACTTTACAAGCAAGCTCGATAGGTACATTTGATTTGTATGTGATTTACATACAAATTAAACTTCTAACCACCATATAATATCAATCTGATAGCCATTTAGAGTCTCTAATCCATGTTTTGCACTCATGTAGGAAAATTGAGGTATCAGATCGATTTCGGGAGTAAAATTACGTATTTTGGAGGTTTTTTGTGCATTTCCTGTAAGAAGACGAAAAGTCAACAGGCGGACTAGCAGTCAACTCATGGTCAACCTGACTTTAGAGGGCCAAAGTATCAAATATCAAGTCCCAAAAGTGAAGGACAAGAGAATTCCGAAAGTTTGACCAAGAATCCGAAAAGTCAAGAAAAGTCAACTTTGGTCAACTCTGAGGGTTAAGGTCGAGGTCAAGGACGAAAGTCAACCTTGTAACTCACCATATGAAGCCCTAAAAATCAGCGAGGAATATGTCAAATTCCATGAAGTCATCATTGATTATTCATTCATATTCTTCTTTTGGAAGAAAATGACACTTGTCATTCCCAAATCTATTTTTTTGTTAATAGTCCTTGTTGACTTTGAAATAGGTTTTGAGCTAAAATTTATGGTCATTTACCCTTCTACCCTTCATTTACTCCTTTTATTTCTAGCCCTTAGATTAACCCACTTTGCATCATAACCTTCCATTCCCTCCTTCCCTCATCTATATATTTATAGGTTTTGCCATTTTAGGGTATCTCCCATTATCTTTTCAGCTACAAAACCCTACCCATCACTCTCCACATTCCCTTTCTTCCCTCTCCATTTTTTCTTTTGTTCTTCCCTCTGCCCTCCATTTGACCGATTGACTGTGGTCATCCGACCGGTCAAACCGCGGCGATGACACCATCCTCCACTACTTTTCACCCCCTTCCTCACCTACTTTCCATTTTCTTCCTTCTTCAAAGTTGTTCATCACAACCTCCTCTACGTCTACATCCATATAGCTACTAGAGATCTTTACTGCCTCACTTAAGGACTCAAGATTCACAAGGATTGGGTCTTGGAGTCTAGAAGGAGCAAGGAGATCGAAGGAGAAATGAGCTTGCAACTAGGCTTTGGGTGACATAATCCTAGGGCAACCACCTTCTATTGAGAATTCCTCATCCCTTTTCTCTCTTATGCTTGTATCTAGCCCTATTTGTGTAGTTTTGATGTATGATTTGATGGATTATAGTGAGTAGTAACCTTGTTGAGGACTAGGGTTGTGTGCCCTAGTCCAATGTGACTTTTTGATACTTTTAATGATGAATAAATGCCTTGTGACTCATGAATATATGTGTTGTCTATTTTAATGTATTGGATGTGTATTTGAGGAATCAACCACTTTTTGATTATGCATTTGATCCATCTTGTATGAGGGTGTATGGTTTGACCACTTTACTCTTCTCTAGGCAAAGGGCAATATATATGATGAGCATGTTGAACTTTTGAATGATCCTTGATTTATGTACTTTACGCCTCTTTTCTTCGTTCCCCTTCGCGAAGAGTTCTTTTGACCATAGTAAGGCTTAAGAATACCTTAGAAATAATCTATTTCATATCAATAACATCGGTGGAATGGAGGATTGTTCATGAGTTGCTTGTTTGAGTTCCTATGTTTCGATGTTTTATACCTCTTAAACACTTTAGATAATTTAGTATTAAGTAACATAGAGAAATTTCTTGAGACACTTAGAGAGTTCTAATGACCCATGCATGACATTCGAATACCATTAGAAATACAGTTCTAGACCCATAATATGACTAGGATACGGGCCTTGATTTATAATCACATTGGCATTCATTGTTGGAGTATTACTTGTTGCATTAGATTTGGATTAACCTGAAAACCCCAACGTTTTCATAAACGTGCACACACTTTCTTTTACTTACTTGCCTTTACTTTTTTACATTCATTTACTTACATGCTTGTTACATTTCATCATTGCTTTACAAAAACCGACACATCTTTACACTCGCACATTGTCAAATACACGCATTCACCCACTCTTTTCATCCCTAATCTCTTCATTATATTGCTAAAGTCTCTCAGTTTACACACTACTTAGGAGTCTAGGGCCATCGATCCATGTTGGAACAACAACTCCCTATTTATTAAATATACACATCCACTCTTCGCACATTAGGAAATATTACATTCCGCACATAAGTCCCTCGTTTGCCACTGAGGAGCCCATGTCCAAGTTCGGTATCCTTTAACCGAGCGATTATGGTACCCTAAGTATTAACCCCACCTGATTAGATTCGGCAGTTGTAGCTTGTCACGCCCCGAACTCGGGGTCGGTGAATTTTAAGCACTTAAATCCGTGTTAGACTTAAAAAGTAAAATAAAATAAAATCAATTACGTTTATAAAATTGTCAAAATTAAAATATCTAAAATAACAAAATATTTACAAAGAGAAACTACACATTTTTCTACGTTCGAACTTCTAACTCACTCTCGTCTCGACTCTCGTAGGTATTGACCTTTCATGTATGTATCATGTGTGTTATACGAGTTTTTATCACTAACAGGATCTAAACATTGATGTACCGAACAAAAAGGTACCCAACTTTCAAAAGTGATTAATATGGTACTTGGACTTTCAAAAACACATCATCGGGATATCTCCGTCTATTTTTCGTTACTTTTCTATAAATTATGATGGTATATCAATCATTTGACCTATCTCAATTTTTAAAAGTGATCAATAAGGTTCCAGAATTTTTAAAAACATATTATCGAGATACCTTAGTCAATTTTTTATCATATCTCAGTCAAATGAAATATGTTGAAGCACATGTCTCTTCTCTCCTCTCACCTTATCTTTTTTTTCCCAATTTAACAATGCAATTAATATTCCCCTTCTAGATTTTTCCTTCAAAACTTTATCCTCTTTCCTATAATCAATAATTAAGTAGACTTTGATTAATATTTTTTTGGAGGGTATGTGCTATTATTTTGGAGGGTATTACTTTAATTAATATGAATTTAAGTACTGACTAATTCTAAAGCTAGATCATCCATACAATATATTTCAAATGCATTTTATGTGCATCATCCATACATGAGAAAATACTTAGGTGACATTAGATTCAATTTCTCACCTCGATGGGAGTCGAAGAGAAAAAGAGAGAAAATAAGAAAATATAAGCAAAACAAAAAAAATAGAGAAAATATCATAAAACCCATGAAAAATATCTGATAAGGGCCAAAATGAATTTTTTTAAAAAAAATTCTAGTAAAATAAGTTTTTAAAAAGATGTTCCAATTGATAGAACTAGAAAATCCCGAATCGTCTATTTTTTATGAATTTTTTAGTTTTTTGACTTTGAAAAATCGCATGGGCATCGTTGGAAATTCGAGGGCACCTCGGGATACCTCGTTCTGAACTGCACTTTTCCCTTCAACTTTACTATTGTTAAGACTGAACCATTGGTAAAACATGATTTTAAAAAAATTTGGCAACTGACTTAGCTCGAAAAACTCGATTCGTTTGTGAGTTATGATTTTTTCCAGTTTGGCTATTTTTCTCTCATAAATTTATTAACCCCTAGTAAATATTTTATTTATTTATTTTTGTTAAATACCCATTGAGAAATTTTTTTTTTCGAAAAAAAAAATGTCCTTATCCGAAATTTAGAGATTGTCTAACTTATCAGAAATTAAGCCTATCGCCAACAAGGGTTGGTTCTGTTATTAAGGGTGTGTTGTTGGTTGAATCTCAACCTCAGTTCGATCTATGCTGCCAACAATTCTTTGTTTAGTGAGTGATCTATAATTTTCTATGTAAAATCCTAGTACAAAAGGTCAGAGGTATGCCTTAGCCCAGGCTTGGGTAGGGATAGTCTTTCCCACCCCCAAATTTTTGTCAGGGGAGGAGCTAGGTAGTAGCTAACCCAGCTTTAGCTGGGCAAATTTTTTATTTTTTAGTATGCATAGTACACTTAATTTTTTAATAATTATTGAACTCTTTCACATGTATTAGACAATTAATATTCTATCAAAAGCCTATTAGACTATCCCTATTCTATCAAAAGCCTATTAGACTCTTAGTATTCTATCAAAACTCAAAAAGTCAAAAGCCTTGATTGACAATACTCCAATGTTCCTTACTTCCTTTCAAAATTAAGAAACACTAAACGTTCTTGTCAACAACAGAATAATATAACAAATGAGCATTATTATCACTTTGACTTGTTTAATGTTATTATAGACTTTCAAATTTTCAATTGATAGAGTTGAATGATAGGTTTCTGGAGCAAGCAATGGAACTTGTTATTTTTAGCTCTTCATTGGATCCTAAAAATGGGTTTCAAAAGTTCAACATAGAAAATATCTGTAAACTTGCTGAGAAGTTTTATCCTGAAGATTTCACTACATCTGAGGCTACAATTAGAGCACTACAAGTATCAAGTAGTTTCTGATAATGAGTTTCAGAAATTATCTTCTCTTACCCAATTATGTCGACGGTTAGTTGAAACTAACTTGGCAGAGTTTTTTTCTTTTGTTGATAGATTTATTCGTTTAGTCTTGACACTTCATGTTTTTATGGCAACAACCGAACGAGCATTTTCAGCTATGAAAATTATTAAGAATCGGCTGAGAAACAAGATGGAAGATGAATTTCTTTCAGGTTGCATGACTCTTCACATTGAAAGAGATTATATCGATGATATTGATTCAGAGATAATAATTGATTTTCTATTTTTTTTTAAAGAGGATCAAATGATTTTCAGTCTCTTGGCAATTGTAGGTAGCAATTTAAATGACATTTTGTATTTGTAATTTTGCAGTGTGAGACAAGTCCTCCATTTTACTTTATTTCGATTTTGTAAATTTTCTCAATACTTGATGAAATTTTTTTAACTCACGTAAAATTTGAACTCTAACTCCGCCTCTCAGTCTTTTGTTAATAAAAAAAAAAATTAAGCCTATCGAAAAAAATACAAAAAGGTAAAAACCCACATTGGGTTTATTTACGGCCATGCTTCAAAGTTCAAGCTCAAAACCCAAAGATGCATCTGCAGCAATTCCAGTCACCGCCATCCAAACGCAATAACTGTCCTTCCCTCTTCCAGTGCTTAGAGCTAGTCCTTCCATGGCTAACCCCACAAGAACTGGCCATCACATCTCTCACCTGCCGGACCCTCCACACTCTCTCCAACTCCATTACTCTCCGCCGAGCCTCCGACGCTTCCAGATCCCTGGAAACCCATCCCATCCCATTCCAAAACTCACTCGACAAACACCCTTATGCCTACTTCATCTACACCCCCTCTCAAACTGTGTCTTCTTCTCAGTTATCAGTACGCCAATCTTGGGGTTCCAGTTCTTCTCTGTACGAGTCGAGCTCCGAGACTAGAATTGGGGTTGAATCGTTACGTTTCGTGGACGAATCGGGAGAGACTGCTTCTGGGTGTGATTGTGAGACATGTGATGATGGGTGTCCGTGTGCTGGCTTTGATGGCGTTGTTTTGGAGTGTGGGCCGAGTTGTGGATGCGGGTTAAACTGTGGGAATCGGTTGACTCAGAGCGGGATTGAGGTCAAGTTGAAGATTCTGAGGGATACGAGAAAAGGGTGGGGTTTGTTTGCCGACCAATTCATCCCAAAGGGTCGATTTGTGTGTGAGTATGCAGGTATTAATCACAACCCACCTTTTTATTATAGAACAAAAATTATATATATGGAATTTTGCGTCTTTGCTTCTTTTTCTATAGCACTCATGGTTATAGTAGTTTGGCACTTGTAATTTGCAATTGGTTTCTATTATAATATAATGTTTCCGGGCGGTAGTGATTGGTGTTTTTGTGTTGATACGTTTAGTATTTTGTTTCTCTATGAACAAGGTCTTCATACCCATAAAAATACACATAAAATGAGTCGAAATCAGATAACCTTTTAAATCTCCCAGGCTAAAGTTCTTAGGAAAAGATTTTAGGTTGCTGATGCATATAGATGGATCATTGTCTTCTAGCTTTGAACCTTTGTCTTCTAACATCGTGCTGTTAGATTCACACATTGTTTTTGAGATATCAAACATTCTTATCGAGAAATACTATTGCCACTATTGACGAGTAGTGTCCTATGTGTTCTGTAAGTAGAGTAGGATTAGCAACACTCCGCAGTCTTGTTAAAAGAAATAAAGCCTTCATTGCTGTACATTTACCAGACGCAATTAATGCTTGTATGTTCAAGGAATACTTTATAATTGTCAATATAAAGGTCCTTCATATATGAAAGTATGAAACAGAGGCTGTATCTCACCACGTGTGTATGCGTGCAGCGCCATCTCTGGAGGACTAGAAAATTTGATTTCTTGTGTGATGCAGATGAATTATACTGAGTTGTTCCCAAAAGAAAACAGCCACTATTAGGATGGCTGACGGAACACACCATTGTTGATAAACAGATGAACACTTGAATTCATGGGACTTTGTTCTCTTAGTCTACACAAACACATGTATGTATGCATCCTGCACATAGGATTTGTATGTTCTAATAACATAATTTCTTTTTTGGTCTGTGAAAAAGGTGAACTATTGACGACCAAGGAATCAAGACTGCGGCAACAAATGTATGATGAACTTTCATCAGGTGGTCATTTCTCCCCGGCTCTATTGGTTGTGAGGGAGCATCTTCCATCCAAAAAGGCATGTCTAAGATTCAATATTGATGCCACAAGAATTGGAAATGTGTCAAGGTTCATCAATCATTCTTGCGACGGAGGTAATTTATCCACAGCTCTTGTTAGAAGCTCAGGTGTTTTGCTTCCACGTCTTTGCTTTTTTGCTTCGAAAGACATAACAGAAGATGAAGAGCTTACGTTTAGCTATGGTGAAACTAGGCTAAAGTCTAAGGGTTTGCGGTGCTTTTGTGCAAGCTCTTGCTGTTTTGGTATGTTACCATCGGAGCAGACTTGATTGCTGTTTTGGAAGGAACCACTGGCGGCACGTTTGGGATTCTGCATTGAGAGGGAGAGGAATAAGAACAGAAGAAACGGCCATCGTGAATTTGGATTACATACATATGTTTTAGTGACATCTGTTTAACTTGCAACATTGGAATGCAGATGCAATTTTTGTGATATGAATGGACCAGTACTCACGTAATTGTGCTTATATAAAGCGTAATTTAAATAAAGATCTTATATGTAATGGAAAATCACGAAATGCTCTCCATATTGTAGTCCTGTATTTTGAAGATTGGACGCGGTTATAAAGATGATATAGCTCTCTGATCCTTTTTGTGTTCCCATGTAAATCCTTAATGGTTTTGGGCTTTGGCCCTAATCAAGACAATACTAGAGAATTCAAAGCTCTAAAATGCGGATTTTTATGCAATAGACAGAACAAATAAGGCTCACCGTGGTGTATTGATAATTTGGAAGGGTAAATTCCTTCTATAGTACCCGATGTATTGTTACTTGGACAATTTAGTATATAATTAATAAAAGATGACAATTTGGTATTTGAAGTTGGTAATTCCATCCATTTTTCCATTAAATGTAAAAGCATAATTGTCATTTCAAGCTTATTTCAAGAAGAAGAAAAAAAATTATTTAATTTTCTGGGTAATGTATAGTATTAATTAAATTTTTATTAAAATTGGTTCATATTTTTATAACAAGAGAATTAATTAAATTTTTATTCTTTTTGATATAATCGAATTTTTATTTAGTATTATGGGGAACATTTTCATTTTAAATTGAGTGGAAAACCAAGAGAGCATTTATTTTTTGGACAATAAAATCAAGGGAAAACAGTACGTATACACTTTAGAGGGAATACAATGAAAAGTGCTCATAAATGAAGAGACTTCCTCTCTTCTCAAACCCTAGCCGTCAGGGCTTTGGGTTCTATCTATGGCACACAATGCTGGTCTCAGATTTAGGCGGAGGTTTCCTCTCCGCATCTCACTGCTTGACAACCCTCCAACGTCGATTTCTTTCGGCGATCATCCCACCTAATTTGAAGGGTCAAGCGTTTTGTGATAGACCTTGCATCATGACGACGACTTCTTTCGGAGGGGGTTTGTAGTCGATGATGAGATTGATGTTGCTTGCTCAGATTTGGCAAATTTCGACGCTGAATTTTGGGCGATCAATTCAAGGACTCGACCATGCAGGGGCCGTCTCAAGACTCATGATGAACAAAGTAGTCTTTCGGGGCTGCGTGTTTTTGGCTTGGCTAATGCTCCTCATGTTCGTGATGTGTGGTGGAAGCGATTATTATTAGATCAAGATTTGGTCGGAGCCTTTCTAGCTGGCCTTTTACGACAAGGGAAGGACCATCCCCACAATGACAGGAAGCTAGTAACGATGGACCATGGTCGGCATTATTGTTCAGTTAAGCCAGATGTGGACCAGGTCGGATCTGAAATCGTTGGAGTGTGTGGCGGTGGAGGTCTGACCTTCTCTTGTTTGTTTTCTGGTGGCGAGGCTTTGGTCGAGCACGGGTTTGCGGCGGTGACCAGTGGTTCTTGGCTATTCGAATCTCGTTCTCTCTGGGTTTCCTGGTCTTGGGAGCCCTTAAGAATTGAATTGCCCAAATCTTTGGGTAATATTGTTGTTTGGGTCTATGCCCTTGGTATGATGGGATTTTATTCTTCAAGGATTACAATTTTGGATCCCGGAGGAATTCATTCTTGTAAAGCAGTTCAAGACGATTTAATTCACAGGTATCAAGATCATGATAATAGTTCATTTTTTGTTGTTGGTAATTATCTTTGGGATGCTACAAAAATAGTTTTGGATTCTGTTAGAAGTTATTTAGTTGTTGCAGACAAATTTCGACTGTGGTTTCACTTTCTTTTTTCATGAGTTATCCTTGAGCTAGATTTATTTTATTGATCTCAATGACAATATTTGCCAGAATTTTTGTGTTGGTTGTTGACAACAATAATGCACGGTGTATGTATTGTTCTAGGTTTCGAATCATCGATTAGAGTTCTAGGTTTAGATTCATCGATTAGGCCACTTGTTTGGTCTGTAATGCTCATTCTTACGATGTCCATATTAAGGATTGTAATCCTCACTTGATTAATAAAATTATAAAAGTTCTGCATTTCTCAAAAAAATAAAAAGTGCTCATAGTAAATATGATTTTTTTGTTTAGAATAACAATTTTGTCCTTAAGATTGAAGAAGAAATAATAATTTTACCCTTGCATTTAACGGAAAAACAAATAGAAATACTAAATGGTCTAACGGAAGATGACTTCGAGTACCAAGTTGTTATCTTTTATTGACTATGTACCAAATTGTCCAAATATCAATAAGTCCGGTACCATAAAATGAATTTACCCTTCTAAACGGTGAGCCATATTTGTTCTGTCTATTGCATAAAAATCCGCATTTTAGAGCTGTAAATTCTCTAGTATTGTCTTGATTAGGCCCAAAGCCCAAAACCGTTGAGCATTTACATGGGAAGACAAAAAGGATCAGAGACTTCAGAACTGAAAAAACCCCTAACTTACCTGTAAAACTCTCTCTTTCTCTCTCTCTCTCTCTCTCTCTCTCTCTCTCTCTCTCTCTCTCTCTCTGTGACACAAAGAAGAAGAAAGTAAAGCTTTGTTATTTTATCCCACAAATTAGATTATCATCTCTCTCAATCTGTCTATGTATTCTTGGAATTGATCGATCAAATGGGCAAATGGAGACATCGTGCCCCTCGCAGATTCTTCCGTCAAGAAAAGCTTCCAAACCCATTCCCTCTACCATTTCACCCTCAACCTCCTTCCCCTTCAGGTAATTTCCACTTCTCTTTTTTCTTTCTACTATTGATTTCAAATTTCAATTGGGTAAAGCTGATTGCTTTATAGGGTTCCGGATCCCTTTTTTTCTCAAATTCTTTTCTAGTAATGTAACTGTGACGAAGAGTTTTGGTTCCCAGAAAAATTCCTAACTTTCTAGGATTTGGATATTTCAGATTCATCATGTGTTGAACTAGTGAAAATGCGTGGTGCATTTCCTGTTGAAATTGATTGTATGTAAGATAACTAGAGTCCCTATCCATGTTTACTTTATAGATTTGAAAATTGGGCTGCTAAAGTTAGCACGAGGCTTAGTTTTCTTTGTTTATGAATGTGTGGTATGTAATTTAGAATGGCAGTAATTTGATGTTTAAAATCTTTGGTTTTATCAAGAAACAACTATTAGTTGCATGATACATCAAGTTGTGATAGACCTGTTAGTTCCCATTCGTACATTATCGCAAAGAAGGCAAGTCTTTGTTTTTGTCATTTAGGATAAAGGAGATTATGAGAAACAGTAGCGTAACACATGCATTGTAAGATTGCTATCGTAATTGGTTAGTCCCTAGAACAATTTTAGACTCTGTAAGTCTCTTAGCACCCGCATCATGTCACTAGTTCATGGTTGTTAGAGTCTTACAGATGATGGGAGTTCTTACCTTTCCTTTTCTTTTCTTTTTATTTACTGCTTGTTGGTCATGGGGCTGATACTAGTTTTATGTATTGCACATAATATATAGGGCACTAAGCTACTAACGCTTTATGTCTTAGAAATTTATCTGTGTTGAGAAAAGTCACTGTATTCAGTTCATTAGCCCCTACCATCATGTAAGTATTGTTATGCTGAAGACTGCTGGGAGAAATAGTGTTGGATCTTAGTGGGTTCTTACTCCTTTCTTTATATTTTCTAAAATTTTCCTATTTTTAGAGTCTTGGCAGGATGGTATACCTCATTGGGAAAAGGAATACTGCACTTTGATTGGGTCCATACCCTGGTGGAAGGTAGTGGATTCCAAGAAGTATATGTATGGCAATAACAATGTACTCAATTGGGATGACTCAGCTGGTGAGGAGGCATTTCAAAAGGCGAAAAGGCGCTTTTGGGCAGACATCAACGGCCGCCACTGTGACATCTCTCTACCAGCTTCAGATATTTATATTGATGAAATAGATTGGAACCCTTTTATTGATCCTGATATTGTTAAGGAAGTGGATTGTGAGTACTTTGCTCCTGATGACGGAGAAGGGAACGACAAGTTGGGGCAGAAAAAAAGGAAGACAGAACATTCGGCTATTATTCCTTCAGATGGACATAACTGGCTCCCAGATACTTCTACAAATCCTTGGGAATGTGACAATTTGAAAAATGAAACACAGGGCTGGAACCAGGGGAATAATCGTACAAGTTTGGTTAATGGTGATGACAACCCCTGGGAACGCAGCATGACTCAGAGCAATGAAGGAATGGAAAATACTGCTTGGGAAGATAGTAGGGATAAGTCATGGAGATGGAGCCAAATGGGAAAAGACAGTCTGTCAAAGGATTGGGATGATGGTGGCAATGCTTGGGAACGTGACTGCCAGGGTGTTACCCATGTGAAAGGTAATAATAGATGGGGTGATCCTTTATATAAGTCTTGGGGCTCCAACCAGCCGGAGACAAAGAAAATGGATTGTGGTGAAAATCCTTGGGAGTGTGGTAGTAGTCAAAATAAAAAAGCTCTAATGACAGATAAAGGATGGAAAGATTGTAGAGGAGATGACCGGCATTGGAAAAAGTGTGACAGCCATAATAACCAGAGAAATAATTTGGATTTTAGGATAGCAAGTAGCGGATGGGGAACAAGGAATGACGGTGGCCAGAAGAGGGAACACTCTCACCAGTATATATCAGGCCACCAAAGCTCAAGGTTTCAAGGGAGTGATTGTCAAACAGGTAGATACTGGAGGAGGGAAAACAACAAGAGGGTCAGTTGACTCGGTTTTCGCTTTGAGTAGCCAGTGACAGAAAATGAGGCATCAGTTTCGATCAGAAAATGTTTTGTATTTTCTAATTGATCATGATAGATTTTTTGAAACCATCTATCTATGGAGACAATTGAACCAGATTTTCTGACATCATCTAAATAGCATGTCATCTGTTTTGTCTCATGATAGACAATAATCCAACCTTGCAGACTGGTAATGCTACAGCATCTATAGTTTGAGGGCTTTAACTTTAATGGATGCCTCAAATTTTGCAACATGTATCCTTGTATTATTAGTAATTACTTTAACTGAATAATAGTGATATATTATTACCAGACCAGTTTTCTGTTTTCCAGAAAGTACTGATATGTGGGTGTGTATAGTGTTGAATGGATGAGCTCATAATTTTATATTGATTGGTTTCATGTATTCTTCTCTTCTTCTTCTTTTTTTATTTTTTTTTATGAGTTCAATATGTTCTTGTTTGGTATGTCCAGTTTTCTTCTCTGTTCAAAGACCAGCTTTCTGCTTATAGCATTACACAAGTGGTTAGCTTGTGTGTGCTTGCAGGTTGCGCAGACATGTGCTTTTTTTCTCTGTTCAAGACCAGCTTTCTGTTTATAGCATCGCACAAGTGGTTTGCTTGTGTGTGCTCGCTGCTCCTGCACAGACATGCCGGTATGCGATGTACATGGAATGCAGTTATGCAGGTATGCCGTGTACATAGTTGCTTTATTTTTTTGTATTACCTGCCCGGTTATTTGAACTGGAACTAAATGACGTTACTTTCCTGTGAGTTGGTCATTTCTTGACCTTGCGCTTGTAAAGAGGGAATTCTCCTCAATTGAAATTTCTGGTACAAAATTGTGCTCAACATGAGAAGGCGAAACTAAAGACTATCAAACAGCTCGGCCTATCAGTAACCCTAGATAGGTTGCTTTGTTCTCAAAATTGTGACATCTTCATCTTCTACCATGTAAAACGATCAACATATATATATGATAAAAGATAGAACAGGGGAATGAATTGAAGACTGAAAAGTTCCTAACTGACCACTTGGTCAAATACGACCAAATATCTAGAACAACGCACTATCTTTATCAGGCTTTGGATTTTTCTTAATTAAGCTTTTGCATTTAGGCAAGAGAGACTTTTTGTGTGTTTGAAGGATGAGGTTAATTAGTAACCAAAGCTTGAGCCTGGAATGTATACCAAATATAAGTGGAGTACTTATTCAACTACTTGAGAATCGAAGCTACCCTTCCCAAGTTACCATGTAATACATAATACGAATCAGTATTTGTGCAATTTGATCCACTGTCATCTAGATTTGAATGGTTCTCTCAAGTTTGTGACACTGTTCCTGTTGTACGTGATAATCGCAATGAAAAATTTGGGTGGCTCGAGTTGATGATATGATCCTATATATATATATATATGGGTACCTAATCAATCCCTTTTATATTAAGCCAAGTACAAGATTCAAGTATATGTTTGAGGTCGACAAGGGGAATAAAGAGTTCTTGACCCTTGCCTATGCCCCATATATTCTAGGGTTAGGCGGTTTTGGCTTGATATATATGTGCCTGAAAATACTGCCCAATGCTATCGAAATGTTTGGATAGGAAAGAATAAATCATGAACACAGAAACAGACACAATATGTGGTCGAGTAAAATTCATCTAATATACCAAGTATATTTCCTATTCTCAAAAACGTAGTTATTTTTTTAATCTTTACAGCAATCCCTCAAGTCTGCTTGTTTAAATTTTCGAAATGTATTTCGATATATATACAGTCCCTTTCACATGCGCACATCCGCATGTAAAGTAAAATGTGAACATATGCATCCCGACCAATTGACAACATAACTCAATCATCGGAACCGTTCATCGTTTAGATTTATTTTCAAAAATTATCCTTGCAAAAAATCAGCCGAATTGGAGATTGTTTGGTCATCTGTTCGTTGTATAGTTTACAAACAAATACAGTCTGTCAGATAAGGTTGAAACGATGAATGTGGTAATCAAATGGCTAAATAATTTCCAATTTGAATTTTTTTTAATCAAAATGATCTTTGAAGGATGATCTAAAATATAGACGGTTTTGATCATTAGTTTGCACTCGCAATGAGGATGTTCGCATTTTATATATATATATATATATGCCTTATCGATATCGACTCCTTGCCGTCCTTTCTTTCTCGGGTATATATCTTCTGGTTTTATTCAAACACATCTTTGAAAAGAATACGAACCAGAAAAAGCAGTTGGTAAAACGGCATTTGCTGGTAGCTTATCCTGGAAGAGAATTGGTGTGTAAGGTAAAGTCTTGACAAATCTTAATGCAGGAGGACATGTGTTGGAAAATATATAGAAACAAAAAAGGTTGTCCGTGGAGCCAAGAACAATACTTGACGGGTAAATGATCGATGGGAAACACAAAAGATTTTTCCAGTGATCTTATATATGCTTCATAAATCTAACTAAATTCATTTCCAACGACATGCACGTTGTACCAACATGAACATGTTGGAATTGGAGTTGGAGTTGGACCATGGTAACAAACTAACAAAGACAAATGGGGATGCATGGTAAATTTCATATGCATATTTTCTACCATTTCACTCCTAAATTCGCTGTGCTCCTTGGTAGATCATGAGCATCCCTACCTCGTCTTTGGAGAGATAAATTTGAATACATCATCCTTTGCAGCAGTTGACCTATGCATTAATTGAGCCAATCTATCATTGTATTGAACTGACCTACTTGATATATTGTTGGACCGTACATGAACTTCAACTTTTAAACACAACATAGAATGATAGATACCGTTGAGTCGTATTAGCTTCTATGTGTTTGTTTATATTCAATTCTTTTGCTAGGACGTGCCAATCTAGAAGATTGGTAGTTTTTTAACTGTTGAAAGAGAACATTTTTATGGTAAGACATGCATGCTGAAATTACTGAATAGAAGAAAGAATTAATTATAAAAGATCTCTTTAATTATAGTCATTTTTAATTTCATACCCATGTATCAAATTTTATCATTTTCATACCTCACATTTGATTTTGCTAATGAATTCTTACGTGGGAGGTATTAATTTGTTAATCATTCTGGTAATACTTCCATACCTCCAATGTATAAATTAGTTAGCGAAATCAAACATGAGGTATGCAAATGACAAAATTTGATACGTGAGTATGAAATTAAAAATAACCTTATAGTTCGGAGAGTTTTTTGTAATTAATTCTTCTTTGTTTAGATGTCTAAGGAAGAGAGCTAACTTACATTAGGATATATCTTCTTTTTTTTCTTTCTTTTTTTGCAAAGGCAAGTGGCCGGGTATTAAGGCCTTAAGCTGGGTCAGGCTAGCTGGTGGGTTGATGGGTTGATGGGATGGAAAATACTATATGTACTACTACTGCCTACAAACTCTTTCAATTCTATCTCCTATTTAACTTTATGCGGCAAATAGCTAGGGAGAAAGATAAAACTTCAGGCATAAGGGTGTCCTGAAATGCTCCTCAGCTCATTCACTCAGCTGGAAGTTGATATGACAGGAAAGCCATGAATCTTCCAAAGATAACTAAAGATTATGATAACCTCTTTAAGATGGACAAATTATTTTGAATCATATACTGACAAGGTAATGTTGGCGTTACAACCAAAATCAATTGGCAATGGTTCGAAACTTGGAAATGCTAAATTTATAGATCTAGCTTGAGATGCTGTGCAAATGAGAGTCAACATAGCTTTGACAATAAGAGTGATAAAGAAACATGGAGAATAATCAACAAGCGAAGTCTACTGCTTTCGGAGTTATACGGCTGCAAAATGTCCATTCAATCATGAAACCGCAAACTTGTTGACAACGCTACAATGTACATCTCCCTGAAATCTAGTTCACCAAATTATTCTGCACCTTCAGATTGGGTATTTGTTTTTCATGAGTGGAGATGAGGATATTTCGGTTGCGGTTGATAATCCGTGTGCTTGTACTTGGATATGTATTTCAGATCGAAATTGACAGTGGCAGTGGCTGAAGTAAGCTAGAGCTAGCTATGTTTAAGCTACAAGATTAACTATTTAATTTTGTCTAATTAAGCCGCAATTCCACCCGGTCAGTTACCCGAAACTGTTCGGGCAGAACAACTTGCCTAAAGCCAGTGTGCACTACCACACCATATTGCTATATATATACAATTCAAAAACAAAGGCTAGCTAGCTCATCTCAGTAAACCTCAACTGACCCACAATCTATCAGTTGCTTAGCTTCCGGCCCTCCCCGTCTCTTCACCTCCATGGATTCTCAATTCTGCAATGCCTATTCTACCCCTTCTGAGTTTTGCGGCTACCCAACTCCGGCTGTGGTGACCAGTTGCGCTCCAGTTATGGGTGGAGCAATGCGGGGTACTAGTTGTAGTGAAGAAGACTTGGTACGAATATTCTACGATAAAAATGGTGCACCTAGTTTTGATGTCGTGCCACCGGGGTCTGGCATCTCTTCTTGTGCTATGGGAAGAGCAGCAATGTTCCCGGAGCTACTTGGGTTTTCGGAAGACGTTGCGGCGACTGTTGCAGTTTCGGAGTATGGTCATCTGGGGTTGAATGGACTTGCAGGGCTTAATCAGAATTTTGGTGGTGGAGATTCTTATATCCAACTATACAGTAAAGGTAATAATATGCGTGATCAGTTTGGGGATCAGGAATGCTGTACTGGATTCATGCTTGCTGATTCTAAGCCTCTTGGTCAAGAAAATTGGGTAAGCATATTGAGCTCTTGTGCAATGAGTTTATATGGTGCAACGATATATTTGTACATATGAATATATATTAATTGTACGTGTACAGTTTTGTTCTATATAGGGACTCAATAAAGGAAACCAGGTGCCTACAATGGAAGATCATTATTCGACAAATATGAAGGTAGGAATACGGTATTCAGAAGAAGAAAGGAAAGAAAGGATTGAGAGGTATTTAAAGAAAAGAAACCAAAGGAACTTCAACAAAACCATTAAGGTACATATATTTCCCAGTAGCTTATACATATACATGCAATTAATATTTTTTAACGGTACCATGCATGTTTCTAGTTAGAATATTCTTAACAATACTGGTTATTTGTATTTTGTTACAGTATGCTTGTCGCAAAACCCTAGCTGATAGAAGAGTCCGAGTTCGTGGGAGATTTGCAAGCAACAACAGTAGTACTGAACAACTTATCATTAGCGAAGATCTAACTCATCCAGAAATGGCATCAAAAAAAATTGACACCAATTGCAATATTCATGCCTGCAATGACAGACCTGATCAACTGTTTTGTAGTGGCGATCCCGTCGAGGTACTTAATAATTTACATTTATAATTTGGAAAATTCTAATATACATCACTGCATAGCATGCAGCTTTTTAAAAAAATGCAATTGCATTTTTAAAATACAATTGCCGTTTGAAAATGTGAAATTATACATTTAAAAAATGCAATTGTCATTCTAAAAATGCAATTGCCATTTCAAAATGCAATTGCATTTCAAAATAATTAGTTTTACCTTTTTGAACAGCAATTGCATTTCAAAAAAAGAGCTGCATACTATGCAGCTCTGTATATTAAACTTACCTTTATAATTTCAGGTTAGAAAAATATCGAACCTTGAGTCCTTGACCTATCATAATTCTGGAGAAATCACTTAGATATAGGATCCGAAAAAAATTAATTTCCGATGGTTATTTAATTTGTCGAAAATTAATTATGATGTTAATTATTCTTATACGCTAATTGATCCTAAATTTACAGATCAATTATGACGAGGAGGACTGGCTGCAAGAGGCTATGGCAAGTCTGGTGTACGGTGTACCTACCCCAGCCTATGTCACTGCTGGTTGATCGAGATTTGATACATATGTATAGCTAGAGCAGCTATCTATTTTTATTAATTAATCGATTCTGTCTATCTAATCGGTCAAGTCACTCAAGTGTAATGAGGAATTAAGGTGATGTTTGATGAGAGCTAGCATTGTTCATCTTGGAAGAGCTAGTTTCTAGCTACGAGTTAACAAATAAAGCTAGTTAATTACTTGATTAGTGTCTGTAAGAGTGTATCTGTAATATAAATGATCGATCGGTTTTAAAGTTTTTCCTCATTTCTTGTTATTAAGGTACGGTTTGGTTCAATTAAATGTGCAGAAGACTCTGAAGAGCTCTGGTACATTCCAGCCGCTCCCATAGTGGGGAAATTCTCACATGTACGGGGCATGTCATGCTCGGACACGTGACATGTCCCAAAATCCTTGGATCTCATCTCTGCCCCGGCCACACCCCTCCCTCTGCAATTGCATCTCTCTCTCTCCGGGTAGTGCCCCGTGCACTGAAGATGCACCCCCCATAGTGGGACATGAAAAGTTGAAAACCATGTTGCGTACCTAGCTAAGTACCAGTGGTGTTTCTTGTGCCTGATTTGATTGATTTGATCAAACTGATGGTTAAGGTTTCTATTAATTATTTCCAGTTGACTACAAGTGGATGTATGTGGACGTGTTATTGACACTGGGATCGAATTTGATTACAGGTATGGTAGAATATAAAATCAGAAATACGTAGGAAAAGGAAAAACATAGAGGCCCTTCAAGCTATGGTAGAATATATTGCTAAAAAAAAAGCTATGGTAGAATATAAAATCAGAAATACGTAGGAAAAGAAAAACAAAGAGGTCATTCAAGCCATACCCGTGAATTGGGTGATGTGGGCGAATCTGCTATGCTAGTATGATAAAATAATTTAAGCGTCACAATTAAAATTAATCGGTAATAACTGAAGAGGTCAAAATATTTAATTATAAACACATTTGTAATATTACTATTTTTCAATATGGGATAACACTTCACATTCCCACAATAATAACTTCTTTTTTTCATCTTCATTTCTAAAATAAGCCAGTCTAGCTTTAATAATGGAATCAAAATCACTTTTGGTAGCTATTGATCGGTGCCCCAAATTCTTTATCCAACTTTTAGTTGGACAAAATGATCTGCTACGTACTAGCTAGATAGCCCCATATTCCTGCTATATTGTTTACTTTGTGGCTAAGTTTGTACAAGAAGTTCTCACATATATATTTGCTTATAATCAAACAGGAGTGTTTGGATAATTAACAGTTTAACACATTTTATGTTGGCATTCCATCCATGTTGTAAAGTTACATGTTGAAGGCGGCATAACATGTACGAAAACAAGTTGAGTTTGAGTTGCTATATTAATATTTTAAATAACGAAGGGCGAAAGAATGAGGCAAATTTTTTTCCTAAACCTTGAGCCTTAAAATTTTGAGGTGTTATAGATTGATGAGTTCGTTGTTAGTCATATTCTAACTGACATTAAAGAGTTTTTTTGGTTCATCTTCCTCAAGTTACTAATTCTTTTGAGCCTTGACAAACTAATCGTGTAGCTCATTCTATTGTTAGTCAAACTTTTGAGTCGTCTGTGGCCCAAACTTGGTTCTCAACTGCTCATGACTTTGTTCAAGATGCCCTACGTTATGATTGTATTTCTCTTTAAGACAAAGTATCGACTATTGCTAACAAGTTGGCTACCTTGAGCCTCTTTTGGAGACTTGCTAGAAATAGTTCCTCCACTGAAAGTATCTACCTTTTGTCTTTGATCACATGATAGCCCTCTATAGAATAAATCAACAAGGAACCATTTTTCAAGCCTATGGTGTGAGTAGGACACCTCAAGATCCTTGAAACACTCCCAACTCTCATAAGATTCCCGAAAATTGGCGAAAACTAACCAAGTCACTTCAAACATTTGCAGCTCTACTTGGTGGAAAATACTTTGCAAGAAATGCAAGAAAAGCTTCTTGAATTTGAACCCATGAAGTGATCGAGCGTGGAGGGAGCTTGTGCAATGTTGATTATGAGCTTCGTATCTTATAGGTTTAACAATTCCAACATGACTTTTGTGACTAGTTTGTGACAACAAGGTCTTTTCAAAACAACAATTATTCCTAATAATACTCCATCTCCAATATTAATTATGGAAATCCGATAATATTTTATCATAGAAAATTACCTTGCTTCCTATAGACTAAATGCTATAAACTCAACACACTCCCTCCAAAATAGCGAAAATGAGAAGCTCCTCCTCCAAAGAACAATTTTCAAGTTCATCCATTTAGTTAACTTATTTTCACTCTATAATTTCATAAATTTTTAGGCTCACCCAAGTACCCAACCGTTCATATTATGAATTATCTTTTATAGATCATCTCTGTAATAAAAATCAATCGAATCGAATCGAACATTTTTTTTGTCAGAACCGTTCATGTGTTTCATTAAGTTAGATGGTTAAACAATCTATGACCAAACGATGTTCGATTCGATTAATTTTTTCCAGAAATGATCTATAAAAAATAATTTATAATATAAGTATGCAGGTTCACTGGACTCGGATCCTCTCCTCACGGAGATGTGCCTCTTTTTTCCTCGCCCTTTAATCCTGGCCGTCCAATCTAATCTTGCGGCCAGAATTTGCCTTCCTTTTTTTTGGTTTCCTTCTCTCTCATCCCCTATCTTCGTTCTCTCTTCCCCTCCTTCTGCAACTTCTCTCTCTCTCTCTCTCTCTCTCTCTCTCTCTCTCTCTCTTCTCTCATCCCATCTCTTTCGTTCTCTCTCTTTTTTTCTTTTCTTTTTTCCCGGGACCTCTTTTTATGCCCCCACTGCAGCGGCCGTCGCCGCCGGAGCCTACGCGGGCCGGGATTGGTGTTCGATCGGGGTTGTGGGTCGGGTGGTTTTCACGGCCGGGAGAAGTGGGTACGCCTCCAAATTGGGATAGGGTCGGCTTTTGGGCAGCGGGTTGGTGGCCTGGAAAATGAAAAAAGAGGGAAGGGAGTAGTGAAGGGACGGACAGAGAGGAGGAGAGACGGGGAGAGGGGGAAGAGAGGAGAAGGAAAAAAAAGAAAGAAAAAAGAGAGCAAAAGAATCATGGCCACTAGATGGAATTGGAGGGCCAGGATTCGTTGGTGGGGAAAAAGGAGGCACCTCTCCGTGAGGAGAGGGTCCGAGTCCAGGTTCACTAGGGACTCGGATCCTCTCCTCACCAAGAGGAGAGAGATTGCCTCACCAAGCAATCTCAGCCCTCCATTTCGAAATGGAGGGCCAAGATTGTTTACACTTTTGGGATGGGGTATGAAGTTTGGGAAAAGTGCAAGAGATCTGGGCCGTTCATTTCGAAATGGACGGTCCAAATCTCCTGGTGGGGAAATAAGAGATAGATAAGGGTGAGGAGAGGATCTCAATCCGTTCACTAGAGTGGATCTGAACATTATAATAATTTATAATTTATAGAGTGGAAATAGTAAACTAGGAGGTTCTCACCAGGACCTGAAAATTATTCCCCTCCAAATAGCTGCGACTGGCGGACTGAGGGAGTAACCGTTAAAATGCCACCTCATTCCCCACCGCAGAAGTTCTCCTTCTTCTACGGCCACCGGAAGCCCTCACGGAACCGCCCCACAGTCCGCGGCAGTGGCCTCTTCTCCAACCGCCTCTCTCCCCCCAAACCCAAACCAAAACCCTCCGCCGCTGAATCCCAGCCCTTCGATCTCTCCAAGTGGCACCCCCACCCATCCCCGCCGTCCACTTCATCCAACCCCACCGCAACCACCCGCTCGCTTTCATTCCTCTCCCCCATTGCTCGCTTTGTACTCGACGCATTCCGCAAAAATCGGAATCACTGGGGCCCGCCGGTCGTCTCGGAGCTCCAGAAACTCCGCCGGGTCACGCCCGACCTCGTCGCCGAGGTGCTCAAAGTCCAGGACGACGCCGTTTTGGCCTCCAAGTTCTTCCACTGGGCAGGTAAGCAAAAGGGTTTCAAGCACACTTTTGCCTCATACAATGCCTTAACTTATTGCTTAAACCGGACCGACCGGTTCAGGTCGGCGGACCAAGTCCCTGAGTTGATGGACTCGCAGGGAAAACCGCCCACCGAGAAGCAGTTTGAGATTCTCATTAGAATGCATTCTGATGCCAATAGAGGTCTTAGGGTTTATTATGTCTACGAGAAAATGAAGAAGTTTGGGGTTAAACCCAGGGTTTTCTTGTACAATAGGATCATGGACGCCTTAGTCAAAACGGGTCATTTAGATTTGGCATTATCAGTTTACCAAGACTTTCTAGGTGATGGGTTGGTGGAGGAGAGTGTTACTTTCATGATCTTGATAAAGGGCATGTGCAAATTCGGAAGAGTTGATGAGATGTTGCAGCTTTTGGACAGAATGAGGCTGAATTTGTGTAAACCAGACGTGTTTGCTTACACAGCAATGATCAAGGTTTTGGTTTCGGAGGGTGATTTGGATGGGTGTTTGAAGGTTTGGGACGAAATGAGGAGAGATAGGGTTGAGGCGGATGCTATGGCTTATGTGACTCTAGTTACAGGGTTGTGTAAAGGAGGGAGGGTAGAGAAGGGGTACGAGTTGTTTAGGGAGATGAAGGAGAAGCGTTTCTTGATTGATAGAGCGATTTATGGGGTGTTGGTTGAGGGGTTTGTGGCCGACAGGAAGGTTGGAGCAGCTTGTGATTTGTTGAAGGATTTGGTTGGTTCTGGGTATAGAGCAGATTTGGGGATATATAATTCTCTTATCAAGGGTTTATGTGATGTCAAGCGGGTTGATAAGGCTTATAAGCTTTTTCGAGTTACAATTCAAGAGGGTCTTGCGCCAGATTTTGCGACGGTGAATCCCATTCTGGTGTCTTATGCTGAGATGAGAAGAATGGATAACTTTTGCAAGTTGCTTGCACAGATGGAGGAATTTGGTTATTCTGTTACTGATGATCTTTCGAAATTCTTCTCCATTTTGGCAGAAAAGGAAGATGGACTAATGATGGCTTTGGAAGTGTTTGAAGACTTGAAAGTTAAAAGTTATTCTACTGTTGGGATCTACAATATTTTTATTGGTGCCCTGTACAAATTTGGTAAAGTGAAGGAAGCATTATCCCTCTTTGTTGAAATGAAGGGTTTTGATTTCCGGCCTGACTCGTCCACTTATAGCTCTGTGATTATGTGTTATATTGAAGATGGGGATCTCCATGAAGCTTGTGCCTGTCATAATAAGATAATTGAGATGTCTTGTGTTCCTTCTATTTCTGCCTATTGCTCTCTTGCTAAAGGGCTTTTCAATGTTGGTGAGATTGATGCAGTTATGCTGATAGTCCGGGACTGCTTAGCCAGTGTGACAAGTGGCCCCATGGCATTCAAGTATTCTCTTACCGTTCTCCAAGCATGTAGATCGAATAATGCTGACAAGGTGATTGATGTGCTCAATGAGATGATGCAGCAGGGTTGTCCACCAGATGATGTTATATACTCTGCTATAATCTCTGGTATGAGTAAACATGGCACGATAGAGGAGGCAAGGAAGGTATTTTCAAATTTGAAAGAGCGCAAACTTTTAACAGAAGCCAACATGATTGTGTATGATGAAGTATTAATTGAACACATGAAGAAGAAGACAGCAGATCTGGTAGTGTCGGGGTTGAAGTTTTTTGGTTTAGAATCCAAGTTGAAAGCAAAGGGTTGTAAACTGCTGTCAGGTTGAAATTATGAAGCCAGGTACTGATTGAATGGATTACTTTAGCCTTCACCATGTTAATTACGAGATTGGGGAAAGAATGAAAGACATAGCTGGATATCTCTAAATTGGAACATTTTGAAGTTCTAGAAACAATGTGAATCTGCATGAATATGCTTCCTCCCATTTCTATGTATTTCTTTGTTCAGCATCAAAGCGAACAGAAGGCACAACATGCTCCTAAATCACATCCGTTACATAGAGTTGGAACATTCTTGTCTAATGTCCCAAATCCAATCAACCATTCTTCTTTCTGCAATTTATATGTTCATGTCTGCCACATGCAAGTGAGTTCCATACTTCCACGTCATCATCAAAACTTCAGAACTTTGTTATGGTAAGGGATCTGAAAACGTTGAATCCTTGCTGTATTGCCTGGCAACTGGCAAGTGAAGCTTAGGCTTATCTTTAAGTTTAATGTTTTGGCCAGGATTTGGTGAATTGGTTATTATGTGTTCATAAATCATGTATGCTGTTTGCAGATGTTGGTCAACAAGTACAAGTACAACGTTGTGAAACCTGGTAAACCATGGACCTGCTTTCACAATTGTGCTTGAGATACGTTTCCTTTATTAATTGGAAAAGATTAATGTTGATCAATCTATCTTCTGTAATTTACGCTATTGGAACTTTGGAAGTTCCTCATAAGCTACATTACTGATGATATTACGCTATATAGTAGATCCTGAAGATATTTGCTTTTTGTGTGATTTATGCTCTAGTTTTGAACTTTTATCCTATGGAAGATATATTGTAATAAAAATAACAATGCTAGTATTTTAGAGATTCAGAGTTTCTCATACATTTTTTTTTTCTATAGGAGGCAGTGTTTTAATACAATAGTGAGACTACAACTCTACAAGAGTAAGTTCGTCTAACAATTCTCTTAAGGCTAAAGGTATATACAATAGAAAGTTGTTGGGCAACCTATATTCAGTACGTCGG
This sequence comes from Rubus idaeus, assembly GCA_030142095.1. Classification (NCBI taxonomy): domain Eukaryota; kingdom Viridiplantae; phylum Streptophyta; class Magnoliopsida; order Rosales; family Rosaceae; genus Rubus; species Rubus idaeus. The sequence continues at coordinate 8,296,747 of CM057971.1, forward strand.
AATAGGCATTAAATGGAATTTAAATAGGTGATCTAACAAGTAGTAATATTAATTGTAATAATTTAAGCTGGAACTTTTAGAAGTTTGTTACAGCAGAATGCATGTGCAGTTATTCCGATCTTTAATATATTTTTATGTTGGTGTATATGATGCAAGTCATCTGAATTTTGGCAGGATAATTTGAAAAACTTCACATCCTTAACACAGGTATCCTCCATTCACTGAAATGTCCCCTAGCCCGCCGGTAAGGCCTACAGATTGTCCTTTGTACATACAAATAGTACCAGTTTCTTGATAAATGATGAATTATATATATATATATATATATATTTCTCTAATTCTCTCACTTGTTCAGACCGTGTCATTGAAGATTGGCTTGCTATCTCCTATTGTACAAATGATCCAGTTATTTGCTTAGCAACTAAAGTATCTTGTTCTTCTTCGAGAACTCTTATGCTTTGTGCCAAACAGTCTGATGTTCCGAATGATGATTCTTGTTGCTATACAGATTCAATTATGAAGGAAATCAAGTTCAGGGCACAACGTGTGAGGGATTTGTAAAGTGATGTGTAATTTTCCAACTTAACATTCATTTGTCATATTGGTGTTTGTTCTTTGCCAACTCCTGCGTTGGTTGAATTTGTGCTCATTCCGCTATCATTTTCTCTTGCGTTCCCTAAATCGTTTTGTCAGTGAGTTAGTTTTGGCCACAATTCGGCTCTATTCTAAAAGACGGGCTTAATTTACTTGTAGTATTTCTCATTGTAAACGATCTTTTTCAATAAACTGTTGTCCATTTCTCAAAATTATAGCACATTGATTTAAATAAAGTTATCACAAAAATGGTGATAGTAAATAAAGTAGTGGTTCAAGAAGAACTGGAGTCTGGAGGCATTAATTAGCATTTTAACACCGGTAAATTAGTAAGGGAATGGAGTCCTGATGAAACCAGGAATTTTATTCTTACTGTTATGAAAGGAAAGACACGTGTCCTCCCCCACCAGCATTTTCCTTTGACGTTTCCAACCTGCAATAGGAAAAATATTATTTCCAATTTTCTATTCGCATATTCCCTTCTTAATCAGGTAATTTCCCGAAACGGTCATCCATCTCCACTCTATAAATCACGCAGGAAGCAAGTGGAACACTGCATTGTTGTATTATTAGATTTCTTTCAGAAAGAGGAATTGGGAATTGGATTCAGAAGCTTGCTAGAACTAGTACTACTTCTCAAAATCTATATGTAAGGTACTAGCTAGCTAGCTTGAAGATCGCGCGCTTTCTTTGGTATTGTTCATAGTGCTAAAGAATAAAAGAAGATATAGGGCTCCTCCTCCTTGTAATAGAAACATGGAACTGTTAACCAATCAGAGGTCTCGCAAGAAGATGTATCGAGATCGAAAATTGAATATAATGAAAAAGGCAGAGGAGCTTGCCATTCTTTGTGGCATCGATGTCTGTGTGATCATGTTCCAACCAGCTGACAAGAAGACTAGTACTGCTACTCAACCAGTTGAAGCTGCAGAGACTTGGCCTCAAAATCTTACACAAGTCAACCGCATTATCCGGAAATACAAGGCAATGTTGCCTGCCTCCACTAATTCTCCATCTTCTAGCACAGCGCCGCCGGCAATCAAAGATACTACTAGTTCTCCTTCACCGTCATCTTCATCTCCATCTCAAAGTGTACTAGAGAAGAGAAGCAATATAAACTTAGATTTGTCTCTGTCTTTGCCTGGTTCTTATGATTCCAAAATGAAATGTGTAGACAAGGGTAAGAGGAAGTTGCATGCTGATGATGATGAGAATATAGATTCCCAAGAGGGCATGGAGATGCAGTACCGGTGTCCGACAATATGGAATGCTGCTGGAAAAGATGAATTATACGACGATAAATTGATTAGATTAGATGAACATGAGGAAAAACTTGCTTCACTGGAAGCTAAGCAACAAGCTATAACAGAGAGGATTGCTTCATTGGAGGCAAATTGTGTTTGATTTCAATTCATGTACTTTTCTGATCGAGACCGGTCGGATGCAAATTTGGAAGCTGGAAGTTGGGTTTCCATCATTTTTTTTGTTAATACAATCTGTCAGTTCAAATTAAAAAAAAAAAATAACAAAGAACATGCATCCTGCAAATCTATACTCATCCAGTAATTCCAGCCTTCGCTCCACTTGGTAAAGAAACGGGTGCCAATGAAGGATTCTCATCTATACTCATCAAAGAATCCGGACAAGAAGTAATGTGATGGGTTGCTCCGCTATCAATTATCCAACGATTGGGAGCAACGGGCAATAATTTTGATGAAGAATGTGGTGAACTTGTAGCATTCGCTTGAGAGAAAAAAAACACGCTTTTTCTTTACTAGTGCCATAATGTGTAGGCATTGTTCAGCGGTAAGATGGGGAGCAATTGTTTGAAGTTTGCGGATGGTAGAATGAACTGGAGTACCATATAGAATTATGGAAGTACAAAATTATGGCAGAATGATAGATTGTATTCATTCACATGAAATATATACAGAGCACCTAAGGTTCTCCAACAAGTCAGGAGACTGAAAAGGAATGACAACTATACAATTACAATTGAATACAATTGATACAGAATAGCAATCTTAATTATATACTAAGATACACTATCAATCTACTTTAATGAAAAGATATACTTTCCAACACGTACTTTCTTCTCTTTATAGTCTATACTGTATACGTTATGTGTAAAAGTGTAAAACATAAGCAACTGCACTATAGATCAACTCCTTTACATCATCTCCTTCCAACAGTACTTTATCAAGCTAAATAAAGGGTGCAAGTGTGTAACTGCTCAACCTGATTCTGCACAAATTTAACAAGTCAAGACTCTTTTACCAGTCAGCTTCCAATTTTCCTTGAGTGTGCTGCAATGCCAATATGCCACATGCATGAATGCCAATGAATGCTACATTAGATGACGAAAACTTAACCGTAGTCACGCCGGCCTAGAGTATGTTTCATTATCTTCCTTCAACTTTAGTTATACTAAAGTCGTTAATTGATGGATCAGCCTGATTGCTGGGGTTCTTTTTGAAGACAAATGCAGGTTGCTGAGGAGATGGAGGAGATGCTTCACCACTTAACATGAAAACAACAGCTGACATGGTCGGTCGGTTCTTTGAGTCTTCTTCCACACACAAGAGCCCAACTTGAATACATCTCAAGACTTCATCAGGCTGGTATGACTCGAGAGATGAATCCACAATTTCTAAGGCTGTTCCTTCTTTCCACAGCTGCCAAACCTGTTGTTCAAAGCATCATTTAAATTAAAAAATGAATAAGTATGCATTAATTAAGGGTAGACTGTGTTACTTACATGTCCTATCAAGTTAACGGAATGATCCTCCCAATAAGAACCATTGTTCTTCTTGCCACTTACAACCTCCAACAATATGACCCCGAAACTATAGACATCAGATTTAGTTGAAAATCTTCCAAACACTGCATATTCTGGTGACAAATAGCCACTACATATGAACAAAATAAGATGTTACATTCTTACAGAAAACAAATAGGAAAATGAATATGAAAGTGACATGCATTAAGGCGATTGCACAAGTATGAGATTCTTACTATGTTCCAACAACTTTGTTTGTCCTATCCTGCAGTTGGTCCCCATGGGTTATTCTTGCCATGCCAAAATCTGAAACTTTTGGGTTCATCTCAGCATCCAGAAGAACATTGCTGGTTTTGAGATCCCTATGGATGATCCTCAGTCTTGAGTCTTGGTGAAGATACAAAATCCCACGAGCAACCCCGTTGATAATTTCAAACCGTTTTCCCCAATCCAACAAGGACCTTCTTGTGGGATCTACATCAAGATATTTGGCTTTAATACAAATACTAATGGTACAATTTTAGTGAGAAGCTTCAATTATATTCTTCATAAATTCAGAAATAGTATAAGCAAGTAAAACTTTCCTCTAGACATACCAAATAGAAATGAGTCCAAGCTTTTGTTAGGCATGTATTCAAGTACTAAAATTCTTTCTTCTCCCTTTGTACAACAGCCTATAAGTTTCACAAGATTCCTGTGTTGTAGTCTGGCTATCAGCTTAACTTCATTTTTGAATTCTTCAATCCCTTGTCCTGAAGTTTTAGACAATCTTTTTACAGCAATCTTCTGATCATTTGGTAACCGACCCTGAATAATTCAGTAACAAATTGAACATAATTATCACTTCATATTTTGGTCGAAGCAATACAATCACTTCAAGAAGCAATTGTACTGTTATTAGTTATAAGAGGAATACTAAAAGAAATTATCAGACTCTTCTAAGAAACAGAACAGCACTCTACTTATACTACAAGAAATCATACATTTATGAAATCTTGGGATCGAAGTAGTGACTAACCAGATAGACAGAGCCAAAACCGCCTTGGCCAAGCATATTAATAGGAGAGAAGTTATCTGTGTCTGCTGTTATTGAGCTGAGATGGAAAAATTGCAGATCTGGGTGTCTCCTAGTTTCCTCAAGTTCATCTGGGACCGCAGAGTCTTTGCAAAAAAAAAAATTAAAATCATTTTCTCCTCATGGTTTTAAGTTCTAACTTCTTAGGCCATTGAGAAAATGAAGTTGAAAAGTACACATAACTTTCTCGGCATATGGATTCTTTACAATCTGCACAAGCATTATCCCCAATCCTAGTCCTAGAACATAAATCGAACATTTCCCTGATATCTAAAACAGTTAAACAACTCGAAACAGATTACTACTTCTCATACCTTTTGTCTTCCTCTTTTTCTTGAGCCACCAAAAGGTACACAAAGTGACTAGTACCAACAGCAGAACAGACAATATTGGAATAGATAACATAGCCCTCCTTCCTAGGAAGCCTTTTGATTTTTTTACATAGTCAGCTTCATATAAAGTGAGACAAATCAAGAATTAGAAAACCAGAAGAAAGAGAACTTACATTGAAACTAGTACTATACTAAGTTTCAGAGAATCTTTAAACTTTGCAATAGTATATTGAACTTTTCCTGGCAAGCAAATCAGTACCTAACTCAGTTTTATCCACGCGAAGATATAGATCTCGTCCTACCTCTGTGCGCACTAAAATGTCCATCAACTCACCATACCATGCCAAGCAATCAACACGCCCTTCATTTTCAATGCTCATATATGCACTACAATTACAATTTCTTAAGCATTCCTGCATGCACTCTTTGGCACTCATACTTGTAACCCATCTTGCAGCATTTGATGTGTCTGGATCTTTCACCCTTGGCACCTTCACAAACCCTTCTCCAGTCCTACACTTTGACACTCCAACTCGCTTACTCACACATCCATCTGACCCATCATTCTGATTCCACTTGTTTACGGACTTTGGTCCATACCCCGGTAGACACTCACACTCAAACTTTTGAATATTGTCAGGGCTGCATTTGCTGTTGGCACCACACTGTCCATACCAGTCACACCGGTATTTTGGTGCAGACCACACTTGCTTCCATTGATGGTCAGCACTATCCCATGTTAGGCGCTGAAATAACCCCGAATCCTGTACCCTTATTCTTATAATCTGATTGGTGTTATAAGTTAGAAAATAATACATTTCATCTGGATTACTGACAAAACTAGGCCATGGCCATGGATCACTTCTCCAATACTTGGTCACACCTTTATACACAAAATATTGCGGGGTACTGGCATTCTGATTCGGATAGAGCCTAAAGGCATAATCCCCAGTTCCAGGGTCATCTTGTGACTTCCAAGATGTTAAGAACCATTCTAGCCCAGTTTTCCAATTCAACCCAAGTTTCATACCTGGGATTAGAGTATCCGTAGGATGATCAAAACTTTGCCATATAAAGATTTCATTTCTATCATCCTGGTGCACAACTAAATTTCCTGTATCCAAAATCTGTGCAGATAAAGTGCTTGTGTTTTGGACCAAACTTGATACATTTGTGGACCATATAGGATCATTTTCCAAATTGTAAGCATAAAGGGCCAGTTCTCCATACCTGTTTATTTTGAAAACACCAGAGGTATCATTGATGGGACTGTTTCGGTTTGCGACCCAGACCACTGATTTCTCAGATACTTTGGATTGAGAATACCAAATTCCAACATACCGGTAACTAGAGTTGCCAGAGCTGAAGAAACCCAATTCGAAGTTGCTTTCTTTGGACTCTAAAACTCCACCATCATCCTTCAATTGGTCTTGGTTCGATCTGATGGTGTCCCTGGCAGTGCAAACTTGGAAGACAAGTAAGAGAAGCAAAGATTTCAATAACATTTTTTTCTGGGAGTTTGCAACTCTGAATGGACCATTCAGTCAGGTCCAAAACCTGAATGTATGGATCAGTGGACCTTTCAGTCATTAATTGTTCTATTTGACTTACTGGCGGAGCCAGCATATGACTAACGGGGGCTTACATAGAGGACCTATATATGCTGCAAAAACCTTCTGGATGCTTTGACTTTAGGAATGGCAACGATACATTTTGCTAAGCGGATATAATTACAGTTTGGACTAAAAACAGGGAAAAGGAATTAGTGTTATAACCTCGATAAGCAAATAACAAGGAGATCATTCTTCAACTATGGCCAATGAGGGAGGATCATTCCGGCAACATATTTCAGTACTCGCCGCCCGCTAGCTAACATGCATCTGCAAATTAATTAAGAAGCTAAGTTTAGGTAAATAGACCATCTAGAAAGTTGAATTTGGCCTTTGATATATTGCGTTAATGAGCTCTAAGCAGTTCGATGACTGTTAAGATACTGAATCCATCAATCCACGTACATCGGTTCATTTCACTATTTAGAATTCAGTACCAACCTAGCTACCTGCTGTTAGTATTCATGTTTGATTTCAACTCATGTACTTTTTTGTTCGAGAACGGTCGGATGCAAATTTGGAAGTTGGAAGTTGGGTTTCCTGTTGTGATATCCCTCCTTTTTTGGCTTGTTGGCTTATAGACAACAATATAAACAAGGACAAAAAAGAGACAAGAATTTGGCCGAACCTCGTTAAATATTGTTGTCTCTTTTTTGGCTTGTTTATTTTTCTTTCCATGTATTACTACTACTTGCGTGGCGAGAGGGTTCATTCCCTAACATTTCCATCATTTTTTCTTTGGTCAATACAATCTGTCAGTTCAGAATTTAAAAAGAATAACAAAGAACATGCATCCTGCAAACCTTAGTAATGTATCTTCATTCCATACTTCTCTTTTAATTACACCCTGCAAATCTAAATATTAATGTATCTTCATTCCATACTTTTCTTTTAATTACATACAAACACAAAACATGCCGTCAGGGGAATTTGAACCTTTAAAATTACAATATTTTTCTTGGGGGAAAGAAGGTGCAACTGGATTCGAGGCTACAAAATTGTCAGGATAAGGGAATTGGGAGCTACAAGTCTACGAGGTTCCTCTATTCCCTCTTGAACTCACAATGAATGACACAGGGGTGATCTAAAGATTAAAACTCGTACCATATCAAGCAACCAGAAAGTCTAAACTTCCCTTTTGGGCCGATTACGAGTACGTGGAAGGGCAGATTTTTCTTCTAAAGACACGTCAACTTCATCATCCTCATCAGTTTCCCTAATAGCTTGGTTGATTGCAACCTGATTCAGAAGCACATACATTATGATTTACTTAAAAAATAAATAAGAAAATAACAAGGTCATGATGATGAGAATTGCAGCACGTTTTCCAAATTTCTTGTGAAAGAGTTTTCTTCAGAGGCTGATTATATGTGAGGCCACACTAACAAAAGTGGAGCTCTAAGACAAAACATGCCATCCAATGAATCAAGTAATTTACAGTTACCATGGAATCGTAGCAAATTCAATGCTAATATATAATTTGCTTAGCCAAACAAAACTAGCTTGGACAACTTTTCTGTTGAATAAGTTCCTAGAATCCATTATTCATATCTAGTAAATGAACAAAACCAATGAACAAATCATAGATTATTGTGTATTTGTCCTCCTGTTCAACAATGAGGTGGACAACAGCTGAGTTTTGAAATCATTGAGAACAGAGGAAGATTTTCACATTTACGAATTTATAAGTAGCATAAGGTATCTCTAATTATTTTGACAAGAAAGGAATGCTTTCTTAGGGACTTAAGCATCACATGGAAAACTACAATCATCATCATAAGCCCAGTATTTTTGCTCAAACACAACTCCATTGTGAACAAAAACCTTCCCAGAATTTATATTGGCACCATATGTTGCATTATTGCATAACATATGAATCTCTATAAACATGGCATTAACAAATGGGAGATATACCAAGTCATTTTTGATTGCAGAATTGCAAGTACTAAAATATTAAGCACAATGAGAAAAGTAAAAAATAAAACACATTTAGATACACTACCTATATAAATCTTGCTCTGCTACTAAACATAGTAAGTAGAGTGCATAAGTTTGATTAAGCATTCACATGTCATACATGGGTAATCTTCGCCCAGTAGAACAAACAAACAAAACTTGAATCAGAAAACCCAAAACCACACATGCATGAAGTAGACAATTCAAAAGCACTAAACTCATTTAAAATCAAAACCCAGTTGAAGAATTCCACAAACCTCCTCAAGGTAGTCTCTGTCGAGCTTATCGGCGATTCTGATAGAGGTGAAGACGGTGAAGGCGACCAGAGAGAGTGGCAAGACGAATGCAAAAACGTACTGGTTCGCTGTGGGACCGGCTCGAGTCACCACCGTTAGGCCTCTGGATTTCCGGGCCGCCGGAGAGATGGGCACGTGGGGAGGCTTGAATGAGGCACGTGAGGAGGGCAGTACGGGTGGAGAGGGAGTGAGAGAGGCGGTGTTGGAGATGAGAAGCTTTGCCATGGCAGCTTAGCTTTAGCTTTGAGCTTCTAGCTCCGAGTGGATAATATAAACCATATTTAGTTGCGGTTTTATAAGTCACTGCAATTTTATTTATTTTTTTCTATTATTCGTGTTTTTTGTTCATTATTTTCATTTTCCAATTAGCACGATCATAGGGAGAATAGTCACTTTAGTCATTGAACTTTGCCAGATTTGACACTTTGGTCACTGAACTTTCGAAAATATCACTTTAGTCACTGAACTATTACACCGTCTATCACTTTAGTATATACGTTAGTTTTTTCCGTTAAAACGACTTTTCTCCATTAAATTCAGGGGTATTTTAGGAATGTAAGACCACAAAATCATTTCTCTAACTTGATTATGTATTTTTGATCATATGCATAAATCTCAATTTTGTAAGTGAAAAATTTTCGAGTTCAACTCAAAAACGACTAGTTATTGAATTAGGGGTAGATCTTGCAAAACAAAGTACTCATCTTTGCAGTCCGTTTAAAAGATAACAATGATTTGCTAACATACATGAGACAGAAATCTCATCTTTAAAGAACCAGCCTTGGTTATGAAATAATTGCCCAAAGTTTAGACTTTATGCATAATAATAGAGGGTGAAATGTCATCTTAGTAAATTGACTGCTCTTTGTTCTTTCATTTTCCTTTTATCAAGCAAAGTGCAAGTTAAAGTGAAATGAGGCAACAACATAGATGATGACCATTACAAAACATAAATGACAAGTTCCCTAAAGTTTACAAGGTAGTAAGGTACCATCCGTTTTCAGCAACCGCAGAAAATAATAACAAAGTCCAAAATTTATACATAGTAGATTAGTATCCTAATAGACAGCTTTCTATATAGTACCAGAACAAATCCAAATAATCTCTGACTTTTGATTCATGACACAGGTTTCTATCTATACACAACAACTATGCTTTAAGATTTCTTGTTGAACCCCAACTTGAAGTATAAAGGCTTTCCCCAGAAATCCCTACTAATTGTTCACACGCTTGGATAATGATCGGGAAGAACCAACCCGAATGAACCTCCGACAACGAGCCTGCTTGCTCATTAAATTTTCTCTCCTGATTCTTCATATCATTTAACTTGTTCACAGTAAGAATAGGCAATCATGTTGTGAGATCTATTACACTTCAAAGCTGAGCTGGTTATCATCCATTACTGGAGGGGACAATGGTGGAACAGCCACTTCCTGGAATTCAGTAACTTCAATATCCAAGGTCTTCCTGGCAGTAGCCTTGCTCTCTCTGCTTCTACTAATTTTCCTCGACGGGTGGGATTCAGAGGCAGAAGCTCTAGAGGAGTTACTACTGTCAATTGTCGCCAAAAACTTTTCCTTTGAGAGAGTTGTTGGGGCAGATGCAATAACAGAGCTAAAGACTCCTGACTCCCTTAGTCCTTGTATTATGGCCTGAGAAGTAAAATAAGAGAAACTTCGAAATGAAATAGATATATGTATGTATCCATAATATCAGATAAAACCAATTCAATGAGTCTTTTGAGTACACTTCAGTTTTGACCACTAGTCAAATTTTTTGACTCCAAAAAGTAGATCATGTGCTAATTACATGAGTTCAATTATTATCAGATACAAACAAAAGGCTACAACGTACTTTGATAATTCTTTGTATTCGTTTAAGTTATAGATAAAGCATTTTCCACTATAGTATGAGATATTATTGTGAGATTCAAACGACAGGGACAGAACAATGAGATTTAAATGAGGTGGCAAATGACCCGGGGGAGGGGGAGGGGGGGATAGTAAGGAAAACAACCAAAAACAAAAAAGATGTTGAAGATGGGAAACTGACAATGAGAACAAAGAGAAGTTGAAAACACAACAACTGCTAAAAGAAAAGGAAAGACGTCTACAAACATTGGGACAAATGAGAAAATTGTGTATTTATGTGATTTGTTTACTTCATCCTTCATAATATATGACGATACAACTACCAGGTATCATATCATGCAAAAATATAACTACAGCAGTCAAATTGAAACATTTCCCCTACACTCTTATCATATCAGATGGTAAAAACATTTTTCCTGCTGTAGTAATTTTATTATTTTGCATCTCTTTAGATATTCCTCTTGTAGGGCTGAGAGAATTGATAAACGTGCTTACCATGGGAGCATATATTCGAGTCAAGATGCCTTTTCTCAAAAGTTTTATTCTTATATCTTTGTCATCCCATACAATGTGTTCATGGTACCTAGAACAGGATCAGAGAACAGAAGTCAGTTCACAGCAAAAGGATAAAAGAGAAACAGAAAGAGTAAGCTAATTCCAAAGTTAATGTTTGCAATTTAAAAAAAAAAAAATGAACTTACCATTTCAGCATTTCCTCCTCAGTTGCAGTTGAAGCAATTATGAATGCCTGCAATGCTAATTGCTTAGTTGAATATAAAGAGTAAAGACGATAAAATGCAATAGAAAATAAGACTAACAGATGGCAGCTATTATAACTGATATAAGCCTATATTCAAACTTTCAAGAATTTTATATCTGTCAACAACTATGCACAATAGTCACCACTTAATCCTAAGTAAATCCAAATAACCCCCACTGACTGCTTTGGATAAAAATTGACCACTTACAAGAAGTAAAACATTTTCAAACTTTATAGATTATTATCAATCTAACACAAATTGCAGCAGCATCTCATTCTGTGCCACATAACCCTACCCTAGGCTTGAGGTATTTCCTCTGCACTAGTTGTATCAGTATATCTTGTGAATTCTCCCTCTCTCTATATATAGGCCTTCAAAGCACACCTTAACACCTTCCAGCCTTCATATTATATAACTTTGTTCCACATGGCCCAACTAGTTGATTTCATTTTTAAGGTTATAAATGCAATTGGTCATTTTATGTACTTGATAAGACTGTAAAAAGCTAAAGAGATAAGAATAAATAAAGCATTGCACTCACAGCTCTATCAAATTCCAACATGAAACATCTTTTGACATCTTCCCTTGTAGGCTTGCAGCCACACCGATCACGTCTTGACGTTAAGTCCGAAAATCTGGCATATGTGTAGTGTAGAACAGCAGCCTCTTCCAATTTGATCTCACTAAAAGGAATTGCAAGATAAATTATTACTGCAATCAATTAAATAAAAAGGCACTGCTCTTTTCAATACAAAAATTACTGTACTTTGGGGTTTTCATATAGTTGTGCCATCTGTGTGCACCATTAGGACGGAGATGATCTTGGATTCGAGCAGCTGATTTCCCATTTCCATAAGTTAGAAAGTAGTTTGGGTTGCCACGAGTTGATTCTTTGTACATTCCAAAGTATGTATCTTTTGGTACATGGTCGTAATTCCTCTTAAACATAGATACCTGTTTGTATCGTAGATATATGAAGAAAGATCAAGGACCATATATGGATTTATAATAGAATGTAAATATAAAGCATGTAGCTTATCAGAGATCAACAAGGATAAATTTCTATCGGCGTTCTCACTATGGACATCATAGTAAGAAAGAAGGACCATGTTTACTGCTCATAATTACCAAATCTTTATGCAGCACAATCCTTGTGATATCTTCCTTCTCCTAATCCCACACCACTTCTTGCCAAACAAAAAGCCTGTATTTAAAGTTTTAAATTAACCCCTTAACTTTAAAGTGTGTCAAGATTTTGTAAAAGGGGTAGATCAAGGTGGGTGTCTTACAAATTGGATCTATTTCTGTTATCAAGTAAACATTTAACATTAAATGGTTGGTCTGATCCATTTCGTTGGATATAGAAAAGGAAATCATGTGTCTAAAAACTTTGTCATTGCATAGTCCGATTGAGCAACAATATATTTCTGTCTTTCAGCATGTCAACTTAAACCTACGACTAAGAACATGGTTAAGCTCATCACTAACTAACAATAATGGTACACATAACAAAAGACATCTCCAATCAGACAGGCATCACATGACAAGTATAATAGTTTGCTATTTATAAGACTAGAATAAAATCAGAAAAAATCTACTGAACCATGTAAAAAGCAAGAATTGACGACAATAGAGAAAATTTACCTCTGTAAAAGGTTCCTTAATATCATCTCGTTCCACACTGCTCTCCTACTCAACAAAAATATCACAGTTAGTTATATTACCTAATAAACAAGCATCAGGGCAGAACGAGAGACAATACGCAAAAGTAATAAGACTAGCATGCCCAATGAATTTTAACAACCTGCCTACAGAGTGTTTAAAATTACCGATACACAATTCACTTACATAGTTCGGAAAAATAACCATATCCACATTCCCAGGCACATCAAGCAGCAACTGCCTCAAAGAATACTCCTTGGCACCAGCTGGGTGTAGTAACTCATCAGTATCAAGATGAATTATCCAGTCCATTCCAGCATCCTAATGTTTTTGTATGCAAGAGAAATTCCAAAAAACCAAAAGGGAAAGAAATCAACACAAGCTCCTCTCAGAAGGTACGAATAACAAGAGCGGAAAAGTTATATGGGACAACATCTTTCATACCCTTGCCATAACAATAGCCATCTCCATATTGAGAGATTGCTTCACAAAGAGCTCATAATTGCAAGGTTTGTAAAAGAAACTTGACAGCCATGTCTCATTCCAAATCCGGCTGATCAAAAATGAGAAGCATAAATACAAGCAATTCAGTGAAGATATATCCAAGAAACAACTACAGAGATAAATGTAGAGCATTATTGAAGCATATAGAGATGATCATTAGTTGATCACAGCGAAGGAAATGGCCTAAACAGCCCGGAATATAACAATTATAAGAGAAAACTATATTAACAGTTAGCATAAGTGTGGTCCAAGCAGAAAAGTGGCAACTCACCTTCTAGCTTGTTGCTCCTCGAGTTCTTTTGTTCTGTATATCACTTTTACTCCCTGAGAGAGTAACAAAAGTTTATCCTCAAAATTTCACAAGATTTTACCCCATAAAAAAAAACAATATGTAGTAGAAATGAATTTGATGTGGGGGGTAAAAGCACCCAGAAGAGAAGAATAAGTCAAACTAAGCTGAACATAAGCAGAGTAAAGCATATTTCAACTCACAGGAATAGACTCCAGTACTTTAGATACTTCAGGAGACGCAGCCTTTCCTTCAACAAAAAGAAAAAAGGTGCTAACTCCAATAACCTTATGATAAAACATCCATGGTAAAATCTGATCTAAGCCTGCCGACGTACTTGTCGTAATTAATATCTGCACAGTCAGAAGCAAAATAACACTAATTTCAATAAAAAATTGTTTCTTAATTAAAAAAATAATAACAATAACACTAAGTCATTAAGAGAAGGACAGGGTCATTCCACTGAAATGTCTTTTGGTCTAACATGTGTTGATATTAAAATGAAGTACTGATTACCTAACAACCATCATTCATCACCCAAACAATTGTGTTACATGAAACGTCATCAAAAGTTTTATACACCGGAAAAAGGACATCACATTAAATCCTTAAAATCAAACTAGCTAAGAGAGTAGAATGGGAAATCTCATATAATAGCCAATTCAAGTAATCAAATTCTACTACCCAAGGATTCACACTAAATACATGTACCAAATAGTCTAATATGTAAATGGCAGTGTAAGTGTTATCATGTTCTCACTACAAGTCTGCTGAATAAGTTGCAAAGTTGCCTGTGAAGCAATTGTATTGTGTTCATATATTCCAATACCCAATTTGCTTGAGCTTGTGCGTTACCTTATCAGTCATAACTACATAAAACTCATTAAATAGTTGTAGTTAATTCACCATTACTTTCCATTAGTATTTAATGGTTCTGGCTAATTCTTCCACTGTGCAGAACCACTTGACTTGCCCATTTGACATGTTTAATTATCAGAGCACGTCTGCATGGAGGGTTTAAATAAGAAAAGAAGAAGATCCTTTCTTCAAAAATCAAAAGAATATGTCACTGTGTATTCACAAGTCTATCCGGAGAGTAAGGTTGAGTTGAAGTTTAAATATATAAAAAATAAGACCCCTTATTCACAAATCTAAAGCATATGTCACAGTGTATTCATGTCTATCTGGAGCAAGGTTGAGTTGAGGTTGCCAGCAAAGATATGAAGTCAGTTCACATTTCACAGCATTGAAAATAAATGTTTCGTGATTGATATAATATAGAGATTGGCATCATATGTAATCTCCCGAGAAGAGTAAGCCCACGTAACCACATCACAAGCAATTGTAGCTACAATGGTGAAAAAAAATTCACTTCTGTTATAAGTTTTAGTTTTGTGTTACTTATATTCTAGCTTTGGCCGATCTATAAGTATTTGACAGTTGAAGTAACTAACCATCTCCAAGAAGCAATTTAGCAATTCCTTATGTCCACATTCAAGGCCAAAAATCGAAAGCACATCCCTAAGAGAGAATTTAAGGCCTATAGTGATACTTGCTACCTCCTAGTTTCACAAAAATTTCTAATCAATGCGCCAACAAATCGCGCCTAATACCCAACAGAAATTGTTCAATCAATCAAGAAACCAAAAAAAAACGAAAAAAAACAAAGATAATAAAGCAAACCAGATGATCCACGAACTGAAATCATTAGCATCAATTAGACAGAGTGAGCAATGAAATACTAGCATACCAATACCATCATGTAAAAAACATCTATTACTAAACCAGCATTGCACCACAATTCACTCAAAGCTCTAAACTTCTAACAAAAAGAACAAGATTAATGGTCACTGAGTATACAAATCTAAGACCCGTAAACTTCAGTACACAAAACGCAAAACCCAGATACAGATCCCAACGGTCACAAAGTTATAATGCACTGGCCTCAAATTGGACCACACCCAGGATTTTGCTAACACAGCAGTAAGAACTAATAGTCCCAAATCTATACAATAAGCCAACCCAGGACCACGTGAATCTGAAATCCAAAAAAAAAAAAAAAACCTTTGGTCTCAAATTGGAGGCAGAATCAAACTTCCAATTCTGATAGTAAGGCAACGAAGGCGAGGCGCTACGGCCAAGATTGACGCAATCGGAAGAGGAGGAGCGGACGACGGCGGAGGAGAGAGGAGAGGCCTCCATGCCTGGGAAGAGGTGGTGCGATCCGGGAGGGGACCAGCGAGTGGTTGGGTCGGGGATACCGCCACGCCATTGGAGGATAAAAGCTAGGGCTGCGAGAGACAGAGGAAGGAGAGTGAGGAGGAGGAGGAGCTTCGCCGTGAAGGTTTGAGATGAGGAGGATTGAGGGGCTGAGCGAAGTGGGGCGTGAAGGTGGTGGTGGTTAGTCATGGTGGTTGGTTATGTCATTTCATATGCGACTGTGCTAGAGTCGCTCTCTTTACGACTGGAAATCTGAGAGACCGATAATGAACAGATTAGTGCAATACTGCAAATTCTTATTTCCTTTTTATTTTTATTTTTATTTGAGAGAAACATAAATTTTAGGATAATTGTCATAAACAGTATCTCAACTAAGGGCTACGGGAGTAAAAATAAAAAATGGAGAACAAAAAAACTGAGTTAATACATGGAGAGATGAAAATGTCTATGGACAAAAATTACGTGGACATGACTTAAACGAAATTATTGATGGTGGGTATCAAAATTGAATCGGGTTTGAAAAGTTATATACTAATGTGATAGTTTTTAAATGTCATATATCAAAGTGATGTACAACCTTTGATTTGGGTACTGTTCATGATAAAAGGCACTTGGACGTCCTGAAAATGAGTAATACATAGTATAAGAGTAACATAATCAATGATTCCTAATTTAGAACAATATATACACTGAGCATCACCGTTAGCAAATTCTAGCTCCAACAAACAAAATTCGGCAAGTATTGTCATAGAAATTAGCAAAATCAATTTTGCTCATGAATGATAATCCATAAGAAAAGAAAGTATAAATACTTAAATAGTATTGTTCCACACAGAGTCTATCTCTTTTCTTGTTGTGATTACATAAAACTCGTTATCCTTCTCCACATAGCATCTCAATCAATGGTCCACTTATGACGTATGTTCCATTTATGTTGAGTACTTGTCTTTTTGGGACTCATCTTTATAGGACTTTAAAATTTGTTAGGAGAAGGTTTATCACACCATCTGCACCTATATTAGTGTCGCACTAAGAGCTGTGCCCATACTGCACCAGGCACAGATCGAGGTAGTGGACCAAGGAATATTCCCTCGTGTCAAGGGATGTCCCTCATGCTAGGGAAGCTTGTCTTTGACCTCACCTCATATATATATATAAGGAGCCATCACTCCTTATTCAGGTACGTTGTCTTCGAATCCTACACTTACTCTGCTCTTAATTCCTCTCGGGACTAACTTGAGCGTCGGAGGGTATTCGGTCGGCACACGCAGATCTCCCCTGACCTTAATCTTGTGCCTACAGGTAACCAAGTGCACCCCACGTGCATCCTTACTGAGCAGCTGGAAATGGCAGAAACAATTAGAATCTAGGTTCTATATGAAATCTACATGAGCCGTAGCTAGAGAGCCTTAAGTAGATCATATGGTGAGCTCGTTCACAGTGGTCCACATCATATTGATCTTGTACTCGGGCCTCTGAGGCTTGATCTATTTGGATTCAATTCTAGTACCATTAATTCTATACGTGATGACCTCTCAGGTTCATGTCTTCTCGGGTCTATAATGGAGGACTTCTTGAGTTGTGGATCTATAGTTCATGAGTATATTTGTAGACCTCTTGGGTCTTGTGAGCTATCATGAGCTATGATCCATTCTTAGAGTTTATACTCTTATTAGGGCTACAAGTCGTTTATGAAGAAAACTCTTCTTTGTGGAGCACATGACCAATTATGGAACTCATGAGCACTTGACCATTCATACAGCTCATGAGCATATGTAGACCTTCTGAACCATAATCACTTATAAAGCACGTTAGCATTTATGGTGCTTTTGGTTTTTCATGTTGGAGTATGCCTAAAATATAAATGATATGATACCCAGTGGGCTTGGCGACATTTTCAGAGGTGCGAGAGCTTTCTTTCTGGGTATTTTTTTCTTCTAAGGCTACTGCCTTTTATGCAATTGAGGCGGAGCTTCTAGCTGCTCGGTAGGGACGCACTTGGGGTACATGCATGTAGGCACAAGAACGAGGTCAGGGGAGGTCAGCGTGTACCAACCGAAGGCCCTCCGACGCTCAAGTTAGTCCTGGTAGGGCTTAAAAGAAGAGTATGTGTGGGACGAAGAGAATGTACCTGAATAAAGAGTGAAGGCTTCTTATATATAAGGTGAGGTCGGAGACAAGCTTCCCTAGCATGGGAGACATTCCCTGACACGAGAGAATATTCTCTGGTCCACTACCTCGGCCTGCGCATCGAGGGATGGCGGCGCTGAGTGCGGCATGGGCGCATGACTTAGTGCGATCTATGAGGTGGTAATGGACAAGCACGCGTGACAGGTGGTCGTGCCGGTACCAATGGGGCTGGAAGCCCTCGGTACCTCTCCAGGAGACGTCCCTAGGTGGCCGGAAAATGAGTTGGTGATCCGTACATCCGGCCTGGTCTTACCGGTACCGTTGTGGTTCTGTCAAGGCTTTGACTATGGCCTAGGGTTTGTTGTGTCGTTGAGGCACCGTTAGGGCTTATCTTGTCAGTAAGGGAGTCCTACCGAGTGGTGGTATGTCATATGTCTGATGGTGCCACCGGGGCACGAAGGGGGCTGCAACCCCGATAGGGGATGCTTGGGCCGTGTGCCGCTAGGGCATCTAAGGGCTTGCCTGCCGGCTTGTTGTGTGTTAGCGGGCCTAGAGGTGGGCTGGAAGGTGACGATGAGCTAGTCCTGACCCGACATAGGGTTTGTACTAGGACATATATGAAATGGTAACAACAACTATGAATGAAGCAGTACGTGTGGTGTGGCTTAGAGTTGGGTGCATTTATGGCTTGAAACATATTCCTCTATGGTGGTTCATTATTTTAAGGCTCCCCTTGGCGTCTTAGGACCTCTTGGGCGAATTGCCTTCGAATTGTAAGACAAATGAATTTTGTGTGTCTCACATCTACAGAGAAGGTAACTCATTTGTCGATACTTTGGCAAATTATGATACTGCTTATGTGAGTTTTCATTGGTGGGACTCTTTGCCCCAATTCCTTGTCTCTTCGTATGGTCATGATCTTTCCTCAAGGGTCTCTTATTGCTTTGCTTGTTTATTATTTTATTTTCCTCTGGGCTCTTGGTTATTGAGTTCCAAATTGTTTGTTTGTTAATGGGTGTGTGAGCTAGAGGTTTTTTCCCTATGCTCTCTTTGCTCTGTATTCTTCCCCTATTCAGTAAATTTGGTTCTTGAAAAAAAAAAAATTGGATCATAGCACTCTATTGTCATCGACTTCAAAGGCAAGCGATATTATCCATCATTTAAACACGTGACTTAATTGAGACTTTAAGGGGATTCAATAGATTAGGTTGAGTCTTACGCAAGGTTGGCCCTAGCCCAGGGTAGGTTGGGCGACAACCCAAGGCCCAAGCAATCATGTCATATCCCAGACCGAGGTTTACCAATGTACTAATTAGTTTTGTGGTGGATTAGTGGATTTTTGTTTATGAGCTTTGATTAATATATTTAGGGGTCCTCGAGATGACTTTTCGTTCAGTTAGGAATTTGAATAAATGTTCTTCACGGAAGTTGTAGACCACGTTAAACTGAGTCTGTGGACATAAAATGCGTAAAAATCAAGCTTTACATGAATAAATTATGGACTATAGAAGGAGAGTTCTATTTTGAGAAATTTATATTTTGGAAACTTCCCGAAATGGAAGTTTCCATTTAAGATTTCCTCCTTTCCTGCTCAAACCTGATTCCTCTCCTCGTGCTACAGTAACCTTTCATTTCACCATTGATTTCTCTCAACTCTGGCCACCTCTAGCCAAAAAACTAGTCTCTTTCTCTTCGCCTCTTCACCCTCTTCAATTTTATATCCACTTCTTGCATTAAATTGAAATGTTGAAGGAGAAATCTATGAGAGAAAACTCAATGAAATGATGTCGAATATATTTGACCCTGATGCCACCCACTTGTTTTTGAAACCCTTCTCCCGGCGAATCCAACACCACTGGTTTCATGGCCTAACTCCGCCAAACGGCGGCATATTGAAGGAAAGAAATTTCGGCCACCCGGAACTTCTAACCCAATTCGTTCATTTTCACTCTGAATCAGACTTCATGGCAGGTATAAAAGTTTATCATTATGCTATTGTGTACATAGTGGTAAAATTTCAAGGCCATTGGAGATGCTTGACCGGTAGTGCATGGGGCTCACGAGCAGCTGCTTGCGGGGGCGCGTGGCTGCGCGTCTGTCCTCCTTTGGTGGTGCATTTTTGCTCAATAACATGTACTCTTTATTATGATCATGTGGGTATATGGTTTTTAGGAAGTTATCGAAATTTGAGATTTTATTCTATTAATTTAGGTTCGTTATGAAACGATTTACGGTTTAGGTTAGTGCGTGACTGTTGGATGGTTACCGATATTTAGTATGATTTTATGATATTAATTTTGAGCATATTGTACGGATGAATCGTTGGAATTAGGCTAATTGGTCAATTAAAGAATAATTATAATTTGTGAGTTCGAATAAATAAGTTTACGTTCTTATCGAGCTGTCACAATCCGACCGTTGGAATCGTCACTGAGTGCTTTGGATAATTAGATTTATCGACGAGTAAATTAATTGAGAAGTTGAGGTTCGAGAATTATCGGTGAATTAGGAGTATTAGAATTATCGAGGGAAAAACCTTTTTCGGTTCAAGGAATTAAATATGGAATTATTGTTGTGTTAGCCAGTTCTTTTGTGAGTGGACATTTATTTTTAAAAATTTACGTATTTAAATATTTGAGCATGATTTCAGTTTCAATTCATATTTTAGTTTTTCCATAGGGTCCTCAGGTTGTGTCATTAAGTTGATAGGTCCCTCATGACTAGGGCTGCCACTTGGATAGGAAATTCCAATTCCATCCGATTCTGAACCGAAAGTTTCCAAACTTTTTCCGATCCGAATGTAATCCAATTCCGAAAATTTCCAATCCGAAAATTCCGAAGTAAATTGGATTGGAATTGGAATGGATTGAAAATTTCCGAATTTCCGAAATTTTCCGATCCGAAAGTTTCCAAAAATTGCCGAACTCGTTCCAATCCGAATATTTCGAAATTCTAGTATTTTACTAATTTATTTATATATTTATTCATTTGTCGAATATACATATATATAATTATATACTAAAGTGTTTTTTTTTTCAATACTATTAATCTATTACTGTCATTTATGCCCCTATATTTATTAATTAGAGTTCTCAAATGGCAACTACTACTAAAACAAGATCTAGGGTTACAACTTTTTACATAGTATGTGGAGCTTGACAGTTGGAGCATGTGGTTGTGAATAACACAAAAATTGGATTTTAGAAAGAGCGGTTAGGGTAAAATTAGTGGAAAAGATATTTTGGTAAATGATAATAAATAAGGGTTGACTGAGGCTGAAACAACGGCGAATAAGGCCAATTATTTCACACGGTACCTATTACTATGTGATAAATAAATGGGCGAAGTCAAATCTACCGTTAGACATTTTCGATTCATCGGATCACACCACGTCCCAACATGTCAACTATTGTTGTCTACTATATTCATTGGTTATAAATAAATGTATACCTTTGAAAAACTAAATCACTGAGGAAAATGAAATTTAGCAAATTAATTGACTGTTGGATGTGATTATTAAGATATTTGAGGCTTATGGTTAAAAATTTGGCCACTTTCGTCTTCATTTCTATCTCAATCCACATGGTCAACCACAATTGTAAATAGTAATAAATAAGGGTTGACTGCATTGACTGAGTCCGAAACGACGACGACTGAAGACAATTATGTCATGGATTACTTTGGAAAAGTTTTAAAATTACGTTTTAATTTGGAATTCCGAAAACATCCAAAAAATTCCTAATATCCGAAAATTCCGATCCAATCTGATCCAAATTTTTTGGAATTGGAATTGGAACAATATATTCAGTTCCAAAAACTTTTGGATTGGAATTGGAACACTCATATCCGATCCGATCCATCCAATGGCAGGCCTACTCATGACATATGTCTCCGAGTTTGTAAGTCTCTCGGATGACAGTCCACTAAGTTGGTAGGACCCTCAGTGGATTGGTGGCTAAGCAGGTAGGACCCTTAGTCATCATGATTTGTTTTCAGTTATTTTTATTTATATGATGATTTATTTCAGTTTATTGGAATTTAATTTCCAGTGAAATAGAATATTTTTATTTTGGGAAACATTTCAAAAATTATTTTGGAAACTATTATTTGTGTCCACTCACGCTAATAGTTTCCAAATGTTTTCCCTTGGTCTCTTCTATTTTCCACTGCTTAGATTGCAGCCATGCTAACTGAGCTCACGAGTCGAAGTCGAGGCATAGTCATTACCACCTTCTCATTCTCGTAGGTTAACCAACTTTCGTTTCATTATTGTATCTTTATTAACTTAGTTGCTCTGATACATTAAGTTTTAAAAAAGTATAACATATTCGAAGAGATTTTTATTTGGAGTTGGGAATCCTTGGAAGTTATTTTTCTATAATTATGAAAGTTGAATTATTATCAATGACAAAGCACATAGGCTCCGGTGTTGGTTGTGAGTTTAAAATTTTGAACTGTGAATTTTAATAAATTATAGCTTTTCGAGAAGTCCATATTTAGGGGAGGTTATATTAAATTTTCGGTACAACTTTCTTTAAAGTGGACCTCATAGGGTCGTCTCTATATTTCAGAGTAAGATGTCGGGGCGGGTTATGTCAAATCAGGAGGCACAATTTTTTTTTATTTTATAAAAAGTTATATATATAGTATAGTATATATACTAATGTACGGTGAAAAAAACGCTTAGTTCCAACTTCCAAGACGCTATCTCTGCTCTTTAAGAATTCTAAACGCCTAAAACAATAATAACATGTCTTCTTGTACTCTTTCTTCTCCTAGGTCATATGCACAAGCTCGGAGTTCGCTCGCTCGATCTCGGATAGATGAGAGCTGGCTGTCTCGAAGATTATCGGTGCCGGTGATATTTATAATTTTAAAATTGGAGCAAAATTCTTCTCGAGGCATTGCCTCTCGATCTTGTGTCGCTTGAGTCCACTCGAGTGCTTAATTTGGGCTAATTCTTTGAAGCATTACTTTCGAGGATATGTTTTCTCGAGTCATTTCCCTCGAGGCCATTACATGTGGGTTCCTCGACTCGCACTTGAAAATCCCAACGTTTACAAATTGAGTGAGACAGACTCATTTGGGTGCAAACACAAAAGACAATTTAAGGAAAGGTAGTACGTTGTACGTTCAATAGAGACAGGAAAATGGTTGCTCCTGTATTAGCAGTAGAGAGCCAGGAGGCACCTCCATTTCTTTGCTGTTTTATCCGTATGTGAAATGTAAAAGCTCATAATCAATCGACACATTAGCTTGAACTAGGAGTTCCTCTCTTTTTTCGGGTCTCCCAATCGCACCACCACCACCCAGTCACAAACCACCTCCAAAGCCCCTTCTAACAATTACAGCCAAAAGAAACCCGCGGTCCAACCACCAAAAAAAGAAAAATGTGCCTCGTCCCTATGGGCCAACCTTCTTCCTTGGAAAGCTAGTCCCAAAAAGCTAGAAGACGTGGTTAAAAAGTTTTGGAAGTATGATAGCGAGAAGGCGAGACGAGGAGAATTCAATAAATACGCAGCAAATGCAGATTATTCGGGAAGGGTCTTCCAAGATGAAAATATGGTTCCTAATATGCCTAAGAACATGGAGATGTGGGTCAGATTTGACGTGGATAAAGACGGATGAGTTCTGATGGAAGCCTGTTCCATGAGTCACACACTTCGGGGATATCTCAGAGTTCTGACGGAGTGTATGCAATTTTGTTCCTTTGATTATGACAATATGATTGTGCAAACCAAATCTAGCAGCTTCCTTTAAGAATTTAGTAGTTTTAACAATTGTTTTGCTTTTTTTTTTTATTGTTTTGACACTTGAAAAGAATGGTGTATGTCTATCTATGCATCAAGACAAAAAAAAAATTCACCCCGGGCCTCAAAAATCAAAACCTCAAGACTAGCCTTTTTTTTTTGAAACCCTAAAAACCAATCAATTCAATTACAATAAAACAAGAAGAAAAAATTTGTGAAATTACTAGTGCAGTAAACTAATTTTAGGGTCTACACTTAAACGAGGTTCTGCTTAATATATTATGAGGTGTTAAGATCTCAACAATTGTATAATTTTTGGTAAACTGATCCCCAGTTCAAGCAACATCATTGAACTGAATGTTATCATGGGAAAATAGGCAACCTAAACCATTCTGCGGCTGGTTGAGGGAAGTATTTCTTTAATATACTGGATAACAAACTGCCAGCAAAAACCTAATTCTAAATCGAAAACCTCTCAATTTCCAACCGCTTGAATTGTTTGAAGTAGAATTGTCATACTTATCATGCTCAAAAATGTAATTGTAACCTCAATCAAAGTCGCCTCATATCCCAAAATTTCAAAACCTCCTGAATTATTGGGGCATCATATAGGCGTCGTGATTTTATTTGAGAGCAACAATAGATTGCAGTGATGGAAGCTCTTCAAAATGATGAGCTTATAATTGGAAGAGGCTTGAATCAAGAAACTAGTATCAAACATCCTGGTGATACACGTTAGGAGACAAGTATTAGAAGTTACAAATGATAGTGTTCGTAAGATGGGATATGTCATTTGTGATCGATGTCATATTTTATTATTTTTTATGAGACAACTATTAGAAGTTACATATGATAGTGTTCGTAAGACGTAATCTCTCATATATGCATGCAACTAATTTTTAGACCCAATTAATGCATCATCAACTTCTTGTATTTCTAGACGGAATCTTTAGCCACACCTTGAAGTTTATATTAATGATATGCATGCATATATCCCTTTAGTGTGTGGATTGAGATCACATATATGTATGCAAAGATACATACGTGAATGCACAACACGGGATTTGTCACTTTATAAGTAATCGCGAAGGTGAATTATCAAGAGCCTCTTAACGATTTATCTCTATAATGTTTTGGCCAAATCATTATATGGAAAATACATCAACGTGATCATAATATTAGGCTTTGACAAAAAATTTATGTCCTAATTACCATGATTGAAATATTGGTTCACGGAAGAACCAAATTGCATTGTAACCATAACCAAGGTTTGAATTATGTTATAAATTGAACCAAACATATGCTAACTAATTCGAGTAGCCAATAGTCGTTGCTTAATATTGTTATTTAGTTTGTGGATATTTTCATGAGGCTAAATTAGAATGTTATTCTAAGTTATAAACTATGTAAAACAAGATTTAACTTGATTAATAGTATTATGCACTGCCGAACTGAGTTGAAAGCTATAAGCAAAGACAGATTCCAGTCTCACCCCCCCCCCCCCCCCCTTGCAGATTTTCTTGCATGTATGTATTATAGAGGTTGGAAAAAGTTTTGGTAGCCAACAATGGCTGAAAAAGGGGCAAGACCACAACAAAAGGGAGGAAGACGATGAAATCTTGAACTTTATTTTTTTAAGGTCTCCAACAAAATGACTCAATTTTGATCAATTCATTTATACTAATAAGTTAAAGCAATATATTGACGCATTTGCATAAGAAGGTAGAAATAAAGAAGAAAAAAACTTTAATTATTGTTTAATGTTAAGCAACACCTTCTTCTCCTAAACCCGAAAGGGAATTTTGAAAATCGTTAAAACCTAAAAATTGGATTTAAAGATTGATTAAACTAATAAATATGAAATTTATAAAATTTGAAAAGATTATAGGGTTGTAAGTTATGACTTACTGTTCAATTAACGTTATATCTCCTTTTCAAGAATTCTAAACACCTAAAGTATCAATAACACGTCTCTCACTCTCCCCCGAAATCTTGAAAAGATGAATTCTTTCTCTTTAAATTAAGATTTAGTGGTTCATCAATAACTCAATTTTCTCATCATCTATCATCTACTCACCATTTTTCTTCTCTCTATTTTTCTCTTCTTGTATAGTGAATAAATTTTTTTTTTGGAATTGGCCAATATAATTTGTAGTAGAAAATCAAAATATGTATAATTAGATTGGGTATTCGTCAATTTGGTTGATATTTTGGATGGTTTGTTGGTATTAGAGATATTTATATTGCCCGTGTGATTCTGAATTTCTTATTAGCTTTTGCTTGCATATTTATAGATTGATAGGCGTTAATAAGGAAATTAACAGTATAAGGGAAGAGAGTGTATGCAATTTTGTTCATTTGATTATGCCAATATGGTCATACAAACAAAATCTAGCATCTTTCTTTAAGAATGTATTAGTTTTAACAATTGTTTTGCTCTTTTTTTAGTGTCTTGACACTTCAAAAGAATAGTGTATGTCCTCCTCGCGGTAGGCTGAAGATTAACTTTGATGGGGCCTTTGATATTGGAAGGGGCTCTTGTGGAGTATGAGTGGTGGTTGATGAGTATGGATTTATGCTCTTGCAAAACACCAAATTTCAATGTAGTAAAAGATGGTCAGTACGGATAAGTTAAACGGGGAAGTGCTTTAGTGATGTCTTAAACAATAAACCTAGACTTGTCACTAATCTAGATTTACAACAATTATATAATAAAGGAAATAGATATAATTACAAGAATTAAAGTAAAAACGGTAAACAATAATAGAGAAAAGGTTAGGGCTCAAGTATCCACCTCTAGTCTTCCTCCTAATTAATCAATACATGTAAGAAACAAATCCGATTGATAATGATGAAATTTGCCAACCTAAAGGGATGGGTGTCTCCTCATTGGGCTATTGATTCTCCTAAGAAACGAATTAGGCATGAGTGTATACTCTAATTCTTTTCAAACTTAAGGGATCTAGTTTGGTATCTTGCATGTCACCAACATACCCTCTAGGTTGTTCCTTAAGTAAGCATATGCACTATGAAAATCGTCAAACACAAAAATCATAGAACATGGTATCTATTCTAGTTATTCATGGAAAGAACTCATTATCTAAGTTCCCGTTGTTAGTTGTTACATATCATAGGCCCAAGACTCGGTCATCTAAATTGACCTATGTAACAATATCAATTGTAGAGTTTACACTATAGTAGCTATGTTTACACTATAGTAGCTAAGCATAAAATAAACTCAACGAGATTGGAAAGTAAATAAAAATTAACTACTCATCATCAACAACCATTAATGGATCAAACATGCATAAATTAATTAGAACTCATGACTAGGGCTTCAACCAAAGCCCCTAAAGATACTTAGCTACAAATGAAATACATAATGAAGGAAGAAGCGAGGGAGAAGAAGAAGAGAAGATTTGATGTTCTCTTGGTGTCTTGAATGAAATAAATCTTCTCCTTATATAGCCTCTTGGAAATGAGAAATATGTCATGACATATGTCATATTTCACCTCCAAAACATGAAATGACAAATGACTAAGTTTCTCTTTGCTCTTAGTGCAACATTTACTCATGAGTGAAGTTACTATAGCTTGTCTTAGAGTGGTAGTGGTGGTGTCTTATCTTCATCATGATCATGACAAGCTTGGCACCAAGTTTCACTTCTACCTAACTTGGGTAAACTTCAAATGACTTCACCTCCACAAAGTTATATTGATCATGTACATCAGCCCATGTAGATGTTCTTTGGGTTGGTCTTGTGTTTTGTGAAGGATGCATGAGTAATTCAAACCCAACAAGCCTATCATTTGTTCTTAGGAATTATGCTCTAGCTTGACCTTTCCCATTGTGAAGGGAATATCTCAGTCGATAAGTATCATAATTGAGTGATTCCAATTTCATTTGAAACTAGACTCATAGGGCTTGATCTGGAGTACTGGAAACATAACCAAATAGGTCTGGAACATTTTCTACAAGCAATCAAAGTTCAGTTCCAGAACGTCCGTGCAACACCGAATATTATTCACTTGAGACAGAATGCAGGGAGATCCAACGGTCTGAACATAGTGAAATTTGAATTGAGAATACTAGACACATAGAGGTATTGTGTTCATAAATTACATATCAAACCAACGGATAGATGCGGAGAAATTGGCCTCCCAAGTCGACTAATCTGCCCATGCAGAAGGCTGAGTTTTTATCCGAAAATCTCTTGTGCAATTTATTCTCTTTCCATCTCCTAGTCTTGCATGGAATGTCTTCCTTCATCCATTTTATTCACTTTTAATCCTAAATACCTATAAACAAGAAAACAACATAAATAGAGCGAATAACAACTAACTAACAAAGTAAATATAAGGAATTCGATAAAAATAAGTATACAATTATACTGCTTATCAGTGGTTAAGAATGATAGTGGTGGTTTTATGGGGGCGACTTGTCATTTTGTTCGGAGAGCTGCTTCGGCATTTCATGCGGAGGTGTTAGGATTAGGGTATGGATTCAGGTGTGCCATATCCATACACTACCCGAACCCGCTACAATTTTTTTTATAGAAAAAATAAACTCAAATCCAAACTCACACCCATTTTCCGGATTTAAACCCGACCCATTCAGTTCGATTATCAGCGGGTACCTAAACCCATGGGTGTTATTGTCATCCCTAGAGATTACCCATTGTTCAAACATGTAACTTAATAGAGAATTTAGGGAGGTTCAATCAATTAGGGTGAGTCTTAAGAAATCTTAAGTCATAGAGACCGGATAGTAATGAAGTTACAATCTTGAGACATATATCTTGTGGTACGTCCTTACGTCCTAAACTAAGTTCCTAGTTATAAGATGATGATTAGTACATTGAACATTTGTAACCATATCTAGTAGTTAGTCTCAAATTAGGCGTCTAAGGACACGAGATGGTCATGATAGTGTGAATGTCACTGAAAAATAACTAACCTAAGGAATGTACGAATGATAGTTTCTCTACTTGTCAATGGTACTATATTCTTAAGGTATGGATGCAACTAGTTTTTAGACCCAATTAATGCATCATCGACTTCTCGTATTTCTAGACGAAATATATAGCCACATCTCGAAGTTTAGATTAAAGATGTGGATCCCTTAAGTGTGTAGACTGCGATCACATATATTTTTGCAAAGATATGTGAATGCACAACATGAGATCCGTCATTTTATAAGTAATCGCGAATGTGAATTTTCACGTGCCTCTCGACGATGTATCTCTATAATTTTTTAGTCAAATCATTCTATGGGAAATACATCAACATGATCACAATATTAGACTTTGATAAAAAAATTGTGCCCTAAAATAATTGAGTTAAGCTTTTTAATAAAATATTGAGTTCGATCAACTTTTTAATAAAATCATTGAGTAGAGTTATAGTTAGAGTTTAACGGGGTTAGTAGCTGGTTGGAATATTAAGCTGAGTAGACTGTAAGGGACACGTGGCAACATTTGATAAGGAGACATGGATGAAGACAAAGGATTTAAAGCCCTCCAAAACCTACATATTTCCACTAACAGTTTTAAAGTATTAATAGATTGCATCAACATCATAAGATCTTTTGTCCTCATATATATATCACAGCCACCTTCAACCAACAACAAGGGTCCTTGACCCATATATGATTTTTTACTGTCGACATTTAACTTCTAGAAATTAAGAGTTTAGATTACAAGCTCTACTTCAAAGAAAACCAAATACAAAAAGAAAGATATCCTATTAGGTGATGGCTAATCGATGACGTACACAAAAACTATCATGACGTCTGAGTGTCCTACTTAGACGATATTTACGACCTGAACAAAAACATAAACAAAAAAGGACTCAGAGAAAAACATAGAAAACATGAGACGATCGAGCTCAGTAAGTGGCAAAAATAATTCTAATAAAAATTTATTTTCTTAAAAAACTTTTGCTTTCAAAATTTTCTTTCTTTTCCCTAAATTCTTAGCATGGGATACAAATATACAAATATTTAAATCCTTCTCAATTCATTAAGAGTCTCTCAATGCATCACCAAATCAAACATGATTTCATTTTTTATATCAATTCGCTAAGAATGAAATCAGGTTTGATATGGGTGATGTTCAATTTTCTATTTAAATCATTCTCATTTCATTGAGACTCTTAATATGAGTGATGCACCAACCCTAGTTGATATCAATTAAAGAATTAATTTATCTATGACATTTTCATAATGTGAGTGTCACGTAAATTATTTTGATGAAAATTAAAAGAGTTTTTACCACATATAGTATATGAACTATTTCTCAATTATATATTTGATGTCTGAACTTCAATTTTTGTCACAAATATATAGTACTCAAAGTTTTCAATTTTGTCACAAGTAGTACTCAATTTTTTTGATTTCATCTCTTGTGGTAACTAAGACCATTTTTGTCACAAATATATGTGCTTAAGAGTGTGTGTTAAAAAAAAGTGGCTAAAATATAAAACTTTGGATACTACTTGTGACAAAAATTGAAGTTCAGGTACCATAAAAGATGAAATTGAAAACTTTGGATACTACTTGTGATAAAAATTAAAATTCATGTACCAAATATATAATTGAGAAATAGTTCATGTAATATATGTAATAATAATAACCCAAATTAAAAATTTATGAGTACTAAAATGTAGATTTATAAAAATTTTAAAATAAAAATAAATTGTCAAAAACAATAATAAAATAAAGGCAAGCTGTGCTAAATAACACAGGAAAACCTAATGCTACACCAACCCAAAAACATAGCAACTCTTTCTCTCTATTTCTGTGTGGGCAGTCGATGCTAGGGTTTCTCTTGGAGGTTCCTGAGGGTCAAAGAGAGGGTTTCTTCGTTAAATGCTCTCTCCCTTCAACAATCTCTCAGTTCTCTCTCTTTTCATGTCTTCAATCGACGCCTTTCTCTTTTCCTCTGTTCCTTCAGGGCCTCACAAAACCCTAATTCTTAGTTTCGGTTGTTCTAACTGTTTTCGCATACCTCTTCCCCATTCTCAATCTTCTCAAAGACAAATTTCCTGCTCTTATTTAGGCGTTTCTGGGTTTGCAAATACGGTTCTCTGCGCAAAATGAGTGATTCTAAGGTGGGTTTTGTTGTTTTTAATTGACAAGTTTATCTTTTGATATGGTTTTGATTTGAAGATGATGTCTTTATGGATTATGTGGACTTTGATGAATAGAAAAATTGAAAATTTGGATGTTAGTAATTCTAAACTACTTAATAATGCTTGGATATTATTTTGCTCTATGAAATTAGAAGTTCCTCAATTTGCTATGTTCATTGTGTATCTCAATGAATTGGAAATCAATTGGTGTATGCTTTTAGCACCAATTTCACTAAGTTTAATAATAAAAGGCGTATGAAATTTGGCAATTTGTTGCGATTGCATGTTTGTTTCATTTTGGTCATGCCTTGTTAGAATATTTTGCACAGTTTTTTTTTTATTGTACCATGGTTTATGTGATTCTGTAATACTAATGCTATTATCATCGTGTAATTCTACTATTCCATGTGCTTTAAATCTGCTAGTGTTGTCTTTATTCCTTGTTTGCAGCTAATAGTATTTGGGTCATTCTCTGAAGATGAGACCAAGTCATTGCTTCTAAAGCGATCACCGGGGAAGTCGTCACCTGGGAAGGCTGAAAAGCCAGTGGAAGCGAACATATTGCAGTTTGGTTCGATAAATTTTGTTACTAATAAATCTTTGGTTGAGTTGAATGGTGAATCAAGTAGACAGCAAAGTTCTTTGAAAGCACCCAGCAAATTGCAGTCTCTAAATGCAAATAATAAGCAGAACGAAGTGAAGACTGTAAAAGCAGCAGATGATAATCTACCAGGATCAGTAGCAATTCCGACAGAGAATGGGTGTGCTGATCATTACAATCATGGTTCTACTCAGAGTAATGGTGTGAAAGAGGTGACGACTGATACTATTGATTTATCTTCATTACTTCTATCCCAGAATGAAGGTGGTTTCTCGAATCAATTTTCAAGTTTGGAATTGCAGAGCAGAGAGCAGAATGGTAGTGTTGGTGATTTATCAGTATCTGATGTTAAGGGTGAACTTCAAAAGTCTTTGAACGGGCCTGTCACAGTTTGTAAAATTTTGTTGCCTCGTGGTTTAATCAACTCAGGGAATCTATGCTTTCTTAATGCAACTCTGCAGGCTCTACTATCCTGTTCTCCTTTTGTGCAACTTCTTCATGAATTAAGAACTCGCAACATCCCCAAGGTTTTTATTTTTCTCCCTTGATGATATATATGTTTATATGCGTTGAGTTAGAACTACTATTCTAGTAATAAAAAATATGTATATTCGATGCTATTCTACACAGGTCATGCATTTCCACATTTTCTAGCTACCTTACTAATATCTTGCCCGTTTATTAGATTGGCTATCCAACATTGTGTGCATTTGCTGAGTTTGTCTCAGAATTTGACATGCCTGGTTCCAGTTCAAAGAACAAAGATACAAGTGTTGTTGAGACTGGTAGGCCTTTTAGCCCTGCCATGTTTGAAGGTGTTCTTAAAAGTTTTACTCCAGATGTACCAAGTACTATATCAGGCAGGCCAAGGTTTGTGTTTGATCTGGGTCAATACTTTTCAGTTCTACGTTCCGTGATCTCAAGCCTTCTTATTCTTCCATTATTAATTTGATGTGGGCCAAGTTATTTGAGTATCATCTTTTTGTTTTTGTTTTTTGATGTGGGTCAATAAGTGTTTGTTTTATATTTGATATCTTAAATCTTTTCAGTCCGTGATATCTTAATTGTGGACAGAAACTGTTGCTGTGAGTGCAAAGATTATGTTCATACTTTATATTGCAAAAATATTTTATCCATTTATTTATTTATTGTTTGTTACCTTGTGGTAGTTGTCTTAAATTTGTCAATGATCATTTGTTGGGATTTATTAAGTTTGGTTGATGCTTGTGCTTGGAAGTGTTTGATGGTAAGAATAAGTGCCACGGTCTGATATGATTGAATTGTTTGTTTCTGAGAAACTGCTATTTGTTTCTTTCTTTTTCCTTGCAAACTTTCTTTCTGCTGGTTGTTTATTACTCCTATTGACAAGCTATTTAAATGTGAAATATGTGATTGGACTGAGATATTTTAGAGTGTACATTGCTAAAGATTTGAATTTTACCTGTCTAACACACCAACCATGTTCAGAGTCTTCTATGCCTAGGATCCACATATTTACTAGCTATTATTTTAAGTCACCTGTTGAAACTGTGGTTGTTTTTCAGACAAGAAGATGCTCAGGAGTTTCTTAGCTTCATTATGGATCGGATGCACGATGAGTTACTTAAGCTTGAAGGACAATCCTCATGCTTAAATGGGGGAAAATCATCTCTTGTATCTTCTTCGGAAGAAGATGAATGGGAGACAGTTGGCCCAAAGAATACATCTGCTGTAACTAGAACTCAGAGTTTTGTCCCCTCAGAGTTGAGTGACATTTTTGGAGGACAATTAAGAAGTGTGGTGAAGGCAAGAGGTGTGGCATTGGCATTATTTCTGCTGCTAGTTTAGTTTCTAAGATTTTGTGGACAGCTCTGTATGATATCTGTGATTCTGAATTCCACTGTTCACACTAGCATTCTGAGGCAAAAATATTTTTACAATTGATCCACACGTTTTTTTATAAGTTCTTTTCTATATTATTTACATTTAAGTTGCATATTCTGCGTTACTTACTGCTGATTTTACACTTCTTATTGCCATATGGACTGATGGAATATGAATTGTGAAAAGATCATTTTATAGTATTTTAGGATGTATGAATCTTGGTAGGCAATTATTATCTTCACTTGCACTAGACATTGATATTTAGCTGGTTGATAAATAAACTTGGAGGAATCAACAGAATATCTGCATTTCAATCTATTGTTCGTCTTGTATTTTGAATGTCCCTGCAGTTCTGTGCCTCAGTATTATCATGGGACTTATGTTTTATGTTTTTTTCTTAAGCAGGAAATAAAGCTTCTGCTACTGTACAACCATATTTATTGCTTCACCTTGATATTTATCCTGAAGCTGTTCGAACTATTGAGGATGCACTTAAGTTGTTTTCTGCTCCAGAAACTCTAGAGGGGTATCGAACATCATCTGCAGGCAAGGTATACATGGAGTCATGTTGTTTACACGTTGTGTTTAGAATCTGCTTTTTACACATCTGCTTGATTGTTTTTTGAATTTCTGATGTTTGCTGAATGTGCTCCTATCATGGAATCATGTTGTTTTTGGTTTCATTGGATCGGTTGAAATTTTTTTTTGATGAGTTTCCTTCCTTGATTTCATCTTTCAAATTCAGCGTGTATTTTTTGTTCTTGAATATAATTTATATTCAATTTGAAGATCTTTCAATGAATACTCTTTTCCAACATAAAATTCTTTGAATTACTAGGTTATGCAATCAAGCTATCATTATATTTGCTAGACCAAGGCGTTTAACAACTTTGACGTTTTATTGTTTTTAACCTGAAGTTTCCTTTTGGTTTGTTACAAATAATAGATATTATGATATTGCTAAAGTGATGTTTTGACTTTTGATGTATATCGATGGTTTTCAGGCTGGTGTTGTGAGTGCAAGTAAAGCAATAAAAATACAAAAGCTTTCAAAGATAATGATATTGCACTTGATGCGTTTTAGTTATGGAAGCCAAGGAAGCACCAAGTTGCATAAGCCCGTGCACTTTCCACTCGAATTGGTGTTTGGTCGTGAATTGCTTGTTTCTCCAACTACTGAGGTGATGCTCTATATATTTAATATAATATTCTAAATTATTTCTTTTTAGTCTTTTTTTTTTATGCATAATTATATTTCCTTGTCATACCTGCCTCTGTATATCCGATCTTAGGAAAGATTGCGTAATGAATGAGGATTATAAGAACTGTTAAGAGTGGCACCTGACCCTGCCCAAAATTAAACCCCCCAGACACCCCACCATATTTATTTTCTGCAAAATAACCAACCTTTTTGAAGCAAGTTAACATTAATGCTGTAGTAAGGTGTTCTTGAATTGGTGAACTGAATATATAGAATGGTATTTCACATGCACCCCACCCCACCCCCCTCGAAAAAGTTGGATACGACTCTATTCTCCTTTTTACCAGTATCCATTGCAGCTTGGTTTTATATGTTCATTTCACCACTTGGCATTATGTGATATTGGAGTTGGGACTTCAGACTGGTAGAAAAATGATGTTACCTATCTATATAATTTATACTTAGGAGCTTGTGTTTTTCTCAGTTTAAGTTTAGACCATGAAGGATTGAATGGATCCAGAAAGGATCCAAAGTTGTGACTTACAAGTTATTGAGCACATTTAGAAATTTTGAATTTCTTATATTTATAAAATCAAGAATCCAGATATCTATTGATAAAGAGGGTTTTGTAGTAGTAGATAAGAAATTGCTTTAGCCCTTTGTATAAGAAATTGATAGTGGGAATCACAGGTTTATTACATTATCCAGTTGTCTTCGTCCTTTGGACTAGATTGTTATTGTGGCTATGTTGAGTTGGGCCACTCAATCTGTATTGAGTGAGAGGCACAAATTTTTGGGTGGGAGAAGGAGAGCAATGGTGTTGGGAAGATGTGTTACGATGGCTATCGTTAGGGTTGTTTTGGATGGAAAGACACAGAAGAATTTTTTAGGATGTGAGGGGGGAGGAAGGGGACAATCTCTGGGAGAGCATCCGGTTCTTGGGCTTCTTTATGGGGTTTCGGTTTCTCAGAGTTTAGAGATTGCTCCTTTTTTGCTATTTTGTCTATTGGAGCGCTGCTGAGGTCTAGATTGTTGGGATTTCTGGATGTTGATTTTCTTGTTAACTGTATCCGGAGTGTTGGTCCAGTGGATCTTGTTATCCACTCTTCTTTACATTCTGTTATTTTCCCATAAAAATAGACAAGTTCTAAAGTCAGTTGTGCAACTTATACTAACAAATCCCTTGTTTGTAAACCCTTCCATCTAAATGAACCCTTGATGTTTTCAATATGGTTTCTGTACCTTGTTGTAGCCACTGGTCAGAGCTGCATAATAATTTTGTTTTTGCACCTTTGCTTCTATAGGGTCGAAAATACAAACTTGTTGCTACAATTACTCATCACGGGAGAGACCCCTCCAAGGGCCATTATACAACTGATGCTCTCTATGCTAGTGGTCAGTGGCTCCGGTTTGATGATTCATCTGTCACTGCAATTGGGACAAATAAAGTGTTGCATGACCAGGCATATGTCCTTATTTACAGACAGTTGTAAATGGCAATTGGGACCAGAAATGTGTTGCATGACTGCACTTATTTTGTGGGAGGTTAACCATGGAGTACCAACTTCTCTCCCTCTTCAGAGACTCTTCTCATTACTATCGCCGGTGTAATTTGTGCATTAGATTTGTAAAGTCACCACTGAGGATCATATCTGGCTGGCTCAGGGGGTTGCAATGACTCCCCTCTCCGTTCCCATCTGATGCTGGCTAAAGAAAACTGTAACAATACCTTGAACCTTAATGATTGCGTGCAGCAGTCTTTTCAGGAATTGTGTTGTAATATATGGAAAGATGCTGCTGCTCTGCAATGTAGTGAATGCTTTCTTTTTATATGATTATCTTAAATGGATTGGTTTTTATGGCTGTTTACCCATCTGATTCCATCCTCAATTATGCATTCATTTTACAAGCAGCCAGTGCATGTCAATCCATCTTATTTGAATTGATGTCTGTCATTTACTTGTTTTTAACATATTTGTGTTCTGCACAGAATAAAAACTTTTTGAATAAGCCACTGAATAGAAAATAGCAATTCAATTTTCAAAAGTAAAGCGGCTCAAGTGAAATTCACTAATATTTTCTTTTGTAAAAAGTGCTCTGCTCGAACTTGAGTACTTGGTATACCTTGCTTAAAATAGTGGTATGCAATATTTAGTAGCCTGCATTGCTTTGAAGAATGAATATGAAGAATTGTTGGTTCCTTCGTTGTCTTGCTGGCGCTGCTTGATTTCCATTGTGTATTAGAAAGGTCATACCTCTGGCGCTACTTGCTGTCACAAAAAGCTAAGGAGCAAGTTTGGTCCAGATGAGAAAAAAGTACAGTGAGAAAAACATTAGCTTAGTTGTTAATACAAAATGGAAATGTGCTAGTTCCCACCATAATTATAAAGATTGTAAAGCTATAAAGTAGTGGTTTCTTTATGTTGTTGCTTTCACTAGTAGGCCGGTAGCTTCCTTTCACTTGAATTAATATAAGAAAGAGTCCTTGTATCCTTTATTGGCCGTTTGGTGAAAGTCTCATATTCCTATTTCTTATTTCTGGGTTGAATTTAGAGGATGAAGTATGCTTGGCATTCAGAGTGATACTTCATTTCTTTATGGGTTTTTAAAAATAGACAAATGCTCACAAGTAAAAGACATTTTCTCACAGTAACATATAGGATGATTTGATCAACAACATAAACTACTTGATTAAGTAGATTCTTATTTGAATTTTTGGACCAGAATAATTGGAAATTAAACTTTGAACTTAACTATTACTTTGTCCTGTAAGTAGGAGTGGATATATTTATCATTTAGTTAGAGAAAAGATTGTTTAGCTCTTGGACTGCTTTCAGATTGTTCATGTTCTTATTCTTTTTCCTTGTGGGTGTTTGGAATTTAGTAACATTTTGGCACTTTCTTCAATTGCTGGAATTTAGTGCCGCCTGCCATATAGAGTGTCCTCGTCTTAAGCAAAGCCAAGATTGTGATAAGAAAAAAGCCTTCTTTATCAACTCAAAACTGCTAATCCATCATGTAACTACTACAAAGGATATTAGTGACTCCATTGTGAGACCAAAACAACAAAGCCACACTACTTTCCCATAACCCTCTAGCATCCCTAGAAATAATTTCGCACCCAACTCTGCAAATTCAAGTATTGAGGCTTCAATATTGTCCTTTCTCTATTCTTAAATTTAAATGAACTCTTTGATCTGTATGCAAATATGAACCAAGACCCGACTGCAAGATAATAATGCTAGAGCAACTCCATACCATGGAAAATGGAAGTAATAAAAAGGAGATGTTTAGAAAAGTGAATGAGCTACCAATGTAAATTCCTTTCACAGGTTAGTCAAGCATTTCCAATGTCCGGTTGGTCTTTGTAAAGAATGTCAGGCAAAGCTCAGCCACTTTGGTGGGAAAAATGTGGTGATGCAGGAGGTGTTAATTGGTGCAAATGCTTTCAAGATTTGGCTTTGTTAAAACATGAACAAAAAAGTGACGAAAATAACAGCATAGTATATTGAAAGTGGCTGAGCTAACATTTCTGCTTTCATGTTTCAAGTTTTAACCATTAGCCAACTTTCTCTGAGCTCCCATTTACTGTTAGAGTTTGAAGGGAACATGTAGATCTTAGGGAATTATTTTTCGATCAAAAGGAAGTGGGAATTTGAAGTTTAACCTTGGATGTAAAGATAAATACTGCTCGCGATTGGAGTTTAACTAACTGGATATTCCATCCTTACTAAACGTCTAAGCAGCCATATGCAACAGGGCAATTCTGATTTGGATGGTTGTTAGAAAAAACAGTCAAATAGATTGTGCTGCTTGTGCATGTCGTTTTTTCTATTATCACTTTCTCCTCTCACTTTTCCCACACTTCTATATCAATTTAATTGATACCATTTACATGTTTTCCTTATATGTTATACAGTGTGATTCTTTACTTCACACGGATCATAAGCGTTTCAAAGAAGACGATGGAAAGCAAAATAGAATATAGCAATCCAAACACCCCAAAAGCGCAGCTCGAAAGCGTTCAAACCAGTTGCTTGAACTTGAGTAATAGTATAGGGGATCCCTTGATATGGCTTTGACGTTTAGTCTCTGCTGTTTATTTAGTCTAAGAGAACAAAAAAGTGACGAAAATAACAGCATAGTATATTGAAAATTGAACTGTGGTAGTTCCCACCAGAATTATAAAGCAGTGGTTTCTTTATTTTATTGCTCAATCTGGTAAGCTGGTAGCTTCCTTTAACATGAACTAATTTAAAGAATTGGCCATGGTGTAGCAACAAAGAAAGAGAAATAGTCGGTGCATGGCTCATCTTTCAGTTCATCTTAGAATCATTGATTAGAATATGAGCAGCAAATGTGATTAACATAGAAGTAATCACATGGGACTATGGGAGACAAAAAGAATCTATGTGTACATATAATGCACGTCAAGAAAAGGAGGAGCTTGATAAATGCTCATAGAAGCATCATTTCTCGCCAATTTTTTTTGGCAATTAAGCCTATTTTTTATGTTTTGATTTAGATTTACTATCCAGCTTGCGTTGTTGTAACGCTTATTTATCGATCATGTGTGACTTATTTGATGTGATCAAGAGTAATTAATAGTCTTATAGTTTTGAGATATATATAACATGTCAGACTTTTTGGTAATAGCGCATATATATTACCCGCTAGTAACTGGCATGGATTGCGCATATATATACTTGAACAAATTTATTCATCCATTTTATGAAGTGTCAATTAACAGCTCTTGAGCTAGCTGTTGCTTCAAGTGATCACTCTTTCTTGCAAATGAGAGATGAACAGTTAGAAACTTTGACTTAAACTTTTGGTTTTCCCTGTAGATAGGACATGTGCTCTTCTCCACTGATTAAGAGAAGAATATTTGTCTGAGGTTGGTAACAACCAAAAAGGAGAGGTTTAGACAAAAGAACAGATTCTTTACCTCTTATACTAAGCAAACCGGTTCTGTCATGTTCTTAATTATTCTTTTTCCCTGGTGGGTGTTTGGAATTTAGCATATTAGTTTCTCAGTATTCTTTGAAATGTCTTGCCATTTTCAGTGGTTTTGTCTTGAGGTTCATCTGATTAACTTTAAACCTGTCAAGATTGTGATTAGAATGACAGCTCTTCATTAACAACTTAAAGCTGCAACGTACATAATCAAAATCATGTAACCACTACAAAGAATATTATTGACACCATTGATGAATCCACTAAAATACTAAATACAATTGATAGAAAATATATAGTGAGAACAAAACAAACATCACACACTTTTCCTATGACCATTTTGTATCCTAGGAAATAATTTACACCCAATTCTCTGTAAGTATAAGAAAGGAGGTATACAAAAACTCAAACCCAAAACCAACTCTAAAACATTTGACATTTGAGGCTTCAAAATTGCCTATTCCAATGCCCTTGAATCTGAATGAACTCTTTGATCTGTATGCAACTATGAAGTATGAACTAAGACCCAACTAAAACAAAAAAGAAGGTGCTTCAAAATCAAAACATTCACAAACTTGAAGAATTTCTAGCTCAAGATTATGGACTTTTCCTCTGTACTACTCTTCTGTGTTGTAGAGGGCTTGGAAACCCACCAAACTCTTAAGCTCTTGTCAAGGCTTCCACTATACAACATAAACCCAGCACCAACCCTATTCGACGATGCTTGCAAGCACTTGACTGGCCCTTCATGGCCACTAATAACTCCAATTCTACAAAGCTTCCCAAAAGCCTCTCTCTTCCATATACCAATATTCTTATCTGCAGAACCACTACACAACATCTCCCCCATCATACACATTGACAACACCGCCATTGGATGCGCTTTTGTTTCGCAAACCATCTTCCAACTCGCAACATGATCACCACTAGTACACCCTTCCCATCCCATCACAAACCCATCTGAACCGCCTCCATAAACCCATCTTCCATCCTCCGAAACAATCACCGAGTTAAATGAAACATCCTTATGACCCTCCAAAATACCCTTCAAACAATGTGAGCTCTTCCCTTCTTTTCCCCAAGCCTTGATTTTTCCATCAGCAGAAGCAGAATACACAACCCCCTTACTTGCCACCAACCCATTAATGGCATCATCATGTGCCTTAATCGACTCTACGCACTTCAAATCCGAAACCCTCCACACCTTAAGTGTCTTATCCCATGATCCAGAGTAAATCAACCCATTATAGAACGCCAAACAAGAAATACTATCAGCATGTTCAATCCACAACCTCTTGTGATGTCTCCTCGTTTGCACATAATTACTTTGCTTCATGAACTTCCCCAAATAGTCTTTCGTTGTCGGAAGTGTATCCACAAGCCTAAATACATTCTCCGAGCTCCGCGAAACCTTCCAAACTCTGATCCTGCTGTCTTGGTGGGCCGTAAAGACCTTGTTCCCAACGGTCACAACCGCCTTGACAGAGCCATCGCCCTGTCCGAACTTTGTGAAAGGCCTCAGATCAGGCTGCTGCCACACTATGATGTCTTTGCCTTGTGAAGCGCTGAGGATGAACTCTCCACATAAGGCCAGGCACGAAACCGAGCCTTTATGGCCCGAAAGCACGGCTAGTGATCGATAGGAGAAGGACCCGGATAAGGGTGTGCATGGAAATTGATGGTACTTGATGTCTAGGAGCTCGAAACGGGACGAGGCCAGCGGGCTTTCATCGGAGGCCTCGCTGCTGGTGCTGCTTGTGCTTGTTGCTGAGGCAGAGAGTAAGGGAGTAACTGAGAGACGTTTGTTTTCTGAAAGAGTCATGGGATGAAACATAGTGTTATGATTTGATTTGATGGAGACAAAACTGTGAAGAAGTTCAGAGATGGGACGGAAAGCAGAGAGAGAGAGAGAGAGAGAGAGAGAGAGAGAGAGAGAGAGAGAGAGGAGCGGAGTTGGAAATAGGGGGATTAATGAAGAGATTTGGTGATCGGGGACATATTTAAATTGGGGAGGGGGGAGGTGCAACGGCTACTTTGACATATTGGAAGGGAGAAAAGTATGAAGGATTTGATTAGTCGTGAAACTAAAAGGTAGGTTGGCTTAGAGGGACCACTATACCACATTACCACACCATTGCACCTTTGCTCCTTTCCTATTTTTATTAATGGAGATTTGAGCTGTAGGGCTTTTTCTGCATATTTTAGCATCGTAAGAGAGTTGTTCGCTGACCAATCATGCCATTGCAGAACAAGGTGCAGACACGGTTGGGAATTCTTCTTGCTTACAAGACTGGTTCTGAAATGTTTATTCCTAGTTACGTGTCATTTTTCTATTAATCACAGATTTTCTTAATAGTGTGGTAATGTGTATCGGATTCGATTACAGACGAACCCAATGCACATACTCCACCAAACCAACGTCAGTGATGAGGAGTTCAAAAACCAAACTTACCAAATACTAAGTGGAGCTTTGAAATAAAAAACCTAAATATGGACCTTGCTAGGTGTTGGAGAATGATAAGAATTGTCTCCTACTCGTCTACCAGTTGTTAAAAAATAACTAAATAATTCTTAAGGGTTATCAAACACCCTTTGATTTTTTTTTATTACACAGCAACTAGTCCTCTATGAATCGAACCCAAAATCTCTTACTTAGAAATTGACTTATACAACTTGACCAAATGGTCACGTGTATACACCTTCAAATTAGATCGCACAATAGCAAACCAACATATGGTTCACCTAGTCTTTAGGATAAATAAATAATTATAAATAAACTTGAACCGTTGGATTTGAATTGAATCATAATATTGAACCAAAATGACTTGGTAGTTGGAATATATAGTACTCCATTTGGCACCAGGTTTGGCTATTGATGTATCACCCGTTGGAGAGGCTAGAATTCAAAGTACTGGAGCCAAATTTGGCTTTTGACTCGATGGTCGGAGTTGCTCTAAGGTCAGTCGTGCCCGGCCGAAGACGACACAGACATAAGGGTTGGAAAAACTTTTCTCTGGAAATTTCTCCCGCAAGTCCTAGCTAGTGTGATTGACTTGACTCAACTGGCGGACCAGATGGATCATTTCCTCCAATTTCCCCAAGTTGACGAGAACGTAAACAACATGCTTAACTGTGCTAGAGCTTTACAAACAACATTTTATATTTGACCCCTGAAACAGGAAAATTGATATCTTTGTTTCCACCATAAGCCACTATTATACTAAAAGTAGCTTAACTAGGTTATATGTTAATTAATCTTCTGCCTTTTTTAACGAT
Source organism: Rubus idaeus (assembly GCA_030142095.1). NCBI lineage: Eukaryota > Viridiplantae > Streptophyta > Magnoliopsida > Rosales > Rosaceae > Rubus > Rubus idaeus. Next base: position 8,339,604 of record CM057971.1, read on the forward strand.
CATTAAATCCTGGCCGTGGGATTGATGATGTGACAAAAGAAACGAGAACGAATCGTAGTTGAATGGGATTTGGTTAAGCTTCCTATTATCATTAGCTCACATGAATCACATTTACACGCAAATCAACTTAGTTCTATTCTATTCTCTCTTCTCCGGCTAATTGGAAATGAAAACTTTGGTCTAAAGCTTTAGGTCTAATTAGTACATATTCTTTAATCAAAAGCTAAAAGCTAAAAGCTTAAGAAGCCTTTAGGTTTAATATATTGGATCACCAGCTCATATAATTGACCCCAATAGCAAAACATTACATTGGCTCCAGATATTAAACACAGTTTATGCAAAATGGTCGGTTGCAAGCTCTTAATTTTCTGAGTTATAATAACGTGAAGATTTTGACATATGCTGCAGTCTCTCTCTCTCTCCCTCTCTCTCCCTCTCTCTCTAGGCACATGGAACAATGTGTCTCCCAAGAATTGGGGGGCGAAGCGCAAGGAAACCATATGTAGAATTGAAAAATGAAAACAAAAAAGAGAAGAGACAAAGGCAAAAAGTGCATTCATTCATTCATTATAAACTAAGAAATGGTGGATCAATGACTCTATTTTGCCTTGATTTTTCCGATATGCTGCCAATGACTCTGAGTACTAATTTGCCCTTTTGCTTGTGGAAAAATTGCAAATCTTACCATCAAGCTAGAAGAAAACCCAACAAATAACATAGGTGACAAAGAAATAATGCTCATTCAGAAACCAAACGTATATTTAAAATATATGCAAATACTCTTAGAATTTATTGGAAATCTATATCGGTTCAACCTTATGAATTGGATTTTAGATCTTTAATGCGAGTCTACTACTAGACGGTTTCCTTGTCCCCACCCTCACCCCCGCAACATCTAAAGCCGGAAGCTTTCCTGGCTCGACTAGAAAACATTTTGGTCCGACAATCCTGAAAATCAAAGTTTGATTTTCGTTGTCTTTTGAGCTTCGTGGGCAAACTAGATAAAGTCAAACTCGAAAAAGATTATTGGCCGAATTAGGAGAATTCATAAGATGATGTAGTGATGATGTCAGTATGACATGAGACACAAAAGATATTGATGCAAGATTCAATTTCTGAAGCCTTCTCATATGAAAATCAAAGACATGGACATGACATCACCTCGGTGACCTTTTTATCCGGTTTGGCGGCGTCAACGTACAAATCGATAGTGGGTCTCAATCTACAAGATTGGAAAACGGAGAACCTATTGGGGTGATGGAAAGCCCCGCACCCGACCCTACAATAAATGAGGCATTTTGAATCTCCCCGCCCCCACATCTGTAATAGTCTACGTACTAGATTCTATAATGGTAGAATAAGTCGTTTCAAATGAAAAATCAAGTAGTATATTTTCACCACTGAGACTAAAAGCATTATTCAAGTTTCCTGTAAGTCCTGGCTTGACTCCTCATCGGACCAGGTACACGGTTCTTGAATAACACCTCTTCCAAAGGCTGGCATGGGATCTGAAGAAGATTCTTGCCAAAAGGTTCAAACAAGATAGATCAATTCCATGACATTTTGAGTCATGAATGTCTATGTTCCATGTTTACCGTAACATGGACGCTTTAATTTTTTTGCATAAAACCATCAAAATTAATGTCAAAATCTACATTTATTTAAAGAAACAAGATTGAAACCAAGTATTGAAGCATACCATGAAAATAAAAATAGAAACCAACTTTTTTTTAGTGGTATCCTATATGGACTCATGCGCCCAACATGGACGACATTACACTTACGTGTTCCGGTGACTACGAGAATGGTACTATCGAGTTTCGAACCTAAAACTTATGGTATTACCACTAGGCTTGGCATCCGCCCACTAGACCATATCTCATGACTAAATATATAGAAACCAAATTTGTGCTTCCAATAAATACACAAAAAAGCACACCTTGAACAATTAAAAAAATATCACTAATATAAATATATATATTTATTAATTTATATATAGAATTTTTCTCCACTGCGGAGCTCCGTACTTTTAAAAGTTGCAGACTTCCAATATTAGCCGTCAAATCTCATTTAAACAGATCTGACGGCTTATATTGAAACTCTGTAATTTTTAAAAGTGCGAAGTGTTGTAGTGGAGAAGTCATGAAAATTTGATGCACCCACGTTTTGGCAATTCAACCTTTCAAATTTTAGGTTTCTTTAAGTAGATCATGTCTACAAATTTTGAATCAAGTTTGTAATCGTTAAAATACTTATCTTGGATCAAATATATGAACGAACGAAATCTGTCAAATATGAACCATTCATTGTTGTAAAGATACATTACGATTTTCAATGCCTAAACGATGTCCAAATCATCCCTTGACTAACACCTTCATTTTCTCCTTGAAAAACAAAACCTAATCGAGTACTAACTAGAGGAGATATGACTTATTTTCTGAACATGTATACAAACTCACAAGTTTTGGTTCATTTTATAGATGCAGTGTGGAGCGTTCTATGATGGTAGTTTGAAAAAGCAAATATACAGTTTGTAAGAAACAGTGTGCGGAAACCGACGACTGCTACAAGATTGTAGAAAAATAATAGGAAGTTTTGGGAAGTTCTCTAGTGAGGACCTCTTAAATAAGGACCACTTGAGGATTTTTCTAGTAGACATACTTTTTTATTACATTTTGACAAATCAACCGTTCAATATTTAGATATTTATGCGTAGATCACTTCTATAAATTTTCAATGAAATCTAAAATCGTTAGGTCATCTATAATTGTGATTTACCAATTATGAATATGAATGGTTCAAAATTGACAGATTTGGTTCGTTCATTTATTTGGTCTAGTTTGGTACCTTAACGATTTCAAATTTTGTTGAAAATTTGTAAAAGTGATCTACTCATGAATATCTTAACATTGAACGGTTGATTTCTCGAGATGTGATCGAAAAATAGATATCACAACCATTAATAAAAAAGTCCTCAAATGGTCCTCATTTAAGAGGTCCTCACTAGAGAAGCTCCCAGGAAGTTTTTCCTATGAAATCCATGAAATTTCGATAGCTGCTACTGCACGGATATCTAGTGGCACACACTTTGAGTTTCTTTTTTATTGATACATATTTTGACTTTCAAACTCAAACCCTAAAAGAGGACAAAAATATAATTAAGCATCTGCCGCATGTTAGCTTGTAAACAACTTGTTATTATGAGTAAAAAAATTTACTTATATGCATGAATTGAAAGCTTGTGGGCTTTGGAGGAAAATGAAGAGATATCATGGATTTTTTTGCACTTTACTATAAAATAAATGAATTTATTATATTTTCTAAACAAAGTTTCCTAAATTTATTCTTTTTTAATTAAAGTTAATTATTTGTGCATTAATTTATATAAATACCTTATATATTGTTTTCAACACCCTAACATCTCAACATTTCCTTCTTCATATTGAATTATCTCTTTCTTCAACTCCTTCCTTTTCCATGGCCATCTCTTTTCCAACAAATTATCTCTTCCTTTCTTTCTTCTTCCATGACCATCTTTTCTCTCATACTTATATTGTTGATGTGGCTTCTCCTCTATTACTTCCCTGAATATAAAATCGATTGTGGTGTTAGTCAACCTTTATCATAAAATTAGTTGGAGATTTTTGTAGTGTATTTTGTGATGTGTTAGGCAAATGTCTGCAAATGACTTATTTTGTTTCTCTAGGCTACTGCTAATTTGTAGTGTATTTTGTGATTTGTTATGCAAATGTTTATGTAGTGAATGTTTTCTTTTTGTTTCTCTAGGACTTGAAGAATACCATTGTGGGAAAAGATTCTAACCTCCCTTTATATATGTGAGTGGAACCAAATCTGGAATGAACGAGCTGGAAAGAGTTGTGGTAGATGGTCTTCCAATCAATCCAGTGGTCGTGCTTCATTTGAAGTATCATGCTAGATTAGTCAGGAATGCTTGTCGTATTTTGAGAGACAAACTCAACAATTCCCAGCAAGTTCCCATTGATGTGGTGATTGTGGACAATTTGATGTTAGAAAAGGCTAAGCTTGCAGAAGTTTTGGAGCAGATCCGAGTCACAAATGCAAAGAACAAATGGGTCGCTCAAGCTGAAGTTGGAGAGGGGGTGGGAAACTATACAATGGCCAGATAATGAGAAAGCTATTCCAAGGGGTGACCTTTAAAAGTTCTTCCAATTCGCCCAACCAGGAATGAGTCTTACTCCTTATGGTTCACTGTTTATGTACCTGAACAAATCCTCCATATGGTGTAGAGAACTTGTTCATAAGAAACTGGCATCTGAGATAGACATCTTCAAAGAGGAACAGTTGGACTCAGGGACGAAATCAGGATCGAAAATCAGGGTGGGCTAAACTTTCCTTTGGAAAAAAAAAATTCGATGTATATAAACCCATTAGAGTACATTTCATTGCTAAATAAACAAGTTCAACTCAATTAAAAGATACAATGTAACTACCTAATTTTAAACTGCACTCTACGATTCTTAGTAGCAAAAGCATCAATTATTGACTCATTGTCAATACTATCAGCAAATTTTCTTTCAATATGGATTATCATGCAATCACCAAGAAACTCATCATCTATCTTGCTCCGGAGTCGATTCTTAATAATTCTCAAAGCTGAAAATAAGCATGGATTCACAAATAAGCATGTTTTTATCATATGTCCTTGTGGAAATCATGAATATTGAATACATGCTTATTTATGTATCCCTTCTAGGTTGATTTTTACAATGTCAAATAGTCAAAATCCGAAAAGATTCTAGACTTTGCATTCATTTTTTAGAAAGAATACCGAATCATCCAATGAGACTTCTACAGACCCTTCTGGACCTTCTCAGCCTGAAATTGAAAGAGACGAGTCTCAAAGTCAAAGATTTGAAAATAAACAAGAATTTGCTATGAACTCTCTTGAATGGAATCCGAGTGTATGTCGTCAAATATGCAACTATCCAGTTAATGAACGTGATAAGATTCAATTGTCATATATCATGTTAGGACCATGTTAGCCTAAATTAGTAGAGTATCCATCTCACTTAGATGGGGATCAAAATTGTTGGTTCACTGATTTTTGGTTCAGTAAATTTTCTTTGTTAGAGTATTTTGTTAAAGAAGACAAGGCCTATTGTTTTCCATGCTTCCTTTTTTATAACAACCAATCACACAAGACATTTACTGTTGTTGGGTTTAGAAATTGGAAGAGAATCGGTGGGGAAAGCTGTCGGTTACGTCATCATGTAGGAAATGCAAATTCAACAGGTTATCTTGCTATGCAACAATGGCAGAACTTAAGAGACCCATCAACAAATATTGATAAAGTGGTGGACAGATTACCGCCATAGAAAGTGGTGCAGAATCGATTGCGTCTTAATACAACAATAGAGAGTGTCGGTTTTTGGGAAATCAAACATTGGCTTTCAGAGGTAATGATGAATCCATTGCTTCAGACAATCGAGGAAATTTTCATAAATTGGTAGAAGTTTTTGGAAGAATTAGTGAAGAGGTTAAAAAAGGTTTTGAATAATGCTCATTTCAATGCAAAGTACACGTCACCAACAATATTACAAAAAAATGTCTTTAATATTATGGCTAACAAAGTACGAAATAAAATTCGAGAGGAAGTTGGATAAAAAAATTTGTATTCTCATTGATGAAGCACGTGACTTCCACCAATAATATTGTGAATTTTGTTGGTTCTTCTACCAAGCGTCATTTTAAATTTGCAGAGACCTGGAGCCACTTGATGGGGGAGTCATTTTAAATTTATTAATAGTTTGATTGAATTATTCAATTCAACCAAAGTATTGGTCCAGAACATTAAGGATAATGGATCCAACAGACAACTTCGTGGCGATACTTATGGTATTTATCGCTATGATGTCTTTTGATTTTGTGTTTGTCTTACATATGCTGAATAAAGTCATGGGAATCACTGACTTCCTTTGTCAACAATTTCAAAAGAAGTCTATAGACATCGTTAGTGCTTTGAATCATATTTCAACAACAAAATCGTTGTTTCAAGATTTGAGGAAAGATAGTTCGAATAATTTATTTGAAAATGTGGTATCATTTTGTCAACTCCATGATATTGATGTGCTTGATATGCAAGTTCATTATAGGTTGGGTACTGGTCGTTCTTGACATTTTTTAATGTTGTGATAGATTTATAGTTGAGAGAGTTAGATGATAGATTTTCAGAGCAAACAATGGAACTCTTTGTTCTTAGTTCAGCCTTGGATCCTCGTGATGGTTTTAGATCTTTCAATAAGGATGATATATGCAATTTTGCTGAGAAGTTTTATCCTCAAAATTTTACTCCCTTTGAGTTACATGCTTTAAAATTACAATTGGCATTTTATGGTAATGATATACATCACCGTCATGAGCTCTAAAATATTCATACTCTTTCTTATTTATGTGGACGATTAGTTGAAACAAGATTGGTGGAAAACTATTACTTGATTCACAGATTGATTGGTTTGGTGTTAACTCTTCCAATTTCTACTGCAACGACAGAATATACATTTTTAGTTTTGAGAATTATTAAGAATCGACTCCAAAGCAAGATAGAGGATGAGTTTCTTGGTAATTGTATGATAATCCACATTGAAAGAAAATTTGCGGATAGTATTGACAATGCGTCAATAATTGATGCTTTTTCTCTAAGAATCATAGAATGCAGTTTAAAATTAGGTAGTTATATTGTATCTTTTAATTGAGTTGAACTTGTTTATTTAGCAATGAAAAGTACTTTAATGAGTTTATCTACATCACAATTTTTTTTCCCAAAGGAAAGCTTAGCCCACCCTGATTTTCGATCATGGCTTCGTCCTTGGAGGCATTAGTGTTGACATGTGCTTCTTTGCACCTTGGACTGTTGATAAGTTCCACGCCCTGCATCGGGTGGCCTATGTAAAATGGACAGGGACCAGAGCTGCCGTAAAAGTTTGAGGTACAAGGATGGTAATAGTGATTGACAGGTCGAAATGGCTCCCTGAATACAAACTTGTGACCCCCAAACAGTGGCTGCATGAGAGCGGGCATCTCCCCCTCGTGGGTTGTACAAGCCGTTACAACTGATCTGCTAGCCATGATTAGGTGATTGATAGAGCAGTTAGCATTGCTATCCTAGTTTGACTAGGTTTCCAATTTCATTTCAGGTTGGGTACAATTAAACATATCTAGCTTGTAAGTTGGGAGATTATATCCATTTGTCCTACATTCTATCTCTTATACTTAAGTGCAGCTTGTGTTATGAATACAGATTGATCAATGTTTGATGTGCTAGTAAAATGTTCCATTGCTTGCTCTTAAATGTTTATGTTTTATTCACTTTTCACTCCCTTTGAATTGCTCTGTACTTTGCTTAATCATAGACTGATTGATTATGTGGTTTGCTATTCTTCCTTCTGTTTCGCTTTTGTTTGCTCTATACATAATATTTTTTGTTAAACATTTGATTCGTGGCTAGATGTGAAGTTTAGAGGAAGTAATAGCACTAGTTTTCAGACAAGGACAATTGGACAAATACCAAGGTTGTAAAAGGTGAAAGGCGTACCGAGACGTTTTTGGCTCCGTGAGGCGTATTTTAAAAGGCATAAGCCTTAAGCATAAAAGGCGTAAGCCTTTTGTCAAAAATAGTTACAATACAAAGTAGTATTTCATAATAATAGTTAAGCTAATTCACCAAATCATCAAAATTTTAAATGAAATTCAAGTTCAAACAATCAAACTTCAAACAGCTACAATAAAAATAAAAAACTACTTCATTCTTCTCACCAACGAGTGTTCTTAAGAGCTTCTACTCTTCTTTCCTCCTATACAAAATATTTATGGACACGGAGTTAAACAATTTTATTATCGAACACTCAAAATCATTTTCTTTTTGTATGTGCATGTCAAGTGCTCTTTTAATTTGAACCTATTAACACCTCCGGTGATCCTATGATCACAAAATGAACATAAGTAGAGTCTTTCTCTAGGGATTGGTTTGACCCATTTTCAGAGACGGAGAGAGATTGAGAGAGAGCCATATGGAACCTGAAGTGAGAGCGGTGATGGTAGAGAGAATGATTGAGTGAGAGATAGATCGAGACTGAGTGAGAACTGAGCAAGGGTTAATTGAATCCAAGGTCGAAAACAATGTCGTTTCGTCCATTTGGTTTTTCTTTTCCAGAAAGCGTAGACGAGGCTTAAGCATTTTGTAAGCCTTTTTCAGCCTTTCAAAGCTTTTTCAAGCAAGCCTGAAAAAAGCTTACAAATTAAAGCTTAGATCGAGGCGGTTTTACCCGGGTTTTACTCGGGTTTTACTTGAGCCTTGAGGCTAGCTTTTTACAACCTTGACAAATACAATAGGAAGTTAGAACTAGATTTCTTACAAAGTACAGAACGGGAAGGTTTAGGATAAATCTAATGCTTCAAGTATACGTTATTTTATTTTTCATTTTTTCTACTTTCCTGTTTTGTTTAGCAGTTTAGGTTGCCAGGTTTAGTATTTTCAGTTAAGATTTTGTTCATTATAGTTACTTCCCATTTGGGTTCCTATTTGTTTTCTTTAAATGCACTATTGCTCGGGGTATCAAATTATCAATGTAACTAGAGGCAAGGGGCAGCAATAATATTAAGAACAGAGAAGGAAGGCTAGGTGTTAATCATCATTATTAATTTGAAGTTGATCCAAACCAGAAAAAAATGTCAAAGCGATTGATGGTCTGTCTTTTGGGATATTTCATGTTGGAGGTCAATTTTGTAGTGTATATATACTAATCCAATGAACCATTTTCGATCGATCTTTATCGTCAAGGATAAGGGTAACGACTAATGACATATATGACTGATATTGTTCATATGTTCTTTTGATAATAGCTTGTATCGATGTGCTTCGTTATAGATCATGTTTATATCGGTTATTCAAGATTTCTGGTTGTTCTGAGTTCCATATTGTAATTGGGCTAGGAATTCTGTTTAATTTTAGAGATGTGGAGTCAGTTGATCGATCAAAGCTGCCAGATTCTTCGTCCCCCCAGTTGATCGATTATCTTGTCGTCTAGATTCCAAAAAGATCAGCATCCTCGAGAATTTATATCTCAATTTCACCCCACTGAAGTATATATATAGATATAAGACCCATGCATGCACCACTAGCTTAAAAAAGAAAAAGGCTATATATGCATTATATATATTTATACCTAGCCAAGCTAGCTAGGAACTGAACTTCTATGAAGTTTGAACGACTATTCGTTAAGAGGAGCTAGCACTTGTACAATGACAGCATTTGTACAAATACATTCCTTCAACCCATTAGTACGTAGGAAGGCGATGAGATTGCGAGGGAGGATAAACTGTTTAAAGGTGAAGAAGAAGAGAGAGAGTCAAGGACAAACAATTAAGGAGAGTATCCTAACACAAACTGGAATACAAATTACAGATTGTTCCAGACCATTGGCGCCGGGTACAGAAACTTTCAAGAAAAAGGCCAATTCTGACAAAGAGGCATACTAGCAACAGAGTTACGATTGACGAAAAAATGGTTCAAATGAAGTAAACTCTATGGAAATATGGGTGTTCCAGTGAAACTGGATGGTTCTGGTTTAAAAACACCTTAGCTTTTGGTCGCAATGCATCGATAATTGGTTACTGAAAATCTGTAAAAATACATATTGCCATGGAGCAACAACCAAAATTTCAAAAAGCCAGGGCAAGTATGTTTAGGCGTCTAGTCTTTGAAGGAAAAAGAGAGATAAGAACGTTGCTGAGAAAGCTCAATTTCACTGTTGTACTTGGCGGAAGTACTGAAACTGGATAAAAATACTTAATTGATGATAGCAACCACCATAAAATAGATGCCTAAACATACTTGATTGATGACAGCTTATGCAATTATAGGATTATAACTTGAGCATCAGTCATAACAACCTTTAGTTTTACTTGGACGTACCCTTGCTCTAACTCTTTGCTTACAAGTATGAAGTGCATCGTACGCATACTTGTACTCATCCTCTTCCTCATCTGAGCAAACATAACAACTGCGAACATTCACCCAACGACTATTACCCTCATAGTATTTTGACTATTTTCCAACTGGATTGATAACCATCTTCTCCAGCTTTGCAGCAACTTTCAGAATGCATATGGCTAGCTCTATCTCAAACGACCTACCGCGGAAACCATTCATCTCGACTGTTCTCAAACGATTATGTGAAAATCCAGAAAGATCGCTCATCTCTCCTTTATTTCTGTCAACCAATACCTACAAAGAACCAAATGATTCTAGTTAGTAATTGTGCTATATATATAACATTGCAGTGAGGTATATAACAGAAAAGAAGCAAGCAACTATGAAACAACTAACCATCAATACAAATTCTTCCAAAAGGGGTGCAGCCTTGAGAACATTCAGAACGATCCCAAGGTCAAAGTAGGGGGGACCAGAGAACCAAGTTCATTTTCTTAAGGTTTCTAAACATTGATACGCTTTGGGGTATTTCTTCCTGCACATAAACATTAGCATTACCATGCATGGAAAGGATAGGAACTAATTGCCGATGCGTTAGAAATAGATCGTCACTTACAGATTCATTCCGGAGCTGCAGATAGAACTCTTCAAGCTGAGGACATGAGGTGAATTGGTCTAGCCCCAGAGGAGAAAGATTTCTCCAAAACAAGTCTTGCTAACCGTGGAGTTTCGATGCAAGAAATCTTGACAAGTTTCCAATTGTATTCGAAGGAGGCAAGATTAGCTGCACAAATCTCTATTTTTTCCAGCTGGAAACACCTGAGCAGTTAGACAAGGAGGACCAGTGATTATCAGAGAAGAAAACATTGTGCACAACTCTAAGCTCAAGCTTTCAAGGAACAAACAAACAGAGAAGAGACATGCCATAAAATTCTCATCTACTTGAACATAATGCAGATGAAGAGTTTTTTGCTGCTTGAATCTGTCAAAATGATCAGATGGAGGACTCAGAAGTCAGAACACATCTCAGCAAGGACAAATGTTTTAGACTTGAACCCCAAGGTAACAATTCGTGAGGGAAAGCATATAAGTTGCTTGATCCATTATACTCATAGCCTTAGAACAATTGGAGGTCAACAACTTCAGCTCCCATTGTGGTTGCAAAATGAATCCAACTATCGAGGTGGTCGACACTCGACAGCAGGTGATTCTGCATCAAAAAAGAATTCCACTTTCAAAGAGTCTACCTTGTTACCACAGTGGAGCTTGAGAAATTCATTCACACGTCTTACAAACTATTCTTGTTTGAACTTATCCGCATATCCAACATGCCAATATTGTCATCTTCTTCCAATTCAGCAACGAGTTGCTCGTATTGACCTCCAAATATGTTTCTAATATCGAATACAAGATTCTGCTTTGTCAATATTGGATGCTTCCATAGGTGCCTCCACCGGCGGGATATCATGCTAGTCTCCACAGCATCTTTTAGTCTTAAGAATGAAACTATGTAAGACAGAACCTCATCAGGTAACCCATTGATTGTTTTCATGTTCACCTGCAAACATAACATCAACACAGTAAATACTAGTTTTAAGGTAAAATCCTCATTTGCTACCTAAACTAGCACGAAACATTCTTTTCAATATTTTTAGGGTTGGTTGCGGGAGGAAACATAGAACAACCCAACGACACAAAAACTCCCAAACGACAACAAAGACACCAAATTCAAAGGTATTTCCATGGACGGAATAGAAGGTTACATTGATTTCCGACGAGAAGTTCTTGTGAGGAACAGGGAAGCTGCTGTCGTCCATGACTTGTTGAAGCCTTAAGGCTTTTCTTTTGGCTGCGAAGCTAGCTTGCAGAAGAATAATACGATCAGTTTGGCTTTTCTTTAATTTTAGAACAATTTTGTGCCTGAATTTTCAGAAAAATAAAAAAAACAAAAAAATCTTTATTTTGGGTCACAAAAACCGAAGCCATTCTAGTTAGATGTACAACATGCACTTATCATTATCATTCACCAACTTTGACCTTAATTGTTTTGTTTTTCCTGTAGACAATCCAAATATCTAGCCATCTAGGTAGACAGTGTTTGTAATGATATTTAATTAATTGGTGATGTTTGATTGATTTATGGTAAAATGATGAGATTTCTTGCATTTTTTATTTTTGATATAATAAAGGGATATGAGTTAAGATCCTGTATATAAAAGTCATGGCTTATCATTTTCAATACATTCCTTGAGCCAATAAGTCCCCTACCTCTAACATACCAAAAGTGAAAATCTTGATGATCCATTATCACTAGCAAAAAACATATTCGTGCATTCTTGGCCAAAAAACACTGTTTGGATCGGAGGACCTTTTCTTTCATATGGGAACACCCACTATCACTAGCAAACTCAGACTGAAAACAAAAAAGTGCTCCATAAAGAAGTAGAAAACTTAAACCTATACTAGCAACAAACCCTAGATCAAGAAATTATAAGTGGCCACGGCCGTAACCTAGCTCTGCCACTAACCAATACACCAAACCTGATCATGACCATCGCCATAGGGGCAACTATGCCAAGAGCACCAAGGAAGAACAAAAATCAAGGGCAAACCTGATAGAAAAAATCAAATAAAACACAAACCCCAAGTAAACCATGACACCATAGAAAAGTTAAGTAACCTAAACCCACACGGTAAACACCCAATATCCCAAGAGGTTTAGGAATGAAGGGAACGAGTAAGATGGGAAATAGCTAGATCAAGGAGATCGATGGAGAAAAAGATAGATAAGAGGATGATGGTTTAAGAATTGGGATAAGGTGATTTATAGGAAAATTTGGGGCTGAAACAAGAAAGAAAAATGAAAGGCATGAAACCACATGCAAAAGTCCCAAGATCTTATATGGGCTCTCTCTGATTTAGATGACACCTTCGATTTGGATTCCTCTGCAAGCACCTTGGTGCCTCCAATGGTTGCATGTGTTGCAAGAGGAGTTTATGTTAGGACAATGATTGTATTTAGTACATGCCCTTAAACAAAATACAAAGATGAAAGTAGGGCTGGCCAAAAATAACCGATCTGCCGAACCGTACCGATTACCGACCGAGCCGATACCGATTTTTGCCGATTTTCCGGTATACCGAAATTTCGGTACGGTACAACCATGCCGACATGTGAAGTTCAGTTCGGTTGCGGTATCCCTTTTCCAGTAAGTTCAGTTGTGCCGAACCGACTGAAATTTTAAAAAACTCCTCTTGTTTTGTATGAGGTGAGGCTCGAACCTCATACCTCATATACAAAACCTTGCACCTCACCCACTGAGGCATCTGCCTCACTTATTATTATATATGCAAAATTTATATTTAATTACTTCTTACTCGATTAAAAACACTTCCTCATATCCACGTTTAATTCATCGGTCGTTTCATTTTTTTTTCCATTTCCTTCTTCGTTCTTCGTTCTGGACTTCTTCCTTCTTCTTCTTCCACTGCAATTTCTCTCCTTCCATTCTTTCTCGTCATTTTCCTTCTTCCTCATGCGTTTTCTCTTCCCCTTTTCTTCTTTTTTCTTTCTCCTCTTGTTCTCTCCTTTCTTCTCCTTATTACACTTCTGATTTTCTCCTCTTCTAGATCTGATGCAGATCTGGAAATTTGATCCCATCACGAACAACCACTCTTTCCACTAAGTTTTTTTGTTATCACCGCAATCATTCGAGAGCTAAATACTTGATTGATTTGCCATCGGAATCGACCAAAACCAGCCGCTGCAGTTCCTTCCACCTTTAGATCTTCATCGATGCATTTCCTTAACAATTAGATCGGTTGAGTTGCAAACCGACCGAAACCAACTGACTTCATCGGTACCGAGAAATCGGTATACCGATTTCGACGGTTCGGAAATGGTTTCAAAAATGGAGGAACCGACCTTGGTCGGTTCGGTATTGGTAAAGACGTCCAGATGGTTGGTACCGTACCGAAGCCACCCCTGGATGAAAGTACTATTCAATTTCATAGATGATTTGGAACCAATAAGAGATGAATGCGATAGATGATTTGGAACCAATAAGAAACACGTACTTATTACATAAAAGCTTCAAAGAGATCGATGAATTCGATTGATACCACGCAATTAATTACTTTGCAAGTGTTTCTTTTAAAAAATAATAATAATAATTTGGTATAAGTTTTTTTTTCTTTTGTGGTTTAAGAAAGAAGGAAGGTGGGTGGTGAAAAGGAAAAGGAAGAAGGGTAAAGCTAGAAGTTTAATGGCAAATTTTTTAGAGGTCTAAATACCAATTGCGGAAGTTTGAATAAAAGTATAAAACCATCCAATACGGATCGATAAAAAAATTTCTCAAAAAAAAAAAGAGAGTTAGATTTTCAATCACCATTCTCTAGCTCGGTTGTAGACTTGTAGCCACAGGCGGAGCCAAGTTTGGGCTGACCTAGGCTCCAGCCCGGGTAACTTCTTGCAAGAAAAAAGAATCCTGATGTATAATTAAGCATTTTTCTACCAGATGTAAATGTTTGCCCACCTATTTTTTTGACTTTTAGCCTATTCCAATTGAAAACTAATTCAGTTTGACAAAATATAGTTCTTTTTTTTACTCACTTTCTCTGAATTTTAGCCCACTTCTCTCTAATCTATGTTTTTTTTTTGCTTTCAATATTTGTATTAAACTTTCTTTGAAAACTAATTCAGTTTGACAAATAATTCTTTCTTTGTTTTTTTTTTCGAATTTGTTAAAAATGAGTGGTTAGTTATGTATATTTTGTTTAGATTTGTGTTTTGGAAGAAATTATGATGTTAATATATGCAAGCAACCAAAAAAAAAATTTAGCCCACCCTAATCGAAAATCCTGGCTCCGCCATTGCTTGTAGCCAACAATCTTTTCTTCTTAATTTGCCATTCAATCAAATTTTCTTACGAAGTTAATACATCTCCGATCCATTACAATGGTCATAATTAAATAATATGCAACTTAAATCGGTGATGACCCCAAAAAAAATGTTTTTCGAGAATTCACTAATTTAACCGCATGAAAACCCAAAAAACTTCCCTGACTATTAGAATAGTAATCTTAAATCGAGAGTAGCATGTAGTCCCGGTTTAGGGTTTAGGAGGTACTGTAGTTGTTTACCTATCAAAATTTGGAGTATTAGGGTTTCTTATTATACAAGAACAGCAAAGTTTTTTAGTCTCCCAGTCTATCTCTTCTCCGTCTCTCAGTCTCAGGTACCATCGATCTTCTCTGTCCTCTCTCTCCCTAGATAGCTTTTGGATTACAATTGCACTCTTCTATGTTTCTTTCTTAATTGAAACGATGTTTTTTCTAATGCTTAATTGATTAATTGGAATTCATTCTCTTGGTTGGAATTAAGAAATGGGTGACAAGAAGAAGAAGAAGAAGGCTACTATGCTCATCCGACTTGTGTCATCTGCTAGGACTGGATATTTCTATGTCACCCAGAAGCCTTCCGGGATGACAGAGAAACTTGAGTTGCGAAAATATGATCCTCGGGTGAAACTTCATGTTCTATTCACAGAGGCAAAAATCAAATGATCGAGTAAGAACTTTGATTCCATAAGATCACCAATCTGGATCCTTAGCGCTGCTAGACATGCACTCCTTCCATAGAAGTAGACCTAATTCCTTATAATAATATTTGGTGCTATACATTTAATTAATCTAAGATATTGAGATTAATTTCTTTCTCTCATTTCAAGCTTACTGATGACTATATAGTGATCTCTAGCTATAGCTGTTAATCTGTTATGATATAAATTTTCTTGGCGCTAGCTGTAGACACTGTAGACATTGCTTGTATCTGCAGTGATCTCCCGCTATAACTGTTATATATGATATGCTTTATTTAGAGTCTTTTCTCTTTCAGAGTCGAAACTTTTCATTAGACAACAATGAAAGAGTACAAACCCTAAATCAATCATGACAACATGGTAACCAAAACCAAATGGAGAATGAGATTTTGGAATAGGGGGAGAGGGAACAAGGATCGATATGATGGGAATAGGAAGTGATTTAATAGTTTTAGAGTTGATTACGGAATTGGTTATATTTATGAAAATTTGAGGCTGAAATTAACAAGAAAACAACAAAACAAATTAAAGGCATGGAGCCACAGACCATAGAGCAAAAGCTATAGAACAACAATCCACCGACGACTCAAACCCTAGAACAGTCTCGACCTTCTTTCTCTAAGACCTAGAGAGAGACTTTAAGAATCTAATTATTTATCTGATAAAGAAGGAAACAATTAGTTGATTTGTTTTCCAATCTTAACTTCGAATCTCATGCTTCTGGTTTTTGGCTCAAGTCCCCAGAAATGGAGCTTCATCATCCCTTCAGTGAGTTGATTAGGGTTTAAATCCATTCAACCTCTTCATTTCCGTCAAAACTACCATTTATCACTTTGTGTCAAATATAGTACGTAAAACTAGTATTCAATTTTATAGTTGATTTGGAATCAAATTCGTACTACATAACTAGCCAGATTCTTGGATATTGGCATTACACAAAGCTAAAAGCTTAACTATAATAAATTATTTGGATAATGAGAGTGACCTTCGCCACTTGAGTGAGAGTGATTCTCTATATCAAGTCATAACATTCCTTGCACTGTGAAATCTGGCACTGTGAAGCACTTCATCAACTTCAACAATTAACTTCATGGCACTGTGAAGTCTGCAAGTGGTTTTGAAAAACGATGTGAATAAAACCCAATATTATGTAAAACTTTAAAGGACAATTGTTAGGGGATTCCATTAATTCAGAAGGAGACTTCACTTCACCAGGTTTTGGGGGTTTCTAGTTTTCAAGGTAAATAACCAAAAATGTGCATAATATATAACCTATCCTAGCTATAAACCTAAAATACTTCAGCCACATAATGCAAATAAAAATAGACTACTCACAGAGACAGAAAATATTAGGGTTTAGCTTTTCTTACTCCCACATTGTGTTCCATGGGCAAGTGGAATGCCACAGGACTCGGCAACAGAGACGATCGATCTTGGCCATGTCAATAATATTCATCTGTTCAAACTGAGCAGGAATGCTTTGACATACGCATGTAATATTGTTCTGAGTTGTCTTTAACACTTCGCAACATGCCAGCTGCCGGGAAGCACTATTCGTCATCTCTGCGGGAATCGGATAGACGTTATGGATATACATCATGCAAGTTGCGACCAAACCCATCATGTCTCCTTGGCAACCCAACTGTAGGTGGCTCAAACTATTATTACTATTTTTACCATAAACCAACATTCCGGTGACTGCCAAGAGTGTTGAAACCATGGCAGTCATGTTGGATGTTGTCATGATAAATATGTGCTTGTATAATTTTCTTTGATCTCTTTTAGATCAAGCATGCCAATCAGAGTTGACAAGAAATTAAGACACCAAAATGTAAGGGTAAGTGGGTAACAATGTAGGACCAATGTAACATATATGGCAATAGTAAAATAAATGTCAAAATTGTGCTAGGAATTATATATTGAGTTTGCTGTGTTAATTTTAAATTACATTATGTTGAGTGTGTCTTTCGATCTCCATGAATATTTACTGTTAAAACTTGTGCCTCTTAGTCTTTACTATTAAGAAAAAGTCAGAGTTCATTTTCAATCGCCAACAATTTTTTCTTCTTTGCTTTTCAATCAAATTTTCTACGAGTGAAAATCTCCACGACAGTTTGCCAACTAAAACCTGTTACCTTTAAAAGATTCATAGCTCATAAGACAATTATCTCTATCCAAAGACCACAATGGTGATTATATAAAATAATACATACTGCATTCACTATTTAGGAAGACTGGAAACACTAGAAGGGATCTAAATATTTTGGATTCCAAATGTTTCGCCAACTTATCTTTGTTTCATATTGAGCATCATCGGCTCCATGAACCTTTTCTTAACTATGATTCTCAAAGTTGTCTTATGTTGAACACTAGTTTACAGACTACGAACTACATTTTCTTTTTTTCTTTTTGGCACTTCATCTAGTTAATAAAGAAAAAAAAATTAATAAAGAGTGTCTAACAACATTTTGATTGAGAATCACAATAAACATAGGGAATTATTATTAATACATCTTAATTTCATTGTTTTTATATTATAGATGGTTTGTAATACCATTTCCAATTGGTATAATAAAGACAAATAAAATGTGTGTCAATAACAATTTGGAGTTGTTTGAGCCAAAATTAACATTTTAAGCTATTTTCGTAGCCCATGAGCCGATACCTGCGGCCTAAATATTTTAGCATTTATTATTGGGTAGATTTGGTTGCGCGTTGCTTTATCTTTCAAGGAAACCTAAATACACAATGTTGTTTGCTTTTATACTAAATCTTTTTGGAGAAGGAAACCTAATTAATTAGGGTTTCTCAGATGTTATCAAATCCTTTTTAGGAAAAGAAATCTATAATCCTTATTGAGTAAGGATTCGCTAACCCTTGCAGTGTAAATATATGGGTTTTATATCAGAATAGGGACCTCTCTCTCAATCATCGTCTCTTGACAAAGCAAACTCTTTGCATACAAGCCTCTCCAGAGCATCTTTCAACAACTTAACCCTCTCTGGAGCACTTTAAGGTGGTGTTTGGTACACAGGACTCTCATAGCCCTCCTTATTTTCTTACATTGTCCTGGACTCTCTAAGCTGGGTTAAATTGAAGTTGTCCGATACCATGTTTGGTGATAGAAGGACTCTCTAAGCATGGTACAAGACTCTCTAAGCTGCAATTTGAGAAGAGAAGATGATGAATGAAAAACCCAGAAACTATCTCTAATTTTTTTAAACAGAGTCAAAACTCTCAACCATTAGTTCAGTTTTTATTTTTCAAATTGCAGATATCCCATTGTGATTCCATTACTCCAATCACATGAAAACCCATTGAAGATCAATTTCAACAAAAGTTGCAGCAAGAAATCCAACTAAGGTGGAAAACCAGAAGAAAAAAAATACAATGAAAAACTTAGATCGATCCCTCCGATCAATTCATTCCAAACCATCTCTTCATCTCCACAAATCTCAACCATTGGTTCAGTTTTCATTTTTCAAGCTGCAAAATTGTAACACCTCGGATTTTAATATCTAATTTATTAGAAAATTCTTTATTTAATTAAGGATTAGAAATTACTTTTCTTATCTTGTCTGTGAAGTGAAAGTATTTTGGAACGATTAATTACTTAGGGTCAAAAGTTGGCTTTATTATTAGTACATTTTCTATGATGATTTCCTTCACGAAGGTTGTACTTGTCCTCAATACAAGTTCGTAGACACGCGGCACGTCATATCTCAAGATCATATAAAATAGTTATGGTCAACAAGAATTTATTCTATGTGTGAGGATCACTATTACTATTATTGATTATTCTTACTTGAGAAATATTACTTAAGTGTTTGATTATCTTTTACATATAAAACATTAGTTATAAAATAGTCTATATTATATGTTTGATTATGCCTTATGTTATGTATGCATATATGTATGTCCATATGCATAATATCATGATCGGAATAAAATTAGACTACCTTAGTATAGTGATTTAATGATTTGCAAGTAGGCTATTGTGATATATGTAAATTATAGATAAAAAAATGATGTATTGATTGATAAGCTTTTGTATATAATACAATTATGCTTTAATTAACATTAGTTAATCAACTAGTGTTAACTATGAGTAGCTACGTAATGGTTTTTGGGACACTATAATAAGTATATAGTTGGATAACAATACTTATTTCTCTAGGGGTTCCTTTATGTTGTTTATAAATGATTAATGTGGATGCATGAATTAAACTAGTCTTTTTTATGTGGTCATTACATAACTTTGGTTTTCAACTTTTGAATTTAATAGTTAAAAATAATGGTTGATTAATTAAGATTAATGTGAAACATTAATTTAAGAATGATTGTTTAAGGAGGAATGAGTTCATGCCTTACGTATGTTAGATTCCTTCCTTCTATTATAAATAGGAAGGCACACCCGGACACTCACTTGCACTCACTTGTTTTCTCATAGAAGAAAACTTTAGAGTAGACAGTAGAGAGAAAGAGAGGGAGAAAGAAAGAGAGAGAAAAGAAACAAAAGAAGAAGAAGAAAGCTTTAGTTAGAGAATAGAGTAGTCAGAGAGGAAAAGAAGAAGAGAAGGAAGAAGGAAGGAAAAGTACGGTAGGTTCATTTCTTTTAGCAAATTCCTATAGCATTTAAATATTTACTTAAGTTCTAACTTAGATTTTTGTTTTATGTCACGATCAAGGATTTGAGTTTCTGATCGATCTACGAGGTAGGGAGTTTTGGAAAAATTAGGTCAAGACCAAGGTAGGGGTTCTAGTTTCCCAGTGATTGGACTATATCATATTTAATTTTTGTGTATAAATTAGGAATAGACAATATTATGAATATTCTCTTATTTTGGTAGTTAATTTTATTATTGTTCTTATATATACATAGATATATATTATTTTTCTTACATATATATAGATATATATATATATATGTATTGTTGTTCTTATACTTTTTGATGAAGAGTTTGACGATGGAATGTTTCTTGATATTATATATGTTGTGTTAACATATTATTCATTTCCTTTGCATACACTTGCACATGAATAAAGAAATTAGAAATGATGATGGTGGTGGAATTAGGATCCCGGGATATCGATATTGGATATTGAATATGTGGTATATATGATTTGTGGTGAAAGTGGTAGGGCTGCGGGCCCATTGATTTGAATTGAATACGGGTTGCGGACCCATTGAAATGAATATTATACGGATACTATGGAAATTGGAATGACGAAGGTTGGGCGTTGATTCGTACAAAGGATCATTCGGGACCAAGTGGAATATGCATGGTATGAGACGTGCGAGGTCTGTTTGATCCGGAGTACGAATTGACGAAGGGTAGTGAAAGAAACTTTATATTTAAAGCACATTGATGTATTATATTATTTGTGATTATTTTATTTACTGATATTATTGGCACACTTGAATTAACTGTGGTAATTGACCATGAGGGATTTAATACCCTACTGAGCCACAAGCTCACACCCTTATAGATTGTGCAGGTACACAGATATCAATTTGAAAATGGAACATGATGATTGGATGCTTGTGTGGTATTACTTGTGTGGATGTTACCAACTATGAAAGAAATGAGTGCTGCTCATATAATTGTTGTATTGTTAGAGAATAATTTCTCATGTAATTATTTATAGACTTCTGCTAAACTCTGGTTAATTTTTGTAACATTTTAATGGATGAAATGTTCGATGTACCAAATTATCATCACTTGTAATCGTGGTAAAATTTTAATTACTGCTATTATAAGTGATAAACACATTACACCTCAAATTCGGGCATCAGATATATAAACAAATATCGGTCTCGGATTTGGGGTGTGACAAAAATTCCCATTGTGATTCCATTACTCCAATCACATGACAACCCATTGAAAATCAATTTCAATAAAAGCTGCAACAAAAAAACAAACCCAGATGGAAACCCAGAAGAAAAAAATACAATGAAAAAAACCCACATCGATCCCTCCAATCAATCAATTCCAACCCATCTCTTCATCTCCACAAAACCATCTCCTCACTTCTGCAAACCCAAATTCAGAATAACCCAGGTTCAATTATCAATAGTTAAGGAGGGAATTTGAAGGAATTCAGAAATACAATCGGTGACTTCCGGCGTTCCACGCAGCGGTTTGCCGGCGCCTTTCGGGGAGAAACAAACTGGGCTGAGCTCGCCTGCCCAGGCCGCTCCTCTTGGTGGGTGCGGTGTCAAAAATAACCGCCGGAGCCTGGTAGCTCGACGGCAACAGTGAAGGGAAGGAGAGAGAGAGAGACTTCGCGCGCGAGAGAGAGGGGGAGAAAAATCAGGCTTCCACAAACCCATGTGTTTTGGTGTCGCTCCCGTAGCCCAGTTTTTTGGGTTTTGGGGACTCTTGAGTTTCATTTAATACAATCCCGTGTTCCCACCAAACATGGGATATAACTACTTAAGAAAATAATCCCTCTTAGTCCAGTCCAGTCCCATGTACCAAACATGCCCTAAAGGTTCGGAACCTCTACATGCAACCTTGCAAACTCAAAGCCTCCTCGAGCAAACTTACAACCTAAGCCTCTCCGGAGCACCTTTGCGTCTTTGCAACCTTGCTAAGATCCCATCTTAGTTCTTCAATCTTCCCAATTTTGTTACTCTGCTTTGTCATCCTAAGAAAGTATCGATTTAGTTCACAAGAAACACTTTCGAAGCCTTAGATCTCATCTAAGTCTTTTCGCACAAGAACCTCGACGGAGTTTGTTCTCTCTCCGTCCGCATTCGCTTGATCCAGAAGCAAGATCAGGAGTGCATCAACGACATCATCGTACCTCGTGGTACTGGCACGCCCACACATCACAAAAGAGATTGTTCGACACTCCGCCAGCGGTTTCCAGCGCGAACATTTTGGCACGCCCAGTGGGACATGTCGAGAGTGGTTCCTTGTGAACCAAGATTGGGAGTACAAAATAAAATCCGCATTCGCCTTTAGCTGACACAATGCCTAAGAACTTGGACGCTCCACCATCTCTTTCCTCAAATTCATCCGCTTGGAATAAGAGGATCGATGAGGCCATTCAGCGCTTTGAAACGACCATGCAGGTGCAAAAAGAAAAATTTCAGCAGTCTTTTCAAAATATTGCAGATGAAACTTCTGCTGCACTTCATGCTATAAGGCAATCAACTACTGTGGGGCAGAAAAAGCAGGTCGAGAAAATCTCCTCGGAGACATCAGATCAATCTGACGCCAATAAGCATACCAGCGAACGAATGGATACAAAGATAACTAAGCCTATTCCAGAGGCTTCAGCTGTAGTATTGTGTTCACGTTGCAAGGTGGAGTGCGGAGTACCGGTCAGTTATGAGGAGTTTGAAAAGACTTTAGCAACTCCTGCTAAACCATTCTCTGAGTTGCGTTCGCCACCAGAGAATTTTTAGCCTTCTAGTCCAAAACATGTTCACAGTCAGCAAGAGGTCACGAAAAAGATTAAGGAGTCTAATCTTTTTGTGCGAATAAAGGCTGTGAACAAATTTCACAAAGAACCTCTAAGGCCGGCACAACATCAGATTAATCTTTCCAAGCCATATGTTTCCCCAGCACCACGCACAATTGTTAAAGAGAATAAGTGGTATGTGCAGGAAAGAGGGAAGGCGGTAGAAATCACTGCTTCTCGAAAAAGAAATTTGCAGCGACGTTTTGGTCAGGCTAAACGTACTTTAGAAGCTTTAGATTTGGGGTTAGTCAAACCCGAAGAGCTAAAACAGACTCCAGAATAGCTGCAACAAACCGTAGAGCGGTTGTCTGCTAGTCCGATTATCCCAGTAAGGAGGCAAGAAAAACTGCCAGAGGTCGTCCGCCATCAACCTAGTGTGTTCGCCAGGAGGACGAGTAACATCCGCGAACCAGTTCCCAAAAAGCCACAATGGCGTCCCAAACAGATCAAGAATAAGAACACTGCAGCAGAAGTGGTTCCCAAAAGTCAAATAAAGGGACCAAAGCTTGTTCTCACAGAGCTAGTACCTGTGGCTTCTACCGTTCGCCAGTTCATATCTCGCAATATCATATATCAATTTGGCATTCTTGAATGTTTAGTCACGGACAGGGGGGCTAATCATAGTTTTCCATGTTCGCCATCACCTTTGCCTGGACAGGGGGGGCTATACTTAGTTCTGTTTCGTTGCTTTCATCAAGCTAAATTTGTGGCTTTTTCCTCATTCGTCGCACCTCATCGAACTAGGGGGCTAAATACTTCCCCTATGTCCCTAAGTGAATGTGGGATTTCCAAGATATTTATTTTTATCTATGCGACCAAACTGTGATCCCAATACTAGTTTTGTCTTCAGGCCTATTTTGAGGCCATTCACGATATTCACATGCACATCCGCCATGCAGATTGTTTCTGTTGAGCATGACTATAGCCCTCTTCAATCATGGCGTACATGGGCCTGATTTCGAGGCCTGGGGGGCTAACAACATTTTGATTGAGAATCACAATAAACATAGGGAATTGTTATTAATACATCTTAATTTCATTGTTTTTATATTATAGATGGTTTGTAATACCATTTCCAATTGGTATAATAAAGACAAATAAAATGTGTGTCAATAACAATTTGGAGTATGTTAAACATATCTCTAAAATATTTTACAGAAGAAGCATATAGGTAAATAACCAATAGGTCCTCATTTACATATATATACAAATATAATGATTGTCAAATTCATATAAATGATCTGATCTGTGGCTGAAAATCAAAACTCCGCACTTTATAAAATATGGATCTTTTTACTGGCCGGGATGCAAAAAAAAAACATTAAAAATCGTACTTAATTTTTGATAACAATCCTAAAAATAAATCTAGTTCATCTATAGCCATTATATAATGAATACGAGGAGATCGATGGTCTTTTTTTTTGGCATCAACGTAAAATTCACTCATATTTGTAATTTGTCTCCAACCTTTGAATTAATAATCTTGACAATTAAAAATATTTATAGAACAAGAATATTGCTATCCTTCCAGCAGTTTTTCAAATAAAAGTAAACTATAAACGAATTTACAATCCATATTACTGAATCACAATAGTTGTCACATAGCACAAGACATTGCTACCCCTTAGCAATTTATACAACATGAATCATAAAAGTCACAAAGGACGAGGAGCTGGACATATCGAAATCTCAAACCTCAGAACTCTAGTCTCTTGCGACGTAAAAAAGAACACTCGCAATGAACCCTCCAGGAGTGCATGATTACGAGAATGAAGACTCACAAATGTCACATAACAGAAACCCCGGTTTCGAAGGACCATCTAGTTACTAGCTATTGGGCTGGAGAGGGATAGAATCCCTCTCCACCAAGCCATACCTTCGTTGAAATAAACAACAAAGTGCATTTTCATCCAAAAAGTAGGTTGGCAAATTACCAACATAGATGGTCCTTCGATCCACCTCCTCGTAGCGGGTATTGTTCCTGTTTCTAACTTCAGCCATAGTCTGTTAACCAGCAACCAAAGACAATACCTGAAATAATTAAACCATTATGTTGTTGTCTTTGGTCTGATTATCCCCTGCACTTGATCAAAAAGTCCATTAATTATACCATTTTGGACTAATCCTTCTTGTACTATAAATAGTTCTTTCATTTGGTAATTAATATGTAATTTACTAACCTTGGTTATGTAGTGCTTAAAACATAAGTTCTAAACATAATACTTTGTCATTACTTAGCATTCAAAAGTTGGGTTTATTATATGGCTTGTGGTATTCACAAACATGGTCTTCACAGTTTTGAAAGATCGCATGCAATCATTTCTAAAAATAGATATAATTAGTGTGTACATAAAAGATATAATTGTTTTGCTTCTGGATAAGATGGTGGATATGCTTCTACTTGGTGCTTTGACAAACTTTTTTTTTTTGTCGACAACAACTTTTCTTTCTTGAACAAGAAAAAAAGATTTGGATAAAGGCATGAAAAAACAAATAAAATTTTTGTTAATCAAAGTTGTTTTGTAATATGTGAGGGTCTCTAATAAGGATCTCACAATAAGAACCAAGTAATGACTTTTAAATGAACAATTATATGACTTTTATGTTGAAAATTTAAAATATTATTTAAAACACTCATCCAACCATTCATTTGAAATTCTTTGCATGGTCTTTATTGTAATGTCCTCACTAAAGTGAGATTATTAGTAACACATTTGATTCAAAACAGAAAAGCCCTAAAAAAAATTCAAATTTTGTTTTCATGAATTTATGAAATTTGTTATTTTGTGTCCACTTAATTATACAATTTTCTATAGGCACGACACTTCATTATTGGTTATTGTATGTAATGGTTTTTTTTTTGGGAGGAATTTGTTTGTTAAGGATGCCAATACGCATTTCTTAAGAAATTTAGGAGGTTCATCATACTTTGGCCATTGTATTTGGATTTACTACAATTCTTATCTTTGAAATTAAACATTACTTTCAATTAAGTGCCCATATGAGCACCAGTCCAAAAAAAAGAAGTTCATAAATGTTTTATATTTGGGACACAAAACATCTCTAACATGCGCAACATTTTAAAATGTCTTCATTGTTGCATCAACAGTATTCATCATAAAATGATGTATAAGAAGCATTCAAATGAATATCTCATAATGGAGAAAAAAAATAAAGACATAAATATATATATATTCAACAATTAAGAAGTAATTTGATAATAGCTAGACATATCTCTACCGAACTTTATTAGCCCAATTGAAAAAAATCTATAACAATATCTCATTGAATCTAAGGCTGCAGCTTCTTCAACATGTGCTTCAACAACTCTTTCATTGCTATTAAATCCTTCACTTTCAGATTATTTACTTCTATCACATCATCTTGCTCCTCAACTCTCATATGAATACTAAACATGTCGATATTGATAATTTTTCACCTGATTTGATACAACAACACTTATGAATAAAGCCTTGAAGTTAAAATCTAGAACTAATGCTATGTAAAGATGAAACCCTTCTGCGGAAGAAAACAGTCATAGCTCTAAAATGCAAAGACACAATGTCATGATCTATTAATTGCCATAGAACCATTCATAGAAAATTTAACAGAGAATGTTGTGTGCAATATGTCTACTAAGTTTTCCATAATAGTTGTAGATTATAGTTGAATTTTTTTAGGTCTTCACTTTTACCATGAAAGCAATCAACTTATTTGCTTAAAATGACAAAATATAGGGAGTGATATTCAGTCACTATAAGCAATTTATTTGGTTATGAATCAAAAATATACAAAACCAGAAACTTGCATATTAAACAAAATGTACAATCGTAATTGTGTTCTTATAAAAATTAGCAATATGCAACATGTGATTTCATATAATTTCGAAGGCAAAAGACATCAGATGTATATACATATATGTATCGAATATACATACCCTTGCAAACTCAATTGAAACCTGGAGCAAACTTGTTAGCAGTAGTAAAATCGAAAAAATGGATAAGATACATTCAGTTTCAATTTTATACAGAAAAACCCTAATACTTTAATGAACATGTAGTCAATCTAAATATTTTGAAAAATGGCTCTGATACTAATTGTTACACGCAAATCACCAAGATCATTCAATCACATATAGATACAAACCATTTCACATAGTCAAGGACATAGATCAGGTTATCGAAGCAATACCTGGAGCTGCCATGGATGAGGAATGAGAACAACAATGAGGACTTCTGTAAAGCTCTAAAGTCAAGTATCTCTCTATGGGGCAAGATGCTTAAGACTTGTATCTTAGAGTTCACAGGGACCTCATATATATAGAGTAGTTCTGCAGTTATCAACCCATAAAAGAGTCACTGCCAATATCAAACTTAAACTCTATATTAACCATAGTATTCATCTTTATCTAGTATGCTAAGATAGCTAGACGTTATATTAAGTCTCATCTTCATAAGGCCAGATATATACCTCAACATACATAACAGAAGTGGAACTCATCACAGCCTCCTATGACTTAATCCTCAAGTCATTGAATTAACTACAACAACTTAAGAATTAATATTGAGTCCTAAATGCAATTATCTTACATCTACTACTTGTACGCACTTTGTTGCCTCATCACTAACCAAAGTCTCAAATGCTCTTTGATATAACTAAAGCATGATCAACGATGGATAATGGGAATGCATTTTGTGCAAACTGACAATAGGGTTACCTTATGTTCGTAGTTCATTCTTGCAATTAATGACCGATTTATTTTGTTGGAGCGGATACCTCACAATTAAGAAAGTCTAATTGTAGTTAGAACAAAACTATTTGGAACTTTGGATAAGTATGAGTGCATCCATGCGTTCCTCTGTACGGGGATGAAGTTGTTGAGTGATGAATTTTATCATGTAGTTTATTTTGGATGAGAGTATTCTTTGAACTATTTCAGAACAATTACAAATATGTGATTTACAATATATAGGAGAATATATTTCATATTTCTTTAAATATTTAGGAACATATATAATTAATGATGTTAATTTATTAAATACTTATATGATTAAGATAAAATAACATATAAGAGAATTTTTTTGGGTAGAATGCCAAAAAAATCATAGAAAATATGATATAGTAATGAGACTTAGAACTCAACATATATATAATACACTAAGAAAATAATGTAGTCAAATAAATGCCAACAAACAAATTAGAAAACAATTTTATATGAGTTGTAAAAATATAGATTTACCTAAGCAATATGGATGTCTAGAAAAGATATGCATAATAAGAAGATTAAACTATATTAAAAAACTATTTAAAGAAGTATAAATCATATTATTAAAAAAACACCATCCTAATTATAAGATAAGAACACAAACATTATAATCCTAATATTTTTATTCTATAGCAACCAATTTTTATTTTTAAGTAAAAGCCAAATAAAATATATGTTTAAGGTTAGTATTACATTTAGATAATCAATAATCACTTGTAGGTTGATTCGAGATCCTTAACTGAATGCATTATATGTATGCGCTCAACAAGATTCAAGTAACATGCCCTATATAACATATGCAAGAACTTTTCGCTATGGAAAATTGTAAACACCCAAGTGGTTTGTTCCAAACTTAACAATCAGAATACCACTTTGAAGCCACTTCATCTTCGACAAATACAACTTGATATATTAATTTCACAACTCCTATCCAATCAACAAATGCAAAATCCGGATCTTTACTGTTTTGTTTGTATTTCAAGTTTAGTTGACTGAGCAAGTTCCTGGGAGTTAATATATATGAATATATTTTTTCAACAATTACCAAAATTATCTTCTGCATCAAGCGTTGAGAAGTTAAAAGATTAGTTTTCTCAAGCTATGTCATAACATTTTTATTACAAAATACTTGTTTTGTGATTGTGTTAATGTTTATGGGAACACAAGACACTGATATGCTTTAAACAAAACAAAACATTGGTTGCAAATGATATTTAAGGGTTCATTTTGTTCTATATATATGCTATGTTGTTTACTGACAGATTTCTATTTAATAGGGATGATCACAAATTTCTTAGTCACAAGACTACTAAAACAAAAAAAAACTCCTCGCATTTGGCAATACATAAACTTTTAGCATTCCGCCGGTGTATCGATCTTTTAGTCTTGCTTTTACTAAACTTTTCCACATATATTCCACTACTACATTTGTTTTCATATTCTCATGCATATTGTTTAAGTTAAATGCCTTTAATTCATGTAAGTAACCTGATCGATTCCGTTGTAAAACCACTTTACATGTATTCTCACTACTAGAAATCTAGCCTATAGCCACCCCCATAATAGCTACGATCAATGATCCGTGACATTTATAGAATCAATAGCCACTGTTGGTATTATTTTGTGCCAAATATATAATTGCCACAGCATTCCGTGCCTTAATAACACAAAAGGGACGACATCAGTCGCATAAGAAGGCTTGGGTAATATTTTAATATTTTATGGCTTAGGGAAAAATTGTTTATTGTGCTTTTTGTCAGAAACAGCAGACTAGGAGAGAGAGAGAGACTTCCTTTAGTTTTTATTTTATTTTTATGTTTCATTATTGTTACTGCTTCCATTATTTTTATTTAGGCACACTATCTCATCTCTCAAACTCTCTCGGTCCCTCTCACACACCTCTTCGTCCGTTTTTGCTCCGACGGCGGCCTCCGGCGACTGGATAGTATCACCGCCACCACCAGACGATGCAGCTGAAGATGATGATCAAAACCCTCTCAGTCTCGTCGCCATGCAACCCTCGGAGCTACTGAACGCGCCGTCACTGGCTCTTGCGCTTCTGCCGTTTCTTTTTTATTTCTTCCGGTCTCCGCCGCATGAGACCACCACCAGAAATGGAAAGCGGGCTCGACGATCTACCTAAACCCAAATATTTTACGGTTTGCTATGTTGATCTAGGTCTCGGGAATTGGAAGAGGAATTGACGTTAGATCTGCTTGGGTGACATATATTTAAAGGGTAAGGACCTAACGACTTGACTGGGTTCTGGTTTTGAGTTCAATAATTTAGAGTGAATTATTATTGATGTGGTTTTGTGGTATTGTTGAGGTTTGAGGAGGAAACAAGCCGAGAGCATATAACTTTTGGTGTAATTTTGATTGTAGGTACTCTAGCAATAATTTTGTTGTCTTCAATCTTGGTATAGTGCTCTGAGTTTATGAGTTCAGGGGGCTTATTTTGATAATGGGTTATTGGTTCAATTTGATAGTGGAAGTTGTATATAAAGCTTATAACTTAAGGAGTTAAGGTTAATTTTTGATTTTGTGAATTACTCGATGGCAATTGGCTATTTGCCATATTGTCTTTTTAGTTGCTGGCTCTAATTCCTTGTATTTCCTATAATGAAAATAAATAATTGAAAAATTGCACAAGGGCCGGTGGCACATTTTCTTACAGTTTCTGGTTGGTAAATGTGTCTTTTTGTTGGGTTGGTTGGTTTTTTGGCTGTAAGTTTTTAAGTGAATTCCTTATCCACTGCCATGTACATTCTTATTTCTCTTAATGAATTTAGTTTTCTATTTGTAGTTAGTTCATTGACTATCAACTGCAGTGTAGTCTTTTTTTTTTTAAACTAGGGTGTCCCAGTCATTGACCAGACTATTCCAGTCATTTGACAATTACTATTGCTTAGTGTCCAATGTAGACTCCAATTTGGTGACTTGATAACGCAGCATCTGTGTTAATTATTGTGGCTGATATTGAACTTTATAAAAACTCTTGAACTGAATCCTATTCACTCCTCCCATGAGGTTCAAAAATAGATGAATGTCAAATAGCATCCCTATGTATCTGCCATATATAAATTTTTCATGCACAATTAAGTCCTAAATTATTGTATTAGTTTAATTGACAGTAACCTGATAATCATTTATGTATGTAGGAAGCTGGTTAAACTAATTATTCTTTCATGGTGAACTTTTATTTCACTATCCAAATCAAATGATATATTTTCACATCAGTTATTTAAAGCCACTTAGTTGTTTTTGATTTATCAACATAGGCCGTCTTTGTTAGAAGCATCTCTACGTAAAGTAGATTCAAGTGAGTTTGCAACTATTCAAGCTATTTTGGAAGAATACTTGCAGCATCCAGCTCTGAAAGCGAAACATGCTTATTATCGGTTAGTTTTTCTTCCTTGATCTCTTCTTTTGGGGCCTGTTTCTGTTTCTGTGTTTTTCAGTTCCATTTTTGATCCGTCCTGTCTAGAAAGTATTGGTGCAGTGAGCAGGCCATATATCCAATATTATGCTGGCTGCAGATTCTTACTTGGATATATTCTAAATTTTTTCTATTGGTGTAGCTTTTGTGTTGTGTGGATTCGTCCAACTTATGTTTCAATAATGGCTACCTTTTGCAGGGTTTAGAAGCTGAGTGAAGTTCTTTACTGTGCTTGACCCAACAAAGACTTCTAGCTATATTCACAAGTTCTCAATGTTGGGCTGCTTGGTCCCCTATTTAAGGTTTCTTTCCATAAAACATTTTTAGGTATTATCTTCTTTGCAATTGAATTGTTTTCCATAGTTTACTATACTAAAACTATAATTAATGAGCACTAAACACCGTTACACTTCTATAGAAAGGCTTGAGCCATTCATTTCATAATCGTCTGCACTTTTCAGAAATTTATTGTTATTGATTTCAGGTTTCCAGAATTTTCTTCAACCACTTGGTAAGGCTCGGTCATCTAATCTTAATTTTCATTTGGTAAATTGCATTATTGCAGACTGCTACACTAATCCTCCTTGACCTTTTAGTGGAATTGTTCTTTTCAATTTTGGTCATTTTTCAGGTAAAAGGGTAACAATTGAATGACAGAGTAATTTTTTTTTTTAAATGTATTAGTAGGCGTTTAACCATCAGATGGAAATGCATAGCTTAGGTTGTTCTTTGTAGGATAGAGATTTTAGTATGATGTAATGTATCTGATAAAGTATATTAATTTGGAGTAGTGTTCACATGCTCAGTAGAGTCAATGCTCAGTCATGCTCAGCAACCGTTGGATTTAAATCCAACGGTGAGTGAATGGTGAAAAAAGAAATATGTTTAAAAAAAACTATCATTCTCAACTGTTGGATTTAAATCTAACGGTAGCTGAGCATGACTGAGCATTGACTCTACTGAGCATGTGAACACTATTGTATTAATTTGTTGTAATGTATTTGAAGGAGTTTTATTTTTCTTCTCTACTGGGTTTGATATATAATTTATAACTAGCACTACTTGTGGTCGAATGGCTTGTATGGCTCGGCTTGATTAAAGCCTGGCTTGGCCGCATTATTTTTTTTTTAAATTCAGTACCCATTGGCCACGGACAGATGATGTTATAATAATATATATAAAAACAGTCGGTACTGTTTGCTGTCAGATTGGACAGAGGACAGAATTGCACCCAAGAGGCACGGATAGATTTTTTGGTGGCTAAACTGTCATATCTATCATTAGAGTATGTACAAATAGTGTCGGACACGAATTTAGTCCCTAAAAGCCAATAGCCACTGCTAGCAGTCCCTAATAATGCCAATAGCCACCGATTAGTGGTGGTTGCTATAGGCCAGATTTCTAGTAGTGTCTACTACTACATTTGTTTTCATATTGCATATTGTTTAAGTCAAATGTCTCTAATGCATGTGAGTAACATGATTCAGCATTCTACCGGTGTATCGATCTTTTAGTCTTACTTTTACTAAACATTTCCACATGTATTCCACTGCTACATTTGTTTTCATTTTCTCATACATATTGTTTAAGTCATATTCTCCAGCTTCGTTGTAAAACAACTCTAGTCTCTTGACCTCCTTCTCATAATCAGTTACAAAGAAATTGTATAGTTTTGTTCATAATGTCATCCAAGTATGTGTAGAACAATGTTGTGCTCTTTTTCTAGCCTAGGAAATGTCTGAAAATAATAAGATGCTAAATCACAAATCAAATCAAAATCGGTCCTTCTGATGTGTTCATCACAAGTGAGTTTATTAACTTTGTTCCTAACATATCTCAACATGTTCATTATTTTCCTTTCAGATTCACATAAAGTGGCATAAACTTTATCTACTACTTGTACGCACTTTGCTACCTCATTACTAACCAAGGTCTCAAATGTTTTTGATAAGCTATAGTATTTTGATGATCTGTAGTTGAAACGATAACAAATTTTTTATTCAATCGTTCAAATGAATTTATTGAGAGAAAACGAAGAGATGAGGACTAGGCCAAAACATACTCTCATGAAAACTAACACATAACTAAAAGGGAACCTTATAGGTTAGAGCTAAAAAACATGAACGTAGATCTAATCTAATTACAATAAGAAGAACACAACACATATCATCAAAACAACATTGCAAACATTCTTAGAACACAAAAGAAAGGTTCATCATCATCTTAAGTGCTTGTGCAAGATCACCATGATATCTTCCCTACTAATCTGTTCACTATTTGGAACAATATTATTAGGGTTATCTGAAGAGATAATGTGCAAGGCGAAACCCATCAGCTTACTGATATCTTCCCTTTTAGTGAAAAGCTAGGAGGTTGCGGGCCTTGTATAGCCGATTGGATTACTGAGAGGAGCTTTGGCGTTATTGTGGATTCGAATTTTAAGTTCGGTACTGAAACCCTAGGAGAGTGTATTAACTTCCTTCTTTTTCTATCTAAACCCTAAGATAATATATATAGAAATAATTTTGGGCTGGACTGATTGGGCTTTCTAGACCCAAGTTTCTAATCCTTCTCTATTTCTTGAATGACATGGTCCGTAGGATTTAATTTTTTTTTTACATCGTAAACATCTTTGACAAATCTCACGAGTCCCATATTATTTTTAATTTTTATACTTGCTCTTATTTATAAATTATCTCTCTTTAACATAATGTGCAAGGCAAAACCCATCAGCTTCTCTATGGCCATGATGATTAACATGCTAAAGAAAGACGAATCCATCTCCCAAGCTGAGAAAATATTATCTAAGATGAACTTGGTTAAGGATATACCCCGAAGTCGTGAAATAAACTAGTGTCATCGAGCTCTATGCCATTGTGTAAGAGGCTATCAAGGTTATCCTGACATGTTATCCCTTACAGTCATCACAATGCATACACTTATAGTGTTAACATTAAGGACAACTTCCTTGCTGATGCCATTAACTTCCTTGAAGTATTTTAAGGTGGAGAATGGCTAGGAATTTCTGAAGGAGATGAAAGCAAAAGCGTTTGTTCCTGACAAGAAGGATGTAACAAAATTTATAAAGGGTACATAAGAAAATATTGTTAAAAGTGTCATTAACATTCTCTCTGGCTCCAAGTGTTAACTATTAAAAACCTGAATTATAAAATGAAATGGTAATGTTTATGTTTCTTATGTTATGTGGTGCAAGAATATATTAGAATTGTAATTATATTAGATACATTATCCGCTGGATTAGGAAATGTTTGTGATGAAACTTTTCTTGTTGTGAGGAAATGCATGTATGTAATGTCCTATCTGCTTTTGTCTCATTCATTATCTGCTTTTCTCATTCATTTGTGAAAACTTCAAGTTGGTTGAAATCAAAACCACGAAGTTTGTCCAAGAAAAATAGAAAATCAAAGCCCAAACTAGTACATGAACGACAAAAGGAAACTTGAATTATTGGCCTTTCTTCTATAGTGTTTTCAATTTACACATTTCATCAAACACTAGTTATGTTAAATCTAGTTTCTCAAATTCATCATCAGGTAGGTAAACTTGTTTTAAACCTTAACAGGCTCTAAATCTAGTTTTATTATATCCAAAAGAAGAAGGTTGCTTGAATATTTCAATTGTCAAGACTAGGCTTACTTTGGTATTGTTGTGAGAATACTCAACTATAAAAAACTCAGTTAAGTGTTTGGTAAATAAGTTTTTAAAATTAATGTGATCATAAAAGGAAAATGCTTAACGTACCAAAAAGTTATACAAAAAATGAATACCAAATGATGTGGCAATTGCCACATCATCATTCTAGACCAAATAATTTCCACCAAGTCATTCTATTTAAATTACATTCTTTTAAAACAAAAAATAATAAATAAAAAATATTGTTGAATTTAATTAGAGAATAATAAAAACGAAATAGAAAACTCGATAGGTTCAAAAAATTTCTCTTAAGTTGTTCCTCTTTGGTTTCTCTACCCAGATCAGATGGAACCCCCTGGCATGGCTATGTCATTAGACTTTAATTCTCTTGATCTTTAAGTTCATAGTTTCGATTATGGCGACTGCTTCAGATAGGTTTATTCTCTTTGCCTTCATCGTCTCTCAGATAATCACTTTTTTAGTTTTCTAATGATTCTTGAATAGTTTCAAAACAAGAGTTCTTTGTTTGGTACGTTGGAATGTACGTACGTAATTGATTGTTGAAAGTGAATCATATCATAACTTCATAATCTTCTGTCAAGGATTTAATTTTTTTTATCCCGGTCTGTGCATGATGGGATGGGATGGGATGGGTCCAAGTTTTTCAGGGTTTTCAGAAATTGAATTGATATATTCATATATAATTAAGTAATTTAGATTTCCCAAGATATTGATCTGGTATAATTGGATGATTGATCATCATATTATGTATATTGGTAATGGTGTATGAATTGTTTGCAAATTTTAACATATTTCGCGGTTTTGACTTCTTTTTAACATCTTCATTGGCCTTCATTCAATCTGTTGGTTCTTTCAAATTGACCTCTTGGCCATAGCAAACTGTATACTTAATTTGTAGCTTTTTTCTTCCTCTACGTGTAGGTTACCAACTTACCTGTATATGGCAGATTGGAGGCAGTGATGCTTAAGTCAAGGCAAGAGAATCAATTCAACAAGAGAACTACGGGCATATATTCAGAAAGGAAAAACAATATAAAAAAAAAAAAAAAAAAGACAATACGAAGAGCACAAACCGTTTTCATGGAAGCCACAACAAGAGGGAATGATGACTATCAGATATAAATGTATGTTGTCGTTTAGGGTTTAGCAAACCCTCGTTCTGCAATTTCGCGATTTTTGTTTTTGGTAAAATATTGATGATCAGTCGTTTGATTATGGTAATTAGGTTAATGTCACCATATTTTTTATTTTGGTTTAAAAAGATGAATTATTTTTAGTTTATGGGTAATAAATGAACTTAATTAAATAAAATGAAAATTATTTAATTGAGGGTCATGATGTGGCAATTGCCAAGTCATGCGCCACCTCATTTGGTATAACATTTTGGTATAATTTTTTGGTATATGTAGCACTACTCATCATAAAAAACAATGCTAAGCTGTTTGGTAAATTTTGGTATAAAAGTGCTTTGACAATGTATAAGGACTAAAATAGATATGCTGCTAAAAGTAATTTTTACTCATTTCTTAGAACTTCTCAGCCAAGTGGTTTCTTTTCCCTTGGCGTCTTTTGTTGGTTTCTATTTTCTTTATGTCTTTTGTTCTTGCCTTTATGCCTTTGATGAAAGTACTTCAAATAAAAAACAAAAGTTCCATCGTGCAAAGATTGGGTTCAACCAATTATTACTACACGTAGCTAAATATAAAAAAAAACAAATCAAAATCTGCAAATCAAGCCATCAATTAAAATCAACCCGGCCAACAAAAAAAATTAGATCAAGAGCAGAAATCGATATTCAAACTAAGAAGTCAAGAAATTTACAAGCCTTTGGTGGAAAACCAAAACAGCAAGCCTCCAAAATTGGAAGGACTTGCAAATGAAGAAGAAGAATCGAAGGAAAAAAGATGAGCGATGAAAGGAAGGGCAGTGTTCTTGGATTTACATAACCACACTTGACAAGTGATTAACTGAGGAAAATATGAAAGAGAAACCAACTAGTGGCCATGCAAGGGAGAAAGAGAAAAAAGTGGTTTTAAGCTTCAAAACGCAGTACCAAACGGAGCATAAATGCATAGGGTTTTAGATGACTTACGTCCTGGAGTGGGAAGAGTAGGAAGAAGCTTGCATTATCATTGCCCCAACAAGTCTTCCTCGCCATTTCCTCGCATTACCAACAATTTCTCATTTTCTCTCAACGACAAATAATGCTTTTGAGCGAAAATAAGAAGGTGATGTATTAAATTTTTATTTTTAATCACAAATGGTACTTGAATTAATTGAATGAGTGTGACAAAATTATCACTGAAAATTGGTTATGTGAAATGCAGTTATCATCTTTTAAAAGCTTCTGCTAGCCATCATGATTTCTAGTTCAAAGAGCACAAAGAGTGACTAATGATGAACCATTCTGTTTTAATCACCATTGGGCTTTTACAAATCATTTTGTTGTAGCCATTAGATTGACTACTGATGACGTGTCAGCATCCTATGCAAAGTCTAGCAGACTCTTGTAGATCCAAATCCAAACGATTTGACCCGAACTTTCCCCGAAAATTCTTACATACTCCACAGCACCAATGCTCCGCCTAGTCAGCATGATTGATGACCATTTGATCTATCTGAAGGCCGTGGATAACCAACCGGCTGACCTGCTGGTCATTTTTTTATTTGTTTATTTTGTTTTCTCTCTCTCTCTCTCCCCTCTTCTCTCTCTCCTGTATTCTTCTTCTTTCTTAATTAAGTCTCTGTCCACACCGTCAAAAACCAAACCTCTCTCTCCCCTATATTCTTCTTCTTTCTTA
Source organism: Rubus idaeus (assembly GCA_030142095.1). Classification (NCBI taxonomy): domain Eukaryota; kingdom Viridiplantae; phylum Streptophyta; class Magnoliopsida; order Rosales; family Rosaceae; genus Rubus; species Rubus idaeus. The sequence goes on from CM057971.1 coordinate 8,377,326, forward strand.
ATTAACTCTGTCCACCATCGAAAACCAAACCCAGATAATTTATTGCCATCCCATGATTCCCATCTTCTTTGTTTTTTGCTCAATGATCTTCTTATATCTTTGATTTACAAATTTAATTGGATGCCTAGAGAAGGAAATGTACTCCTCACATTGTTTGTTTATTTCACAATATGAAGGTCATGCAAGCATCGTGTGAAATTTTTTCTGCCTGGACTTTCATTGTTTTATTTGCTTTGGCTAAATTCAGAACATCATTTTAGGATTGAATTTATCAATCAAGGGTTAGTTAATGAAACAGAGGGTTTAGGAGAGCTAGGAGATCACCAGCTGGGCAAATCGGGTCGGGACTGCGGCAAAAAAACGCGTTGATCCGGATTGAAAGGAGGACAGAGGTGAGATCGCAGGGATGCGGCGGGCTAGATGCGACCGGTGGGGTTGTCGGTGGTGTCCTGACGGCGGATATGGATCCGGGTCGGATTCGATGGGTCGCGGGTCGCATATCTGGGTATCGGGAAGGTGAGAAGTCACATGTTGGATTTGAAGGGTCACTCGGCTAAAAATGGAAATTTCTTGAAATAGAAGTCCTATAAATAGAGGTTTCCCAAAACAATAACTCGACTCCCGCTCACCATAACTTCTTCATACGAACTCCGATTTTTGTATAATTCATATCAACGGACTCAGTTTAATGAGCTTTACAACTCTTCTGAACAAAGTTTATTCAAATTCTAAACGAAACAAAAAGTCATCCTTATAACCACCTAAATGGTTAAATGTAACTTCCAAAGTTCAAAAATAATATTTTTGATGTTTATTACCAAGACCGAAATGACTACGAATGAGGTCAATTTTTTCACACAGTGTATATTACTATGAGTAAATGCATACACAATGTCGAATCCACCATTTTTTATTTTTCAATTTCTTGGATTACTAAATCTAGAAGTGCCTACTAGTGTGGTATAACTAGTTTATTGGTTATCACTAAAAGTATACATTTGAAAACTTACAAGATGAAGAAAAAAGAAAATGGTCAAACGGACCGTTGGATATGATTATTGCAATATTTTAGGCCTATGGTAAAAAATTTAGCCGATTTTATTCTCATTTAGACCTCGATCTACATGGTCAACCGTAGTGACTGTAATATCCCTACCACTAAATTGCTTACAACCACTCCACAAACTATCATGCGGGGGCACATTTCACGACCACAACCTCGAGGGGTTGAGCTCTATCTAACCATATAAAAAAATTGAAGAAAGAAAATCATTGCAATTATGTTACTCTAAGAAAAATATTAAGTTTTAGGAAAGGGTAAAAATGTTCATGATTGTTTAATAATTAAATAAAATGTATTTATTATTCCTTCGAGTATTTAAGGGGTGGAGTGTAGACCAATACCCACTATCTACCGTCGTAGATATTGAAATTTATTTTTGAGAAGTTTTAATGGCCAATTGGACATTTTTACCCCTATATATATTAATTAGATTTCTCCAAAGGGCAACATAATAGAGAGAAGGTGCCGAATTTTTTTTTATGCCATCAAATAAAGCTTGACCATGCAAGAGTATAGGTGCAAAACACACGCAAACTAGACATGTAATGATTAGGTTACAGACTTATGACCGTTTTAGTGAAAAGGATATTTTTGTAAATGACATTAAATAACAATTGACCAACTTGACCGAGGCCGAAACGATGATGAACAAGACCAATTTTCTCACACTAAGCATATTACTAATTTACTACTCGAATCCACCATTTCTTATTTTTAAATTTATTAGATTGCACTCAATCTAGATGTGTAGTGTGGTATAACTAATTTATTGGTTATCACTAAAAGTATACATTTGAAAACTTACAGGGTGGAGGACAAATAAAATGGTCAAACGGACCGTTGGATGTGATTATTGCAATATTTTAGGCCTATGGTAAAAAATTTAGACGATTTTGTTATCGTTTAGACCTCGATCCATATGATTAACCATAGTGACTATAATACCCCTACCACTAAATTGCTCGTAACCACTCCGTCACAAATTTTGTGAGGGCACAGTTTGTATCCACGCTCGTGGGATTGAGATATTTCTACCTATGTAAAATATTTGAAATGAGCAAATCATCATAATTCCGTTGTCCTTGAAAAAAATTAAATTAATGAAAATGATAAAAAAAATCCATGGTTATTTAACAATTAAATATATAAAAAATTACTCATAAGGCAATTTTGGGTGGTCTTATTCTTCAAAAGGCCACAGTAGCTTTGTTTCCCAAATAAGACCACTCAGTAGCTTTAACCCTTTCTATCTAACATTAAAAAATTTCAAAATTACGATTCATGCCACTGACGTTTTATTGTCTTTGGACAGTAGCTTTATTGTCGTTGGACAATAGCTTTATTGTCGTTGGACAATAGCTTTATTGTTGTTGGACAATAGCTTTATTGTTTTTGAACAGTAGTTTTAGTATGATTTAGCTTTAGTGTGCTTTGACAGTAGCTTTATTATCGTTGTACAATAGCTTTATTGTCGTTGGACAGTAGCTTTAGTGTGCTTTAGTTTTAGAGTTCTTTGACAGTAGATTCAGTGTGCTTTGACAATAGCTTTATTGTCATTGGACAATAGTTTTATTGTCGTTGGACAATAGCTTTAGTGTGCTTTGACAGTAGCTTTATTGTTGTTTCCGTATGCAGTGGCATTTTTGTAAATAATAGAAAAAAAAATGCGGTGGCATTTTTGTAAATATTGATGCGGTGATATTTTTGTAAATATTGGTGGCCTTATTTGGGTAAAAAATGTTTGGTGGCTTTTTAAAACATTAGGCCATCCAAAATGACCTTATGGGTAATTGGCTCTTAAATATATTTGAGGGGTTAAAGGATGGGGTGTAGACTAATATATATATATATATATATATATATATATATATATAGGGAGATCATAAATTTAATTAAAAGAATGAGTTAAATTTAATCGGAATTAAATTCGTAATTTAAGTGATTATTAAAGAACCTTATAAGTTTTTCATAAGTTTACTTTAAGTTGTAACTCTAATTTAAAGACTTGAGAATTAACTACAAATCACGACGACTTTGAGTTCATAGAAATTTTCGGAGAATTATTTGGATACCCGATCTATTTTTAACGATTTTATGAAGTTTGAAAGATAAAAGGAATATTTAGGCATGATCTGGGCCGTTAATAATTGTCACCGCTTGATCTAGACTGTTTAAATTAATTAAGGCAATCGGTATAATTATATCAAATCGAAGGGTTCGGGAAATTTGGAAAAATGCCACTTTTTGGCATCCTCTAATGGTTTTTGCCATCATTTTGTGAAACTAATGAAAACTGCCATCTTTGCCTAGTAAAAAGACCAGATTGTCCTTGTTAATTCATCACAATTGTACACCCTTTTTTTTCCTTTCATCCTCACGACACCAAACCAGTTTTTTTTTTGCTCTCTTCTCCCCTCTCTTCTCTGTTCCAATAAACTTTTTCTTTTTCATTTTTTTTCTTCACTCTCTCTTCTTATGATCTCTTCTGCAATTGTGAGCAACCCACTGAAACTACAAATTCAAATCACATCCCTCTACAGCTCACCACCACAATTTGAGCACTCAATTGCTCTCAATACCCATGGCACTCAGCCACTCACCACCATCATTTTAAGCACCGCCGGCAACTCTGCCTGCGCCGCCAATTACTCTTGGCACCCACATCACAACTACAGCCCAAGCTGCTCATTCCACCATCTCACTCTTCCACCTGCAATTCGCGAAACCATGGCAGCTCTCATCTTCATCAGCTCCCCTGAAAATCTCTATAACAATCACACTTCTCATCATCACCACCATGGGTCTCACTGCCGTGGAGCCCAGCAACCGCCGCCACAAATGCTCTGCACCCCGTGGTCTCTCAACTCCACCTCAGATCACTGTGAACTACACCAATGCCAAGCTCACAGCCGAGACCCATTGTGTGCAATAGAGAACAAAGAAGGAACAAAAAAAAATTGTGGTGAGTGCCATGGGTGTTGAGAGCAATTGAGTGCTCCAATTGTGGTGATGAGCTGTAGAGATTTCCTCACGAAGAAGAGAGAGTGAAGAAAAAAAAATGAAAAAGAAAAAGTTTATTGGAAGTTTGGAACAGAGAAGAGAGGGGAGAAGAGAAAGCAAAAAAAAAACTGGTTCGGTGTCGTGAGGATGAAAGGAAAAAAAATGGTGTAGAATTGTGATGAATTAACAAGGACAGTATGGTCTTTTTACTAGGCAAAGATGGCAGTTTTCATTAGTTTCAAAAAATGATGGCAAAAACCATTAGAGGATGCCAAAAAGTGGCATTTTTCCAAATTTCCCGAAGGGTTCAGATTTCAGAACCTCGCGCTGTCGCGCATAACCTTTTTGTCTTCGCCGCTACTTCGCCGACGTCGACCTCAGCTTCCGTCAGTTTCACCGCACGAAACTGGTACCAAAGTCTTCCTCTCGGTGATACGAACCCATTGGTGGTGGTATCTCATCAAGCCGACGATCGTAGAGAGAGAATCGTAGGAAGAAAGGTTTGGTAGTCCGGCAACTTTTTCAGTGATTTTAGGCGACTCCGGCCACTGATTTCTTCGATTCAATTATGTATCGTCATCAGCTCTTCGAACTTTACATGTTTCTAGCCTCAAAATTCACTTTTGGTGAAGGTTTGAAGATTTGGTTTTTTGGGTGTTGCGCTGCCATCGTGAAGCTACTGTGATCATTGGTGTTTCCGATTACTTTTAGTCCATTCCGTCTGTATTAGTGCTCGGTTTGCTCAATTCAGAGTTTGGAAATTGGAAGGAGACCAAGGGGTCGTGGTGTTCTTGTTTGTGATCCAGAGAAGGTGGCGTTAGGAACTACAACATCCAAAAATATAATTAGATACTTGTTGATGGTTGATTATGGTTAAATTACAGATCGAATTGACGGAAATGGGAAGCTTGGAAGCAATACCAGATGGTGTTGTCTCTGGCTTGGTCTGAGAAGAGACCGCTGTTGAAGTTCGGAGATGATGCTGGAAGGGACACCCAAAGCCCAAAGGGAACCGGGAACAGGCTAGGCAATTCCCGTATGCATTTCTACTTAATAAATTGTCACGTGCAGCTCACGTGGGTGGACCCAAAAAAATGGAGCAATGCTGAGGAGTATGTAAGACGTTGCCAACTTTCCCTCCGAAACACACAACTCTTCCTCTCCCTCCTCTGCAATATTCACTGAACCAAATCGCAACGGAGTCCAAATAGTTCTGGTCAAAACCTTCAATCTCTCTGCTTCTTCATCTCCCTCCGTCTTTTCAATCTTCATCAGTGAAAACCCTTATTCATCCAATTTCAGCCAAAACCCTTATTCTCAATCGAACTTAAATTGAGGTTTGGAAAATGTTTTTATTATATTTGCCAACAAATTTTTTTTGGGGATATTGATTTTTTGTTGTTATTTACTGTGATTCTACTTGATTTAGGGTTTGTTTGTTTTGGGTATGATTTCTCCTTCAGTCACGCCAAACTTGAACAAAATGCCACCGCCACCGCCACCGCCAGGTATGTCTTCCTCGATCACTCTTGTTTTTAGTGTTTGTTTGATGGATTCTATTGATCTAATGTGAAAGCTAGATATGGGTTTTGTTTATTTTGATCGATATGTCGGTGGGTTTTCATTAGGCAAACAAAATCTTAGGTTCATTGGGTTGCTGAGAAACTAGGTAAATAGGAAAATGCAAATCCTCAACTTGTAGGTAGTGAATTTGAGCCGGTTACAATCAATCACTGTCATTACTTTGAAAGTTTGAATCTTTGTATACGTATCTCTCTGCAGTATTTCGTTTCCAATTCCACTTGTTTCTTACTTTAGCAGTAAAATTCCATCTGCTTTGGCCACAATTATGATTTTGCTTGTTTTTATTTTGTGGGTTATATGTAATGGTAATTAACATGCGTTTTTTTTTTGGGTGGTATATCCATGTTTTTTGCAGTTTGTAACATTTTCCTTTGTGAGACTAACATAGGAGGCCCTATTTAATTCTTACATTGCCTGTATTGTATAGTCTGAGAGACAAGCCTGCCCTTATCACAATTCAATGGAGCGGCAGAAGCGCTTGGTAGTGTGCTCTGAGAATAAAGAGCTGGCAGAGTACATGTTGAGTAAGTGGCAGGAAATGACCGAGAAAAAGCCCCAAGGAATCTCCGAAAACATTGAAAAGACTCTTACTAAGGCTTACTCCAATGTCTGCAACTTTAAGAACCCTGTTAAAACCCTCAAAGAGTTTTCCGAAGTCAAGTGAGTTATAAGCTTGTTTTGAGTTTTTTAATGGTTTATTGGATTTTCATCAATTAGGGTTAGCATTTAGTTTTTCATTCTTCATTAGGGATAAAATCTTAATCGATTAAAGATATTCCTGAATAATTTTGTGATCATTCCCAAATCTATTGAGGGTTTTTTATTTTTATATTCTATACCATTGGAATAATTTTGTGCGCTGCTCATATTTTTGTGTAGGGGTGTTGGGAAGTGGATTTTGAGGCTTATGCAAGGGTTTTTTGACACCGGTTCAGGGAGTTCGGAACCAGAAGATGCAACTAAAAAGGGTACTTCTTTCGTAGTCCATTGGCTTTACACTCTGTTTTCATGAGTCACATTGTAAATCCTTTTTTGTTGCTGTCCATTATGGATTTGCTCTTTTTTTTTTTTTAGGTAAGAGAACCAAAGGAAGCAAACGCTATGTTCCACAAAAGAATTCTGTAGCATATGCTTTATTGATCACACTTCACAGGTAAACTGGAATTATATTATACAAAGTACGCACTAAAACAACTTTAATTTGTAATTGAATTTCTTGTCACGTTTTTTGAAGTAGGAGTTAACGATAAGTTTTCATCAGGGTTACTGCAAACGGGAATGAATTTATGCGTAAACAGGAGCTCATTGATGCAGCTGAAGCAAGTGGACTATCTCGTGTGCCAATTATGTATGTTAATTCAGTGTATTAGTTCTGTAATTTTGTTTTCCATTGTGTTAATATGGATGTGTGCGATGTTGTGAGACCCAATTTGTTGTTCTTAGGCCAGAGAAGGGAAAGGGAATACTTGGAGCCCCGGGAAATTCTACAAGGGAATGGTATAGTGGTTGGTCCTGCATGAAGTCATTGATAACCAAGGGACTGGTTGTGAAATCAAGTTGCCCAGCAAAGTATGGCTTTTGTTGTACATTCCTTTTTCTTGTTATGTCATGCTGAAAAGAAAATATGTATTTATCTTATACCATTTTTTATGTTCGAAACTTGTAAATTTGAATGACGAGAGCAGTAGCCTTTTGCCGAGTTCAATTTTATGGAGCATTACATTGTTTGTTAACAAGACATTATAAATCACACTGTCTTTTTTACTTACAAAAGCATTTACTTCCAGAAATAATATAGTAGGAAAGCTATACTTTGATGTGAATGATGATTTACAGCTAGACTATGGTGTGCAGTTTATTTGAAAGTTGATGAGTTTTAATACTTAATCCGACTCTGTTTAATAGCAGCATGTTTTGTCAAGAGGCACATGTGCACATATTTGTTTTTTAGGTATAAGGTACTTGACTTATTTATAAGCTTATAGAAAAAAAATTGATTACCATCTGGAACCTTGTTCGTGATACACCAAGTTTCAGCATGACTTTTAGTACTCTACTTCCCTGAACAGAATGATGCGAAATCATGTATTAAGGAAGTTCTAATAAACTTAGACCTCAACATTGCAGAATTTCACTTGATCACATTTGCACTCAGGCCCGGACCTGATATGAGTATGGTGAGTCGGCCGACTCAGGCCCATAAATTTTGGGGCCCAATTTTTTTTTTTCAGTCTATAATTATACATAGTTAATCTAGGTCCAAAAAAAATTATACCTAATCAATTATACAATTGATGCAGTACACGCACGCCGCATCATTAATTAACATAAATGCAAGGTTTTTGGAGTTCCAAGAGCATGTTTGTTCGGCACTTAAGCTTTGTTGAATTGTTTAATACAAAGGTAATATTTTGCTGTCTTTGCACAATTGCAGGATCAGCCACAACATTATTTAATTAACATATTGGTTCTTCTTGTTAAATGTCAATTTGTCCTCTTTTTCTTTATTGGGCTATCAGGCTCTGTTTTTTATCGTCCACGGTCCACCTTCTGGAGTTTCGGTTCTATTCTTCTGCAAGCAGCAGACTTCAATTTTCCAGTGAAAATAAAGGGCCACTCGGACACCAGGTTAGCTCCTTTAATCCTTTACTCCTCTTGTTAATTGTTAATTTTGTTATCAATAATTTACAATTCAACATCAGGCATTAGTCAATTTACTCGCTTCATATACTGATATACTCATATGTTTAATTGCTACTTGCTAGTCTGTATAATTGTTTAATTGTTTTTTTTTTTTCTGAATTTTTTGTCTCTGTTATGTATACTCTGTGTAAGTGTGTTAGGCTTGATTAATGATCAAATTTATTGAGACAATATTTTTGTTAATACTTTGTTAGGCTAAATCAGTGAACAATTATCATACATCATGCCTCCTAAATATTTGTCCGGAGCTCAAAAAAGAAAAAAGAGTTAGAGAGAAGATGCAATGCTTCAAAGTCAAGCTGGTGATATTTATAAATACTTTGGTAGCAACAAAAGACTAGAGAGGGAACAAACAGTTGAAAATGTGGTGAATGAGGAACAAGAGAATTTGAATGAAAATGTGGTGAATGAGGAACAAGAAATTTTGAATGAAAATGTGGTGAGTGAGGAACAAGAAAATGTGGTGAATGAGAATGAAGAAAATGTGGTGAATGAGAATGATAATGTGGTGAATGAGGAAGATGAATTCAACATGCAACAACTTGAGAATGAGGAAGATGGCAATATGATTGAAGAATGTTGTTTTCCTTTGAATGTTGATGATCCAGGAAATTGGGATAAAATTGATCAAAATATTAGGGACTTCTTAGTTGAAAGGGGTCCAAAAAGAGATGATGGTGTCTTGTTTCCCCTTGATAGTGCTAGTAGACATTTTGATTCAAAACATTATAAACGATTGCTGCCAAATGGGGAGAAGAATGATAGAAGATGGCTTGTATATTCAGTTTCTTTGGACAAGATTTTTTGTTTTTGCTGCAAATTGTTCAAGATGGAAAGAACCATGGCTAAAGTTGGTCAATTGGCTAATGAAGGATACAAAGATTGGCATAATTTGAGTAGGACTCTTAAACATCATGAAGCTAGTAAGGAGCATATTGGTTACATGACTAGTTGGATTGAATTGGAAAGAAGGCTGCAACAAAATAAAACAATTGATGCAAGCATGCAAATACAAGTCAACAAAGAAAGAGAACATTGGAGACAAGTATTAAGGAGGATAATTGCTGTTGTGCAAAGATTGGCAAAAAATAACTTGACATTTCGAGGTGATTGTGAGAAGCTTTTTGTTGCGAACAATGGTCTTTTTTTGCAAATGATTGAAATGATTGCTGAGTTTGATCCAGTAATGGAAGAACACATACGACGATGTCAAGCACGCCAAATTCATTATACATATCTCGGTCCCAAAATTCAAAATGAATTGATACAAATGTTGGCAGGTGAAGTGAAAAATTCAATTGTTACAAAAGTCAAGCATGCTAAATATTTTTCAGTCATACTAGACTGTACTCCAGATGCAAGTCACGAGGAGCAAATGTCTCTTGTAATCCGATGTGTGGATGACTCAACAAACTCTGCAGTGGTAGAAGAATATTGGGTTGAATTTTTAAAGGTATATGATACATCAGGACTTGGACTTTTTATCGAGCTTCAAAATGTGTTAAGAACTCTTGGACTTGATATTGATGATATAAGAGGTCAAGGATATGACAACGGATCTAATATGAGTGGGAGGCACAGAGGTGTACAAAGAAGATTACTTGAAATAAATCCTAGAGCATTCTATACTCCATGTGGCTGCCATAGTCTTAATTTGGCATTATGTGATATGGCGAATTGTTGTCCTAAAGCTATGACATTTTTTGGAGTGATACAACGCATCTATACATTGTTCTCTTCTTCTACCAAGCGATGGAAAATTTTCAAAGATCATGTGGAAGGTCTAACAGTTAAGCCATTGTCACAAACACGTTGGGAAAGTCATGTGGAAAGTGTCAAACCGATAAAAGAGCAATCTGCACAAATAAGAGATGCTTTAGTTGCCTTGGCAGACACTAGTGAAGATCCTAAAACAAAGAGTGAAGCTGAGTCCTTAGCAACATATGAACTTGAAAATTTTGAGTTCATGTTGCATTGTAATTTGGTACAAGTTGTTGCATGTGATCAACACTGTGAGTAAATTTCTTCAAACCGAAAATATGGATATTGATGTTGCTCTCAAACAATTAAAAGGACTTATTTTGTTTTTTGAAGAGTTTAGAGAATCTGGGCTTGATAGGGCCATGGTTGAAGCTAAACAGATGGCAAGTGACATGGGAATTGAAGCTGTATTTCAAGAAAAACGCATCATTCGAAGAAAGAAGCAGTTTGATGAAAGTGGTAGTGATGAGGTAACACAATCAGCTGAAGAATCTTTTAGAGTTAATTATTTCCTCTTTGTAATTGATCAAGCTCGTTCTTCACTTCAAACTCGGTTTGAGCAATTTCAAAAATATGAAGAAACCTTTGGGTTTTTATTTAGTTTGGAGAGGTTAATGTGTGCTGATGATGATAGTTTGTTGAGGTCTTGTGATAATCTTCAACATTCTTTGACACATGATGGTTGTTCAGATATTGATGGAGGTGATTTATATTTGGAGTTGAAAATCTTGAAGTGCTCTTTACCAAGAGAAACAAAAAGAGCAACTGACGTGCTGAATTATTTGAAGAAAATGGATGGTTGTTTCCCAAATGCTTATGTTGCTTACAAAATTTTGCTGACTATACCAGTTACAGTTGCATCTGCAGAAAGAAGTTTCTCCAAGTTGAAGTTGATCAAGACTTATCTCCGATCAACTATGTCACAAGAAAGATTGAATGGATTGGCTATGTTATCAATTGAGAAAAAATTGGTTGAAGAGCTTGATTATGAAAACTTAATTACTACATTTGCTTCCAAAACTGCAAGACGAGTAGTATTTAAGTGATCATTTGAAACATCTTCAGACTTATTATTTGATTATAATATAAATATTTTCAATGCATTTTATTTTGTTTGTTGTTGAATTTTGAATTTATATATATAGTTATGGAAAACCTTTACAAAAAAAATTAGTAAAAAAAAAATAGAGGGCCCAACTTAAATTTTCGACTCAGGTCCGAAAATCTCAGGTCCGGCACTGTTTGCACTATTATCAGATGTATAATGCTTGTACAAACTGTAGGTACATGCTTACTCATGAAGGTAAGGAAGCTGCTCGTGAATGTCTTGTGAGGTCTGGTTTGGCGGATCCTGTAGAAATAGCTTCTAATGCCAAGGGGTTGTCTATCGTGGATGTGGGCATTTCACATCAGGAACTTTCTAGTCCTGACTCAGCCACAGATGTTACATTGTTGTCCTGTAATTCAAGTAGGAAGGAGAACTCAATTGATATTCCACAGGAATATGTTGACAAGGTATTTATCTAAATGGCCTTTCATTATTATCATGAATTGTGGCCGGGTACAATAAGCTATTTTAAGTAATCAGGTCTGCTCATTCTACTTCGTGTCCAAGTATATTGAGATTTGAGAAAGCTTCACTTGATATGAATCTTTTTCCATTTTATTTTTACATTTTCCATTGAAGTTGACCCTAAAAAAGTATATGAAATATTGTAGCCTTTTGCTTCTTTTGGTCATAGAGTCTTTCAGTGTTAGTTTTGCTTACTTGTTCATAAAATTTTTCTCAAATCATTATTCCTTTCTATAGTTTACGCGCATGGGGTATTCTAAGGAACAGATCATCCGAGTATTTCGTGAAGTTTTAGAGATTTCCCATGACAAGGAAATCTCTTCACTATGGCCATCAGTTCTTTGTCGCCTTCGAGAAGATGAGGTTTATGGTTTGCATTCAAAATCTCAAAGCTCGAGGGGAAATCTACGTGCAACACCATCCACTTATACTCTTGCGAATTGTAATAAGCTTTTCTTGTGCTGCCAAATGATTTTGTAATGCTCCAATTTCTCTTTAAACTTTGATTACCGTCTTATACAGCTTCTTAAATTTCTCAGGTGATATAGATTGTGCAGGGAGAGAGGGTAGACTGCTCAACACCTCTCGGGATGGAGTACCTATACCAAAGATTAATTCTGACAAGGTTGCATCAAAGTCTTTTACGTTGGGATCTCCTTCATCTTCTGTATGTGATGTGTACATATATTTGAAATAAGTTATTCTCGTTTTCTGTTGGCATACCGTATACGTATATGTGCTTTGAAAAGATATTTCAGCGATACATATAATGATTCAGCATTGTCGGGACATCTTAGTATTTCAAAGCATAATGGATCTTGTGTTCCAAAATATAATATGATATTCGGAAAAGTCAAAAACCCGAAACATAATTGTATTCGACTGCCTTCATTGTTTTTTAATTTCAGTGGAGGCTACCTTACTGATCCTTACAACCTGCCTAAGGTGCAGAACCCTGTGTCCTTTATGAGACTTAGATTATTTGGAGTTTGGACCATTTGATTCTAAATTTTTCTGCTTTCGTTTGAATTATTATGCTTCTGAAAATATTCTGTCATAGGGAAAGTGCCAAAATAGCGTCTGTGCAGAGTTTTACTAGAATTACTACTTTAGGGGCCATAGGTGTACTTTTGGTTGGTGTATTTGCAAAACAGAAGAGTAGGGTGCTTCTAAAGCTTTTTCCTTAGATTTGAAAGTTACTTGTTGCAAGATTATTGAACTGTATATTGTTACATGTTGCTCATCGACTTTCTGATTTTCTTAGAATTGTCCTGTGCCAAAGTCCAGTTTGGCTGGTGTTGAAGCAAGTTCGAAAGCTTTATCTGTGCCACCTCTAAGCTTTGGGGAGAAATTTGAAGATGCATATGAATTAGTCTTTGTATTGGATGATCGAGAACAATTGGCTACTCAGATGTCAGTAATATCTGTCTTAAATTTAGTCTGCAACTTCTTATCTATTTAAATGCTGAAGCTAGTTAAGGATATATGCTATGACATGGAAGATTTTTGTGGTCAAGTCAATAATTATTCGTTTGAGCAACCTGACTTGTAGAACTCATTGCTTGCAATTATCTGTTTCTCTTAGTTAGGGATGACAACAGGGCAGCAATACTATATCAAATTAATTCAAACTGTGCAAAAAAAAAAAAAGCGAGTGAAACCTTGTTTTTTTTTTTTTTTTTGAGAGAGAAACTAAAATTATATTAAGGCCAAAAAAGCCAAAAACACTTGAGGACAAGAAGTCTTCAAGATAAAACTACAATAAACCCATAAAACTAAATGACACTATCAAAAAACTAGACCGAAAACTGACCAATACATTAAGACACAGCAGCTTTCCAGTTTAAAAGTAAGGCTGATAGTGAGTAGTTCCTAAAAATAGGGGTGACCGATGCCCAAAGAGCAGACCAAAAACTAACTCTATCCCAAAGAGCTTCTAGACACAGGCCAGGAAAGTCTTCAAAAATTCTTCTGTTCCTTTCCATCCAAATATCCCAAAAAATAGCCAAAAAAGAACAGCTCCAAAGGGTCCTCTCCTTTTTATTTCTTTGACCACAGTGGTAATGCGTACTCAACAATTCGTAGCAACCTTTAGGGATAACCCAACTTAGCCCAAATTCCTTGAAGAGTCTCCACCATATTTGAATGGAGAAAGGGCAGTGAAGGAATAAATGATCAACACTTTCTTCCTCAGCTTTACACAGAATACACCACTGTGGATTAAGGTAGTGTAAAGGTCTTCGCTTTTGTATGTTATTACAAGTATTTACTTTCCCATGAGCCACTGACCAAGCAAGAATATGGACCTTTGAAGGAACTTTGACTTTCCAAATTTGATCAACTGGATGAAAAACAGAGGCGTCAGGATTAGAACACAAGAACCTTCTGTAGGAACTGCAAGAGAAAGATCCATCCTTTTCTAGACTCCATCGTCTAGTATCCCCCCTAGAAAGATAAAACCGTACACTTTCCAATTTTGCCATCAAAGAGGCAAACTCCAGCACCTCTAAATCATTTAGATTTCTTCTAAATCCCAAGTTCCAGTTATACGGAAATACAGACTTGTTTTTCTTTTGTCTAAACAGGTTAGGCTACAGAGAAACACAAACTGCAGATAAGGAAATAAACCGAAGAAGCCATATGGTTTTATTTTTTATGAATTTTTATTTTTATGATGGTTTGATAGATCTGGACACATGGTTTCCAAAAATATAGAACTTACAAGAAAGACAGCTAGTCCAAGGACCTAATTCAGAAAAATGTCATATTGTGATAATTTTTGTATCATGGTGCTCGTTTTTTTTGTATCATCGTGCTCTTGTCTTGTTGTAACTAGTAAGTATACGTAGTCTGATTTTTGTTATTTTACTGTATGCAATGGTATTGTGCGAGCCTATTCTTTTTCCACTGTTCTTACTGGTATTTATAACAGCTGTGATTAATTGTATATTGTGGTTTCAGATCGCGGTCTAGGAGCATTATTGATAGTGTTATTTCTGGATGCAAAATCAAAGTTGAGGTGAGAGTTATTGTAGTCTTCTATATGTTAGTTTTTCTATTATTGACAAATGTTCATAAATTCTGTTTCACAAAAATAGCAACTTTTGGTATTATCTTCTGTTATTTGTTTTTTTATTCGTTGATATATACTGTTTGACATGTTATGGTGTTTCATGATGAAGTTACCAGGAACTTTAAAATAAAATGAGGAAACCTTTGCTGTATTCTCTTTTTTTATGAACTAGTTTCATATGTAATGCTGTGCAGATGCCTCGTGGCCTTTCTGATTTGTGAAGTATATAGTATATACCTGCAGAACTGTCAATAATAGTAGTATTTATCAGACTGGTATTGAAAAACATTGACAGTCATCAGATTGGGGGATAACTTGGTCCTATCACCTGACCTTCCTTAAGCAAGACCTGCTGTGGAATTTCAGTTTCCCTCTATGAAACATTAAACTCGCTCACTATTCAACCTTGGTTAGGGCATGTCTCATCAGTTTGACTTTCACCATACTAGGGCATTTTAAGTAATTTTAAAACGTACTTTCTATCCTCAGTGGCTGCAAGTCCTCTTGCTATGTATGATGAGATAGTGATATACTTGAGAGCATTACTTCCTGTCTTCTATCCATTCTACTTATTTTTATAAGTTTTTTTAATATCATTGCTACACTTCCAAACTCAATTGGCTAGTTTTTGCTATGGTGATACAAGACTCCGTATATAAGAATTTGTCTGAAAGTCTCTTGGCTTTATCAACGTTGCCTTTCTGGTTGTTAATCACGGTTTGGGTTTGTCATAGTGTTCATTATATGTGTGTTCTGCTTCGAATTTCAAATTGTTGTTATGTTTCATCCAATTAGCATCATAAGTCAGTTTTCAACATATTCAAGAAAGTTCTTCAAGACTATGAGGAATAAATGTACGAGTTTTCTAATCATTTTTTACCATGTAAATAGTAAGAAACAAACTGACTATTTTACAGGTTAGGCGGTTACCAGTTGGAGACGGAATTTGGATAGCTCGGCATAAATATCTTGAGAGTGAATATGTACTTGATTTTATTGTTGAGAGGAAGAATGTTGATGATTTGCGCTGTTCAATCAGAGACAACCGGTACAAGGATCAAAAGTTGAGATTGTTGGTATGGATTTTTATTGAGAGATTCAATGTTTTATCTTTACTGGTATGTGAAGTTTGCTATCATACCTTGCACACTCATTTTTGGATCGTTGTAGCAGGAGCTAAGCTATGGTTGACATTGTGTTTATCTTGTTTAAAGTTGGTTTCCTAACTGTACGGTGATTTGGATCTTACTTCACAGTATATACTTCCTATACTTTAGTAAAAGCATGTTACTGAATGATGTAGTATTCCTGACTTCATTGATTTTTACGTATTTAAATGAGGGTAAATTTTTAAATTTGAGCTATGATAGCATGATATACTATTGCATTAGTGTGAATGATTAGAACACAATATAATTATCCTCTTGCCAGATTCTTCATTATATCATAGTTGATGAGAAAGATAAATTGTTTATTTGTAGTTGTCTGCTATAGATTTGCTTTTGTTTATTCATTCTAGTCTATTTTGTCTCTTATTATCAACTGGACAAATTTGTTTGCTTGTATTTTGAACTTTACATGCATTTGATTTGTTTTATTTTATCCTGACATTTCCTTAAATTGCATATTGTTAGAGGTGTGGACTTAAGAAGCTGATATATCTCGTTGAGGGTGATCCAAATTCTTGTGAAGCGGCAGAAAGCATCAAAACAGCGTAAGCATTTGTTTTAATATTCTTAGTTATTTTCCAGTAGTTAATAATACTAATGATGGTTAAGTTTTATGGGGATACTTTATTAATTTGTCGTTTGACAGTTGCAGGCATGTTATTTTCCAGTAGTTAATAATACTAATGATGGTTAAGTTTTATGGGGATACTAAGATGTGTCTATAATATGATTAGTGAATGATTAAGATCATGCGTAATATGGTTGAGCTTGGCTTGGTTGTGCAATCAGTCTGGGCTCAAGCTTAAGCCAGAGGTTACAGACAAGCCTTTCCAGAAATATTTATGCAATTATATCAAGATTTATTCATCAACCAAATCTGATGCCATTTCAGCTCGATTAAATGTCTTGCAGTCATCTTCATGCAGTTGGTTGTACTTTTGTTATTCGAGATGTACAGATTCCATAATGAAACCAAGAGGAAATGTTTGCACCTGTTATACATCATATAAGTAGTACTATATAACCTTGTTCAATCTTTATAATCCCTACAAATCCAGCCAATTCCAAACTTTAGATGTACAGATTCCATATTTTGTTAAGCCTACGTTTTTTTTTTTTTTTATAGAGAAAACCAAATCAAACAGCAAATTTAGTTGCATCTAGGGTGCAGTTTTGAGTTCTCTTGTGGGTAATCCACCATGGTCTCTGAAGTGGGGTTATTATTGAAGTCTTAAGTTAAAAATTGATAGTACAACTGTATTGCTAGTTCCGGTTCAGTTAAATGGTTTATGGTTCTATATATATATATATATACTTTAATGAACTTGTTATTAAAAAATCAAAGATTAGGCAACATATAAATCCTTCATGATTTTATTTTTTATTTTTTTATCCCTCGTAAGTTTGGTCTCCTTTTTTTGCCCTTGGAAGATATGGATGTATTTGAATACGTTCATGGTAAAGCTTCTAATCTTATATAATTGTTCACTGAATGTTTTAAGAATTTAATCAGTTTGACATGCGAAATTTCTGATAAAAATGTTAAGTACCTTTAGATCTTTTTTTTTTTCTTTCAAGATTTTAGTTTCAAGCTTCAGTTTATGTCCTAGATCTTTCCTTTGTTCAGACGTTTTCAATTTGGCTTTTAAGTCTATGAACGTATCTGTCATTTTGCAGATCTTGTGCTAGTGGTTGAAAAGAGCAACTTATATTTTATTATTGAATCCATGTTAAACAGTTATAATTATCATTATCCTGTCAAATGATAACTATTAATTTTATTTGAATCAATCTTCTGCAATTAAAATTTACATCTTATGCAGCTGCTTCACCACCGAACTTTTGGAGGGTTTTGATGTTCTGAGAACCGGAAACGTGACTGAAACCTTGAGGAAATATGGTTATCTTACTGAAGCAATATTTAAGTATTACAAAGATCTCTCCGAGGAACAGTGTAAGCAAGCTGGAGTTTGTCCTCCTTTTGATGAATTTAACAAAAGGTGCCAAGGCCTGGATAAGATGACAGTCAGTGACGTATTTGCCATTCAGCTCATGCAGGTATGAACTGTTTTGAGTGAGAAATGGAAGTCATCTGTCATCCCATATTTGACAGTCAGGGACATAATGGTTATATTCTCTGAATGCAGCAAACTATGTATCTGTTCACACACACACACATACATAATATATATGTATGTTGCTCTCAATGTATTTAGAGTAATTTAAATTCTGTGCGTTGTCACGACTTTGTTCCTTTTATATTTATGTGTCTATATGTTTGTATACACCGCGAGATATATTGGCAGCTGCGGATCATATATGGATTTGTAGAACATAAAAAGTAAAAGGTGCATTTCTATGAAGATATCTGCACAATTTTCCTATTGTTCAGTGAGAAGTTGGATTTTTTAGTGCCAATATGGTGAACAAGCTTTACATCTTGAATTATCAATGCAGGTCCCCCAGGTGACTGAGGAAGTTGCCATAGCTGTTCTGGATTTGTACCCAACAGTTTTTTTTCTTGCCCGTGAATACTCTCTACTTGTAAGTCCTCACTCCCTTGGTTGGACTTTGAAATGAGTTAGTTAATTTTTTTTATACCAAGTTGCTACCCTTGGAGAATTTGAAAATCACGGCTGATGGCTATTTGGTATTTCTCATCCACAATGTTGATGAGGTCCCAAATTTTATTGGGGTTGGGGTTAAATTAAATAGAAAAGGAAAAGTTTAGAAAAATGAAATTTGGAGAATAATGAGGCTGCTTTTGAAAGTTCGTTGGAGCTGATATATTCCAGGATCCTTTGCATATGGGTCTATGTATTCCTAAGACTGCTATAAACTATTTTAAACAATTAAATTCTAAGGGTTGAGTGCAAAAAGCTATTGTGCACAGGATCTTTGGATTAATTGAAGATGCAGGACTCATAGCTTAGATTGTGTTTCCTTTGTTTCTTAGTTGCTGCTGCTGCTTATTGTAGTGGGCTGTGTGGATTGGGGCTTGGGTTAATGTTCTCTGGGCTTAAGTTGAAAAATTGAGCTAGTTTTTGGACTGGTACATCAACATGAATGCATTATCTTTGTTAGTGTTCTCATTAGCGACGTGCTTGGAGGACAAATTAACTGCAATTTGCTCCAAGGAGGTCATCGTAAATCCTGTTATGTAGTTTATTTAGGCTAAGTTAAATTGTGAGTCCAGAGTCCTTGTTAATTGAGTGTTGTCGACAATTCAACATTTGTATTTAATAGTGCAGTTCTACCCTATTTTCTTATGCACCAAAATATCTACCTTGGCATGGTTGATTTCAGACCTTCTACCACACTGGAACTCTCGTCCCCAAAGCAATATCTGTTTTCTATTTGATTAGTCCTAATTGTATTGATCTACTTATACACTTATTTAATCTTCATCAACCTCTTTTAACTCTTTACGTAACTTATTCGTACTCCATGATGGGTGGTCAAATGGACAGCAGACTTTTTGGCCTTTGCTGTACTAACACTAGAATATATTTATTAAACCAGGACGGTGATGTCGGTGCACAGGAGGAGATGCTTAGAACACAGAGTAACAATGTTGTAAATGCAGCTGCTAGTAAGAATATATTTCACTTTGTTTGGGGTAATTGATGAATCTCCCATTGTAAAAATATGATTCCATTATCTCTTTTACTCTACTAATTTTGCAATGTAAATATGAACTGTTTTCTCTTGCACCATCAGACTATGGGTAGCCTTTCTTTTCTCTTTCTTTCTTGGATTTGAAATAAGATGGAAGGAGCCTGATGTGCAAATTTTCTGAACTGATGCAATGCCATTTCAGTCTATTACACAAGTAGGAATTTGTGTATCTTTAAGAGTGGTCGACTGGTTGGCCGATTGCATTTTGGCTCTATTGGTAAGGAGTGGTGGTGAATATGAATAGGGGTTTGGCACTTTGGCTCTAGCTTCGAATTTTTCCAGGCGAAATACTGAAAAACCAAAATGTTATGGTCGAGTCTCTAATCTCTTAGAGCTGACACAATGTCAAAATGGTGTATTTATCTGTTTCTTGATTCAGTTGGATGAACATGGTTGATGTCAATAAATCTCATGTAAACATGAAATAGAAGTGTTACCACTAGATTTGCAATAAATAAATGAAACTCTTCATTATATATTTATATGTGTATACATATATTGCAGAGGTATTCAAGTTATGTTCCTAGGTAGTAGGTTCCTAGGTATTCAAGTTATGTTTCTAGGTATTCAAGTTAGGTTACATACATTTAGCTTCTTTTTTTTTCTTCAAACGATCAGATGTAAGCATTAGTTGAAAATGAGAACAGTTTCCAATTTATATCTTATGTCTGGTCTATAATGGTTAGGCACATCACCCTTCTTGGAAAAGTGATGTAATTCGTTTCCAGTTCGTTCATACCAGACTTACCCCACAGTGGTACGTAATTCGTTTCCTATACGTTTTTGGCATGAAGTTCTATCCAGTTAGTTTATCTTGGTGTCTTGATCCATTTGTACCGCTCAACTGTTTTATTTCCGTCTTTTTTCCCCATTCTAGTACTCACACAAATTTGATTTTATCTACACATTTAACTAGGAGGGCAATAACAATCTTGCCTTATAGTTTGTACTTTGTACAGAAAATACTGTGGAAGTGACAGTTTAACTCAATCTATAGGTTTAACTTATGCTTTTGTAATGTGGAAGCTGTCCTCAACTTTTCTTGTGTCTGCATTTACAAACTGAAACCATGAAAAAAAAAAGTGAAAGAATTTAGTTATCTGCGCATTGAAGTTCTTAAACTTTTGCAGTGAACATATATGCTATGCAGTATGAGTTTCAATCTCAAGTTTACAGGTATACTCACCTCTAATTTGATATCTGTCTTTGTTGCATGCCCTCTTAGATAACCATATTCGGGAATCCTTGATAAACTCCAGGTATTGTGGACCTGTTTGATCAAAGTCCAATTCCAAGTAAAGAATAACGAAGAACGAACTTGTAAAGTATATATATTTGGAGTCAGACGGAGAGAAAGACTTACACCACTAGGGAACTGGTCCAAGGAAAAGCCAGCCATTCCGATTATAGCTTGCACCGGGGCACTGTAGTTCCGGTGATCATATGTGTCGATCCCAGTCTCATCTTTGCTAGGCAATCCCTTGCAGTGACCCTTATAAATAGAACAGGTTCGCTCGTAGTTATGGACATGACCAAACAAGGCCAGATCGACCTAGTTCAAAATTCGAATAGCATATACATGTCAGAAAGCAGCAAGAGAAAAGAGTGCAACAATTAGTTAAGGGCAGGTCTGGGATGTTACTTTGCTTTCCAGAAGTAATGGTTCAACTTCGACAACGAATCTTTGATCAATACCCAAGATTCCAGGGGCAGATGAATACATTGGTCTATGCCTGCAATGTGAAAATGTTATATATGCATGAAGATCTGGTGAAACTTTAAAGCATTATAATAGAATGTTCTTGGGCACAGTTAATAGTTTATAATACCATTTTAGAAACCGAAAACTATTTTCTGCGGTTGAAACTGTATGAACAGATCCAATCAATGTAAAGCAGAAACTAAAGCCTAGAGTTAAAAACTGAACCCACCAGAACCAACAGTTAAAAAGAGCTAGCGTTACGGATTCATAATGTATAATGTTCCTATATATGGAAAAACTACATAAAATTTAAAGAAAAGTTTTTGAAGAATTTAAGTTATACTTGCCCCATAAATATCAGCCAAGGAGTTTTAGATCGATCAACTGAAGCCATGTCCTTTTTCATCCATTGATACTGCAAGAGCATATAGAAACATCAACTGCATAACTCTTGATTATTGGATATAAGGTAGGGAACTATAAAGTGCTTAATCTTTACCTGCTCAGAATTTTGGGACCATTCATGCTCCGTTGAAATTACTGTGATGTGAACGCTTCCTTGTTCTACGGAATACCATGGTTTATCCTTTGCTGGGGTTGGCATTGGAAAGTAAGTCTCATAAGGAACTCCAACTTCCCCACCTGAATCTGCAAGAATGTACACTGATCCAGAGTCTACGTAGTCCCTGAAAAGTGTACAAGCAACCATAGAAATTACAAATCCAACATGAAACAAGTAAAAAGAGAAAAACATGGCATAGTTATATATAACTATGTCCTCTATCACTAGATCCAA
Organism: Rubus idaeus; assembly: GCA_030142095.1. NCBI lineage: Eukaryota > Viridiplantae > Streptophyta > Magnoliopsida > Rosales > Rosaceae > Rubus > Rubus idaeus. Next base: position 8,399,428 of record CM057971.1, read on the forward strand.
AAAATTCGAGCTGTTAGAGAATGTACCAACAATGTACACACCAAGCGAACTAGTTATACTTTGAAATGGTTATCAAAGTCTCTCAGAGAAGAACTTAATGATAGAGAGCATGCCATATTAAAGAGCACGCATACCTCTCATGGTTCCCGATAGCTGTCATGTATGAAACTCGAGAAGCAACGGGGTTGATTTGGTGAAGGAAAAAATCCCATTCAACTAAAAATCCAGTGGCGTAGCTTATGTCTCCAATGTGGAAGATAGAATCTACATTCCCGGAATTTATTTCATCTGTCACGGCTTCAATCACTGAGAGGGATCCTGGCTATTCATGCCACAAGATAAAACTTTTATTTAGCCTTTTCTTTTCCTTCAAGGTATGAAGAAAATAATGTACTGTTTAGTTTGAGTTTAATGATTGCTGCAAGTTTCTTTTTCCCCTCGTTTCACTAATTTTGTTCATGTTGAAATGAAAGAGGACATGTGTCTTGTAAAGTGAAGACAATGCTCAATTACTATTTTTTTACTCAGAATTAAATTTCTGAAGTACTAAAAAATGCATCATATTTGTTCATATATATACCTGAATGTAATGCTCGACAGAAGAATCACGAGGAGCCTTTCCCATGTCGCCAAATGCAAGAAATTTGACTTCATTAGATCCTCCGGCGGGGGGAGTCCGGAATTGGATATGATCACTCCAGCTAACTGAATCACTGCATTATTTTTTTCAACCCCCAAATAATTAAGCTAGGATCAATCTGCCTTTTATTTTTCTTTTTTTCAATATCATTTTTGAGCTAGGCTAAATATGAAAGTACCTTCCGTATCTATAAGAGAATATAGATGAAGGCTTAAGTCCTGTCATCACTGCTGAATGAATGAAGCCTGGATCATGCCAGCCAAAGTCCTTGGCTGGACTTGGTATAACTGAACCTATCAATTTGTAAAAGAGGCACAAAAAGCTGAAATAGTTAGAAAAGGTAAAGAAAACCTTCAAAGTGAAAACCATATAAGGTAAACTATTGCTACTTCGCATCTCTTTTTTACAGACCAACCTCTGCATGTGAGACATACACGTATATAATTATATATATATATATATATGATGAATAATGTGGTCAGTAGATGTCATACATATATGTGACATTAAGTACTCGTATACATATATATATATATATATATATATGTAAGATCAATTACTCCTTAAAAAACATATATATATATATATATATGGCAGTAAAATGATGGGGAGCTCACTATGCATATCATCTTGTGAAAATGTGGTAACTGCTGATGTCTGTGATTTTCCATCTCCATATTGTGCTTGCTGAGGTTTCTTATCTCCACTTACCCATGTTAATCTCATCTGCACGATATATAAGTCATGTTTACTTTGTTTTAGCACAAGCTGTTAATATAATTTAACTTGGGTTTTACCATTGCTTGACACAAAGTCACCATACGCTAAACCAGAATAATAAACGGAGTAGTATTTGACAATGCATGAAAAGGACTTGGTAACAAGAATTGCCAACCCCACTAGTATTAAGAATAGTGTAATAGTGAGCAATTAAGTTACCGATGTTCCAGTTGAGTCTATGCTTGAGAGATGTCCGTACAATGGCTTGTTCGGATTGGCAAATTTCAAAGGGTTTGCCTTCTTCAAAATGCAAGGGAAATCAAATCCGCCAGAAAAGAAGACAAATTCTATGTCGGTTCTGATGTTAATGACATGAAATGTTAACGAACCACTGCATGTGGACACTGCACATTGACTCATACGATTCTTATATTGTTTGCATTCCTTCTTCTTGCAACTCAGATAGTCAGGATCATTGCTCATGTATGCTGCCTGCAAATTCAAAATTAATTTGGTTTTGTTTCATTAATTCAGACATGTTCGATCTGACCATAGATTACTGGAAAGTCTGGAGTTAGATATACTCCAAAGGGTCCTTCATCAAGGAGTTCATCACATTCTACAATTTATTGGCTTTCATGTATATATGATCCACTATGCAATATATTCTATTTTGATTATCATTTTCAGGTCTTTACTCAAATATCATCATGACACATATTCAAAGATTGGGTGAACATAAATCATCTTTCAAGTTTTAGGTAATGTATATTTTAGAGAACCTAACAATTAAATAAACTAAAAATTGATCTTACCTAAGTTCTATTGGGTTGATATTATTTAAGCCAGGGCCGGCCCTGAGAATTTGAGGGCTCAAGGTGAAGAAAATTTTCAGGATTCAACCGCTAAAAAAAAATTCAATATTTCAAACTAATATGTAATTAAGCCATTGTATTAGAAACTTTCATTGAAATAAGACTGGAAGGGAGAAGAAGATTAGAAGAGTTTGCAGTTTTTTTTTAAATTTCTTTTGGGAATAGCGGTTGCATAGTCGCAAAGAGACTTCTAAAAAATAACAAAAGAGATGTAGAAAGGTTCAAGAGAAGACGTTAAAATTGATATGAACTTTCAATTATTATTAGCCTATTATTATTTGCACTAAATAATATATAAAATAAAAAATGGAGGCCTATTTTTTGGTAAAATGGGGGCCTATTAGATTGGGGGTCATAGACTGCAATCTTGCCCGTCTTACCCCAAGGCCGGCCCTGATTTAAGCAGTGGTACTACGAAAAGACCACATTTTTATCACCACCCCACCCATCTTTAAATGCCAGTGAGACTCGAATATAACCAACATGTCACAAATTACCGGCAACTTTGAATTTGTAACCTACTAAAGAAACTAATTCCAAATAGTTTTTGAGTTTAAATTATTAAGGATTTACTAAAATTATGAGATCTGATTAACATGAAGGGTTAATTAAAATATTTTGACATTTATTAAGGGGGGCTATATAGCTTAATTATATCAATTTACAAAGTCATTAACTATTCATTAGAGCTAGCACTAATTACATAAAAGGAGAAATTATAAGGGGGCGAGTGGCTCCGCGGACAATTTTCAAGTTCACATCTAAAACCTAACTCACCTCGTGCAACCTACTTGTAATTAACAAATTTTCATATTATATATCAGGTCTTCTTCACTACGTACGGAGCTCAGCATTTTTGAAATTTGCCGAGATCTATGTTAGTCGTTAGATCAGATCATATAACCATGTCTGATGGCAATGCGGATCGAGTTCCATAGTGGAGAAAAATCTTATATATATATATATCAACAGTCCCCTTCACATGCGCACGTCCGCACGTAAAATAAAATACGAACATCCTCATTGCGAGTGCAAACTAATGATCAAAACCGTCTATATTTTAGGTCATCATTCAAGGATCATTTTGATAAAAAAAAATTCAAATTGGAAATTATTTAGCCATTTGATTACCATATTCATCGTTTCAACCTTATCTGACGGACTGTATTTGTCTGTAAACTATACAATGAACAGATGACCAAACAATCTCCAATTCGGCTGATTTTTTGCAAGAATAATTCTTGAAAATAAATCTAAACAATGAACGGTTCTGATGATTGAGTTATGTTGTCAATTGGTCAGGATGCATATGTTCGCATTTTACTTTACGTGCGGACGTGCGCATGTGAAGGAGACTGTATATATCAATATATTACTTAAACTCTTAAAGATCATTTTTGTTAAAACTAATCAATCAATTAAAAAAAAATAGTCATCCGTATGTATCAAATAAATCGGCTTTATTAACCGGCCATTTTTTTTAAAGACAAGGGGATGACTAGATCATCTTGGATTTGATTGATTTTTTGTAGTGATAATCTTTAAAAAATTGAAAATGAACGGCTCCCATTATGAAAGTGTTAAGTGATGATTTATTAATCACTAATGGGTTGAACAAGCAAATTTACTTTAATTTGGTGAACATAAGAATTGTCATTTGACTCATTTCCAATAGTTGTCCCCTAAACTTTTTTTTTTGAAAGTTTTGAGTTTTTGAGTTATTTAGTTGTAGTATGTTGGTTATTTGGAATAACTAACACCATGGAGGTCACAGGTTAAATTTCACTTGCATGAGTGCATCATGGGATGGGGGATAAAAAAAAATTCTAAAGTTCAACTGTAATAAATCTTCTAGCACCAAGAGTCCAAAACCTAGTTGGTTCAATAGTATATCTATATATATATCTTCAAAATGGTGGATGAAGTCTCAAATTCAAATCTTTTTACAGAAATTTTTTTTTAAATAATAACAAAAAAATCTTCTATTTGTAAAATTCAAGTTTGCATTACCTATTTGTATTACAAAAGTAGGCCAAATATAATGTTTGGGGATGTAGCTCAGATGGTAGAGCGCTCGCTTAGCATGCGAGAGGTACGGGGATCGATACCCCGCATCTCCATTTTTTTCAAATATTTTTTTGAGTCTTAATTAAAGAAACCCAAAATGGAATAAACCGTTAGGCAGATACAATTATGCATGAGACATATCCCCCATCAGCAAAGTTGTCCCAATTTATGAATGCAAGCAAAGCAAGCTTCTTACGTTTTGGGTCGTAATTAAAGAAACCCAAAATGGAATAAACCGTTAGGCGGATACAATTATGCATGAGACATATCCCCATCAGCAAAGTTGTCCCAATTTATGAATGCAAGCAAAGCAAGCTTCTTACGTAAACGTTATGCTTTCTCTTTTCTTTGTTTTAGCAAGCTGTCCTACGTACGTTGTTTGACTAGTTTTCTGTGGCTTTTATACATTAAAGCTTAAAAAGTTTTTCTGTTGCCACCTACACTCAGCTTTTTTGACATTTACCAGAAGCTGCTAAATCTTTTTTGTGACCTAACTGAGACTACAAGTCCACACCCCGAAGGACAAAATCACATGATCCAACTCTTTTCACGCATGGCATGCATGGTGTATCACGAGTCCAATCGCTAGCTCTATGTGAAAAGTTGTACTGTGGTGACAGTTTGAGAGGAGGTTTGAGAGGAGGTTTGAGAGGAGGTTTGAGAGGAGGTTTGAGAGGAGGTTTGAGAGGAGGTTTTGGTCTCTATATATGATTCGGTTAGATTGCAGTTTTACTCATTGTGTTTTAAGTTTTTTGGTTTTGATTATTTCGTAATGTTTATTTTCATAGAAACGAACATATTAATTTCTCTCAGGCAAACCGGTCACTTGATTTTTTTTAATTGGTGAACGTTGGAGTCAAGGAATATGTCGAAATTACTTATTTTTATAGGAACCAAAATTGCAAAAATTCAAAATAGAAAACCTAAAATAGAACTTCTGATGATTTTCATTGCCGTATATGCAAAAGATATAATTAGTAGCTTTTCTTTTTCGATAGCTAGCTATATAATTATTAGTTCATTACTAGCATTCTCTCTTTGTCTTTTTCCTAGTATATTTCAATAACTGAAAATGGCAGAGAAGGAATAGATAATCATATATGTACCTTAACAGGATAATGGCAGAGAAGAGGAAGGCTACTGAAATCACCAGTCTGTATATAGAGAAAAGAATTCCCAGGACAGCTTGAGACACTGCGTGCATATCATACAATTAATTAGTAGTAAATAAAAATATCACAATTGAAATATCAAAACAACGTACACTTCTATATGAACATAATCGATCAATATATGGTTCATAATATTCACAGCTCGATAATATAACATTTATGTATGATCGAATATTCGAATGTATATAGTTTGATCATATACACGTACACGTAGGTACAATAGTACTTACTCGGAATTAGAAGGTGAAATCATGGCGACCCAATCATTCTTGGAAGGTTTCAAGACGCCACTGACATGAACAGTCACAAACTCTTCATTTCCCAGGCCACCAGAACTGGAGTTGACACTAATTTGCAGATAAGGGCTTGGATTTGGACAGTATCCAAGAAATCTTCTGTTGAGTAACCTAAACTCTGATATTGCCGTGTGGTTAAGGTGGTCAAGTTGTGACTGGAACACCAAAGGGTGCAAACTGGAAGATGAAGACGAAGCAGTAGCAAAGGAGCCCAGAAACAATAACACGAACAGAACAAAGACAAATTTGAAAACCCAACAAGTACTGGAATAAGAACCCATTCCCATCATTTGGAAAACAGATGGAGAATGAAGATCAGAAAGTGTAAAAGTTATGAAAAATCTTGGTCATGGACGAATGGCCTAATCGTCTCTGTTATGAAACTTAAATGTTCGGCGGTATCAAGGCTTCATATAAGAATTTGGGGTTTGACAAGAAACTTGGCTGATGGCATATTCCTTATTACAAATTAAGATGGATGGAGATAGGTCATGGATCATAGGTGTGTGTGAATGTAATTAGAGTTGGGCGAAGATTACGTTTGAAATTTTTTGTTTCTTCACGTAACGTTGTTTCTGGTTATGCTTGACACAGCACGTAGCTCTAGTGTGAGCCTTTAATTTATAACTTGCTTTTGGTTTTTTCTTCCTCTGCCGGTTGTGTTTGGATGCTCTAGAAGCTAGCTAGCTATCTATTATAATATTCTATATCCACAAACATAATAAGCTAAGCTAATTAGCTAGTGGATGTACGTTCACTGTTAATTTCATGCACGTACTTAAATTGCACATGGAAAACAATTTATACCTTAATTAGATTTCCTTGTAGTTCTTTCCTAACCATGCATTAATTGTGTACCGATCGAGTCATGCATGACGATTTAATTTGGTAGCCAGCTAGTATTGTCCAGATGGGGGTCCTGATGTTTTTGCCCACTTTTTACTTTTTTAGTGCATTAACTTTCATAAATTCTTTATGGGCAATGTTAGGGGGTCTCATTAAGGCCTAAGATATGGAGGACTCAAATTTATGTGTCATGTCATGTGTCATAAAATAAAATATATTCTTAAATCCATGTTAATATTACAAATATGACAAAACCAATATTTTCCTCTCAAATTTTGATTTAAATTTTATCATTTTATCAATTTATCACTTGCAATCTAAAATACAAAAGGAAAAAAAAAGTACTAACCCTAGACCCAAAATATAAATTTAAACCCTAAACCTAAATCCACCATACCCATAATCCCTAAACCCTAAAACCCACCATACCCCTAATCCCTAAACCCTAAAATCCACCATACCCTTAATCCCTCAACCCTAAACCCAAAATCTACCATACCCCTAATCTCTCAACCCTAAACACCACAAATCATTAACCAAAAATTATAAACCCTTAAACTATAAATTCTAAACTCGTATCCTTAAATTCTAAATCCTAAACCTCCTAAAATTTTAGCTACAAGTAATTCCTTAAGTCCTACTAATGAATATATCATGCTTATATTGGGATATATTACTTGATATCTTCTCAACTAGATTGTTATCTACTAATATGCCTTATCATTTGCACTATATGAATATATGAGAAAATCTTTCCTAAATCCAAAGTACTATATATGCATTACCAATTTGCTATATATTTAGTTGTCTTTGTTTTCTCCATGATGATGAGGTAGTAACATTGTCATGTGAATCGAAGTTTAGTGAAAGCAAGTGATTTGATTCGTTTGCAATCAATAAAACAATAGTTCTCTCATGTGGTAATAAACAATAGTTCCATGATTGTAATCTCAATTAGACTTCGTCTAAATTATATCTCCTTTACAATTAAGTTTATATTGTTAGAGTTATATATATATATATATATATATATAAAGTGTATGCATGGTTCTATTTGATTGATAAGAATTATATTTGTAAAGATAAATAATGTAAATAATTATAATTGTAAGGTATATATGTTTATTATCAATTGTCTATGATTATAAGGTGTTGTTATTCCTTTATCTCTATCTCTCTCTTCCTTTAATGCACACCCTCCAGATAGAGATAGAGATAAGGGGGTGTGTTATTAACACACAAAGGTGTGTTAGTAACAACACCCTAATTATATGATAATTGATTGATAAAATATTTATATGTAAAGATAATTAATTATAATTGTAAGTATCATTAATAAAAAATAATAAATAAGGTCACTTTTGGTGACTGTTATTTTTTAAATCTCCAAATATTTTATCCCTCACAAGGCCACCACAATAATAATTTTTTTAATATTTACAAAAATACCACCGTATTTTTAGTTTTCATTCTTTATAAAAATGCCACTACATATGAAAAACTACAACCAAAAATCAAAAAAGTTATTGTCAAAGAATAAGAAAGTTACTGTCAAATAACAATAAAACTACTGCTTAAAAACAACAAAATTACTACCAAAAAATAATAAAGCTATTTCCAAATAACTATAAAATTACTTCCAATTTTTCAAACAACAATAAAACTACAGCCGAAGAACAATAAATTAAGCTACTGACAAAGAAAAAACAATTACTGTCAAAAACAAGAAAACTATTACCAAAGAACAAGAAAACTACTGCCAAAGAACAATGCAATAGCTTTTTGTAGGTATTAGCTTTTTGAAGAAAGAAATGAAGAAATAATATGTAGTAGCTTTCTTGGCAGTAGCAATGAGGAAACTATTACCAGTAGCTATTTCTTTCTTCTGCCAAAGTTAGCTTTTTGGTCAAATTAAAATTAGGTAAAAAAAATAATTGGAACACTTGTAGCGACGAATTGTTTGTTTCAACAACTTGTTCAAAATAAATATTTAGTTAGAATTTGAAAAAAAAAAACCTTGTCAATACCTTTTTTTCTTGAAATTTACATGTGTCATAATCTCACAATTGGCAAAGTTTTTTTTTGTAGGTGTTCCAATTGGAGGAACTAGAAAATCTTGACCTTTGTTTTTCTGTATGAATTTTCATTTTTTTCGACTTTGAAAAATCGTAAAAAAAAAATCAAATCGATTTTTTTGTGTTCTATCGGCTTGAAAAGTTCTTAAAATCATGATTTAAAAGTTAAAAGATTTTAGTGAGAAAATAAAATCATGCTATTTTTGCTAAACCACTGTGATAGTCCTCAGTTTTGGGTGATTTCATTAAAAATTTGAATCTTTGAACTTTTTGAGGCAGGTTTGCATGAGTGTCTAAAAGTCTTTTAGAGTCTCGATGAATCCTAATGCGAGACCTTACAAATACCGGAAATGCTTCTTTTTTATTTCGTCAAATTAGAATTCAGAAAAAAAAATTTAGGAACACTTGTAGCGTCGAACAGTTCGTCACTATATGTTATTTTAAATATTTTTTTAATTGAAATTTTAACAAATAAACTTTATCAACACCATTTTTTCTGGAATTTTCATGTGACATAATCTCACAATTAGTAAAGCTTGATTTATAGAAGGTGTTCCAATTGACGGAACTAGAAAATCTCGACTTTTTTTTTTGTACGAATTTTCTTGTATTCCGACTTTGGAAAATCGTAAAAAAAAAAATTGCTCGAGATTTTTGTGTTCCATCGGTTTGAGGAGTGGTTAGAATAATAATTTAAGGATGTGAAGATTTTGGTAAGGAAATAAGATTATGTGATTTTGGCTAAAAAAATTGTGTGCTACCAATGTTAAAGTTCGGTTTGTTTTTCTAATCAATAATAATATTAAGTTCATGACTAGCTTGTTTCTTTTATGAACAAAAGCCGAACAAGCCAAACATTGATTGAACATGAGTGGAACTCAACTTGTATCAAGCCGATTTCCAAAAGGGTGTGGTCCAACATATTTTTCTGACCGGTTAAAATCGACCAGGTTATGACCTTCTTTGACCCATTTTAAAAAAATTATCTTTATACGAGTCAATGAAAGAACACATTGCACTAGGGTTGGCCATTTGAATCGAGTTGATCCGAACCGGAGCAGTTAGTACCGATAACTCGGTAAACTGACTTTCGGTTCAATAAACCAAACGGATTTGAGCTTTATCGGTTCAATCCTGGTTCGACATCTATTAAATGGTTCAACCGAACCGAACTGATATAATGAATTTATACAAAAATTACATTTCTGATGAGATGTGAGGTTCGAACCACTAACTTTATAGTCACATTGGTGGAACTAAAGATTTGGTCCTTAACCATGATGCTACTTAGGGCTGGTTTCGGTACGATTACCGGGTGTTTTTTGCTTGTCCCGATACCGAACCGAACTTTTTCGGTTTGGAAATTTTGGCTACCATAGCTGATGCCGATAAATCGGTTACCGACTAATCGGTTTACCGACGTCGCGGCTTGGTTTCGGTGATCGACCGATTTATCGACAATAGAGTGAGGGAGGAAGAAGATAAGAGGAAAACGAACAGCGACGAATACCCAACTAATTCCTCCATGCCACCACCTCGAACAACTAAAGAACTCATCTAAAATCCCAACTGGAAGTCCCTCAATACTCCTCCTCCCTCCAAATCCATCCACATAGCTTGCAAGTTCAGAAAATATAACAGCAACAAAGACGATGCAGAGAAGAAAAATTGACCAAGAAGGAAGAGGAAAAGAGAAGAGGGGAAGGACTGAAGGAGATAAGGGAGGAGGAAGAAGGGAGAAACGGTTTTGAGTTAAGAGGAAGAGAGAGGAAAAAACGAAGAGGGAGGAAGAAGTCAGAAAGAGGAAGAGAAAAGAAAAAAAGGAAGAGAGAAGAGAGAGAAAAAAGTAATAAAGTAAGGAGGGAATTTATAGTTTTTTTAATGTTATTGATTAGAAGTAATTAAATATAGTGTATTGTATACTTATAACAAGTAGAACACCTGATCTGGTGGTAAAGGATTAGTTTGTCTCTTGAGAGGTTAGGAGGTTGAACCGTGGAAAGATTAGAAATTTAGTTCATTTTGGATTAAATCTCTAAACTCGGTCGGTTCGGTAAATACCGAATCTTTGATTTGGTGGAACACTACCGAGCCGAAAGTATAAAATCGGTTCGGTTATACCGTACCGAAAACTCGATATACCAAAAAATCGGCACAAATCGATTGCGGCTCGGCTGGTAATTGGTTCGGTTCGGCTATTCGGTAATTTTTGGCCAGCATTGCTACTGGTCTCACACTCTCACTCGTTTATATATTATTGTCGTGTTCTCCATCTTTTCGCAAGAAACCCATTCAAAATTTGCTCCAACTCTTCTACTTCAGAGACCTACGACCCGCGGCTCAAGTTTCTCCAAAATTTGGGCGTCTTTTCCTATAAACTTGGATTAGAAAGGTTCGAATTGGGTCTGTTGCCCTGTTTTGGTTCAACGATCCAAGTTGGGCAAATTCCGCAAGGTCAGTTTCAAAAGTTCTCTCAGTTCGCATTCTCACTCCCTAATTTGGTGTCTGCATTTTGGGGTTTCTGATGTGTGGTTTGGTATTTTGGTGGGTTAATTTGCGACTTCAGTGTCCTCTGTCTAGAACTATTACAAGTAAAGATTGTGGATTTGTGGTGTTTAGATTTCTATTCTATTAACATGAAACAAATTCCAGACAGAAACAAATAAACAATGTAAATCATGCCAATAGCAAATATGGAGGCTCCGAGGCCAAAAATCTAATTATCTATCAATGTACAACTTTTCATAATGAAAAGCTGCAAGCTTGCAGATATTTTAGCTGGGTGGTATAATGAACGAAACATATTAGATGTATAATAGTCACCTAGACTAATTTGTGATCCTTTATACTCAGTTTTCCTAGACATATCTATTGGTCCTTGAAGTTTTCAGGGCCGAATTTGCTGAGATATGAATTATGCAACTCACTTTTAAGTTTTAACAACAACAATGCTGTTATTTGCCAATGTTGTGTTTGATAATGTACATTATCTCATAACTTAGACATACTCTTAGCTTAAATCAGAGCTAGAGTGCAGGATGAAAACGTGTTATGTTAATATGTTATTATGGTGTTAGGGTGCGCTGATAGTCAACAAATGCTTATTTGAGTTTGAATTTGGGTGCTTTGGTTTCTGGGTCTGTGATCCTATGTACTTGGGTTTGCAGGCCCTGGTTTTCTGTAGTGATTTTTGTTTTGGTCTTTCCAACTTTTGTACGCTTTTACTCGTTCATTTGGGCATGTTTTGTTACAGCACATCTACTTGTATTAGACTTCCTCACTGTAACTTTTCAGTAATGTCAAAACAAAACACCAGTAACTGGAAATTTGATTACAGTTGAATTGGGTTTCAGATGAAAAGCCAGAACTGAATCATGGACTACAGAAGGATTAGTTTGTTTTCAGAATCAGTCACTTTTCAAAGAATTATGTAATGCTTCGTTGCTTCTCCCCCTTTAGTGGCTTCAGAAAGATAAGAAACATATAGATATATAATTATATATATATATATATATGTATTGACATAGAAAGTAGATGTTCATAAGAGCAAGACTCCACATTTCACCAAAAGAAAAGGACATGTAGAAATTAATAAGTTGCCCCTCTCTCCACTGCCCTGAGAAAGTTCTGTATCCTATATAAATACTTCTTTAACTACATTGCAGCAAGAGTTTAACCCTCCTTGCTTTCCCCCAATATTGTTTAAATTTATTACCTTTTATCATTTGTAGAATTAAGTGATACATAAAATGATATAGAAAAGGATATAGTTTGGCTTTTACGCCTTTCTGTATAAGACGATTTTAAAAATGCATGGATATAGTTCATTATTTCTTTCTGCTCTCTGGATATCGCTATCTGACTGACTGTAACTGGTTGAGATTTTCAATTATGATATCATTGTCAACCATGCAATTTTAATTTCTAATTTTTTCCTGGTGAGCATGTAGTTTTCCCCTTCTTGGCATATCTCAAATTCTCAATCATGTTAAGTATGCAGACCCCCAGGTACCAGTTTGACAGAATTGTAATGGCCGATCAGAGTCCCATTTTTCAACATTATAATCCCTCTCTGCAGTATGAATTTTACCAATTTTTGTAATTTTTTTTTCTGGTTGCTAGGACTTTCTGCTCATCTTTGTCACACAAATTTGATTTGCTCTAGCCTAGGTTACTCTGACCATTCAATTCTTGCTTCACCAGCTTAGTAAACTAGTCTACTGTGATCTAATGTTGGCATTGATGGCAGAGAGAGTGATTTAGGGTTTAGCTCTATTAGTATGATTTAGTTATTTACTCAACCCTCCAGTTCTTAGCTCTATTAAGTTTGAAACACTAATTGTCTGTGTATAATAATATATAGTTAAGCCAGAGCACCTTTGGTTAAATGTTTAAAAACCCAAATATGCCCTTAATTAATTAAAATAGTTAATGAGAAGACAAATGATATAAGGTTGATAACTATATAAGATTCGTATTCTCTACAGTTTTTATAGATAGAGATACCCAAGGGATTTGTTATAGACATGACATGCGCGTGAAGCGCACTGAAGTTTTCAAACCATTGTCTTTGATGGATTCTAAGTGGTTCAAATTTTAAGTATTCTTCTTGTGATCATGGGTGTATTGATGCTATAATGTTTAACCTTATTATGAACTGTTGCTGAGGAGTTTTCTATCCATTTGCAGACTATAATTTTTTGCACCAAGGTAGTTGTTTTATTTCTTTATGTTAAGGTTTTGATATCTGGCGCTGTGTTGTTGTAGTTACTTTGCATATGAATCCTCCACTGTTTTGATTTTGGTTTTATTTTCTTGGCACTTATGTGGTAATGGTTAGGTTATCTGTGCTTGACTTGGTTTCTATCTGGGTTACATAATTTATGTCAACCATTTTGGGTGAGACTTGTTGTTATGTATTCGTTTTGCTGGGTGATATCGGTTGGGTAGACTTATTTTGTATCAGCGAGCAAGTATTCTTAACTATTCTCATTCTTGAGCCCTTACAAGATTGGCTTTTAGTATGAACATAAATTATTAATAACTTCGACATCAAGACACCTTAGCCTGTTTGAGAGTCTGTTGAGTGCACATGCTGAAGCATTGTGAGTCTTATATTGATTCTTGAGTTATCTAGTTTGAAATGTTTGGTAGTGCATACTGTGTGGTAGTTAGTGGATCACACAATGTGGTTAAAATGCCTAATGGTTTGTTTTTGTTCCCACTTCCTCGAGTTTCTCTGTCGTTTTTTGTTTTTTGTTTTTTGTTTTTTTTTATGACTAAATTCCAGTACTTTTCATGTTATACTGTTGAATTTTGAAGATTGAATTTGCAGGAAAAGTTTTACCATGCTGCAAGCAATGGTATGAGAACCTTGAGGAGATACAAGGAAGGCTTGGATAACAGTAGCACTGCTCTGAAATATCATAGAAAATTCTCGGCCATTAGCAAGGCTAAAGCTGATAGACCTGGAGGCCAAGAATGCCTTGTTTGGTTCGGCACAAGTGCCACTCATACATCACTTTTGCATCAAATCTTGCAAAGCAGTGCAAGAACAGGTTCACTTATGGAAGGAAAGGCCTGCCATGCGCAGATTATTCATGTTGGATTACAATCAGACACTTTAACATCTAACATGCTGATTAACATGTATTCCAAATGTGGCTTACGTAATTGCGCTAGTAAAGTATTTGATGAAATGCCTGAAAGGAGCTTAGTTTCGTGGAATACTATGATTGGGTCACTTGCCCGGAATGGAGAGGAACAAGAAGCTCTTAGTCTTTTCATACATATGCAAAGAGAAGGAAACCAATTCAGTGAATTCACTGTTTCGAGTGTTCTTTGCGCTTGTGCTGCAAAATGTGCTGTGTCTGAGTGTAAACAGCTGCATGCTTTTGCTGTTAAGGTAGCAATGGTTTTGAATGTCTATGTGGGTACTGCATTGCTTGACGTTTATTCAAAGGCTGGTTTGATAAAGGATGCAAGCTTTGTTTTTGAGTCGATGCCAGAGAGAAGTGATGTCACGTGGAGTTCAATGGTTGCCGGGTATGTGCAAAATGAGCTATATGAGGAGGCTTTGGTGTTGTTCCACAGAGCTCAAATGATAGGATTAGAACATAACCAGTTTACAATGTCTTCTGTTATTTGTGCTTGTGCAGGTCTGGCAGCTTTGATTGAAGGGAAGCAGGTGCATGCCTTGTTGTGTAAAATTGGATTTGGTTTGAATATGTTTATCGTGTCCTCTCTTATAGACATGTATTCAAAATGTGGTAGCATTGGAGAAGCTTACAATGTGTTTCAAGGTATGGAGGACTGGAACACTGTTTTGTGGAATTCTATGATTTCTGGGTTTGCTAGACATGCTTGCTCCCTAGAGGTGATGATCTTATTTGAGAAAATGCAGCAGGCAGGTATGCTCCCAAGTGAAGTAGCATATATTTCTGTATTAACTGCTTGTAGTCATATGGGATTGGTTGAAAGTGGAAGGAAATATTTCAATCTCATGATAACAGAACACAATGTGTCCCCGAATGTTGTTCACTATGCATGCATGGTTGATATTTTTGGTCGGTCAGGTTTGATTCTGGAAGCCCATAATTTGATAGACAAAATGCCATTTGATGCTACTGCTTCTATGTGGGGTTCACTGTTAGCTGCTTGTAAGATCCATGGAAATCTTCGCTTAGCTGAGGTAGCAGCTAAGCATTTGTCTGAGATAGAACCGAACAATGCAGGAAACCTTATTTTGCTGTCAAATATTTATGCAGCAAATAACAAGTGGGAGGAAGTCGCAAGAACAAGGAAGCTTCTTAAAGAAAGTGAGTTGAAGAAGGAGAGAGGGAAGAGTTGGATTGAAATCAAGGACAAAGTTCACTCATTTATGGTTGGAGAGAGAACACATCCTAAAATTGCTGAGATATACTCTAAGTTGGACCGTTTGGTGGAGGAATTGAGGATGATGGGATACAAGGCTGAGATTGAACATGATCTTCATTATATAGAAGAGAGCAGAAAACATGAACTTTTGAGGCACCACAGTGAAAAACTTGCTCTTACTTTTGGGTTGATGTGCTTACCTTCCAATGCACCTATCAGGATCATGAAGAATCTTAGGATTTGTGGGGATTGCCATTCTTTTATGAAGATTGCATCAAGTTGTATGGGAAGGGAAATCATTGTCAGAGATACTAAAAGGTTTCACCATTTCAAGAGTGGTTGTTGCTCTTGTCGAGACTTTTGGTGAAATTCTTGTTGTGCTTCATTATCTAACCGACTACTTACTGTTAGCAGTGTGTGCATTTTCCCAGTAGTTAAGCAAAGGGGGGCATAAAAGATTCATTTGATGGCTATTAACCCAATAGAGTTATGAGAGGTATGTTTTGGCACATTAGGCCCAAATGTGGTGGTCTTGAAACGGTATTATGTCTGACTGACAAAGTTATGGAACCCTTGCATTTGGACTCATCAAAAGGGTACACTTTGTGAAAGATTTCATTTACCAAGTTCAATGTTAGTCAGATTAGTCAACATTTATATTTTTCGATGCAATCTTGCACTAACAAGGAAGTTAAGCCCAAATGTGGTGGTCTTGAACCAGTATTATGTCTAACTGAGTAAGTTATAGGACCCTAGCATTTTGACTCATCGAAGGGCAGGCTATGTGAAATATCTCATTTTACCAGTTCAATGCAAGTAAGTCAACATTTATATGTTTTGATGCAATCTTGCACTAAAGAAAATGAAGATGGATTTCCTTTCTTTTGTTCTTTATTATGTCTAATAAATGATTCTGCAAGATCATTTCTTCATGACTGCTCGAGTATTCTACGAATGGAAGTTATTTCTTTAGCTAGGATCATGACGCTAATAATATTGGTTTCATTCTTTGCTTTTGCGGTCTGTAGGATTGCTTTCTTATGTTAATGGATTGATGTCAGGCTCTTAAAAGGAAAATACACGGTGAATCATGCATAAAGTGTTAGAAGTTAATTCTCCATGTTCTGTGTTTCAGAAATTTAATTTTCCTTTTATTTTTTTGTTTTATTTTTTTATGTTGAAGTGACGAAACAGTCGAGTTGGTAATGAACTTATTAAAAACAGTGTTTGATTGTTGGAAGGTCTGGGTTGAATAAGTGTTTGATGAAGATCTGGGCTTGTATAGACTTTGATGATATCAGGAGTAACAAACCATATCACCAATGAGCTCCCCACATTCACCAAGGCTGAAATTTAGGAACATCACTAGTGACAAACCATATCACCTAGACTGGAAATTCATCAAACATATCAGTCTACGTACCATACTAGTGAAATTCATCTCTAGTGACAGTTTCCCTCCCCACATACTAGGTGAGTTTGTATAGACTTTTATGAATTTTTTTATGACCTCCCATCATCATCTTCCTTAATTAAAAGATATATATAACCCTATGCACTCACAGTCGACTCCTCACAAAACCAGAACTTGCTAGAGGAACATTAACGTACCTTCTCTCCCTCTCCTCACAGTTGATTTGTTGCTCTTTTAACCTTCCAGATACCTGGTTATTTTGATTATTCAAGAGGTTTAATGCTTGATGGATCAGTTTTGAACCACATTTTCTTTTATAGGTCTAATTGCTTACAATTATCTATTTTGTGACAGGATTTCATAGATTGGTGGAGGGTCTCAATTTTCTTCTTTTTTGGGTCCTTAAGGTGGGAGAGGAACAATTGTAAATAACTTTGTTGGCATTGTCCGCCTCAATAAGCTTCAGGTAACGTTTATCTAGTTTGGAGTAGTTCATTTTGCCTCTATCCCATGTTTTGATGTGAAGTTGATTAGTCTTAATTTCATAAGTTTGTTAAATCACTAAGGTTTCTTGTGATTTCTTACATAGCAGCCATTCAATATCTGAAATGTTGCTGGATCTAGTCATAAAGCAGTGACCTCAATGAACAGTGTACTACAGGTATATGTCAGCCTCTAGTTTAATATCTTTAATTTGCTTTTCTTTTCCTGGTTTTCTGCTTGCTGCTATCTGTTATAGCTAACAAGAGAATTTGTCTTCTATTTTCAGATACTCTAATGCCTGCAATCTATAAATGCCTGCAGCAATGCGCTTCCTTCCTGACCTCCAGAACGAGATGCCCTGCAGCAATGGGCTCTTGCTCATAAGATGACTATTTTTGACCTTGTACTTGTTTAGCTTCTCTCTCACTTCATTCACACTGTCACTCGTCAAAAGCTGGAATCCAAGAAAATGCTAGTGAGGATAGGAAGCGCATGCAAGCACTTGTCGTCTCCCTTTCTTTATTACGTATGGATTCATGAGATTAGGCACTTGATATTTAATTTCTTATTAGATAGCTAGCTAGCTAGAAAGCAAAAGGAAGAGGGAAAATATGTGCCTGTTTTTTCCATGAAATGTCTCACTCGAGGTTTATGAAGCAAACAGTTTTGTTGCTTCATTTTATGAGGCAAATAGTTGCCATGTATGTGAGATATGAGTCATATATGGGTCGAAACCTAACCTATTCCAGATGTGGCCAAGCCTCACCGCTTTTATACTAATTTTGGTTATCTTTGGTCTCATTTGCAATAACCCTTCATTATTCTTCCCAAATTTTCCAAGTGATCGATAGCTAAAGAAAGCAAGGTACGTACCTTCATGTGGCCATAGCAATCCAGCATGAAATCTCATTCCAAGATAAAAAGTTGTCTCTAAACCATATCACATATTTTCCTTTACTTGAAATACCCCAGCATGACGAGAAATAGATCCACCTCAGACCCTTGCTCTTATTCTTGATCACAGTAAGTACCGGAGTCGTCAAGGACATTACCTTCGATCCTTGAAGCTGAAGTGATAACTATCACATATATAGCCATAACTTCGATCCACCTCATAACATATAACCATAACTATCACATATATAGCTATAACTTATAATACAGTAAAACTTCGATAAATTAATACTCTTAGGACTAGGAAAAATTATTATCTTAGCGGGATTATTTATTTATCGATAAATTAATAATTTATTAATTTATCGATAAATTAATATTTTATTCATTTATAAAGAATTTTATGTTTTCAAAAAAAAAAGTGCATGTATGTTATGAAAAGTCATAGTCATAGATTCAAATATTAGTCAAACTTCCTAATGGACATTAAAAATAAAAATATATAAGAGTTTTAAAGATGGGTTTTTGACCCATAAAGACATAATTGGGCAAATATTTACCATAAACGCGGTGCCCTCCCGGTTCATTAATTGGCCAATTTACGTTTTTGAATTATACATTTCACAAAAATTGCGAAACTGCCACTGACAAATTTTATTGACCTCAATAATTTTTTTTTAAGGAATTTATATTTTCCGCGGTAGGAGGGAAAGAACAAAAGAGCATCACTTTTGTGTATTTTATTGACCTCAATAAAATTTTATAAGATCAGCGAAATTTAGTTTCTAGGTCTCAATCAGCAAAGAACAAAGGAGCATCAACTTTGTGTATTTTATTGAGGTCAATAAACTATTTTATTGAAGTCGATAACGATAACACCAGTGCAGCAACAATGTTGTATCGGTCCCGATTTTATTGACATCAATAAAAAAAATTTTATTGACATCAATAAAAAAAAATTATTGAGGTCAATAAAATTTTAACTTTGGAAGTTTTTATTTTCGGGAATCGCTCTCTCTCTCCTCAAACCCGTGCAGGTTACTCTCTCTCTTCCCGTCACTGTAGCAGCCGACTTTGCCGGCAAATTTCTTCTCAATCTGGCCACCTCAAGGCTTGAAACTTGTCCCAAAATCTTCATCTCTTCGAGCCCACCAATCCTATACTAATGTCTTCCATCGATTTTTAGTGTTGAAGGAGAAATCTAGGAGAGAAAAAGTCTGTTTTCGCACAGAAATGTTCTTCCTTGCCGGCGTCGTTTCAGGCTGAGTTAGGGGGAACCCTTACTAGGTTTTGAAGCCCTCTTCACCACGAACCCAACACCACCAATCTCACCTCAAGGCGTTGCCGGATGACTCCGGATCGAGAGGTCGAAATTCATGACCACGATCGCACTATCACGATCTCAAATCCCAGACGCGAAGGGCAAAAATGTCACAAACAATTACTATTTAATATTTTTGTCCTTACTGGGAGTGAAAGAGACCCAACTGAAACTTGGTGAGAATTATTTAAAATCTATCAAACTTGAAGGGAAATATGTAGTGTAAATGAGGACCTATTGGTTATTTACCTTTTAAAGATACATATACATACATATTCTTAGAACTAAAAGATAAAGTGGTTTAGATCACTTAATGCCCATGTATATACATAGAAGTATAGAACATGATCTCTATATAAATAATATATGAGACCCAAAATCATGTCATCTTGTTCCTCCATGACTTCTCATTTGAAAGGAGTGAAAAAATCTATATTAACTGATGAGATGAGGTAAGCCTTATGCAAGTATAAAAATGAGGATCTTTCTTCTACTAAAAAAGATTTGCAACAATGGGTTCTACAAAAGTATAAACTCTCCGTCATATGCATTATGAATTTTTATGTACTATTTTTTATATATTTTAATGAACTATTAATTTATATATTCAATGGTCCTTAATGAACTATTAAGCGAAATTATTATTTTAACATACATGCCCGAGTCGGGTGAAGTTTTTTATTATCTTAGCGAGGTTATTACTTTATCGAACATTCATTTATCGATGTTTTACTATAGCTATATATGTGATAGTGTTCTGTGATATGCATACATTATATGTGATAGGTAACGAAGATTGGCAACAAAGTCCAATAGCGATATGTTAATTTTTTTTTTTTGAAAGTAAGTTTAATATATCATCAACGATTATATATAATAGCTAATGTATGCATAACAGAAATAATGCATAGCAAATCTCAGATGAAAGAAAGCAAAATAAATAGTCAACCAAGTATAATCATTTCTGATGATTGCTAAATATAAATTTGTAACGCACCTGCTTCTACATCTACGATTGAGTTTGCAATTAAGCCACATAAATGTTTGAAGAACGCTTTCCCAAACACCCTTTGACAATCTTCATTTCCCTCTAATAGCCTTTGCCAGCCTGCATCTAATGCCTCCCCAAATATTGCTTGCCAGGTTACACTTGGGTCTAATCTCCCCACAAAAATCGCTCGACAGTTTGCATATGTGTCTAATGCATGCCCAAATAGTAACCTTTGCCTGTATACTACCTCTGTGTCGGCGTTCGTGTTTAAGTATGCAATTAAGCCATTGAAATTGAACGATGTCTGAATTAACAAGCAGCCTTTACGACATTTATAGGTCCACCGAAGAGCAAGTACGTACCTGGAATCAATAGATACAATTCTAAAAAATCTACACCAATGACATTGAGATCTATATTATGTTGGCTAAACATCTTCTCTTCCTGCTGGTGGACAACCTGGAAGACTCACTCTCTTACATGAATACCATGACGACATGCAAGTACTGAAACAGAAAATTGATTTCCAGCTTCCGATGGATTCCCAAAAGTTCCAATGGCTTAATCATATCACGTATTTTTCTTTACTTGGAATGCCCCAGCATGACGGGAAATAGATCCACCTCAGACCCTTGCTTTCATTCTTGATCACAGTAAGTATTGGAGCATTAGCCGTCAGAGACATTACCTTTGATCCTTGAAGCTGAAGTGGTCAGTGCAGTGATAGAAAAGATGTTCAATCCTGGGATCATGGAATTAAGAACTAAAGGCACAAGAAAACATATAGGCAATGACGCTCTACTACTATGCCCGAACAACTTCGGAACCTTGTTTTCATTTCCCATAATAAATTAACGTGTGGAATATAACCTATTCAGAAAATCCCTGCATGCAGTATCGTGTTTGAACTGTGTTCTTGTATCGAGTTCAATAGCTATATATGTGATAGTTACATTTTACAATAGCTATATATTGTAAGATTAAAAATGTAACTATAACTATATGGCTATTCCGCTATTGTAAGATTACATTTTTCAATTTTACATTTTGCATTCCTAGTTATGAATGTAGCTATAATATATAGCTTTTGTAAGATTACATATAACCATAGCATATCCCTATTGCACTCTGCTGTCAATCTTCGTGGCCTACATATATAAAAACATTCTCTATAGATCATACAAAGCCAAATTAACAATTAAGATGCTATAATGTATGTATATCGGAAATAATGCATCCACTTTTTAGCAAATAAAAAAAAATTATATAGGGTTTAATCCTCTATTGAGATCAAATAAAAAAATTTGAACTCGACCAAAACTAGACAGCCCAAAGTGGAAAGACACAAGCAAAAACTGAAAAGCAAAACCGAAATAAACAAATGCCCAAATCAAAACAAAAGTCTACTGATAATAATGCAAGTCTGGGAAAAAAACCACCACCGTCAAACCGATGAGGCCAAAAGAAAGAGAATTCAAACTCCGATAAATAAAGTAATCTAAGCCTAATAACAAAAAATAATTGACAATATTTTGAAAGGTACAAATCCTGATAAACATATTTACAAGGTTCCTAGTTTTCAATATGGGACAACACTCTACATTCTCATAGACTTCATCGCCAGAGAGACGAACGGAGCCGTCAAGGGGCTGACTAGCCACCAAAAGCTGAAACTCGCCAATGACTCTCAACAGTGGCTATTCGGAGAGAGAGAGAGAGAGAGAGAGAGAGAGAGAGAGGACTATCTTTGTGTCTACCCTCTCTTAGTTTTTTTTTTTTAATCCCTAGTACACTATATTGCTAGTTCTGGTTCGGTTAAATGGGTTATGCGTCTATATTTATACTTTGATGAACTTATTATTATTTTTCTTAAAAGGGTTGAACTTGCATGATATTAAAAAAATCAAAGATTAGGCAACATGTAACTATGTAAGTCCTTATTTAATTTTTAATTTTTATCCCTCGTAAGTTTGGTCTCCTTTTGCCCTGGGAATATATGGATGTATGGTAAGCTTGTAATCTATCTATCTAAGCTTGTAGTTTCAAACTTTATTTTATGTCCTTGGCAAAAACAAAAAATCCAGTTGGGCTTGGGCCCAAATGATTTACTGTATTTCCCTCTGGCCCGCTATCATTCTCAGTCTAATACTTTGTCAGTTGGCATCACTCTTCATTCAAGATTTGCTGAAGTCTTCTTCTACTAAAACCTCTCTCTGCGACCCAGAAACCCTTGGCATTTTTGCAGTCATGGCGAGCACCAAAGTTCAGAGGATCATGACCCAGCCCATTGTACGTTGTCTTCTCCATCTTCCGTTTCTGTGTTTTGTTCAACTTTTTGTGCTATTTCATAACGTTTTGTGTTTCTTTTTCCGGGGGTTTTGGTGCTTCAGAACTTGATTTTCAGGTTCCTGCAGAGTGTAAGTCCTCCTTTTCGCTTTATTTGGTTGATTTTATCATTTGGGTTTCTTCATAATGCTTGCATCTAGGGTTTTGTTATTCTTTTTGTTTTTAACTGCAGGGTTTGACTCCTTTTATGTTTGAAAACTGTGGTTTCAGAAAGCTCGAATTCAGATTTGGCTTTTCGAACAAAAAGACGTTAGGATTGAAGGCCGAATCATTGTAAGTTTGTTTTTGTTTTTATTTATTTTTCTTTTAATTAAGCTCATAATTCTTTCTAAAGCTACCTTACATAAGCTGCATTTTAGGTCTATGGATAGAATGGTTGCATAAAGGCTTAGGACAATAGGACTCTGTATTATAATATTTAAATGTGGTTGCAGATATATTAATATTCTTCGACTTGAATTGTGCCCTTTGAAATTGAAATCTCTTTGACTGCTAAAGCTTATCTATGTGCGTATGGTCCATTCTTACATGCCTAGATAAAGATAGTAGCCATTGAGGAGGATGGTAAAGAATAATTGAAGTGTGAAAGTCAGTAAACAACATGAATAGCCAAATATTCATTCACATTTATATATGTGAAACCAAATTCTTTAACCATGTCAGAGTTAAATGCAGTATGGCAATTCGTTGAGTGTTCTTTTTCTGTTTTTAATAGAATATTTACTTCCCGGGTTATGTGATATATTTGCAAGACTGATCATTGAGTAAACTCAAAGTAATGTGGTAGCTTGAAATTTTTCTACCAAAGTGTCCCAAGAAATTTTGGGTGAAATTTGTCCAGCCCTCATGAAATTTGGGTCGAATTTAAATCTGGGTCAATCTCATTCTTCCAAACCTTAAAGTCAGCTTCTTATGGTGCAGAGGCTCATTTGTAGCTTCCAAAATGTCTCAAATGTCTTGAGCCAACAAGTTTTTGTAACCCATAGACTCCAACTGATGCAGGACAGTAGCTTTAGGCTATCGTCTGCTGATATCAGATAGCAAAACTATATAGAACTTCCAGCCATAAAAAACAAGCAAAAGAAAAGATAAGGTGTAGGATTATGGTTGGAATGTAGATTTAGTAGGAACAAGTACAGCACTTGTTTCCATGCGTAGTGTTGATATATTAAACACAACAACTGCTTTTTAGTCAAACAGGTTGATACACAATTTTTTCTTTTAAAACTTAAATTTATATCTGTTGACATCATGAACATAGAACCCATATCTTGATAAATTGCACACACACACACACTCTCTCTCTCTCTCTCTCATATCTTGATAATTGAACATAGAACCCATATCTTTATTTTTTCTTTTTATCTTCTTATCCATCCATAGGCAAAGTTGGGGTGAGGAACTGGGATGGGATTCCAAATTTTGAAGAATATGGAACACTCGCACCTTTACTTTTCGTCTTGTGATGCCTTATACCTGATGGCTTGAACCATCTTATTCCTGGTTTCATAATTGTTAGAGGATATCTTTGCCTTAGTTTATCTCCATATTTCATTCATGTCTTTTGTTCTATTTTCTCCAACAAATAGAGATATTGTCTCAATTGAACTGTGAAGAGTGTACATATATGCATATTCCCCCTCCACTCTGTGGTCATCATTTATCATGCATGTTGGACCTGAGTCAATTGTCTTACTTTCTTTGGTGGTGTTCTTGGTTTTACAGGGTTTTGATGAGTACATGAATTTGGTTCTAGATGATGCTGAAGAAGTGAGCATCAAGAAGAATACCAGAAAGACACTAGGCGAGTCTCCTCCCTCTTCTTTGCTCTTCTGTTGGTCCTGTTTTTATGCATACTCTAAATTGTTTCGTTAAATTTTCACTTTTCAGGAAGAATTCTTCTTAAAGGAGATAACATAACTCTCATGATGAACACGTAAGTGAATTTAAACCATCTCTCTCTCAATCTCGACCTCTAACTCTAACTCTAACTCTAACTTTATTTCTTACTCTTACTCGTACCCTTACTCAATAACCAGGGGGAAGTGAGGATCTATCTGACAAATGCTTCAACTGAGATGATATCGTGAATTTGACGAAGATCAAGCTATTTGGACTTTATTCTCTAGTGACGTGTATTTTGGATTCCAATTGTCTGTAGTAGTGATTGTATCGACGGCCGAAATGGATAACTGATGTTTATCATGCAGAATTACTTTCTGATATAATATGATAGCCCTTGTTGATTTGCATAAAAACCTAGTATGTTGATTGCTTAGGTGATTGTCTGAATCTTTTTGCATGCATCAGTAATCTCCGTTGAGCCGTTTGAGATTGTTTGCTGTTTTTAAGCTGGTAGCATTGTGTCATCCATGCTTTGAAGGAAATCAAGTTCCGGTTAGCATAGTCTTGTAGCACAAATGCCACCTCATCATAATTGCTCTCCTCAACCTCCGCTCACATTTTTTTTCTTCCTCAACTCACTCACGTATTTCCTATTTGCTTCTCATTATTGTGCAATTTCTCATATGTACAGATGTACTATGTTTTTAAAAAGCTATATATATTTAAAAATATATAATTAAAGGCTTAAAGCTAAGGAGTGGCTCTTTGGATTTGCTGCTGCAACTACATGTTCCTCTTCTTCCATCTCTAAGGGCATCTCCAACAACCCTTTCCAAAATCCATACCCATACTCAAATTTTGACTCACTCATACCCATACTCATACCCATACTCAAATCATCTCCAACAATTGTGAGTCAAAACTCATACCCATATTCAAATCATCTCCAACAATGGTGAGTCAAAACTCATACCCATTTTAAATTTTATTCATTTTATATAATTATTTAACAACAACATGAATTTATATATCATATATAATATATTATTTAATTAAATAGTAATTCAAACAATTTTTTATTTCTATATTATAGGAATATGCTATTTTGAAGGCCGAAATGCCAAAAAATCATCAACGTGGCGGCGAAGCAACGAGTTTGACTCGAACTGTCTTTTTTATTTCTAGATTATAGGAAGATGCTATTTTGAAGGCCGAAACGACCTCGAAATGCCAAAAAATCATCAACGTGGCGGCGAAGCAACGAGTTTGACTCGAATTGCCTTTTTTATTTCTAGATTATAGGAAGATGCTATTTTGAAGGCCGAAACGACCTCGAAATGCCAAAAAATCATCAACGTGGCGGCGAAGCAACGAGTTTGACTCGAATTGCCTTTTCCAAGTAAAAAATATATAAAACGTAGGATTCAATTTGGTGTCCATAAATACGTCGTCCATCACTCCATCAAACCTCACAAATTCACAAACACTTCTCTCTCCCTCATATTAGAATCCTACAAATTCTGATCACTTTCATTTGATAATTTTTTTTTGTGAATTGCTCCAATGAATAGGCTTCGAAAATTGCTGAAGAAGGAGGAAGAAGATTCCATTACAAGAAATCGTCAAAGAGGCCTTGGTGATGCAGGCAGCTTCCGCGGAAATCCAGAGGATCCAGGAGGAAGAATCGCAATGGGGTGGTTCACAAGAAGGTCGGCGGTACATCCCAAGAGATCGAGAAGAAATGGATCGACGACTTAAAGCTCTGTACTTCACATCACCGTGTAGGTTCGAAGGCGATATTTTTCGTAGAAGGTACAGAATGCGACCTCATGTGTTTGACCGGATGATGCATGACGTCGCCAACCACGATCCTTACTTCGTCCAAACATGTGACGCTTCCGACAGAGTCGGCTTTTCCACAGAACAGAAGTTGACTTGCGCCATGAGGATGCTTTCTTATGCGCTTCCGGCCGATCTGTGTGATGAGTTCCTAGAC
Organism: Rubus idaeus; assembly: GCA_030142095.1. Taxonomy (NCBI): domain Eukaryota; kingdom Viridiplantae; phylum Streptophyta; class Magnoliopsida; order Rosales; family Rosaceae; genus Rubus; species Rubus idaeus. The sequence goes on from CM057971.1 coordinate 8,426,285, forward strand.
GTTGCAGAATCTACAGCTTTGGAGATTCTAAAACACTTTACTAGAGCAATCTGGAATGTGTACCACAAGCAATACCTACGTCGACCATCGAAGGCGGACTTGCGGCGGTTGCTCAATGTTGCTGATAAAAGAGGGTTCCCTGGAATGGTTGGAAGTCTCGACTGCATGCATTGGAGGTGGAAAAATTGCCCCACTTCATGGCAAGGGCATTTCACCGGGTATAAAGGAATACCGACAATCATTTTGGAGGCAGTTGCATCTTATGATACTTGGATTTGGCACGCATATTTTGGACTTCCAGGTTCCCTCAATGACATCAACGTCCTTGGAATGTCTCCATTATTTGATGAAGTATGCAGAGGAGAGTCTCCTCGAGTCAAATACCATGTAGCTGATCGAGAATATGGCCAGTGTTACTACCTAGTCGACGGGATCTACCCTAAATGGGGGACTTTTGTGAAGGCAATTAGAAATCCAATGACGCCACAACAAGCTCACTTTACAAAGATGCAAGAGTCATTCAGAAAAGATGTGGAGAGGGCATTTGGAATTCTCCAAGCTCGTTTTGCAATTGTCAGAGGACCCGCTCGTGGATGGGACAGGGAGGATCTCCAATACATCATGATGACTTGCATTATTTTGCACAATATGATTGTTGAAGATGAGCGCGAAGAAGAAGAGGAGGTGATGATTGACCCTGATGAGATCACAACAAGACCAAGGGCTGCAGAAATATATGAAAGTTATGAAGATGAACATGAAGTTGAGCGCAACGCTCCTGATCTTCAAGATTTTATGAGTCGCTACCAAGAGGTTAGATGCCCAGTTGTGCATAAATACCTCCAAGAGGATTTGGTCAAACACCTCTGGAATGTGAAGCTGCAAGCAGAGCGGAACCGCATATGATGTGCTTTGCTTTTTTATGCTTTCAATAATTGGCAGTGTGATTTGCTTGTCTGTTTATGCTTTGTAATGTAGTGTGGTTTGTTTGTTTGTTTGCGTGTTTATTATTTTGTAATGTAATTTTGTTAATTGTCATGAATAAAAGTGAGATTATAAATTAAAGAAACTTGCAATTTTATTTCATAAATTAAAAAAAAACTAGAGAAATTACAATAACATAAATTAAAATGAAAACTAGATCAAAGTACAACAACATAAATGAAAAAAAAATTAGACAAAGTACAACAACATAAATTAATACAACATTTCATTTTCCTCTCCTCTACTCATTTTCCTGAACCGGCACATATGGCTCCAAGGAGTTGTCTTCACTTTGTGTGGAGGGTGCTTGAGACGAAGTTGCTGGTTGTGGGTATGGCCTAGGTCTATAGTCTTGTTCCTCCCTCGCAATAGCCCGTGCTTGCTTCCTTTCCCAAAAAGCCATTTTTATAGGTGAGTAGATTGTTGGATCCACCTTCATTGTGATTGCATCATCCGCGCGCAGCTCGGCAAGTTGAGTCTCCTCCCTAAGGCGTTGCCTATGTTCGAGATCACGTTCTCCTTGATCTGCAATTCTTTGCATTTGAATTAAGAGCTGAGATGTATCATTTTTGTTGGTCTTCTTTTTATTAGCCCTTTGAGCTTTTTGGCCTGGGGGGCGTGCATGCGCAGATGAAGGGCTTGAGGAGTGATCATCCTCCAAGTTAATAGGTGACGGACTACTAGTGGTATCAAAATTCATAGATGGAGGATCGCCAAACTTTTTTGTGTCCTTCAATATCGGCCAACAATGTGCATATTCAAAATCATGCCCTTTACTTAATGTGCGATACACCGACTTAGCTTGTATTTCCTATATGTAAATAAAAAAATAAATATTATTGTTCATAATATATCATTTTCAACATAATAATCATATTATCAATTAATCAATTAATATATTAATATTATTAACACACAAAAAAATTCGATATATATTACTAAATTTATATAAGAAGGAAAATTACCTCGTCGGTGGCATTTTCACCACTTGCACGAGCGGCAGCCGCCTTCGTAAGAGCTTCATGCCATCTTTGGCAAGCCGGTCTAATCTTTCTCCAACGAGCTTCACACGCTCCTCCGGATCTAATATCTCCTTCGATTGGCTTGCAACTAGCATACACTCCATGTATACGTTCCCACAATTTTTTCTTCTCTTGACCGATAGCCTTATCACCATCTTCACCAATGGTAACCACCGATATGCACAAGGCTACATCTTCCGCATTTTTCCAACCAACTCCTCTAGGTTTTGGATTGGACATTTTTGAAAAAAAAAATTGAAAGCTAGCTAGATGAATAACTAAAAATAAAGAGTTTGGAAAGAGATTGAGATGTTTGGAGTGAAAAATTATGAAGAAGAGAGGATGGTATTTATAGAATTTTTCAAAAATACTGTTCCAACGGGCAAATTATTTTTTCTAATTTTTTTGTATTTTTTTTCTTATATTTTCGAGTTATTTCCTAATAAAAATGGTACAATTATTCTGGACCGTTCATTTCAATCCCCAAAGTCATCTCCAGCCGTTGGATGGAGATGACCGTTGGCCCAGTCAACCAAGCCGCGCAGTCAGCGCGCACGTGCAACACAGCCAACAGAGGAGGCCGTTATTTTGGCGTTTAGCGCGCCTGAGCCTTCAGCTGCTTGCCAGGCGCGTCGCCCTCTTCTCTCCCCAGTCAACGAAGCCGCGCATGTGCGCGCATGTGCATCACCGCAGTCCGTTGGTTTGTCGTTTACCGCGCCTCTCCCTTCAGTCGCCTGGCGCGCGAGTTGCCTCATCTCTCACCAAACAGCCATGGCCCGCACCTGCCCCACAGCTACAGTAATGGGTTTCTGACCCAATTTTCCTCCTAAAATGGGTAGACTTCTAAGTAGGAACCCATTTTGGGTATGGGTTTTGTTGGTTGGAGATGACAAATTTGGGTTTTAGATTTGGGTATGGGTTTTGGCCATGGCTGTTGGAGATGCCCTAATGAACAACCAATAAGATGGTGTCCTCCTCAGCCTTTGCTTTCTAAGATAAATGTTGATGCTTCTTGTGATTTGTTCAAGCAAAAAACGGGTTTGTCCGTGTATGCAGCTGAGGCAAGAGCAATTCATGGGAATTTGTCCTTGTATGCAGCTGAGGCAAGAGCAATTTTATCTGGAATGAGAGTTTACTTGAGAGAAGGTCTTCAAAGGGTGGAGGTAGAGAGTGACGCTCTTAATGTTATTAAGACATTGGAGTCTGACAGTTGGACGTTAAGTCCGGAAGGACATATCTTCGATGAGATTAAATTGATTACAGCTCAATTGGTGGTTGTTATATGAAGGAAAATTCCAAGAATATGCAATGGTGTGGCTCATTTGACTTGCCAAAGCCGCTATCTCTATTTCTGCACCAGTCTTTTGGAAAGAAGCAAGACCTCCTCGGTTCAAGAAAATTCTTATTGGTGATGTATCTAGTTGATGAAGGGGTGTGACAATTTCTTATTTAAATAAGCCACCTTGCCCCATGGTTGTTTATTGACCAAATTTATCAATGTTATGTTACATTTGATAAATATATATATATATATATATACTATATATTAAGAGAACACATGTTGTCAACCAAAACAGAATTTTTTTACTTTAATACCCTTTAAATATTAAATAATCATATATTTATTTTAATCATTAAGGATAATAAGGTCAAAACAAAAATAATTAATAAAAAATAAAATAAAAAACTTTCAAAAACTACCTATAACTACCCACTCCCACACTTTTAACTTCCACACCATAAAATAAATAAAAATAAAAATATATATATATTTTTTTTTTCTTCTAAAAATAAATACACACACATAGTGGGTGGTTTCTTTCTAGTATATAATTAAAAATAATAAAATACTTGGATTCTAAACTTATAGCTCTTAGAGATTTGAGATGGTCAAAATAATGGCCTTTACTATTTGCATGAATAGTAATTATTGAGTTCTAAAAATTTTGTTCAAAAGTGGAGATGGACTAAGTGGCATAAAAAAACATAAAAAAAAAGTAGCCAATTTCCAAGCCCTTGGAGTTGAGCACTGGTTTCCCGACTTCAAACAAGAATTTTCACGAAGAAGTTTCCTTCAACCTATTACATCGTACCATTAGGTTGTTCTGTTCCAATTAAGAATGCCTCAAATTACATCGCATAGTTCATCTTTCTTGGTGCATATATTGCCATATCTTTTTTTTGCTCTTAGCACAAAGTCCAAGTTAGGTCGACAAGAGAAAGATGGTAATATGACAAAGAAGAGAAGTTGGGGACCCTTTGGCACATTGCTCACATTCCAAATAACCCATCTACCTCACTCCCCTCATCCTATTTTTGTTTTTAACACACCGTCCAATTCATTTTTCCAAGTCTAACTGAAACTTAGAGGAAAGTCCCCCTTTATTTAACAATGGCTGGCCATAAGGTTACAAATTTCTTTGGTAAACATCACCATTAGTCATTGTTAAGATCGATGACCCTGTTGGCCTGTTTAAGACACTAGTTAAGGTACCTTTCATTAGTCATTACTACTATAAATTCAATTCGAGTGTTTCTTAGTCACAAGTCACAGTCTCCTTCGCAACCTTATCTAATAGGAAACAAAAAGTTCCAAACATTTTAATGTTTCTCTTTCTTGATACTACCTAGATGGCTAGATCTTTGAAAGCACCAAACTGATCAAGTATATACTCTACATATCTATCTTATTTGCCTGATTCTAGTGAGTTTTGATTCACTCTAAGAGCAATCTTTTGTTTTTGTAAATAAATAGAGGCCGGTGCAGTTGTCTTCAAGTTTTAATTACTGAAATTGTTGACTACAAAGAGAGAGACATGAAACTTAAATTTCATTACAATAAGCATTGAAAAAACGTCTCGAATAATAGCAAGAGTCTCCATTAAATTTATGTATTTAAAAATACATCAACTAGCAAAAAGTGTCGTACAAATGTTCTATTTTATTTACAATAATGGTGACATATATGAAAAAATAAAATAACACTAATTCAACGCAATTAGACAGTTAAAATTGATTTACCACTATTCTACCGACCGATAATATATCCGCCGACACTTTTATGTCATCCTACCATTAAGAGATTGTGTCCATTTGACCAAATAAACGGCACTCCTAGCTTGGATAGATGAGACACACAGAGTGGCAGACCGCCACAAACCCCACCTAGTCCTAAAATACGTTCAAGCGCGTGAGGGGTTTTTGTTTTCTAAAAGTTTCTCAAAGTGAACTTGTTATAAGTACAAGCTTAGGGGCAGGTGTGTGTTGACGTCTCGTACCACAACTGCTTGTTTTGGCAAAGGTGGAAGGCGCTTGCAATGGTGATGATCAAGATGGCTTCCTACACTAAGAGTTTAGTTTTTAGTTTCATTGTTCTTGCTTTCAACAAGTGTCTCTTCTTGTCCCTGATGAGTGCTCTTTACCAGCTAGGATTGTCATCTCGAAGAGACCTTGGCATTGATAATACTCTAGCAGTAATCTTGAAAATTGTAAATGACTAAATTTCTTCTCTTAAAAAAGATAAGAGTTTTTATTATAAATGATATCTGAATTATTTGTCAATTATATACTTGGTATCTTAACTTTAATTTTTGTCACAAGTAGTACCTGAACTTTTCGTTTTCATCTTAAATGGTACCTGAACTTTTTGTTTTTCATCCTAAATGATACCTATCATCAATCTACCGTTAAAAAATCTAAAAAAAATAAAAAAAAACTTCATCCTACCGTCCAAAAATTGAAAAAAAAAAACAATTTTTTTTTCTCTCTTTTAATTTTTTTTTTATACTGAAAATTGACGATAGGTACCATTTATGATGAAAATGAAAAGTTCATGTACCATTTAGGATGAAAACTAAAAGTTCAGGTACTGATTGTGATCAAAAGTGAAATTCAGGTACTATATATATAATTGAAGTAAAATTCAGATACCATTTGTAATAAAAACTCAAAAAATAAAGATTCAAATTTCTAGAATTTAACCAAAAAAACAAAACGAACACTTTAAACACTTAACACATGCTGAGGGCGGGGAGAGCTCTTCTATATATTAAAAAAAAACACTTAACACATGCCTTTACCAGTTTGCATTCCACAAGTAAATGCAACATATAAGGGAAATTCTAATATGCAGTCCTGCATACCATACAGTTTTTTTTTTGAAAATTGAATTACTTTTTTGAAATGTAATTGCCGTTCAAAATGTATAAACTAGACATTTCAAAAATGCAATTGTCATTTCAAATAATGCAATTGTCATTTTGAAAATGCAATTGTCATTCCAAAATGCAATTGCATTTCAAAATTATCAGTTTTACTTTTTCAAATGGAAATTGCATTTCGAAAATGCAATTGCATTTTTAAAAAACAGCCTGCATGGTATGCAGTACCGTAGGTTAGACACACCGAACATATAATAGTCAAGAAAAGGAAGTGAATTTGTAGAGCGTGGCAACGGGTGGTCCTAAACTCCTAATTATAGAAACTAAGTGCTGAGAAAGAAACAAGTGACAGATGCTTCGAGTTGTCTACTTACATTTGGCACCAAACATGCAAGTGCTAGCTGACTCGGATCATTATTAACCTGCCACACCTACCTACCCATTCACTTGTATACACTAACCATAATTCATATGGTCTTGTAGTGTTTTGTAGGTATGTACTCGAAAATTCTATAGTGTTCCGGAGTATTGAAATTTCGGAATCGGAAACTGTTAGATTAACTCATTGTTTGCGGTGTGCCCATTCACTTGTATACACTAATCCATTCACTAATGCGGTATTGAAACCATCAATTGACACCTTATACATATAGCTTGCAGAACGCAAAGTAATTGACATTAAAAAAGAAATCAAATTACAATATGGTCCATATCAAGTAATTTAAGCTAGCATTGTACTTAATATTTTGCCAACACCAAATAGATTTTTTTTCTTCTTTTTTTTTTTTTACTAAAAGGAGGATGTCAGTTCATTCATAAAGAGAGAAAATACACATAATAATTCGTCTCGCCGCAAGCATAAAAAATAAGAGTTACTACGTAAGTACATTCAACTTCAACTACCGGTGATAGCACCATAAACCAACAAAATAAATACAGACTCTGAAGAATACAAAACATCTAGAATCTGCTTTACTACGTCATCCACTGTTGGCCCACGAACCAGAATTCTCTTTGAGTCGATAGCACCGCCTAACACATCTAAGCGAACCGAACGGTATAATTCCCGAGTTCATCCAAAGTACCATCAACTAACTTGGATATGAGATTATAAACTGAAACCCAACTAGATCTCAGATTGAGAGTATCCAATGTGGTTCGTGCAGTGATTTGATACCAAAGTTGTCTCAGCAGTGATATTGAGTTTGGCTCCCCTAAAATACGAAGGTGAGTTGGGGTGGGTGTGTGCGTTAATTTTTTTTTTCTTTTTTGACTCACTTTGATAAAGTGTGCAACCCGCTAGTAATGAAAATTATTTACTAGGGATTGTTTCCTAGTTAGAACAAATGTGGCTCAGGCAGTAATTAGATTGTTTCGCGAGTTAAGGCTCTGACGTATGTAATACTCTGACATTAACTTAGTACGGTCGTTAAAAATACATTTATTTCCCTCTTAAAAAAATTTAAATTTTGTAAACATACATGATTCGCTAGCTTAGAGCGACTTACCAAAGAACTTAATTACAAATTGATTAAATTATACATACAACAAATGCATGGAGGAAAACATTGCGAGGAATAGGCTAAGTGATATCGTTCCAAGACTCCACACCAAAAGTTAAATGTTCTATCCACTTTTGGCTTTTCCTACAATTTCCTTGTCTCTTTGTCTTAATGTAAGAAGAAAGTACCAAGTGGATTGTCTACGGGTTTGAAAAGAATCCAAATACTAGTTTTGGAGGCACTTGCCTTGCAATCCCCACTATTACCCACTAAGCAACAAGAGAAGGTGTTGTTTTGTTTTGTTGGAACATGTTTGGAAGGGCATTGTTTTGCAGAATGGCACCAAAGTTTGGCCAGCTCTTATTCCCATCCACTTCACTTGCTGACAAAAATCCTTCTGAGTGTGAGAGAAACAAAGTTAACAAACCAACAAGCAAACAATAAAGATAGAGAAAGAAAATCTAGAGAGAGAGTGAGAGAGAGCTCTGTATTTCACAAATTCCATATTCCTCTGAACCCCCTCAAAAGACAAACAAATCGATGACGACAAAAACAGCCTCTTGTATTGTCGCCAACGCAGCCATGGAAAAGTCCTTCAAAACAAGAGCTTTATCACCATTTCACTCCTCTTCACTTTGCAACAAAACCTCACATCACAGACCCTTTAGAGCTCTGAGCTCCTCCACTTTGATGGATTAGGAGGAGGGTTGAGCCAACAAAGGAGGAAGCTTCCGTAGGAAACTTCTGGGTTTTCTTTCAATCTGAAAACCCTGTAAGGAATTTGAATTTCGTTTCACAACTTTACTCTGGTAATTCTCTGTCTCTGTGATGTTATTTTGATTCCTGACTTTTTATGAATTCATGCATATTAATACAAACCCACTTGTGCATCTTTGTGATGATGTTCATGAGATGAATTTTCTTTTACTTGTGGCATAATTTCTCTAGGCTGTCTTTGTTTGCTCAGAAATGTTGGTGGAAAGTGATATATTCATGTTGCTAATTGAAAATTTGATAGTTGAGGAGCCAAGAAAACATTGATTACTTATCGAGCCTTTTTCGACCATATCACTTTGGTTATGATGAATTCTACTTATTTTTCTTGGCTGAGATTTCGTTAGTTTAGTTAACAAGGAAATTATTTACAAGAAAATCCAATTCATGGTTCTAACATCTTATCCTTCTTCTCGGTTGCTCAGAATCTATGGAGTGTCAATTAGAATTTCTATTCAGTTTACTATCATTTATGGTATATTGTAACTGTGAGTTGTCTGACCATCTGGAAAGATTGAGAGGATCGTGTTTTATGACTTTATGCTCTGATATATGAGTAATTAGATACCAAAATAGTTCTGTTTGAAAGAAACAATAGGTTTGATACTTAGAAATTTCAGCTGAAAATAGTTCTATAATCTGACATGGTTTTTTTTATTGGTGAATTAGTTTGACATGGTTAAGTGCTTCATCATTTGATGAATTTGTTATTAGCTGCTTTACTTTATTTCCAGTGCAACTTTTGCTGTTTTAAACGATTATGACAGTCTCATTTTCAGCGTTCCGTTAGTGTTCTTATTGTTGATAAAAAAAATGGCGCAAGAGGATGGGTCACCTGTAACTTCACCAGCCATGTACTTTCCTGGTTTAGGATCTCCATACCCATGGCTATCCCCTGGTATAGGGTCTCCATACCCTTGGCTAAGGGAGCTGAAATCTGAACAGAGAGGTTTATGTCTGATCCAACTTCTTCAAGGCTGTGCTTACCATGTCGCTTCTGGTAGCATTGAGCAGGCAAATGTTTGGCTTGAGCAGATTTCTCAGCTCGCCTCCGCTGATGGTGATACAATGCAGCGAATAGCTGCTTATTTCACTGAGGCTCTTGCAGACCGGATGCTTAAAGGTTTGCCTGGTCTATATAAGGCCCTTAATTCCACGAAACTATCATCAATCTCAGAAGAAATTCACATTAAAAGGCTTTTCTTTGAGCTCTGTCCCTTCTTAAAGCTTTCATATGTCATCACAAATCAGGCCATAGTGGAAGCCATGGAGGGGGAGAAGATGGTTCATATTATTGATCTTCATTCATTTGAACCTGCTCAGTGGATTAATCTGATTCAGACATTAAATACAAGACCTGAAGGTCCACCACATTTGAGAATTACAGGCATTCATGAACAAAAGGAAGTGTTGGACCAAATGGCCCTCAGGTTGATAGAAGAAGCTGAAAAACATGACATCCCATTTCAGTTCAATCCTATAGTCAGCAAGTTAGAGAATCTTGATGTTGAAAGTTTGCGTGTCAAGACTGGAGAGGCTCTTGCTGTCTGCTCTGTACTCCAGCTGCATTCTCTCTTGGCGACTGATGATGACATGACGAGAAGAAAATCTCCGTTAGCAACAAAAAACCTGCAGAAAGTCTTGCATATGAATCATCTCACTTTAGGTGAGTGGCTGGAGAAAGATCCAATCGGTGAATATGGCCTAAGTCCGGATTCTTCATTGTCCCCTCTATCTTTAAGTGCTTCACCAAAGATGGGGAGTTTTCTAACTGCTCTTTGGGGCCTTTCGCCTAAATTAATGGTGATAACTGAGCAGGAATCAAACCACAATGGCCATACATTAATGGACAGGATGATGGAAGCATTGCACTACTACGCAGCACTTTTTGATTGCTTGGAGTCTACAGTATCAAGAGCATCCATGGAGCGACAGAAAGTTGAGAAGATGCTCTTTGGAGAGGAAATCAAAAACATCATATCATGTGAAGGAACTGACAGAAAGGAGAGGCATGAGAAGCTTGAGAAGTGGATTTTAAGGGTCGAGTTGTCTGGCTTTGGGAGGGTACAGTTGAGCTACCATGGAAGGATGCAGGCGAAGAAGATGCTGCGTGACTATGGCTACGATGGCTATGAGATTAAAGAAGACAATGGATGTTTGGTTATTTGCTGGCATGACAGACCACTTTTTTCGGTGTCAGCCTGGAGATTCCGGCGATACGAGTGAAGGTTGATGGACCTTGTGGGCATTGAGTGCTTGTTCTTTTTATTTCTTTCTTTCTTATTGTAAAGGATTTTAAGCATTTCTTCCTCTGCAACTCATAGTAAACATCAGAAAGGTTTTCGGAGAACTATTCTCTGTGGGAGAACTTGTTTCTCTGTTCTAAACTTTTTTTGTTATTTGTTAATTTTGTGTGCTAGTTTAGTTCTTCTATATACACACTGATGTTTCACCTCTGGGTTTTATTAAAGTTTATCCAAGTGAATACTCTGTTTGGTTGCGCAGATACGTGTTAAGAAGAAACCAACTCAATGCTCTTCATGCTAACTTGCTAAGGTAAATCATCAGAGCATAAATGATGGATCATTCTCACTCATTATGTCCAACACAATTAAAACAGAAAAAAAAAAAAACAACGCAGCAAATGATACTTTTAGTAGCGAAAAAAACTACATGATACTGACTAGATGTGATGCTCCTTTCAGTGGTGCAACACACACACATTGTACTGGACAACAGCATTTCCAGTCTTTTGACTGATGGAAAACGTCTTTGCCAATGCATAACCCCGTGCATACCGGAAAACCCCACTGCCTCCGACGATAGGCATCTCTCTTATGGTATCCATAAAAGGATTCCTCCCAAGAATGCTAAGAGTACTGCCATTGTACATACCCTCTATGAAAGCAAAATTCAGGACCATGAGCAAGCCCGAGTCATGTTGAGAAGCAAAAGCATAAATGCCCTGAGCTCTTCCTACAAGCTTTGAACTAGCCTCTGGCTCTTCAGTCAGTGGATCGTCTATCATGAAACTAGTTCCGAAACTACCAACCGACTTGTTTGGTGGCCCAACAATTCTTATTGCAGTCGGATTCTGGCCAGCGTGGATGTCATGGAAATAGAAGTGGAGGCGGGTAAGTTTCTCCATTCGTATTGCAGATACGGATTGCTCTGAGAATAGTCCATGAATGGTAGTGAAGGAGGTTGATAGAATGATGAAGTAGTAGTAGGCAAAAGTGATAACACAAGCCATTTTGGTTGAGTTTTGAGTAGTAGTAGTACTTTGTTACTGATATAAGTGGTTATTTATAGGATGAAAGAAGTAAAGGATATTGTTGTTCAAAAAAAAGTAAAGGATATTGAGTGAAGAGTGTGGATTGTTTGCATGTGTCCCTTAAATCATAATCCCCGTGCCTGGTTTTCCATCAAAAGGTGGTCAGAGAATTTTTCAGAAATAAGCAAAGGGGTCAAGAATATGACAGACTTCTGCAGGAGAGGTTACAAAAAGTGGTTCTTATTAGCTTAATCAATTTAAGCTTTTAGAATTTAACGATTGTTTAACATGATATCAGAGTTCTTTCCTCATCATTTTTTGTTGTTTAACATCAATTTAAGCTTTTCGTTTCATTTTTTTTCGTACGTAAGTAGGCTCTTTTTTTTTTAGCTCTACATCCTAAGCTTGGATGAAGAATTTAATGACTCGAGCATTATTTTTTTTTAGTTCAATGCGAGAAGTATACTAATCATATTGCTATAATTAATTAAAAAAAATATATGCTTGCTTAGTTAATCATTGATGTCACAAGGCATGAGGCCGAAAATGATTACACACCTTTTCTTTTAGCAGTCAGCTGGGACACCGGGTTGATTCCAGCCAAATGAAGCAATAATGTTGATGCCATTTACTAGTAGTCATGTAACTTGGAAGCATGCTTGCTTCCTTCACAATTCACAAGCAAGCTTTATATATATTGCTTGGTACTTTTGCAGGTCATCAAAACCTTATCGCTTCCAGTTCTACCCTGATGCTTAATTAATTTTCAGCTTTATCTTGCTGGTAGTACCAGGTGTTAAACATGTAAGTGATCTATATTAGACATATTCTCCAACAGATTAAGCAATTAATTAGGACCAGTAGTGATTATCTAATTAACATGGTATTAGAGGGAAAGGAATAATTATGCTTAAGCTTTGGGGTCAGTGAGCTATATATATATATATATATATATATATATATATATATATGAGATTGAGGCATCGATCTTTCACTCTTGCTTTCTTTTTTATTTCCTCCAATTTGTAATTAAGTACCTAATGCTGCTGATCTTAAAAGTAAAGCCCTTATGTTTACAACCAATAAAAGTATAAAACAGAACCCTATACAGCTATACTTATGTTTACTAAGCCTATCTTTCAATCTTTGGCCTTCAACCTGAAAAAACTAAAACTAAAAACAAAACAAAGAAACACATTATTTGATATTAGAAGCATAAACTTATTAAAAATGTGGCTGTTTGACAGGCCCAAAAGGAGCATCAATTTAAAAAAAAACTCTATCGGTAGTATAGTGTAAGTAGGGTATCGTTCACAACAGAAATCAAAGGGTGTACCTAACAAAAAATGTCACAAGAATTATTAACAAATATAAAGTATAAATATATACATATGTACAAAGTAAAAAGGGGTTTAAGAGATTAAATTGAATGAAATAAATTAATTAAATTACAAAGAATCAATTAAATAAGATGAGATGAAACACAGTATATAAAGTTCAGCCACAAGTATACAAGTTTACCAATCATTGGACTGAAAATTAACCAAGTTCCCTAGCCATGAAACCGAAATTAACATATGTGGAATGCTGGACTGCCAATTATCATTCCCCAAATAAAACATCTTTCATGAAAATTAACCTAAGCGACCGCACCTAGATTAACCAATCAAACATGCAAAGGTAGCTAATCAAAACATGTCCAACGCATAAAAGAAGAGTTGTTAATTAAAGTGCACGACCTAGTGGGACCGCCCATCTATCCGTGATCCTTTTTATTTGTTTCCGACCTCTTTCCAAAGCCTTTACTACTTGTGAATTAGAATTAAAACCCTAATTCTAGCACCAATTATATGCAATCATCTTAAGTCTGCAACTTTAAAACAAAAACATATAAAAGTTCTCTACTAAAACATAATCAAATAAACGGAGTCACATAAGCTACTAGAAGAACTAATTAATTAAGATCAAATAATTAAATAAACTCATAAACAAAGGCTGAAAATTACATAATTCATGTTGTGTTAACTAATACAAAAGATAAACAAGCAACAAAGAGACATACATTTAAAGGCTAAGTCGAAATACACCGTATGAATAGCATGAAGATCTTGAAGCCACAAACTTGAATCCTTGACCACAAGTAATCCAAGCTGTGAAGACAAGGTGGTGATGGTGATGGTGACGTTGAAATAGGGCTGGTGATGATGGTGTAGACGCCTTCTCCTCCTCCTTGAAGTCTTGAAAACCCATAGTATTAGAGAATGAAAAATATGATGTGAGATGAGAAGAGAAAGAGGAGGGTTTGTCCCTCCCCATTGTGGTGTGTTTGAAGAGAAGAATGAGGCTGCTATTTATAGGAGAATAGAGAGGAAGAAGAAGACAATGAAAGAAATAAAGAAAGAAAGGGAAGAGAAGTGGACTTTAAGTGGGAGATAAAGAAATGATAAGTGGAATGGTGGAAATGTAGTCATATGGCAATTAACCATTTATTTAAATAAAAGAAATCAAACACTAATGGTGTAGAGAGAAAACAACAAAGATAGTGTGGTGAGATGGATGACAAAATGGGGGTGAGTGGAGCATTGAGAATAAAGAAAAATGAAAGAATTCAAAAGCAGACAGCATTGAGCTGTGCACACTTAGAATCAAATATTGGACGTTCCACCGGTTGGATGATTCCGAAATTTTAATTGGGAACACCTAACATCCACGTTCAGCGTGTTTCCAAAATACAGCTCGATCTGAAGGTGCAAGTGAGAGATATGCGCTTGCAAAGTTGACTAATCTGCACAGGCAGAATGTCCGAAAACCTCCTAGTCTAATGGGCTTGGACCTTTCCTCATGCTTTGTGGACTTGGGTTTTCCTTCATGGATTTGGGCCTTCCTTCATGAATTTGGGCCTTCATCTTGGGCTCATGGCAACCCACCTCTTAATGGGCCTCAAAAAAGCCTATTAGACTTTGTAAATTTCTGAGGTCCGATTTTCCGAACGTTCCGAGCTGAAATAGTAATCCTAGTTGCATTAGGATTCCTACTCCCTTTAGGATTCCTGTCAGAGTCACGAAAGAATTCAAATTAGGAAAGTTTCCTAATACAATTAGGAAAGTCAAAACATGAAACTTTCCTAAAAATCTCATTTCCGCACATATTCACATTTATACATCATTTATGGACTCAAATATGGAAACTAAGCTAAAATAGCAAAGTTATAATTAAATCATAGCCAAATACTAGGGAAAACACATTAAAAACGTCTCATTATATGCTCCTATCACTGTTTCAATATCTTGACTGATCAGTCTTTCCTCTTTCGAGTGAGGATGTCTAGTTTTAATTTATTGTTTCATGTCATTGTTGATGTATGTCGGTGTCAATGTATACCCTATGGATATTATACTTGATGCAGTTTATTGAATGAAATTATTCACTTTGATTAAAAAAAATGTGAGCAGCAAAAAAAAACATAAAGAAACTGTACTTGAATATTGTAATTTGGATAGGGAAATTAACTCACCTCGCTCATCTCCAACCCTTGAAACAAATATCGATCAACAAAGTAATCTCTTACTACTGCAAAAGAAAGTTCTCATTATTACATAGCTCAGAAGAGTTGCTTGTCATTGATGCACATTGTCATAATTGTTTATTTATATAGATCAAGTACTTGGAAATTAAATGCTTGCTAGTTAAAAGAATATGAAAAGAGTAGGCATTGTGATCCTGAATCTCCGTTTCCCATTAGAACTTACAGCAGACTGTTCGGGTTAAAACCTTATCGAAGAAACAAAAAGCACAAGCTGAAAAACCTGCCTCACTCAAGTTTATTACTTTTTCTGATATAAATGAACTTGCATAACAGAATATATATGGAAGAGTAAAGGAAAAACTCACAATATTGCAAGTAGACACAAGTCCTAACAGCAGTGCTCATGCTCATCCAAGTCTGCTACACCTTAGAGCATCAGCAGTGGAAACTCATTTTTTTGACCCAAATTTGGGTTCAAATTGGCCAGAATCCATATTTGAGTCAATCGAAATAGTGTACAAAATGACTTACTTTATTGGGAACCACAGTGGTGCAGAACTCATATTTTTGGACTCAAATTTGAGTCCCAAATTTAAGGCATTCCCATTGTGGACTCAAAATTTTGTTAAAACAAATGGATTCTGTGGGTTATGGCAGGAGAAGAAAAATGCTACAAAAACACGTAATGTTTACACTTTTCTTTAGACTTTATTTGCCCCACAACTAGTGTACATAGGGGAATATCAAATAAGCCTTTAGGATACAATGAAACCTAGCAACTTGTTATTGTTGGTCTTCGTTTTGCACTCATGAAGATCAACCCAACACTCGATCAAAGGTTTTTCAAGAGACTCAAGTTACCAAAAACTATAATTGCAGTACTATATATAGTTTCCAGATTTCTCTGTGTTTTTCAAAGTAATATGAATGGAAGGATGGATAGAACAAACATAAGAGGAAGAGATGGAAAACTTGAATTGATTTCATATGCTGAGAACCACTCCATAATTGATTTCATATTTCACTTTGGTTATAATTCTTCACCAAAAGCCATATGGTTTTCTTGGTTATTTCAAACCATTTGTTTGTTAGCCAACCATCATAGTTTGAATTCAAATTCAAACTCATAACTACAAAATAACCAACTATGATTTGAAGCACACCTTCAACTTATATACCTCTTCACTATTATGATTTGAAAATATTCCAACAACCCTCCCAGAAACTTTTGCAATGCACCTAATGTATGGGTGCTCCATGTTTTATGGCAATATATTAGCCATAGATGTAATTTGAGGATTAAAAATTCATGACTTGTTACCTGAATAGTAAGTAATATTTATATTATTAAATTAAAAAAATTAATTTATAATGATGGGGAAAAAAGAAAAATATAAAAAAAAAATAGTTAATTACATTCAATCTATAAAATTAAACTCTGGTTAAACTAAACTACTTCAAACGAGAAAAAAAAACGGTTGAACTTGATCAACACATAAGACGAAATATCATCGTCTAACGACCGGGTGCTGAAACTTTATCATAATTGGCCAAATTTTAGCGTGATAGCAATAACTAATAATCTGACGATATTTACTAGGCTCGATCGATATAAATTAATAATTTAACACGACCCGAACCCAACACGACACGACCCATTGACAGCCACACCATTAATTACTTATCCCTTATTTTCTGATTTTAAAATTAAATATAGGTCATGTACAAAGACACACTAAAACATGATGTATTGATGTACCATTTTTCAAAATATAAAAATTTATATGGCTTCTCCACCAAGTGAAAAAATTCAGCTAGTAGTGGATTTATGATCCTCATGGTAAGCTATCCAACTAGTATCAGTGTATATATCCTTCCAAAACTATAGAATACCCACTGTTCCATATTCCATAATTAATGGTACCTTTTAAATACTTCAATATTCTAGAAATTAAATTCCAATGTAATTGACCAGGATTACTGGTATACCTACTAAGCTTTCCTACAGCAAAAACTAAATCAGTTTAAGTATAAGACATGGCATAAAATAAGCATCCAATCACTCTAGGATATTCTAATTAATTTACAGCTCTACCATTATTTGGATACAATTTTAAGTTTGGATCAAAAGGTGATGAAATTGATTTGCTATCAAAGTGGTTGAACTGCCTAAGTACTTTTTCTATGTAATGTGATTGAGTTAACACCAAACCACCATTATATTTTTTAATTCTTATACCTAGGATCACATCAGCTTCTCCCAAATACAGTACTTCATATCAAAACTAAAAGATAAGAATTTCTTAGTTAATTCTATAACTTCTATATCGATCAGTTCCAAAAATAAGCATGTCATCAACATATAAACAAATGATAACACCCTATTATTTTTGAATTTGCTATAAACACATTGGAGATTATGACCTTAATTATCAAACTTCTCATGTCATTGTTTAGGTGCTTGCTTTAACCCAACATTATTCTGAACTTACTATTAAATATTAATCTATTATGCTAGCCCGACCGATAAACCATTTTGGGATAGCCTCGATCTATATGTGTTCTCTTTAACATTAATTGTATATTAATCATGATCTATCAGTCTATCACGTAATAGGCAGATAGTTGAAACTAAAAGATTATTAAAGCCAATCATTTCATTTGAAGAAGTTCCAAGTTCTTTCTTGCATGTATTTTAGTGCACTTTTTTTTTTATCTTCTCTGTCTCAATAAAAAGAATCATTAGTGTTTCATATGGAATACTTTTTTGGTTTGCTTTACTCTTTCCTTTTCCCTTAATGTGCAGCTTGCTTGCATGGGACCTCTAGGAAGAATTTGGGTTCGATATTAGAGTCTAACCAGTCTAAAGTGCATGACAAGATTGCATGTACACTTTGCAAGTGGCTTGCCAACGATGAACTTTTTATATTTCCATTTACACTTCTGTAGGGAGGACCATTTGTTCACTCATCTGCACACTGGTCAGTTCAAAATAAGATCAATGGTCCAGAATTTTCTTGTGGACGAGACCTGAATTTTCTTTGCATATGTATTATTTGAAAGGCGAATGTATTAGAGTTTGTGATTGCAACTACTCTTCATTGTTTATCTGTGATGTAGTTCTATGCGCTCGGGAAGGAATTTAGCATTTTAAGGTTTGTCCATTTGTTTGGAATTCCAGTTTTCTTGTAAGCTTTTGGACTATTAGTATTTACTGGGTTAGTACTTGTAAGAATGGAGAGTACTGGTCTCTAGTGAAGACCTTATAATAAGGACTTTGTGAAGATTTTCAAATCAACGGTTGAATAAGTGTTTTAAATTTTATTTAAAATATTATTTTTTAAACATACTACTCATTCAACCGTTGATTTGAAAGTCCTCACCAAAATCCTTATTATAAGGTCCTCACTTCTCCGCTTGTAAGAATGGTGATATATATATACAGTCCCCTTCACATGCGCACGTCCGCATGTAAAGTAAAATGCGAACATATGCATCTCGACCAATTGACAACATAACTCAATCATCGAAACCGTTAATCATTTAGATTTATTTTCAAGAATTATCCTTGCAAAAAATCAGCTGAATTAGATATTGTTTGGTCATCTATTCATTGTATAGTTTACAGACAAATACAGCTCGTCAGATAAGGTTGAAACGATGAATGTTGTACTCAAATGACTAAATAATTTCCAATTTGAATTTTTTTATATCAAAATGATCTTTGAAGGATTACCTAAAATATAGACGGTTTTTATCATTAGTTTGCACTCGCAATAAGAATGTTCGCATTTTATTTTACGTGCGGACGTGCGCATGTGAATAAGACTGTATATATAATTGATTTGGTTTTGTACGTGGTCTTTCAGGTATGTAAACCTTTTGATCTTTCTTGAAAGGATTTTTTTTTTTTTTGGCAAAGTGAGAAATCTCATTAGAGGGACAAAGCCCAGAAAAAAGAAGATACAGGCGGATGGGGAGGAGAAACCAATCCCATGCCGACAAACAAGAAATAGAAAGTACCCACTTCCACCTAATCAATAAAGATCAGGACCAGGAAGGGGGAACATTGCAGAACAGGAAAAGAACTAAAGGAAAAAACAGAAATGCAATGGGGAGGCAGAAGCAGCAGCTAGTTCGTCCTTGAATGGGGACAAGGGAGCCCATCGTTCCTTAAGACCAGAGTGAGAGATGGTGGTGGCTCTGACGCCCATCTGTTAAGATCCACCACTCGAGTAGCAAGCGTTGCAGCAGCATGAGCTGCTTTATTCGCTTTTCGGGGAGACCACTCCCAGTGTAATTCCTCAAATGTAGCAGCAATCCTCCTGATTTTGTTCAAAATGGGAAAAATTTTCCAGCAACCTCTAGTATTTGGATTCCTGATGTTGCTAATAAATTCCAAAGAATCGGTGGAGACCAGTACTCTCCCAAACTGTGAATCACGAGCCAGTGAGAGCCCCTCAATAATAGCTTCACCCTCAGCAATCAAAACAGAGCCACAGATAGCAGGTTTCGCGAGACCACCAACACATAGCCCTTGGTGATTACGAGCGACCACGCCTAGCCTAGCCTTGCAAGTGAGCTCATTCCAAGCCGCATCACAATTGAGTTTAATGAAATTAGGCGGAGGAGATGACCAACCCACCAAGGGAGACGGAGACGGAGACAGAGGGTCCAATAGAGTAGAAGTGGGAGAGCTCACAGTCCAAAAGTCTTTCATTAAGCAAAGAGCACGAGTGATAGTGAGGACAGGAGAGAGTGGGTCTCCTTGATACAAAAAACAACACCTGCTTTTCCAAATGGACCAACACAGGAAACCCACCAGAGAAAGAACACGCTCGGATTCTAGTCTGTTAGTCATGGAGCTTTGTAGATCCAAAATCCAATTGTCAATTGAAGTGATGCTTGATTTGTGAATTTTGTAGCCAAGAGGAGATCCAAACCAAACAGCAACTGTCCATGAACACAAGAGAAGGATATGTTCAATAGACTCCTCAAATTTGTTGCATAAAGAGCACAAGGGATCTCTTTTCAATTTCCTCCGAAACAAAGTGTGGTTAGTGGGAATAGCACCCGATAAGGCCCTCCAGAAAAAAGCTCTAATCTTTGGTAACACCTTTAAACCCCATATAATCTGCCAACACTTCGAAAGCACCTGATGAGAGGAATGACCGTTATCGGGTAATCTTCTAATCTTCCACGGCCAAATAAGTCGGTCGGCATCAAGACCATCCCCAATCGGGAAAAGAAGAATTTTCCGAACTATATCCGGTTGAATCAGAGCCGAAACGCTTCTTAGATCCCAGGAGCAAGTAGACCAATCGATTAGACTATTGACCAAAACAGGAGAGGCAGACTGGGTGTTTACAGTAGAAATAATAATCCCACTGTGTGGAGGAGGGAGCCAATTGTCCTTCCAAAAGTCAATCGAAAGGCCATTTCCCACCTGCCACAAAGACCCAGAGATGATGATATCTCTTGCCTCAAGCAAGCTGGCCCAGCTCCAAGAAGCTCTGTTACCTTTCACTGCATAAGCAAAATCACAGAGTGGAAAAAAACGAGCCTTTAAGACTCGAGCCCACAAAGACTGAGGCTCTTGGATTAACCTCCAACACTGCTTAGCTAGCAGGGCAAGGTTAAAAGATCGAAGATCACGGAATCCCATACCACCTTCCATTTTTGACTTGCCCATATGAGCCCAGCTTTTCCAATGCAATTTCAGACCCGTATCATTGTACCCCCACCAAAAATTTCCCAGTGCCGAATTGATATCATTGCAAATGGATACTGGAAACATGAAGCAAGTCATAGGATAAGCTGGGACAGCCATGGCCACGGATTTGATTAATACTTCCTTGCTGGCAAGGGATAGGGTACTTTGCTTCCAGCCATCGATTTTGCTGTTGATACGGTCCTTAATGTAAGAGAGAGCCTCCTTCTTAGACCTTCCCCATATGGTTGGCAAACCAAGATAATTACCCGGATGATCAACAAGTGTTATACCCAGGAATTCGCACATCAGAAGTTGCATTTGTTGTGGGGTATTAGGAGAGAAATAGATACTCGACTTCTCATGATTAATCAGCTGGCCAGAGGCAGTGCAATAGGTCATCAAAATGTGCTTCAATTTCCAGCAATTAGGGAGGGACGCTTTGAGAAAATATAAGGCATCATCAGCAAAAAATAAATGTGAAATAACTGGGCACGTACGACTAAGCCTGATTCCCAGTAGATGACCATCAAACACAGATTTGGCAATACGGACTGACAAAACTTCACTAACAAGCAGGAAAAGATAAGGAGAGAGTGGATCTCCCTGTCTTAAACCCCGGTTGGGTTTGAAGAACCTCCCTGGATTACCATTAAGAACAATAGAAAAAGAGACAGTGGTAACGCAACTCATGACCAGGTTCACCCAAAGACGATGAAAACCAAATCTTAACAAAGTGGCTTCAAGAAAATCCCATTCAACTCGATCATAGGCTTTGTTCATATCAAGCTTTAGCCCAAACTCATTGTTATCGCCCTCCCGCTTTAGTTTCAGATAGTGATAAGATTCATGGGCAAGAAGTATGTTGTCTTGAATTTGTCGATCCGCTACAAAAGCATTCTGGTTAACAGAAATCAAATGAGGAAGGATGACTTTCAATCGATTGGCGATGAGCTTGGATAAAATCTTGTAAGAATTATTGCACATACTGATGGGACGGAAATGGGAGGTACACTCAGGATTAGGCACCTTTGGAATCAGTGCGATGTGGGTTTGATTAAGAGCTTGCAAACTTACAGACCCATTCCTGAAATCAATAGTAGTCTCATGGACCAAATCCTTGACAATCTCCCAAAATTTATCATAAAAGAGACCAGAAAACCCATCGGGACCCGGAGACTTGAGAGCACCCAATTGAAAGGCAGCAGATTTGACTTCCTCTAGTGAAAAAGGAGTCAAAAGATTCGTATTCATTTCCTCAGAGACAATAGGTTTGACCGCGTCCAGAGAGTCTCCCCAAATTCTAGGGCCCAAGCTTGTGTACACCTGTTGAAAATGAGATTCAAATTCTCTTCTAATGGCAGATTCACCCGTAATCCAAACTCCAGTGTTACTGGAAATTTTAAGAATCCTATTTCGTTGACGTCGATGAAGAGTAGTAAGATGGAAGAATCTAGTATTTTGGTCCCCTGCCTTGAGCCAACTAATTCTAGACTTCTGCTGCCAAATCTTCTCCTCAATTGTCCACAAGGAACCAAGCTGTTTAGTAAGTTCCTCCCTCACATGGTTGTCCGGAGCCGAGTTAAGCTCAGCCATGGTCGAGTTGATTGAATCACGATTATTTGAGAAACGATCTCTACTCCATTTAATCAAATGAGTACGGCAAGAAGACAGATTCTGTTTCCAAAGAAGTTGATTACAAATTGGTGCCATAGTCCTCCAGTGTTGTTGAATGATTGGAAGGCACTCGGGGTCATCGGCCCAAAACGCTTCGAATTTGAAAGATTTCTTTTTCTTCACTAGATCAGGGCAAGAATTGAATAATAACGGGCAGTGGTCAGAACCAATGAGAGAGAGATGAGAGATGCATGAGTCAGGCCAGGCCGAAAGCCAATCTTCATTCAAAAGACCCCTGTTGCTA
Source organism: Rubus idaeus (assembly GCA_030142095.1). Taxonomy (NCBI): domain Eukaryota; kingdom Viridiplantae; phylum Streptophyta; class Magnoliopsida; order Rosales; family Rosaceae; genus Rubus; species Rubus idaeus. The sequence continues at coordinate 8,449,158 of CM057971.1, forward strand.
CCATTTCATATCTTTACCGGGATAGACCCGAGGTAGCTCACTATCACCGGGAGCAGCCTCCTTATCGCCCCATGGCTGACTCGGTAGGGCTCCCCTACCGAGGACATAATCTCTGCAACGCCCCGGCGGCATCTACCGACTCAGTAGGGATCCCCTACCGAGTATACTGCCCTAGGCCACAGTCGAAGCCCTGGCAGTACCCCAGCGGTACCGGTAAGACCAGGCCGGATGTACCGACAACAAGCTCTCCCTCCGGCTTCGCATGGACGTCTCCTGATTAGGTACCGAGTGTCACGCCCCTAAATCCGAGACCAATATTATATTGAAATATGGTGTCCGAATTTATGACGCAAATGAAATAATTAAAACATAAAATAAATCAAATGAAACAAATGTCTGAATAATACTTTTATTTGAAAATTAAAAGAATATTATCTTACAATATCAGAGTTTAATAAAAATACATAATATAAAATATTTGTTTAAATGTTCATCCCGTTTTCCCCCAAGCATCGTAACCTGAAAACAAGAAGGTGTAGCATCATGAGCAACACAGGCCCAATAAGTACAGCTTACATTCTTATATTAATGTATCTTATAAGACATCAAAATCGAACAACCAATCAAAAATGTACTAAGAACATTTTACGTTGCTTCATACCAATTATAGTGAATATAATCCACATATATCAAGAACGTTTTTAACCCATAATTCAGTCTCAAAAGTAATCGACTAACATTGCAGCATTGATATAACCTAAAATTAAATATGTTCAATCGACATATTATAAGATCAATATATCACAAGTAGATATTAGTTGTCTCAAACACTATATGCACCTTAGCATATTACAAATATGTATTGATTATCTCCATGCTAAACAATATACGCAACTTAGCATGTTACCTTCGAAGTTCATAAATCAAATAATAAGAGTTAGAGAAGAAGTATACAAACCAAGTGAATTTATAGTTATACTGGTCACACACAAAATAAATCCTGTAATGTAACAGGATAAGCCGCAGCATACCGGGGTCCAAAATACCCAAGCATGTATACCCGAGGATCGATTTCTCGTTCCCTAGAGGTATAATAGTGCACTATCTGAGGGACATGAGCCCATAGCTAATCACCCAAAATAAACCCTTGTGATTCCAGTATTTCACTTAGACCAAGTAGTACTATGACTTGGTACAAAAATCTCCAAAACAAAGAATTCTAATTATTAATATAGAATTAGAGACTAAATTAAAAGCCTATAATAAAACTTATAGATTAACTTATAAGTCTATAACAAAGCTTTATACAAAATAATCAACCATTATTTCACTCCTAATAATATATTCTTCCATACATGTTAATATATATACATGTATAATACTAAGTTGATATGTTCACTTTAATAAATAAAATCATGCACCAATATGAGATTAATAGATAATCATGTGCAAGTAAAATACATACAAAAGAGAAGCATATGTAAAACAAGATATACATATGTTCATAAACATAAAACATAAGTAATTGAACTTATTATGTATTAAGCAAGATCATATTCTTTAGTAAATAAGTATAAACATATGTATTACAATAATAAGTAGAAACATATGTAATTCAAGATAAACATATGTAAAACACAAGTAATTTAATAAGAATATAATTTATAGCAAATAATCATAAACTTATGTAGAACAATATATATGTATGTATATAAATATAAAACATAAGTATAACAATAGAATATAATAGCATGTATAAATATAATAACATGTATAGCTATAAATAAAAGACAAGTATTAAATAAATTAGTTATGATATAAGAATTCAGGTTATTATTAATATTTTTAGTCTTTAGTCCAAGTCCATGCAAGTTCATCAATGATTCTTCTATTAGAATCATCAAACTTCAAATTTGGTTATATTGTCCATCACAAGTCCAAAATAATCAAGTGAGTACACCATTTCAAAGGAATTTTCATAAGGAATCAAATGGTATAGTCCAAGTCAACATATCCAAGATGTCCAAGTCCATAAATGAAGAATGTCCAAAACAGTCCATAATTATATATGCTCTGTTTTTAACCATTTAACTTAAATTGTTACGTACTGTAAACTTGGCTACTAATTATTATATTCTCCAGATTAAAAGTTCAGGTTCTAAGCTTCATTTTGATATAAAGATCATAAAATTTGGCTAAGCAATGAGTGAGATATGACCACTTGAAGTTATGAACAACAAAGAGGTTCTCCAGTGAGCATACTGGATAAATACTTAGATTTAGAAAGTTTTACCCGTTGGATGAATACTAAATTTGGATATAGAATACTAGAACACAATATGGAACAACTTTGATGAAGAAGTCAAGATGATAAATTGAGCCTAAGTATATGTTTAAAGGTTCACAAGTTGACTGCCGGAATAACTTTAGAAAACAGGATTTAAGTTTTCTATAAAACTTATCCCTTTCTATTTTCTTCTTGCTTGTGCACTTTGATAAACTTAAAGATAAAAGACTATAAGGATGTATTCTGTACTTACATGAAATGAAGTGATCAATAGAAGGTTGGAAGATTGAATTCAAATTGGGACTTCACAAGATAACCAAGTTCTTGAGCAAGGTTACTTTGACTAGCTAGAGATTACTTTCTCTTCAAGAATTTCTAAGTGAAGTTTCTATACTAATAAGAAGGCTGAAATAAGAAGAAGTAGAGAGTAGAGAGAAGAGAGTTGTGAATTGGCAAAGCATTCTATAGCTGAACCATCCTATTTATAGAACTTTGGAGATAAAATAAATGATATAATAAGTCGATTTAATTAAGAGGGAAAACACAAAAGTCAAGAAAAAAAATATGCTTAATGAGATTGTGTTCACACAAATGAGCATCTCACATTATTGATGAAATCAGGCTAAAATTTGGTATGCTGGAAATGATGAAATCAGCAGCTAAAAATGCTTAGATCAATATGTTAGATCATGCTTGCATCACAAGCTTAAATCCCTTTCTTCTTGTGCTCAATGTATATTGTAAAAATCATAACTAAATCTAGAAATATGACTTTCGGGTGATTCCACCTCTGAGAGTTTCCTTAAGATGTCTACTAAAAATCATTAGAAGACCACATTCTCAAATAATGAACAGATTAATGCAATTTCTAAGGAAAATGCAACTTGGCCGGAATACCTTCAAAAAAATAGGTAAAACTTCCGCTGACCATAACTTTTTCATATAATCTCAGAATTTAACATGCCACATGTCTACGAACTCGTATCGAGTAGTTCTACGACATTCATGAAGGAAGTTATCAGAGAAAATCAACGGATAAGAAAATCAACTTTTGACCCCCTCGAAAATAAAACATTTCGAGTAAATATTTGTTCCAAAATATTTCCGCTTCACAAATTAGTTAAGAAAACTAATATCCAACCTTTACTTAATTTCAAGAATATTCAAGAAATTAAATATGAAAGTTCGGGGTATTACACCGAGAGTGGCCAGCCCCACCGGTACCGGCACGGCCACTTGGCGCACGTGCTTGTCCACTACCTCGCAGATCGCACTAGGCCGCATGCCCATGCTGCACTAGGCGCCTCGATGCGCACATCGAGGTAGTGGACCAGAGAATATTCCTCGTGTCAGGGGATGTCCCCCACGCCAGGGAAGCTTGTCTCCGACCTCACCTCATATATAAGGAGTCCTCACTCTTTATTCAGGTACGTTCTCTCCGAATCCCAAACTCTCTGCTCTTAGACCTACCGGTACTAACTTGAGCGTCGGAGGGACTTCGGTCGGTACACGCCGACCTCCCCTGACCAATCTTGCGTTTTCAGGTACTCCGGCACGATACTACCGGGCAGTTGGGAAACGGCAGAAACAATTGGCACCGTCTGTGGGAACATTTCCACCACTTTGTAACCAAAGCTCACTCACTCCGTGACGTGTTCTACCAGTCGAGCAATGACGAAATCTGCTAGCGATGGCTCACAGCCAGCGAAGCAAACCAAGAAGTCCAAATCTGCGAAGGAAACCATAACCATAGCTGGCCTGGAGACCCTTCCAGAAGACATACCAACGGCGGTCCACTCTACCGAGTCAGAAACCCCAGACTCCCACCAAGCTGAGCCCTCCACGGTGGCGAAGCTCGAAGCCATGATCCGAGAACTCCAGGAGAGCAATGAGCGATTGCGCCGCGATCAGCTCACTGCTCAAGAGGCTAGTGCTCGGGAGATCAACCTGCTGAGAGAGCGCTTCACCCGGGATGCCAACCCCAGTCAATCGGTGTCGGCACCTCCTCCCAAGGTCGACACTCCTCTCAAGCCAAGACACCGTATACCGGCTTCGCTGACCAGGCCCCTACCGACTCAGCAAGTCTCGTTCCTCGACGCTGAGGGAGTAGTCCATCCCGCGGAGGAGGAGGATACCGACGAGGACCGCGACACCCTCTATGAGGAACCAGTCACCGCCGTTCCGAGGCCGCGAGTGGAAGAAGACACACTAACCAGCCTCTTCCGAGAGCTCAATGACCGCCTCAGAAGGGTTGAGACCGGTACCGCCAGGAGTGCGCCCAGTCTCGGCATGGCCAAGAAACCCATTGGTCCCTTCACCGGGAGGATCCATAACCACAACCTGGACTTCAAGAACCTGAAGATGGACCCTTACACCGGCAAGGAGGACCCGGTGATGCATGTTACCGCCTTCCAGTCTGCCTACAACGGCAGGGGCTATACCGATGAGGACTGGTGCCATGCCTTTGTCAACACCTTAACTCAGGAGGCCATGTTGTGGTTCTATCAACTAGAGCCGGAGTCCATCGATAGCTACGAGCAGCTGGTTGAAGCCTTCACCACCGAATACGCCACCAAGTCCAGCTTCTTTTACTCGGTGGGAGAGCTCACCGGCTTCCAGCAAGCCGCGGGTGAACGCTTAGCTGACTACATGGAGCGATTCAAGGCTGCCTACCGGCGCTGCAACACCAATGATGATATCCGTGCGGCCCAGATCTTCCGGGATGGTCTACAACCGGGAGAGTTCCTCAGGGAACTAAACTCTACCAGCACGGTCTTCACCTATACTGAGCTCATGAGCAGAACCAGCCAGTACGCCCGCAGCTACTACCTGACCTACGAAAGGAAATCTCAGCTCAACGAAATGCACAAAGGCAGCAAGGCCTCCACAGTGACCGTGGATCCTACCGGGGATAAGCGCAAATCAGAGCAGGTCAGCACGCCTAAGGTCGAAGAACCGAGGCAGAACGACAAACGCAACCGGGGCAACAACTACCAGGGGAACAACCGGAACGGTAACTGGGGGAATCAGAACAATAACCAACGGTATAATCCTCCCCATCAGGAGCAGAATCACCAATACCAAGCCCCCCAGAACCACCAATACCGACCGGTATACCAGGTTGACTCCGGCTACTGCGAGTCAAGGGCACCGCCCTACTTCAGCCAACACAACCAGGGGCAGAGCTCCGGCTACTCGACCCAGAACACACCCTCGGCTTACCAAGGCGGATGGTCGTCCACCCCGACTACCGGCGTAAACCAGATAAACGCTCCAAGCCACGGCTGGACTGAAACCGGGTACAACCGGTACCCCAAGAAAAAGAATTCTTGGAGGCAAAACTGGTCCAAGAAATCCAACCGGCAGGACCTTGCCGATGACAGCCTACCGGTTTGTACCGTATTCAACAAGCCAATGGAGGACATCTACAAGGAGAACCCCCAGCTCTTCCCTCAGCCGTGGAAGAGGCCACCGTACATTGACAACCGGGTCGACACCGGAAAATTCTGCACCCACCATCAGTCCGGTACTCATAGTACCGAGGAGTGCCAAGCCTTGAGGGATGTTGCTGAACAACTACACCGAGATGGGATACTAACCCAGTATGTTGGCCAAAACCCTCAGGGGTACCGAAAGGAGATTTTCACCATCAGCGGAGGGCCAACACTCTTTGGCACTGATTAGAGGAATTTTACCTACGTCATTAATTAATACCTAAATTCCTAACAAATGTCGTTGTAAAGTATAATGGGAAATAAAGGTTTTTCCCACAGAAGATTGTTATATTTACTTTTCAATGTCACAATAAATTAAATTAAATAAAGAATTATATTAACAAGTATAAAGAATAAAGAATATATATATATATATACAAAATTAAATAAACTATACAATATTGTTTCTATTTACAAAAATATACATTATATACAAAAGTATTTTTGGGGGTTTTTGAGATTTTTGAAAACAATAAAAGGAAATATTTTTGGATTTTTATTATTTTTGAAAACAAGAAACACACACAAATATTGTTTTGAAGATTTCCCTAGCCATGAATCCGAAACTAACATATGTAAGATGCTGGACCACCATACATCTCCCAAATAAAACTTTCCCTAACAATTAACTCCGAGACCACTCTGTCAAGCTAATCACTAGAAAAAAAGTTGTTAATTCAAGTGCACGACCTAGCGGGACCGCCCAACTATCCGTGATCCTTATTATTCAGTTTCAACATTAAAGATAAAACCAAACAAACAAAATTCACATAAGCTGCTAGAAGAATCAATTAACTTCAATCCAACAATTATTACACAAAATAGAAAATAAACAAACAATAACATTTCCCAAAATTATTCACGAATAGTTAATTAAACAAAAATAAATTATAATAAATAAACGAGTTTGGGAAAAATGTTACTGTTGTGTCCATGAAAATGGACACCGTCGCGAGCGAAGGTGGCGGACTCGGCTATTTAAAAACGGACTTTTGGATGTGGCGGGTGCACAAATCAATTGGGCTTTGGCAGTGGGTGTGTCCTTAGCAGTTTTGGACTTGAAATTGGGCTTGGGCCTTGATGGTCAACAGGTGGGTCAAAGCGGGTCAAAGCCCAAGTCAGATTTTGACTTTGACTTTGACCTTTATTTTTCCTTCTTTTTCTTCTTCTCCGTGCGGGTTTCTTCTCACCTGGTCTCCTTCTTTTTCTTCTGTTCTTTTCATTCCTTCTCAGCAGACCATAGAGAGACCGAGATGGGTGGTTATGAGCTGCCGGCGACGGCCAAAAGAAGCACGGGGGTGCTGGTACCGATCGGATTGGTCGACGGCTAAGAGCTGCGAAGGGGATGGGGGCGACGACGAGGCACGGCGTCGGTAGATGTTGCGGGTTGCAGCGGCGAGGTGCAGGAAAGACGGCGCCGGTGGATTGAAGCAGCGAGCTTGGTGGTTCGCCGGCGACGAAATTGACGCAGCAAGAGCAATGGGCACGGGATTGGGTTCTGCAATCAACGTGGTCTAGGCTGGATTCTTGGGCGGTGAAATCGACGGCAGCAAGGGCTGCTTCTGGATTGGGTTGATTGGTGAGGCCGTGTAAGCTGCTGCAGCGGTCTGAAATGGTGGATCGACGGCAAAGGAGAGGTGGTGCTGGGCAGAGGAGACGTCGACGCCGGTGATGGGTTTCCTGCAAAATGAAAAATAAAGATAATTAGATTGAATTGAAGAACATGATTGCTTGTGTTGAACTGTGAATTTGCAGGTGAAAGAAAGAGAAATTGTGAATTGCAGAGAGTAGCCAGAGATGATTGGGGAAACATGGTGTCAATTTGTGGTGTGGATGAATTGAGCGGAACCTGCAAAAGAGAGAAAGAATATGATTATGTGATTGATGATGGTGAATTGTGCTTTCAAGGGCTTCTCTTAAATAGATGAAGGGATTGAAAATGAAGTGGAGATGGTAGGTGATAGTGGTGGTGGTGGAGAAGGTTGGTGACGGTGGTGGGATTGGGTTGGTGAAGCTAGCAGCCAAGGGAGAGTGAAGTGGCAGCTCGGTGGAGATGGAGTTGATGGACTGTAGCAAAAATCCAAACTAAAACAAATTAAAATATTATACATAAACAATTATCAAAATAAATATAAATATAAAATATAGAAATAAATATAAATATAAATATAAACATGGGAAAATAAAATGGAGATTTAATTTGTGTTTCGCCACCGCGTGTGGTGGTTGCGCCGCCAAATGTGGTGGTTCGCCGACAAAATTGCCGGGATTCGGAACGGTTTCCGAAATCTTCGTACAATATTTTATTCCACATGTGAAAGTCACGGTTTACTTTCCGATTTACGCTGAAAATCTCCAAAATTTACCTTTTGTGTTGAAATTGACATTTTTCTCATATTTTCCCTAAAAACACAAAAACAAATATTAAACAGACAATTAAGCTTTCGGAATAGCAAAATCCAGTAATTAAAGGCACTTTGTGAACGTATTTTACGTTCACATCACACCCCTACACTTGAACTATTGCTAGTCCTCGAGCAAACACAGAACAAAACAACACAAAACAGAAAGGGAAACACAAAACAGACGGTCTTTCCAACCATAATCCTCAGCGAGTTCGAAAGAATTATAATCAGGAAAATAAAAATTATATACCAAGGTTAAAGAATTTGCTAAGCATTTAATATGTACATCTCATTTATGCTCGGGTGAAGTGTGTGAAAACCAAGTATACAATTAATGTCAAGCAATCCAATAGGCACATATGAACAACATTAACCACTAAAGCTCACAAGATTCACTAAATATTTCCGCTCAGTGTTTAGGGTTAAGTGTTTACTCTCAAAACAATTACACAAGTAACGTTCCCATAAGCTTGCTCATTAACCAACTCTCTACAATTAATCCACAAATCATTAAATCATAAGGGCTTTTTAGGTGAAACAGGGACAAAATGATGAATGGTAAATGGTGAATGGTCAATGAAGTGAAAGGACTCGAAATGGAAAATGTTTCACATGTTTGCAAGACAAATCAACGACTTTGAAACTCATACCTATGCTAAACCCGAAACAACTCTTATTCTCCTCCAACCTTTTATTGAAATAAAACAAGAAAATAACTCTATTTTTGGAATTTCTCTTTCGACTTTTTTTTTTTTTTTTTTTCTTTCTTTCTTTTCTATTTTTTTTTCTTTGAGGAATTTATTCCTTCTTTTTATTTCTGATTTTTTTTTTCTTTGAACAAATACAACAAAATAAATACACCCCCACACTTGCCTTTTGGTATACTACCATACAAATCCGAAGCAAAAGAATATAAGAAGTCACTATCATCGTCTTGCAAACATAAATAAAACAAGGGTGAGATGATGTGGGTGAACAAAAGAAACGGCTAATGAGTGTTTAGTTCAAAAGGGTTATTCCTAAAGTTCGTGTTTAGATGGATGGTGAATATTTTGGCCATGGTGCTCAACTAATGCCTTACTCATTTCTAATTCATTACAGATTAACAAAATGTTTCAAGCGGTCTCTGAGCAAGTTCTAGGTTCAAAAACTCATGAATTGTGCACACATGAAGAACGAGTAAATGTATGAAATATGCATACATGTGAATATACAATAGGCTCATGTCCTCACATTTTCTGGGTATGCATGACAATGTATGTTCAAATGTGCTTCTCGGATTGCAATCAATTAATCGAAACAGGTTATGTGAATATGGAAATTCGAGCAATCATAAGTTATGCAGATTAAATCCAAAGCAAACTACACAAAACCTTAGCATATAATCAACATTCTCCAAATCATAACAATTAAACTCAATTCATCATCGGAATTGGAAAGAACACAACAAGAACACAAAACACACAAAAAGAAGCAAATATTTTTGTAATTTTTGATTTTTTGATTTTTTTTTGATTTTTTTCAATTTAGGTAACAATACGTGACCACAGTGACTTACTAAGTGCAATGGTAGGTTCAACGCTACCAAGGGAGTAAGTATGATCTAGTCGATATACCGTTACAGTAGAAAACAAAAACACACAAATAAATAAACAACAGAAGCAATTTTTTTGTTCTTTTTCAATTTTTTTTATTAGGGTAACAATACGTGACCACAGGGACTTACTTAGTGCAATGGTAGGTTCAACGCTACCAATGGAGTAAGTATGATCTAGTCGATATACCGTTACCGTAGAAAACAAAAACAAGTAAATTATTTTTTTGAATTTTTTGAATTTTTCAAATTTTTTCTTTTCTTTTTAAATAAACCTTCCCCCCACACTTGAATTAAACATTGTCCTCAATGTTAGACAAATATTTCACGAAAATGAATAATTCAAGCATGGTTATTGAATTTAAACACACAAACAAAAATAAACACACAACAGTTAAGTAAAAATGAAAAACAGATAGAAAATACTCCCCCTTGAAGATCATTAAGCTCCTCCCGAAGCAAGTCACCAACAGTCACAAACAAGGCTAGCAGGGCCTTGCATCCAACGTTTGCTCCTTAATTGACTGCGGCTCTGATCCTTTGAAGTGTGTCCTGGACAAGGGTTGTTGCCGACTCCACGGCAGACTTGGCTGATGTAGCCCTCACTGAGATCTGGAACACTATAGTCAGTAGAGTTCCATTAAGTATAGCTCCGGATACGTTAGGCAGAATGGAGAAGCCTGAAGACATAAGCGGAAATGGCTCCGGTTGAACTCCACATAGCAAACACTGGAGAATGGAATGGTTGATCGGCGCATAAATCACAGACGACCCCGTTGCATCGGTGCAACACTCCTGAAGAATAAGGAAGTCGTTGTGACTATCTATAGCGAGCACCGAAATCTGGTTCCGCGGGTCAAGACCGATGCTGAAATTTGCTAGCACACGCACCGAGCTGTCCATCGACATACTATCCCACAATGGTCTCGTCTGAACATCTTTGAGGAACTCAAAGATTCTGGTGTGATGAGATAGATGAACAACGGAACAACCAGCAGTACGATTGACTCCAGGGGGCTTGCTCGGATCACCCCTTCGCTTGTTGGTCCTGACCTCCATTCGAGTGTCTCTTGTTCGGTTCGAACAAGTCCAGTGGTGGTACGTGGAGTTGCTGATATCGTTGAAGAAACAGATCGTCATCTGCTTTGCCTTTTCCGCCAGGCCTCTTCTTCCTTCGGGCGAAATGATCGAGTCACCGGGTGAAGTGTGGATACCTGTGGCGCACATGTAGCGCTCGGCTTGTCGTTGGAGGGTTGAGATCCAACGCTTTGCACCAAAAGCGAACCCAGAATGGACAAAGGGTTCGAAAATGGCCTTCATCTCCTTCTCGCGCACATCCACGTGCTCCACCCAAGTGACCAAGGAAGATCCATTATGCAAGTCACGTATCAGGCATCCGGAGGGGCGTTTTCGGCAAATCAATCTCACGGAAGGCTTCGGATTTGAACGCAATTCATCCACGGAGACATCCACGACGACCCAACTTCCATCCAGTTGTAGGTGAGAATACCGAACGAACTGGACTTCACGAGTAGAAACGTGGTGAGATGGCACCAGAAACTCGGCCGACATCACTTGCTTATGCTCCTCGTAGCCTTCTTCGTTGCTGGACGATAAGATCTCCAACGTCTTGGCGTTTGTGATCATGCTACAGAAGACTGGCAACCATCGACCAACATCCATGAGAATTTGAACGATGGTGGTCGGATAAAGATGGATGGTTGCCGAGTGTCTCGACGATTCGGCTTTGAAGTACGGAGCAGGTTCAGCTCGTTGAAACACTCGCAAGTACTCGGCCCTATGAAGAGTCTCGGGATGAATAGACGTGTCGGGAGTCGGTGAAGAAATCCACAAAGGAAAACCGGCAGTGGCCATGAGCATGAGCTCGTCTTTGGCCTTGCGGGCGATATCCGAGATCAAGTCGGTGTGGACTCCGACAAGATCATGAGCAGGTCCGGGAAGGGTGTCAGATGGCAAAGGTATGGATGGGCGCTCGATAAATGAAGGCATGAGGCTCCGCACATCCCGTCTCAAGTGGTCCATGTCGATCGAATCATCGGACAACTCGAGAATAGGCTCTTGTTGTGGAGGAACAACTTCGAGCCTTCGCCGTGGCACATCTGAGTGCGGAACAGGACCTCCGCAATTGGGACAGATGCCGCTGTGGAGAGCATCGACGAGTCGTTGATTCAGAAGTTGAAGCTCCTCGTTCTTGCTCACCAGCTGATCATTTCGTCTCTCTAACTCGGCAATACGCTGCTCAGACGTAAGGATACCGAACTTCTTCCTATTTCTTGACCCCCAATAATAGACTTGGTCCTCCTCTAGTCCGATTTTCGGACCAAATCTTTCTCTTTGTGGTTTCGTGGGGTGAGAATACACCGCAAAGAAAGCCGCCAGTGCTTCTCTCTGAGCTTTGGTGTATTTGGTCCTCGGAAGTCTCCTATAGACAGGAGCGGCTTCCGGCTCAACGGGTGGATCAGCAACCATGATTGGTGCTTGGGGTAGTGGTTGCGGTTGCGGTTGTGGCTCGGTCGGCATGCTAGCATCGGCGCTAGTAAGCATGCTCGGTGGAATTATTTCAGCCAAGCCTTCAAAGATTGGGTTCTCTGAAGGACCTGCCTGAAACAAATCGCTGAAAGAATTCACTCGTTTGGCCATTTCTGGGTTGGGAAGGGAGGATAGCTTCTTGGAATTGGGAGGTTTTCTGGGAAAACTCAAGAACAGATGAAGAACACGAAGAACACGAGAGAGAAAACGAGAGAGAGAGAGACTAAGGGAAACCTAAGGGAAATGCGTGAAATGAAACACACGAACAGAAGGGAAGGGAAGGGAACGGACGCACGCTCGCACACGTGCCACAGACAGAAGACCCGCAATTTCCGGATCGAGCGACGAAAGTCGTAAAGTCTACAGTTGACACGCACGCGGCTTATTAAACAAATCGGCCGACGCAAAGGTCGTGCATCGGCCCAATCAAATTTTTTTGAATTTTCTAATTTCTATTTTTTTATTTTATTTTTTTAATACTTTACGAAAAGTCGTAAAGTGAACAGTGAAAACGCGTGTGAAACACGCGCAACGGTTGCCGACACTTTAAATGGGCTTGGGCCATCGGAATGGTCTGGGCCTTAAAGTGGGCCTGGCCCAAAGAAATCTTCGGCCCATTATTGGTGGGATTAAACTAATGGGCCTAAAAACGAACAGGCCCGACACACTAATGGGCTTGGGTTACGGGTTTTGGGCTTCGTGAATGACACGAGCCCAATGGGCTAAAATTTTTTTATTTTTTTTTTTTATTTTTTTTTTATTTTACGAAACCTAAAACCCTAATCAATCACACAAACGGGCCTAAGGCCCAATAACAATTAACTACAACAAGCCCAAAAATAAAACAAACAGTAATTATAAACAGTAAAAAAAATTACCAACAGTAAAACAAAAGAAAACACTTTTTTTTTATTTACAATTACAAATTTTCTATTTTTTATTTTTTATTTTTTATTTATTTTTAAATAAATAACGAGAGTAAAAAGAAAACTTACCTGTTTACTCCCGAGGAAACCGAAAATCACCAACAAGACATCAACCTCAAGGTTTTTCAACCTTGACTTCCTAAACGTATGCTCCGATGTATGTGATAAAATTTCCGACAAACCCGGATTATTTCCTATACAAAAAAAAAGGTTAGTAATAAATTTATAAAATAAAAACAAAATATTTACAAAGTTAAAAATATGTCACAAATTATCTAAACAAAATGAATGAATAAATTTTCCTATGTCTACGTATATTTTATTTACACAATACACTTAAGTGTACAAAAATATTTTCCTTTGCCTGAATATAGTTGATAAAAAGTGAAAGTTGATTCCAAGCGGTAACTCAAGGTGGACTTACGGCCTAGGTGCAATGCCTCGACTTAAATGACTTTCCGTGTTTTCAGAGGCGAATGGCCAGATCATATGAGAGATAAGCGAGGGGCAAGATTCATTTAGTGGACTACGGAGGTTTACACCCCTATCGACTTACGTCAGTCTATAGTCCTCTGAATCCAAAACCTGTCACCCAGGGTCTCGACCTAGACACCATCCATGTGCCCCTAACTCAGTTGAGAAAGCACTTAAGTGTTCGACAATTCTCCAAGTGTTAATAAAGGCCGCCCTCAACCTCAAATAACCTTACGGTAAAAATGAAGGGTTTAGGGCAATATTAATAAAAGGACCTTACCTATTCCGTTCAAGTTACAACTTACAACAACAAAAAATAATCAACTATATAAAAGACACCTAAATAAATTACTAAGTGTAACAAAATATCAACAAGTATAAACAAATATTATTTACAAATAGTAAAAAGTCAATAGTCAATAGTAAATAGTCAATAGTAAAACGTCAATAGTAAAAAGTAAATAGTAAAAACAATCCCCGGCGAGCCGGCGCCAAAATGGTTAGAGGATTTTTCACCTACGTCATTAATTAATACCTAAATTCCTAACAAATGTCGTTGTAAAGTATAATGGGAAATAAAGGTTTTTCCCACAGAAGATTGTTATATTTACTTTTCAATGTCACAATAAATTAAATTAAATAAAGAATTATATTAACAAGTATAAAGAATAAAGAATATATATATATATATACAAAATTAAATAAACTATACAATATTGTTTCTATTTACAAAAATATACATTATATACAAAAGTATTTTTGGGGGTTTTTGAGATTTTTGAAAACAATAAAAGGAAATATTTTTGGATTTTTATTATTTTTGAAAACAAGAAACACACACAAATATTGTTTTGAAGATTTCCCTAGCCATGAATCCGAAACTAACATATGTAAGATGCTGGACCACCATACATCTCCCAAATAAAACTTTCCCTAACAATTAACTCCGAGACCACTCTGTCAAGCTAATCACTAGAAAAAAAGTTGTTAATTCAAGTGCACGACCTAGCGGGACCGCCCAACTATCCGTGATCCTTATTATTCAGTTTCAACATTAAAGATAAAACCAAACAAACAAAATTCACATAAGCTGCTAGAAGAATCAATTAACTTCAATCCAACAATTATTACACAAAATAGAAAATAAACAAACAATAACATTTCCCAAAATTATTCACGAATAGTTAATTAAACAAAAATAAATTATAATAAATAAACGAGTTTGGGAAAAATGTTACTGTTGTGTCCATGAAAATGGACACTGTCTGGCAGGCGAAGGTGGCAGACTCAGCTATTTAAAAACGGACTTTTGGATGTGGCGGGTGCACAAATCAATTGGGCTTTGGCAGTGGGTGTGTCCTTAGCAGTTTTGGACTTGAAATTGGGCTTGGGCCTTGATGGTCAACAGGTGGGTCAAAGCGGGTCAAAGCCCAAGTCAGATTTTGACTTTGACTTTGACCTTTATTTTTCCTTCTTTTTCTTCTTCTCCGTGCGGGTTTCTTCTCACCTGGTCTCCTTCTTTTTCTTCTGTTCTTTTCATTCCTTCTCAGCAGACCATAGAGAGACCGAGATGGGTGGTTATGAGCTGCCGGCGACGGCCAAAAGAAGCACGGGGGTGCTGGTACTGATCGGATTGGTCGACGGCTAAGAGCTGCGAAGGGGATGGGGGCGACGACGAGGCACGGCGTCGGTAGATGTTGCGGGTTGCAGCGGCGAGGTGCAGGAAAGACGGCGCCGGTGGATTGAAGCAGCGAGCTTGGTGGTTCGCCGGCGACGAAATTGACGCAGCAGCAGCAATGGGCACGGGATTGGGTTCTGCAATCAACGTGGTCTAGGCTGGATTCTTGGGCGGTGAAATCGACGGCAGCAAGGGCTGCTTCTGGATTGGGTTGATTGGTGAGGCCGTGTAAGCTGCTGCAGCGGTCTGAAATGGTGGATCGACGGCAAAGGAGAGGTGGTGCTGGGCAGAGGAGACGTCGACGCCGGTGATGGGTTTCCTGCAAAATGAAAAATAAAGATAATTAGATTGAATTGAAGAACATGATTGCTTGTGTTGAACTGTGAATTTGCAGGTGAAAGAAAGAGAAATTGTGAATTGCAGAGAGTAGCCAGAGATGATTGGGGAAACATGGTGTCAATTTGTGGTGTGGATGAATTGAGCGGAACCTGCAAAAGAGAGAAAGAATATGATTATGTGATTGATGATGGTGAATTGTGCTTTCAAGGGCTTCTCTTAAATAGATGAAGGGATTGAAAATGAAGTGGAGATGGTAGGTGATAGTGGTGGTGGTGGAGAAGGTTGGTGACGGTGGTGGGATTGGGTTGGTGAAGCTAGCAGCCAAGGGAGAGTGAAGTGGCAGCTCGGTGGAGATGGAGTTGATGGACTGTAGCAAAAATCCAAACTAAAACAAATTAAAATATTATACATAAACAATTATCAAAATAAATATAAATATAAAATATAGAAATAAATATAAATATAAATATAAACATGGGAAAATAAAATGGAGATTTAATTTGTGTTTCGCCACCGCGTGTGGTGGTTGCGCCGCCAAATGTGGTGGTTCGCCGACAAAATTGCCGGGATTCGGAACGGTTTCCGAAATCTTCGTACAATATTTTATTCCACATGTGAAAGTCACGGTTTACTTTCCGATTTACGCTGAAAATCTCCAAAATTTACCTTTTGTGTTGAAATTGACATTTTTCTCATATTTTCCCTAAAAACACAAAAACAAATATTAAACAGACAATTAAGCTTTCGGAATAGCAAAATCCAGTAATTAAAGGCACTTTGTGAACGTATTTTACGTTCACATCAGGCACCACCCGTTCCGAGCACCGATCCCATGTGAAGGAAGCCAAACAGCACCTACAATGCTTCTCGGTACAGTCTGCACCCGTGCCGAAGAGGCAGAAACGGGACCCATGGAACATAGGGTTCTCCAGTGAAGAAGAAGCCGGTATCGTGACCCCCCATGATGACCCTCTGGTGATATCCGCCAAGGTCCATACCGATCTAATGCACAAGGTGCTGGTTGACGGTGGCAGCTCTGCCAATGTCATCTTCAAGAGTGCCTACCTCAAGTTGGATCTCCCCCTCGAGAACATCTCAAGGACGGTGAGCCCACTCATCAGCTTCTCAGAAGACCTTGTCCAACCCCTCGGTAGCGTTTGGCTCAACGTCGAGGTCGGACAGTACCCTAGGTCCCAAAAGGTATCAACCCACTTGCAGGTAGTGGATTGTGAATCCTCCTACAACTTCATTCTCGGTAGGCCCATCCTCTGCCAAATCAGAGCCTGCGTGTGCTACCACTTGCTCATGCTAAAGTTCCCTACTCCCGCCGGAGTTGCGTCTATCCGGGGAAGTCAGCCCATGGCCCGGTCCTGCTATGCCCAAGAGACACGACCACGACATCCCTACCGGGACGTGTGCAGCGTCGCACCCTGTGACAACGCGGTAGCGACGGACAAACCGGATGACCCTCGAGAAGGAGCTGTAATCATACAGGGGAAGCCCCATGAGGAGGTGGAGCAGGTTGCCTTGTTCCCTGAACAACCTGACAGGGTAGTCAAGATTGGTACCGGCCTACCGGCCACTTTACGTACCGGCCTGATCAAGCTCCTCGAGGACAACGCCTCGGTGTTCGCCTGGTCCTACGCTGATATGCCCGGTATCTCTACCGCAACCAACTCCCATAAGCTTGGGATCGACCCTGTCTACCGACCGGTGCGGCAGAAGAGGCGCGTCGGGGACCAGGAGCGGTACGAGGCAATGAAGGTTGAGGTCGACAAACTGTTGAGTATCGGTTTCATCCGGGAAGTTCAATACCCCCGATGGCTAGCCAACCCGGTACTAGTGAAAAAACCAAACGGGAAGTGGCGAATGTGCATCGACTTCACCGATCTCAACAAGGCATGTCCCAAGGACAGCTTCCCTCTACCGAGAATCGAGCAGCTTGTCAACTCCACTGCCGGCCACGAAGCCCTGAGCTTCATGGACGCCTACTCAGGCAACAACCAGATCAAACTGGATCCCGAGGACCAAGAGCACACCTCATTCATGACCGACCAAGGTCTATACTGCTACAAGGTCCTACCCTTCGGATTGAAAAATGTCGGGGCCACCTATCAACGATTGGTCAACCGCATGTTCTCCAGGCAGATCGGGAGGACCATGGAGGTATATGTGGACGACATGCTCGTCAAAAGCTTGAGGAAAGGTGACCACCTCACCGACCTACAGGAGACATTTTCCATTCTCCAAGACTATGGGATGAAGCTCAATCCCGAGAAATGTGTCTTCTGCGTAGGCGAGGGGAAATTCCTTGGCTTCATGGTGAGCCACCGAGGTATCGAGGCCAATCCCGAGAAGATCAGGGCAATCCTGGACTTGGAATCTCCCAAAACCTTCAAGGATGTTCAGAGCCTTAACGGTAGGATCGCAGCTCTCTCCCGGTTCATATCACGGTCTACCGACCGGTGTGCCCCTTTCTTCAAAATATTGAAGACCGGGAAGAAGTTTGAGGGCTGGACCACCGAGTGCGAACAAGCGTTTGCTGCATTGAAGGAATATCTGGCAGCAGCACCACTGCTCAGCCGACCGGTACTAGGCGAACCTCTCTTCCTGTACCTATCGGTATCAAAGACTGCTGTGAGCTCGATCCTAGTCAGGAGCCACAACAAGGAGGACCTACCGGTAGACTATACGAACAAGTCTTTCGTGGATACCGAGACTCGGTACCCCGAGATCGAGCAGCTCATCCTCGCACTCATGATCTCAGCCAGAAGGCTTCGCCCGTACTTCCAGGCACACCCCATTGTGGTGCTTACCGATCACCCACTCAGGCTGATCCTGCAGAAGCCGGAGGCATCTGGCAGACTCATGAAGTAGAGCATCGAGCTCAGTGAATTCGACATCACCTACCGGCCTCGACCGGCAATCAAGGCACAGGTACTGGCCGACTTTGTCTCTGAATTCACCTATGTGCAGTCGACGCCCATATCGGTGGAAGGGGCTGGCTCGGGCGAGACGGCCCGGACCACCGCCGAGGAAACACGGTTTGATCTCGCCCTACCGATCTGGCGACTATATGTGGATGGTGCCTCAAACACCACGGTAGCGGAGCCGGACTCATTCTTATCACTCCCCACACCGGTAGTCCCGACACATGTCGGCTCGAGAGTGCTCTCCGGTTCAACTTCAAAGCTTCCAACAATGAGGCCGAGTACGAAGCACTCCTGGCCGGCCTTCGGCTGGCCCGGCACATGGGAGCCCAGCAGCTCCAAGTCTTCAGCGACTCACAGCTCATCGTCAACCAAGTCTCGGGGGACTACCAAGCCAAAGATCCCATCATGTCTCGGTATCGGACCTTGGCAAAAGAGCTCACTGCCGGTTTCTCATGCTTCAAACTAACGAAGGTACCGAGAGAAGAAAATCAAGGGGCCGACGCCTTGGCCAGAATAGCCTCCGCCATTGACCCCAACCCCGGCAACTCGGTACCCATCGACATGCTGGAAACTTGCAGTACCGAGACAATGGCCACCGAGGTAAACCACTTACGCCTCGAAGAGACAAACTGGATGACACCAATCCTGGAATACCTACGGGACGGCTTCCTCCCGAGGGGCAATGATGAGGCAAAGAAAATAAGGTTCCGGTCCTCCCGGTACCTCATCATCAACAACCATCTCTACCGGCGAGCTCACTCCTTACCATACCTGCGATGCCTCGGACCGGCCGAGTCCCGAGATGCCATCAGGGAGGTACATGAGGGCATCTGTGGCAACCACCCGGGAGGAAGAGCACTAGCCCACAAGCTTATCCGCCTTGGCTACTACTGGCCAACTCTCCTCCGGGACTCTGTCTCGTTTACAAGGCAATGCAAATCCTGCTAGTTCAACGCACCGAACGTACCAAAACCATCCCAGCCACTGGAGACAATGGTCAACCCATGTCCTTTCGCCCAATGGGGGATAGACCTAATCGGGCCCATGCCCAAGGGTACCGGTGGTGTTGAACACGTAGTAGTCGCCACCGACTACTCCGCCAAGTGGACAGAGGCCAAGGCCCTGAAATCAATTACTTCCCAGCAAGTACAAACCTTCATTTGGGAAAACATCATATGCCGCTTCGGTATCCCTCAAGTCATTGTCACCGACAACGGTAAGCAATTCGACTCTGCATCCTTCAGGAAATTCTGCTGGGAGAAGGGTATCACCCTTTTCTTTGCATCGGTAGCCCACCCACAGACCAACGGCCAGGTGGAGGCAGTTAACAAAATCCTGAAGCGAACCATGAGGACCAAGCTCGGCGACAAAAAAGGCGCATGGCCTGAACTGCTACCGGAGGTTCTCTGGGCATACCGCACCTCCTACAAGGCTGCCACCGGGGAGACGCCATTCTCCCTTGCCTTCGGTGCAGAAGCAGTGGTACTGGTTGAAATCAACTCTACAACTCATAGGATCGACACCTTCGACCATAATGAGAATGAAGAGCAGTTGTGCCTCAACCGAGACCTTCTGGAGGAACGCCGGGAACAAGCCAACCTCCGGAATGCAGAACACAAAAACCAGCTCAAGCGCAAGTATAATGCAAAGGCAAAGGTCCGGTACCTCAAGCTGGGAGACTGGGCACTGCGCCGGGTACGGCAAGGTACGAAGGACTCCGCAGCTATGACATTCAACCAGCGATGGGAAGGCCCTTACCAGGTGATCGAAGTCCTCCAGCCAGGTACCTACCGGCTCAAGGACTCCACTGGCTACATACTCCCACGACCATGGAACATAGAGCACCTTCGGTACTACTACCCGTAGGCCATGCCCAGAAAAAAGACCAGATCTTACCGGCGGGGTAGGTCGGTCGAGCAATGCTCCCACCGGTACTCATGTAAAAGTCCGGCTTCAAACCGGCCAGAAGTAACCTTCTGTTGCAAGTATTGAAACCCGCATTATTCACTCCAACACCGGTACATATATTGTTTAAACCACTTATTATTGTCCTCCTACCGATCTAATGGGGGACGCCTCTGGACGGAAATGGAACAATTATAAGCATATTGCTACCACAACGTACCGCGGTGAATGCAATGCCAAGAACAAAAATGAAAGTAAAATTTCTATAAGCTATGTGGCCGGTACCAGCGACCCCCATGCATCAGTTTTTGTTGTATTTTAAACGTGTGGCCGGTACCAGCGACCCCCATGCGTAAATTTCATTTACTAAGTTTACAATACCGTCGGTATACCCACACGAAATATTCAAGAAAACAATACCGAGAGAGACTGAGTAAACCAGTCCTCCCGAGTGAACACTTGATATGAAAGCAACAAATTCATAGAAAAGGCGAAACACGCCATTGTTCCAACAAGGAATAAAAGGCCTTATGGCCAAAAAACAGTACTAGCTCCCGAGAGAGCACTCCTACCGGGAGAATTGTTAAAAAAGGGCTTGAAATCCCAAAAAAAAAAAAAAAAACACGAGCATGAAAATCAAATTACATGGCCCTCGGCCGGTACCACCCACACGGGGGACTTCACTCCTGCTTCTTGCTTCTCCCGCGCACCACCGGTAAGCTCCTCCTCGATCTCTCGGAGGATGCCCTTATGCTCATCATCCACGTGATCCTCGGTAAGCTCGAGCACGGAGCTGGCTCCAATCCTGCTCGGGGAAGGCTGCCTTGAGCTTGCCAAGGATGTACACACCACCCTCAATATAGGCGGTGGCCTGCTCCACGGAACGCCCTCGGTCCCGCCGGTAAGCAAGCACGGCGTCTTCCTTGGCCTTACCGAGAGCCACCTCGAGGCGCTGCTCGAACTCCACCTGGAGCCTCGCACTCTCGGCAGCCACTGCAGCCCTGGCCTTGTCTTCGGCCTCTTGCACCAGCCTACCGGCTTCCTCGGTGACCCTGGCAAGCTCGGATTCCGCCTTCTCCTTGGCTGCCGCTATGTTGTGACATGCATCCTAGAGGCTGGCGACTTTGGCACCGGCATTCTGCAGCTCCTTCCAGTACCGGCGATCAAGGAGTTGCTCCTCGTATGCCAACTGCAACACCAACAACGAAAGTTAGCAAACGAGCAGGGTGCCATACATATACATTAAGTGGTGAGACGGTACCTTCTGCTTGCACTGGAAGAGCAGATCTCGCTGCTTCGCCACCGTCAACTCGGGGAAGCCGCCGGGACATCCACCCGCGGGGGGTCGGTCCAACGCCTTCGCACGCAACGTGCTATAGAGCCGGGCATTCTTGGGCAAAACAAGTCTTGCCAAACACCGGGCCTATGCCGGTACTGCGGGTAGCCGGGTCGATGCCGGCACCCTCCGGTGCCCCCTCCTCTTCGGCAGAACGTCGGAAACTGCAGGCACCTTCTGCCTCTTCCGGTGTTCCCTCACCTGTTTGACAACTACCGCAAAGGTTAGGGCCGGTACACAATTGCCACAAACAAGAAATAAAAGGATCTAAAGTTACCTCTTCGCGAGCAGTGCGCTTCTTCGAGGACTCCACCGGGACCTCCGAGGTAACCTCGGTCTCAGGACCGGCATCCACTTCCACTTCCACCTCTGTCTCCACTTCCACCTCCGTAGCGGATCGAGCCCGGTGAGCCTTCTTCTTCTTCCTCTTGCCGGCCGCCTTGGCACCAACAACAGCCGGCTCTGCCACCACCTGAGCCTCCAGTACCGGCTCCGGGTCCTCACCCGTGGCCTTCTTCAGCTGGTAGAAATCTCTGCGCTCTCGCACCATGCTTAGATCACCCTTGAGCGTGCGGTACCGACGATATTGATAGATAACTGCAAAGACAAGTACCGGTATCAGCAAACAAAAAAAAACTAACTAAATTTTTTTTCAATAAGCTGCCCAGGAGCACTTACAAGGCTTCGGTAGTGGCGCTAGGCCCGAGCGGTCCAGAGAGTACCGATTCAATAGAACTGTCGATCTCCTAAGCACCAGGGAGATGTTCTCTCTTATCCACTGGATCTGCTTCTCCTGGCTCTCGGTAAGCCTCCTCCAGGACTGATCCACTGCACACAAAGGGAACGGATTAGTACCGGTACCAAAAAAAAAAAAAACAAATTGTACAAATTGTACCACACATGTCAAGACTCGGTAGGGGCAAACAACCGGGAGCGCCCGCAAAATGGCAAGGAACCCTCTTCACTATCGGCTCAGCCCCTGTCGGGAACTCCCACCCCCCACCGATGAAAAAATATCTGCTCTTCCATGTCTCGCTGGGAAGTTGGGTTCCCAAACACAAGTGGGTCCCTAATTATCTCGGGACTCCCAAACTCGTGGCTCTCCACGTCATGGGTACCAGTCATTCCCTCCCGGTCAAGAGCCTCCTTGGTCAGACAACACCGGATCACCCTCTTGTACTTGTGCGTGAACTCCATCCACGCAGTGCCTGGGGGACAGTCGGTACAAGGCTTCACCACCGACTTGAGCTTGTACCAGCCCTTATCCGTCTTCGAGTGCTCCTCCAAAGCCCATTGGCTAAAAAACACAGCCAAGTCTGGCTCGCCAAATCCGCAGTGGTGGTACAGCGTGTATAGCGCGTTGAGGCACCGCCAAGTGTTGGGGTTCAGCTGCGCAATGGCCAGATCTACCTCCGCCAGGAATCGTTGCTGGTATGCCGGTAGGGGAATCCTTAACCCTTCACCAAAGAAGAAGGGGTGCACCAACGTCTCGCCCGGTACCGCCGAGGCACTCCTGAGCTCCCCTTTCTCAGGAAGACGCATGGTTACCGACGCAGGAATGTTGAAAGCCTCCCTCAGGGCTACCAAGTCCTCCTCGGTAGACGCACTCAACTTCAGACGGTCGATGGCATAGCCTACCGGCACCACCTCAACATCCTCCTCCATCGCCGGCCCCGACCCGGTAGGACGAGCCGAACCACTACCACCCCCCGACTTTCGATACGGGATCGCAGCCAGAGGCACCAAGTCCTCCCCGGTGGTAACACCCCTCACCACCGACTGGAACATACTCTCCGTGCAGAAGTCAGCGGTACCGGACGAGCAGGAACTGCTTTCACTACTACTGCAGTCCGAATCCATCACTTCCACCGACACACTCTTCTCCGGCTCTTCCCCAGAGAAGGCATTGCCACTACTGGCACCTTGGCTCTCCGAGTCCGACATCTGCACAAGTGAATCACGGGTCTTACCGGGAGGGAAATCCTATGCCTATGCAACCTAGCTCGGTACTAAGGCTGGACACCGGTACTCAAACTACGTTACACCAGCAGCACAGAAAAGCAAAGAAATATAGAAGGCATCGGTACTTACAATTGCTGAAGGCTAAAAGTCGGATACCGTGTGATCAAACTTGCACTACCGATACACGCTCTCGTTCTCCTACCGACAGCTTACAGAGCCCTGGATTGCCAAATGAACGAATGAACGAATGAAGTGAAGTATACTCTCTTCACCCCCATATATATAGCGGGAGTCAACCCATCTTGACCGTACGACGTGAAGCGTCGCGCTCCAGGATGGCGACACGTGTCACCCCACTACGGCGAGACGGTTGAGTTCTTCCATGCAATTCCAAGCCGGCCAGAGCTCGACACGTGTCCCCCCACTACCTCGGCAGTTACGCCGAGGAGCTCAACAGCCACGACGCTTCAACTACCCTTGAAACTCGGAGCGGTTACAACTCCCAGCCGGGAGGAACCCCTTGTTCGGGGACTTGGGGGACTACATAGGACGGTACCGAGTGCCACTGCGGCTGCCCCACCGACAGTTCGCTACATCCCGATATGAACTTCGCTACATCCCGACACTTCCACTTGCTCGGGACTTGGGGGACTTCTGTTGCTACCATTTCATATCTTTACCGGGATAGACCCGAGGTAGCTCACTATCACCGGGAGCAGCCTCCTTATCGCCCCATGGCTGACTCGGTAGGGCTCCCCTACCGAGGACATAATCTCTGCAACACCCCGGCGGCATCTACCGACTCGGTAGGGATCCCCTACCGAGTATACTACCCTAGGCCACAGTCGAAGCCCTGGCAGTACCCCAGCGGTACCGGTAAGACCAGGCCGGATGTACCGACAACAAGCTCTCCCTCCGGCTTCGCATGGACGTCTCCCGATTAGGTACCGAGAGTGGCCAGCCCCACCGTGCCGGCACGGCCACCGGCGCACGTGCTTGTCCACTACCTCGCAGATCGCACTAGGCCGCATGCCCATGCTGCACCGGGCGCCTCGATGCGCACATCGAGGTAGTGGACCAGAGAATATTCCTCGTGTCAGGGGATGTCCCCCACACCAGGGAAGCTTGTCTCCGACCTCACCTCATATATAAGGAGTCCTCACTCTTTATTCAGGTACGTTCTCTACGAATCCCAAACTCTCTGCTCTTAGACCTACCGGTACTAACTTGAGCGTCGGAGGGCCTTCGGTCGGTACACACCAACCTCCCCTGACCAATCTTGCGTTTTCAGGTACTCCGTGGTTGGGAAACGGCAGAAACAACCCCTATCCAATCTTTCCTTAACAGTAAACTTCCCGAACTCCTTCTTGTACCAAGTGAAACTAGCACCCTTGTAACCAATATCCAATAGGTTGTTTGTATCCAAAAAACTTTTAAGGTACTGCCCACGGCGTGGATTCCACTGAGCACCACCATCCTTCTCAAAAGACCACAACATTTCATTCAAATCACCAATAACCAACCACGGAGTGCCATCGTTCCAGCATTGACTAGTCCAGGACTCCCAAAAAGCAGCTTTATCAGAATAATAGGGAGGCCCATACATCCATGTTACACGAATCTTGATCCCAGAATCAACAAAAGAAATGGTAGTATCAATAAAGTGCTTAGAGGAAAGAATAACATCTACCGTAACATTAGGTTTCCACCAAAGGCTGAGCCCCCCTGCAGAGCCAATCGGATCCACATTGATGCCTGTATAATAACCAAATTGCTTCCTTATCTTGTCAACAAAGTGACTATGTTGGTCAGTTTCTGATAAAAAAACTAAAGACGGAGAATGGGAGCGGGTAACCTCCCACAGGTGTTGTACTGTCAATGGCTTCCCCAAGCCTTGACAGTTCCATGAGAGTTTAATCATTGACCCCGTGCAGCTGAATTCGGCCAGCCGCCATAGCCTTGGAGGTGGGTTAAATCCTCCATACCTTTCGCCAGAAAAACATTATTACAATCAGTCTCATCACAATTGGAACCACCGAAATCGATCTGAAAACTTGATTTGTCGAGTAGGGAAGCCACCGGCTTATCATCCCCCAGATCCTTACTCCCCCCTATAGATCTACCACGTCCTCTCATTACTCCCCGACTTCCTCTTCTGCCACCATGAGAATTAGAGAGACGAAGTCCAGGACTTACTGGGAGGCGTACCTTTTTGTTTTGTGAAACTTCAGTAAAGGTGACAACAGATGCAGCACGCTTTGCTTTACGTTTCCTTTGTGAAATTGGCTGGTTCGGGTGTAATGAAATGGACTGGTCCAAGTGAGTGATTGCAGGCTTTTCAGTGAAGAAAGTAGAAGGCATAACAGGTGGGTCCACTTCTTCAATACGTACAGAAGACGATGGGAGTGTGGCCATAATAGGTTCATTAACAAAGCCAGGAACAGGAAAAAAATGATTAACCCTCTCAAACTCAGCTCTGTTGTTGTAAGCCCAAGGAGGAATCACATTTGGGTCGGCCCATTGTGGAGAATCAGTATTGAGGCCATTTAAAGCAACAGTGACACATCCATTTCTGAAAATGGCGCTGTTGGTGTCAGGATGCCACAAACCTTGTCGCTCCCCATGCGTGTGTACTCCCGAGGACTGAACAAGGGAAGTGGACTGCATGTCAGGAACAATATGGGGAGAAGAATATTTATCACAATCCAGCTTCGAAGTTGTCATGCATTGGGTGGAGGACCCAATACCATGCCCATGTTGGGATTCGACTTCAGAGGATGGCCGTCGTGGCAAGTGCCGGAGTGAGTGGGTAGTCGTTACCGGAAACTCAATGGGATAGTGTGGCAATGTATGAACTGATTTTTGAACAACATCGGCCACCAAAGAAAGATCATAGACTACCCCCATCCGGATTAAGATGGGGTTTACTTGGTAGTTACAAACAGAAATCATATGACCTATGTAATACCCCGAACTTTCATATTTAATTTCTTGAATATTCTTGAAATTAAGTAAAGGTTGGATATTAGTTTTCTTAACTAATTTGTGAAGCGGAAATATTTTGGAACAAATATTTACTCGAAATGTTTTATTTTCGAGGGGGTCAAAAGTTGACTTTCTTATCCGTTGATTTTCTCTGATAACTTCCTTCATGAAAGTCGTAGAACTACTCGATACGAGTTCGTAGACATGTGGCATGTTAAATTCTGAGATCATATGAAAAAGTTATGGTCAGCGGAAGTTTTACCTATTTTTTTGAAGGTATTCCGGCCAAGTTGCATTTTCCTTAGAAATTGCATTAATCTGTTCATTATTTGAGAATGTGGTCTTCTAATGATTTTTAGTAGACATCTTAAGGAAACTCTCAGAGTTGGAATCACCCGAAAGTCATATTTCTAGATTTAATTATGATTTTTACAATACATATAGGGCACAAGAAGAAAGGGATTTAAGTTTGTGATGCAAGCATGTTATAATATCCTGAACCTAGGATTAATTATGAACGAATTGAATTCCTTGCTAGAAAATTTAGGAATGCATTTCATGCTTGTGTATTAGTATTTATTATATAGGTCTATATATGTGTAAATATATATATATATATATATATATATATATATATATAAGTTTATATGTGTATACATACGTATATGAAGTAATGTATGAGTATAGGCCTCCATGTTTGAATAGATAGAAAATTAAATTTTACAAATCATCTTCAAATAATTCATTGGAGATCAGATTCCTTGACTTAGAGTCAAGTAATATCTTACTCTTGATTTTAAAATAATAAAATTAGGAAGATAGGAGAAAAAATGGTTATTTTCTCATTGTTTTATCACATCTCTATTATTTCTTCTTGACCCTTACTAACTAGTAAGAGTCATTTATGTGCCTATAAATAGAATGGTGTAACAATAGAATTCTTTGCTAATTTACTTCTCTCTTGCTCCTCTCTATCACTTCTTACTTCAGCCTCCCCATTAGTATAGAAATTTCATCTAGAAAGGCTTTAAAACTAGAGCAATCTTTAGTTAAAATTTCTTTGCTCAAGAACTAATGATCTTTCAATTGTGAAGCTATTCCAATCTTCCAACCAACTTTTCAAGTAAGTACAGAATACATCCTTATAGTCTTTTATCTTTAAGTTCATCAAAGTGCACAAGCAAGAAGAAAATAGAAAGGAATAAGTTTTATAGAAAACTTAAATCATGTTTTCTGAAGTTATTCCGGCAGCCAACTTGTGAACCTTTAAACATATATTTTGGTTCATTTTATCAGATTGACATCTTCATCAAAGTTGTTACGTATTGTGTCTAGTATTCCATATCTAAATTTAGTATTTATCCAACGGGTAAAACTTTCTAAATCTAAGTATGCTCACTGGAAAACCTCTTTGTTGTTCATAACTTCAAGTGGTCATATCTCACTCATTTCTTAGCCAAATTTTATGATCTTTATATCAAAATGAAGCTTAGAACCTGAACTTCTAATCTGGAGAATATAATAATTATTAGTCAGGTTTACAGTACGTAACAGTTTAAGTTAAAAAGGTTAAAAGCAGAGCATATATAATTATGGACTGTTTTGGACATTCTTCATTTATGAACTTGGACATCTTGGATATGTTGACTTGGACTATACCATTTGATTCCCTATGAAAATTCATTTGAAATAGTGTACTCACTTGATTATTTTGGACTTGTGGTGAACAATATAACAAAATTTGACGTTTGATGATTCTAATAGAAGAATCATTTATGAACTTCCATGGACTTGGACTTAGACTAAAAACTGAAAATATTAGTAATAACCTAAATTATTATATCATAACTAATTTCTTTAATACTTGTATTTTATTTATAGTTATACATGCTATTATATTCTATTGTTATACTTATGTTTTATATTTATATACATACATATATATTGTTCTACATAAGTTTATGATTATTTGCTATAAATTATATTCTTATTAAATTACTTGTGTTTTACATATGTTTATCTTGAATTACATATGTTTCTACTTATTATTGTAATACATATGTTTATACTTATTTACTAAAGAATATGATCTTGTTTAATACATAATAAGTTCAATTACTTATGTTTTATGTTTATGAACATATGTATATCTTGTTTTACATATGCTTCTCTTTTGTATGTATTTTACTTGCACATGATTATCTATTAATCTCATATTGGTGCATGATTTTATTTATTAAAGTGAACATATCAACTTAGTATTATACATGTATATATATTAACATGTATGGAAGAATATATTATTAGGAGTGAAATAATGGTTGGTTATTTTGTATAAAGCTTTGTTATAGACTTATAAGTTAATCTATAAGTTTTATTATAGGCTTTTAATTTAGTCTCTAATTCTATATTAATAATTAGAATTCTTTGTTTTGGAGATTTTTGTACCAAGTCATAGTACTACTTGGTCTAAGTGAAATACTGGAATCACAAGGGTTTATTTTGGGTGATTAGCTATGGGCTCATGTCCCTCAGATAGTGCACTATTATACCTCTAGGGAACGAGAAATCGATCCTCGGGTATACATCCTTGGGTATTTTGGACCCCGGTATGTTGCGGCTTATCCTGTTACATTACAGGATTTATTTTGTGTGTGACCAGTATAACTATAAATTCACTTGGTTTGTATACTTTTTCTCTAACTCTTATTATTTGATTTATGAACTTCGATGGTAACATGCTAAGTTGCGTATATTGTTTAGCATGGAGATAATCAATACATATTTGTAATATGCTAAGATGCATATAGTGTTTGAGATAACTAATATCTACTTGTGATATATTGATATTATAATATGTCGATTGAACATATTTAATTTTAGGTTATATCAATGCTGCAATGTTAGTCGATTACTTTTGAGACTGAATTATTTGGGTTAAAAACGTTCTTGATATATGTGGATTATATTCACTATAATTGGTATGAAGCAACGTAAAATGTTCTTAGTACATTTTTGATTGGTTGTTCGATTTTGATGTCTTATAAGATACATTAATATAAGAATGTAAGCTGTACTTATTGGGCCTGTGTTGCTCATGATGCTACACCTTCTTGTTTTCAGGTTACGATGCTTGGGGGAAAACGGGATGAACATTTAAACAAATATTTTATATTATGTATTTTTATTAAACTCTGATATTGTAAGATAATATTCTTTTAATTTTCAAATAAAAGTATTATTCAGACATTTGTTTCATTTGATTTATTTTATGCTTTAATTATTTCATTCGCGTCATAAATTCGGGCACCATATTTCAATATAATATTGGTCTCGGATTTAGGGGCGTGACAACCTAACCTTCCACATCGAAAGCAGAAGCTCTTGAGATGTTCATACTGCAACCTGATCTTCTTGGTAGTTGAGTGACACGGTAGTAGACAACTGGTGGATAGAGGTTTACGTGCGTCGATGTCAATGCGTAGACGCAAGAAGCCCCTGTTTCCCACCTTCGCAGGATCTTCAACCTCCAAGAGAGAACCCAGCAAAGCACCCAATTTCCTCCCATTTGATACCGAGAGCATTTCACGTGGAATCCCATGGGCTTGGATCCAATAGATGGAGCGGGTAGGTTCAATGTCATCAATAGAAAGGTGGAGAGGCCAGTTCCTGAGAGAGAAACAATAGCCCTTGACATTCCATGGACTGCCATCGATTAAGAGCCGAGCCAGTTTCTCAGAACCAACCGTAATGGAATAAACATTCTTCTTGGCTCGAACTAGTCGAATCTGTCCAATGTTTTTCCATAGGCCCAAGAGAGTAGCTTTAACACCCCCTGCACCTGGCTCAATGTCAGCAATAAGAATCCCAAGAAGATCAATGCCAACACCCAAGTCAGGCAGATCCATATTGGAGTCGAAAACCACCGACCTGGCTTCAATGACTTCATCGTCGTTGAAAGGAATTTCCATGGATGAGGATGAAACCGTCTAACCAAAAGGAGACACAGCTCTAAAGAAAATCACTATGGATTCAAAGCCCTAACAAGTAGGTCATATATGTTGTCAAGACAAGATCAAGAAAAAAAACTAGTGCATGATCAGAGGTGGCAAGTTCAATAACCAGTAATATTAGACACATCGTGCTTGCAATTCCATGTTGACCGTCCTATCATGCTGGTTGGTTTCATCAAACAAGATGAACTGAATAAGGAAATTCCTTTCTTAATTCCATTGTGAATGGGAAGACAAAGGAAAAAAAAGGAAAAATAACAATGTCACCATCATAAGCCTTCTTGAAAGGATTTAGCAGGTATAATTATAATTTTGAACTCAGGAACTCAAAATTAATTAATGTGCTTAGAATAAGCTTTAATGGACTAGATGCTTCGCAGAAGAACATATTTCTAGATAGTGCATGCTATAGTGGTAATGGTCTTGAAAATGGACAAGACTAGGAGCGTTATTATGCTTCCAAGACAATAATGTTTTTCTATTTCTATATAATAGGGCTGGCTTTTTTTACCGAAATGTCCCGAACCTACCGAATCCCGACCGACCCGATCCCGAAAAATCCCGAAAAATCGGTATCCCGAAATATCGGTACGGGATTCCCGTCCCGAAATACCAAATTCGGTTCGGTAACGGTATGGGCATACTCAAATTTCGGGACATCCCGACCCGACCGATTTCAGTCTTTTTTCTAACTTTTCTCTCTTTCTATCTTCCTCTTCAGTCTTCACGTGCCCATTCTATTTTTTTTTTAATATCTCTCTCTTACTTTCTCTCTTTTCTCTCACCCACTCATGACTTTCTCATTCACTCTTTCTTTTTTTCTTCTCGTTTTCCTGACTCTCTTTCTCTCTCTCTTACTTTCTCTCTCTCTCTCTCTCTCTCTCTCTCTCTCTCTCTCTCTCTCTCTCTCTCTCTCTCTCTCTCTCTCTCTCTCTCTCTCTCTCTCTCTCTCTCTCTCTCTCCTCTTCAACGATTGCAGCCTCCTTTCTCCTTCAAGTCTTCAACAGATCCAGCCTCCTCTTCTTCCTTCCCTTTTATTTTTCTTCTCGATTTCTTCAAGTCTTCAACGGCTCCAGACTCCTCTTCTTCTTCTTCTTCTTCTTCTTCTTCTTCTCTTTCTTCTATAGTTCTACTAATCCCCGGAAGGTCAGCCTTAAACACAGGCTTCTGGGGTCTCTTTCAAATCGATTATGGTGTTGACAAAAGCCGAATTTTTATGAGAAAACTGAGGGAAAGTAGAACAGATGAAGAAGAAAGGCAGAGATCGAAGGAAAACGAGAAGAAAAAAAGAAAGAGTGAATGAGAAAGTCATGAGTGGGTGAGAGAAAAGAGAGAAAGTAAGAGAGAGATATTAAAAAAAAATAGAATGGGCACGTGAAGATAGAAAGAGAGAAAAGTTAGAAAAGAGACTGAAATCGGTCGGGTCGGGATGTCCCGAAATTTGAGTATCACTCGGTACCGTCCTATTTGGTATTTCGGGACGGGAATCCCGTACCGATATTTCGGGATACCGATTTTTCGGGATTTTTCGGGATCGGGTACGTCGGGATTCGGTAGGTTCGGGACATTTCGGTAAAAAAAGCCAGCCCTAGTTATTCTTTAATTTTCATAATTTTTGCTAAAAGTACAATACCTTGCTTCTGCTTTAGTTTTGGGATTGTGATTGAAGTCACAGAATGGAAACAGATACAATCGGGATATATAGCCATTAACATAATAGGAATGAAGATTATTTCTATTCAGCTGCCTTTTTCATCTTCTCACTAGTCGATTTCTTGGATCAATCTGTGCTTGTTAATGTAATGGCCGTTGCTTCCTCTTCTTGTTCTTCTTCTTCATTGCCTACAGATGTCTTCCTCAATTTTAGAGGCGAAGACACTCGAAGGAGCTTTGTGTGCCATCTTCACGCAGCTCTGGAACGTCAAGCAGTCAAAGCCTACATTGATTCTGAAGATCTTAGAAAAGGGAACGAGTTTTCGGATCTTCTGAAAGCCATTGCCGATTCAAAGCTTTCTATTGTGGTTTTCTCTGAAAAGTACGCCTCTTCCACATGGTGCCTGAAAGAACTGGTCCAGATCCTGAAATGCAAAGCGGAGCAGAAGCAGATTGTGATGCCCGTTTTCTACCAAGTAGATCCCTCCCATGTTCGTAAACAGGAGGGAAGTTTTGCCCAAGCTTTTGCCAAACATGAACGCGACAGCAATAACGACTTGCAAGAGGTGCAAAGCTGGAAGTCCGCCTTAATTGAAGCCACCAATATTTCTGGCTGGGATTCGCGAAACTATAAGTAACTACTCACTCTTCCTATTCTTTGATTAATTTTAGTTTCAGTATTATATACACTCATAATTAATTAATTTTTACGTTTTTGTTGTTGTTGTTGTTGTATTTTACACATATAATTATCCAAATAATGCATTTTTTGTGTATTTTTCCTATTTTACACATATATGAGTGTGTGTACAGTTTATGTTTTGCTAGAAACTGTATGGCATTGTAATATGCGTGTGTGTATATATATTATTTAATATTAATTTCTGGAGCATCTACAATATCCTTTATTATTCTGATCTAAAATTTTAAATGAATGGTTGCACTACATATAATTGTCCGACTCATGTACATACGTACGTGTTGTTTTCATGTTATACATATCCTGTAAACCAATAGGATAATATACAATTTTTATTTTACCTATCCCGTATTTATTAACTTTCTCAAATGGTGCAGGGATGATGCCAAGCTTATTGATGAGATTGTAGACCATGTCTTTAAAGAATGGATGCAAATGTCCTCAAGTAAAAACAATAACTTGGTTGGAATGGATTCCCATTTACATAAAATGAGACAACTATTACGTCTTGAGATGGATGATGATGTTGTCAAAGTTGGAATCTGGGGAATGGGTGGCATAGGAAAAACAACCATTGCTGAGGCTGTTTATGACGAAATTCGTTATCAATTTGACCATTATTACATTCTTCCTAATGTCAAGGAAGGTTTTGGGAACCAAGTACGTATGCAAGAACAACTTCTATCTAGAATCTTGAAGAAAGAAGTGCGGATTGACACTTTGAATGATGGTTACAAAATAATGGAAAGCCTAAGTAAGAAAAAAGTTCTAGTTGTTCTTGATGATGTAGACAATTCAGACCAAATTGAAACATTACTTGGACCTGAACCTTCATTTGGTGGTGGAAGCAGAATCATCGTAACAACTAGGAATAGTGGCATACTAAATGGATTTGAGATATACAAGGCCAAGTTATTAAGTGATGGCGATGCTGGTAAACTCTTCAACCAATATGCCTTCAAAAGTAACAAACCCTCGGGAGAGTATGATCATCTCTCAAGGCGTGCAGTACAATATGCTCAAGGTCTGCCCTTAGCACTTAAAGTCTTGGGAGCTTTTCTTCATAACAGGAGTGCATCTGAGTGGGAAGATGAGTTGGAGAAATTAAAGATTTTCCCAAACTCGAGAATTCAGAATGTGCTTAGAAGAAGCTTTGATGGCCTAGATGATTCGCAGAAGAACATATTTCTAGATATTGCATGTTTCTTTAGAGGAATGGATAGAGACTTTGTGACAAAAGTTATCGACAGTTGTGGCTTCTTTCCCCGCATTGGGTTAAAGGTTCTAGTTGATAAAGCTCTTGTAACAATCTCAAATTTCGATACGGTTGACATGCATGATTTACTCCAGGAAATGGGTAGGGAGATCGAATCTAGTAAAGAACCTGGAAAGCGGAGTAGATTATGGAGTTATGAAGATGTTGAGCGGGTGCTAACTCAAAATACGGTGAGATATATGATCATGATTTCTCATTTTTATATCATATATACGTAATCCTTGGTAAAGAGCTCCAACGTACTTAAATTGACCAAAATCAAATTCATTGGAAACTTCAATTTATTAAGCTTATAATATTCTTAAATAAGGCTCCTGCACATTGGCACTCAATTAATTCCACTTTTCACTACAAGAAAACAGAGATACAAGGACAGCTAACAAGGACACACAATTTATAAAGTGTCCTTAAAGAGTATTTAGGACACCCTTCATTTAAGGGTAATTTTAAGTAAAATTTGACCTACTTTCAAGGACACCCAGACTTTATTCTGTGTCCTAAAAAAGTCTTCACAATGAATTGACTTCAATTTAAGCAAAAAAAAAAAGAAGGGACTTCTCAAAGTTTGGCGTTGCATTTTCGAGTTTCCCTCCCCAGATTTCAGATTCCCTCCTCTTCCAATTTTCAGTTTCCCTCTTCAATTGAAACCCACAAATGTCATTCCCTCCATTTCTATTTTATCCTTTCTGCTCGTTATTACAATTTACAACAGATAAA
The DNA here is from genome assembly GCA_030142095.1 of Rubus idaeus. Taxonomy (NCBI): domain Eukaryota; kingdom Viridiplantae; phylum Streptophyta; class Magnoliopsida; order Rosales; family Rosaceae; genus Rubus; species Rubus idaeus. The sequence goes on from CM057971.1 coordinate 8,484,385, forward strand.
AGAATAGATCTGTCTCGCGTACACGAGCTCAGGCAGAAGTCAGCAAATCTCAATGCAGAGCTTGCTCTCCTCCGCGTAGCCAAGGTCACGAGTGGAGCACCCAACAAGCTCTTCAAGATCTACGAACCAAAACCCTAATTTTTGGTATTTTTTGTTTCTAATTTCTGTGTTCTTGTGAATCAAAGAAGTGATTTTTATTGTTGATTTTTGGTGGGTTTGCAACAAGGTCGTGAGGCTAGGGCTTGCTAAGATGTTGATAGTGATCTCACATAGGCAGAAGGCTGCACTGAGAGAAGTGTACAAGAACAACAAGAAGTTTTTGTCTCTTGATCTTCGTCCCAAAAAGAGCATGGCTATCTGCCGTAGGCTCACAAAGAACCAAGTAATCCCTTGTTTACATTGCTCTTTGTTCAATTTTTTCTCAGATTTTGCTCCTTTAAATAGTGGGTGTCGATGTAATGATTATTCCATAACCTCTTAATCGGTAGGTAATTGTTTATCTTTTTCTCTTAAATCTCATTTTCAATTGGATTCTTAAGCTATCAATTCTATCGATTTTAGGTAATTTCTTTCTCTGTGAGTTTAAATTTACATTGTCTTTTGTATCTCTGAATCTTATTGTTTAATTTCCGATGAATTCGTATTCTTAATTGATAGTTTCTGACAATTTGTTGTTCCAGGATGGTAAATTGAAAAGCACAGAACTTTCTCTCTTTGGCATTCTTTGTTCCAATCTTTTGGAAGGTATATTTTTTTATGGTTTATTGAATTCAAAATACTCAGATATTTCTCTCCTATACGTACTTATTCTGTATTTTTTTTTGTGCTATTTTACTTTTCCTCCTACTGTTTTTATTGTGGAAAATTTATGTAACATATGAAAATTAACTTTGCAATCTGCAAATGGTTCACATTTTCAACCTACTGTCTCAATAAATTTGCCAAGGTGTTGTAGCTCAATCATATTTTTGTTTTGTTTGTATTATGTGTTACTTGGATTAATGCAATTGCTGTAGCCAATTAATACTTTGTTTTCTGTATTATATATGGTTATATTGTTAAGGGCCATTCATGCTCTCATTTATTTATTTAGCAAATTATGACCATTATCAAGTAAGATGTGTATAATCCAATCCTTACGACTGCAAACTCTTAGATAATGTGAAATATATATTGAATATTCTATTACAAAGCTATTACAGAAGCATTCAGAACTTTTTGGTAATGTTATCCTTTACTGATTCTTTGTTACTCTTATTTCTAGGTCTTCATTCACTCTAACAAGCTAGAAGTTGGAAGACAATAAGATGATGACGTTGGAGGTGATATTTATCCTCTTGGTTTTTACTGTGAAGAGGGTTTATTGTAGACACATTCATTGGTAAGAGTTAATTCCTTTATTTCTTAAGGGCGTCATAAAACACAATTAGATAATTTTGGTTTCCTGCATATAGACCTAGGATTAATAATGTTCCAATATATAGACATATATATATACACACATACATATATAACCAAATAGCTAATTAGCTATATTTGGTAGCTATGAACTTAATTGATTCATTATATATAATCAACTGTTAATGTTAAAATGGTGTTAGACATCAGAAGTTGAGGTTTAGATTTGTCGTAATCAATGAGGCAGGTGCTATGATTCTTTAGCAGTCCTATGGCTCCTTATACTCACCAATAATTACTGCATTTTTTGTAGGAACAATTCAAGATCAAATTTTATGCTTTATCTATATTTGTTAACACGCTGCACACAGTAATATTGTTGACTCTGATTTCATATACAAACTGTTGTAATGTTGGTGCTTTTAATTATCAATTCAAGCTTCTTGATCTTTTTGGTTCTGTGTGCTAGGGCCATTGGCAAAACACCATTCTTAACTTCCTTCTCAAGTGGAACAGCGCATTCTCCAAAACACCCAATCAGGTAAGCTGAAGTGACTATTCAGTTTATACCTTAATTGGTGATGGTTCTGAATATTATTGGATTTACACTAGCCTAGCTTGTTACTGGGACTTCGGGCTTTTAAAGGAACATATGAGTTATATGCACCGATCGTCTGTTTTGAAGAAAAGGCATGATTATTGTACAAGTTAAACAAGTGTATAACAATGCAGTATTTACTTGTGATTATATAGTATTGAAGTCTTGAAGTAATTTAATCAAGGTTACTTTATCTTTCTTTACTCTAGTTTATTCTTTTAGATATGTAACTGATTTACAAATGTAGCTCATGCTATTAATGTATTAAGTCATTTATGTTGGGTAAGTTCTATTAATTATTACTTGCTAGTAGTAGTACTGCCATGCCAAACTTTGCAAGAGACTTGAAATGTATTATCGTGGTCTTAAATAATTGGTTGTTTTGTTAATATTCTCAGGTAATGGTTCAAGATATTGGAGATCAGGTATATCTATTGTCATCAAATTACATAGAATAGAAATTTGTAATTAGGAATTGTTTAGTGATCTTTTATGAGTAATTTTGAATGTATTCTTATTATGTTTTGGTGACTAATATTAGTTGAATAAGGCACGTAATACTATTTAGTAGATGGATTTACCTATTATTCCTTCAATTGCTTCCTGGTTTGTAGATGCCATATCTAAGTAACTGATTTTTTATTTTGGGGCATTTGCTTGGTTTTATAAGTTAACAGTAGCTTGATTGTGACTTGGTTATTGCTGGCATAGTATACAAGGTGATGCCTCATATTTTTTCATTAAGTTTCTCAGTTTCTATGAACATGCTTTGTTTAGTCCGTCTGTATTGACAATGACAGTTTCTACAGAGTTGTTGATGCACTCAAATTAGTTTACACGAGACTGTCCTCTTTGCAGTGCACAATGTATGAGCTACTTACAGTCAAGTAGAGATTGATGAAGTTTGAGTAGAGTGGGCAGAGGTGGTTGATTCATATATCCAAGCACATGAAGTAGAATAGTTAGCATACTTGCAGAAGATTTCGATCATATTGCTGGTATTTTCAAGTTAAATATATGAAGTCTACTTTGTAGGAAAGTGTAGCAACTTTGAATTAAATTGGGATTGTAGTACTACATTTTTTTTAATCTTTCTCCTTGAATGAGATGGACTTGACTATTTGTAGTTCACTTGTATTGCAACTTGGACATTTATGGGATGTTCTTTATATATGATCTGAGTGTTTTATATGCGCTAGTTGACAACAACAGACTGTTTTGCTTATGAATAGATGACAATTTGAATGATGATATAAGGACTTGTATTATATTTGTTAGGATACAATTTTTGTGTTCTTATAGAGAAAAGTGGACACAAATTTGATAATATGAGTGTGTCATCTTATTGATTTAAGGACTCTTTCCATAGCTTTTAGGACACACAAATAATGTTCTAGTATAGAAAAGAGGACACATTAAATAATATGAGGATGCATTTTAGGTGTTCTCTTTTGGATTTAAGGACACCATTTAGAGAGCTTTTAGGACACACAAATAGTGTCCTAGTATACAAAAGAGGACACATGTTAGATAATATGAGAATGTATTTTAGGTGTCCTCTAATAGATTTAAGGACACATAAATAGTGTCCTGGTATAGAAAAGATGACACATGTTAGATAATATGAGGACACATTTTAGGTGTCCTCTTAAGTATTTAAGGGCACCATTTAGGGAGGTTTTAGGTGTGTCCTTGTATAGAAAAGAGGACACGGTTCAAGTGTCCTTGTTTCTGACTTATTAGGACACCCCGATAGAGGACTCATTTTTTTGGTGTCCTTATATGTAATAGAGGACGCTTTTCCAGTGTCCTTATATCCATTTTTTCTTGTAGTGTTTGGTTATTCAGGCTACGGAAGTAGTTGAAGGCTTGATGGATGGCTTGCCGAAGTCGGAAGACATGTACTTAAATGCTGAAGCTTTTGTTCGCATGACGAAATTAAGGTTGCTCATATTCACTTGCAGGAATAGGTCCTATCCTAAATATCACGTGAATGGAGACTTACAGCGTCTTTCTCATGAGTTGAGGGTTCTTGTCTGGTATAGATGCCCCTTAAAGTGTCTGCCATCTAACTTTTATCCAAAAAATCTTATTCACCTTGAGATGCGTCACAGTCACCTTGAACAACTATGGGAAGGAATCAAGGTACAATAATTTCTTACATTATATCCTAGTTTCTTTTAAATGCTAATGGATTAGTATTAATTATATCCATTGGGTACATTATATATGTAGTGTAGAATTTTCTATATATATAATGCATGTTTTGCATCTTGTTCTGGCATGCAGCCTGTGAAAAAGCTGATGACCATCGATTTACGTTACTGTGAATATCTTATCACAATTCCCGACTTGACTGAGGCGACAAATATTAAGGAACTAGATCTTGAAGGTTGTATAAGTTTAAGGGAGGTTCACCCATCCATTGCAGGTCTTACAAACCTTGTTTTCTTGAGTTTAAAAGGGTGCACAAAACTTAAGATACTTCCAAGAAGCATTCATCGTCTGAAATCCCTTGAGTTTCTTGATCTTCGTGGCTGCTCACATCTTGAGATGTTTCCAGAGATTTTGGAAGATATGGAGGCACTATCAAAGCTTAAGTTAGATGAGACTGCAATTAAGGAACTACCATCATCAATTGAATGGCTGCGGAAGCTTGAATCATTAAGCATGAAAAACTGCACAAGCCTTGTCTGTCTTCCGGACAGTATATGTAATTTGGCAAACCTTACATTTCTCAACCTGAGTGGGTGCCGGAAACTTGACAAGTTTCCAGAGATATCTGAAACTATGGATGCGCTATCAAAGCTTAATTTAGATGAGACTGCAATTGAAGAACTACCATCATCAATTGAACGGCTTCGGAAGCTTGAATCATTAAGCATGAAAAAATGCTCAAGCCTTGTCTGTCTTCCGGACAGTATATGTAATTTGGCAAACCTGACATTTCTCAACCTGAGTGAGTGCTGGAAACTTGACAAGTTTCCAGAGAACTTGGGGAATTTAGAATCTTTGAGGGAACTTGACGTACAACAAAGTGGTATTAAACAACTCCCGGTCTCTATCTTACGTTTGAACCTTGGTAGACTATCATTTTATGATTGCAAACAAATGGAGGCTCCCCTTTCATCATGGCCAGCATCAATTGAAGCTCGTTGTTCTGTTGCGGTACATATTGATTTTAGTGCTTGCAATCTGTTGGAATTATCGGATGCTATTGCTTATTTTCCTTCATTAAAAATATTAAAGTTGTCAAGACACAATTTGGAGAGCTTACCTGCAATCATGAATAGACTTGTTTTCCTAGAACAGCTTGAGTTGGAAGGTTGCAAGAGACTGAAATCAATACCAGAGCTTTCATCAAGCATAAGTTACATAAATGCGGATGATTGCACAGCTTTGGAAACTGTTTCAACACCAAAGCGTCCCTACGATATGGGTCGGTGCTTCACATTTGTTAATTGCCGCCAGCTTGTACAAAATGATCTTTTCAGAGATATTGTAAAAACTCATTCCCCTCCTCAGGTATAAACACAAACTTGCACTGTTTTTTTTTTTAATCTAATAGTGAAAAGATAACCGTCGTTTTCATTGTATTGTGTAGGGTAATTATTCCCAACCCTTTTATATGTGTTTTCCTGGAAGTGAAATTCCAGAGCTGTTCATCCATCAGTGTAGAGGGTCTTCAGTAACTGCCCAGCTACCACCAAATTGGTTTGACAACAAGTTTTTGGGGTTCGCTATATGCGCGGTCACTAATAAACTGGCTGTTGATTATGTTAAATTGTGTGTACGATGTTTCTGCACCTTCAAAGGAGATCATTGCGAGTACCGTTTCAGTTTCTATTTGTTCCATAGGGTTTTTGACGAGTTTGACTTCAGATGGTTCGAGTCAAATCACATGTTTTTGGGATATGTACCATGGTCTGAATTTGGCATTAATGGAGAGGAAGTCAATGAACGTTGTTACTCTGAGGCCAAATTTGAGATACAATTATTACACGATGAAGGATCACCCTGTTTTGCTGATCGGAGGCGCCGAAGATCCCACCTCAGCATCGAAAGGTGCGACCCCAGCATCGAAAGGTGCGGAGTTCAATTCTTCTTTGCCAACAATGAGGAAGTGGCCCATCAACCAATGGTACATTCTGAGGAGGGGTGCTCGGCCAAACCCAGTGGTAGTGACATCTCTGATGAGGAGCAATACCTTAAACTATCCGAACTTTTTAGTGAGGAAAATATAAATTCTATAGAATATGACAGCAAAATTGAGGATTTGAGTGACGAGAATGACAGCGAAACTGAGGATATGAGTGATGAGAGTGACTACGAAATTGAGGACATTGATTCATCTAGGAAGAGGTTAAATCTCTATGTCTATAAGCAGATTATAAGATTGATAACTTTTGGTTTAGTGGCTATTCATAAGAATTTGACGGATGTGTTGCAGGAAAATGCTGTGGACACAAGAAGTCAGAGTTACATCGGGTCTGATGCAAGGGCATCTTGATGATGGTTTTAACTGGAACTGTACCTGGAATCCTAGCTTGGAGGGCATCCCAGAAACTGAATATTTAAGGTACGAGGGCTTTTTCATCATATCAAATCGTATCTGAGTATCTCCGACCAGTTGTCCACAAATTGAAACACTGCAAGCCGTTATATCAGAACACGAACTCTTATTATTATTAGGGAGTTGTTAATAGCGCAACCTAATTTGTTATTGATACACTCTTCTCTCTCTAGAGTGTGTACATAAAAGGAAGAAAGAGAGAATTGTGTGTCAATAACAGAATAGGATGTGTTATTAATAACTTCCTATTATTATTGCTTTTTTTTTTATCAAACATATGAAGTTAAGCTTATCCATACATATGGAACTTTTAACCTCCAACTTTCTGCTTTCTTCTGGATCTAGTGTCACATAATAAATAATGTCACAAAAGGGGCGAAAGTATAAACTAGATCCATTTATATTCTCCTATTACATTAGATAATCAAGTGTTATGTTGGCACTTGGCAGATCCGAGCACACTTGTACTCATCAACCTAGCTGTCACGCAAGGAGTAAGTTGCGAATTGCCATTGACGACCCAACAATCCTTGTAATTACTTACATTGGGAGGCACACTTGTTGGAAAACTCAGCCAATGTTGAAACACCAAGTAAGAGTTACACCAGGTGTGGGGCTTGAATGTCCTTTTGATGGCTTTAGCTGGGGGAGGTATGGCCAAATGGACATCCATGGAGCCAAAAGGTACGTACGTATTTAGGACATTTCATTATATCAAATCTGACTACGTTTCATAAAATTGCAATGTAGTAAATAAGTAGTATTGTGACGATTTCTCATTAAATGTAGTAATTAATGTACTATGCTTTTAATTTTGACTTTATACTTTTTATATTGTGTAAGATCTCATGAAAATAATGTCAAGCAAATTCCGTATTAACAAGATTGATGCATTTCATTCCTCATTAGATTGTTTATATTTGGTAGAGACTATTACGTATGCATTCCTCAAAAAGTTCAAGGCTGCATGGCCATAAAGGAAGTGCAACTCTCCAATGATGATCCGGCAATCCTTAAAATTACTTACAGAGGACGGCACACATGTATACAAGCCTCCACCGTAAGCATTGGAGAGAGAGGTGACAGCAGGATCTCCGAGGGCGGTGGTGCATTGAGAATTCATGTCCAAGTTGTCCAATCACCACCAAGATCACAAGCTAACAAAGTTGTGGATGACAACAATATTGTGAATATGTTACCAGATGCAAACTCACAGGATATGGTATGTTTTTTATTACCCAATTTTGACAAGTTCAGCCAACTTTCCTAACACTGAAAAGTTGAAATTCTCCCCCTTTATTTTGAATGAATTATTTAATTTTATGGTCTTGCTCTTAATTGTTTTAATAGAATTTTATAATCAACAGGAAAAGAAATTGCTAATGTTGGTTCTATACTAACCAGTAGACATATGATAATTGTTGCTAGGAACACGTTCAGAAGGTCAATGATATGCCAAATAACGACATGACTGTTTTTGGTGTGGCGAGTGAGGGTACAAGTGATGCTGTGGTGAACCAGTTAGAGGCAGAGGACCCTATGGACTTCAATAGCCTCAAGAAAAGGAAACGAGAAATGGACTCTGATGATGATCAACCAAATGAATCCCACTCCATTTCAAACAATAATCCATGAAGATCCTCATTAATTAAGGATCGATAGGATGTAGCTTCTAAGCTATGTTTTGATAACTGTTTGTTTTATCCAGTCATGACCTTTCTCCTAGTTATGCATATCCTACGGGATCGTTTTCTGAAAGCAGCTAGCTAGCAAATAGCCAAACAGTGGAAATTAAGAGGATTAATTAATCATATCCTACACATGCATAAGTAACTCTTGACCAAATAATAAAGGAGAAAAATCCTCATATGGTACCTAAATTGTCATTAAATATAATTTTTGATACCTAAACTTTCAAAGAATCGGGTGATACTTAAACTATTCATAATTTGTTTTTATAGTACATACGTTAAATATTCCGTTAAATTGTTTATGTAGCATGGACACAATTTATAATTTGGTGACTATAATATGGGCAAAAACAGTCATTAGTTTTTTTTACTATTAAATTAAAAATTAAAAATAAATTATACAAAAAAATATATATTAATATAATCAAATTATGATTTTTATCCCTAAATATTTAAGATTAAAGATACCATATAGGTGGTTTTATTATTAAATTTTAAAATTAAAGAAATTATAATTATTTTTAAAAATTAAATAAATTATAATTAAAAAAAGAAATGGCTAGACTACAATCAATATTTTTGTAGCAAATTAGACCTTGATTAAAATACTTTTTTTTTTGTATAATGTTTTTATTTTCAAAATTATTTTGAGAATTGAACATACATGAAATAATTGTTTAATACAAGAAGATCAATATCAATTATATAGATGAGCAATTATAAAAGCCACTGAAACGATAACTTGATCAAGACTATAACGTATATTACCAGTATGAGTAACTAATGCACGCACACACCGGGTTACCCAAACAGAACCATATGGAACCAAATTACTTGATTCTTAAGAATGTGTTGCTGACAAGTTAAAACAGGCATATACCTAACTCCTCTCATAAGAGTCCAAATGGGAATCCAAAATTGAGGCCATTAAACAATTAAAAGGGTTAATCATGGCATCTCCACATAAAAAAACATGACAGGCAATAAAAGTCTAATAAATCGAAGCAACTCGACAAAATGTTAAAGACTAAAAAGACAAGCAGAAAACTACTTCCACTTGAAAATTTCTCAGCTCCATATCACCGTCAAAAGATCAGAGATAAAGAGGAAGACAACCCTTATTGTTCAAAAAAAAAAAAAAAAAAAGACAACCCTTTACAATTCAGCAGGCTTGCCCTGGTGTATACTCTAACATCATTTTCTGCCTAAACTTGATATAATCTCAATGATTAAATTGTCCTGCAACTTACCATCCATTAAGATGTAAACTAGTATTTATTAGAGTGCATTCTTCTCTAAGCATTTCTTGAATGGTTAGTACAAAGTTTGAAATTACATGTTTCTTGATCTAATTATACATAAGGACCTGAAGTTCCTAAAAAATTATTATGAAAAAAGATCGAAACTACTTGTTTATTGATCTGATTATCTAGGAGTGCCATGTTCCCCAAGAGATTGTCATACAATAAAAAGAGATCAAAACCTCATGCTTCTTGATCCCCAAATTTATTTAATGATAGGATCAAAACCTCATGTTTCTTGATCCCCGAATTCATTTAATGATAGGGTCAAAACCACATGTTTCTAGATCCCTGAGTTTATACGATTGAAACTACTAACCACATGATTCTTGATTATTGGTTATTTGAGAACCTAAAGTTCCTACTTTCTTCTATTTATGATTACATAAGAACCTCACATTTCATCTACTTTCAGGACCTAATGCTCCTAATTGTGTAGACTCAAACCTAAAGTTTTGAGTAATATTTGGCCACCAATTTTTCTTACTTTTATTAAAGTAAATGTTTTATTTTCATATGAGCCGCGCGTAGTCCTAAACTCGAAATTCAAGTATATCATTTTAGCCAGTAAAGTTTAAATTTTTGATTCAAATTAAATAATAATATAAACTTCATGTTCATAAGTAAATTGGATTTGAATTATGGATATTCATGATGACAAAAATATTTATTTTGTATATAGTGCAACTATGGACATGATCCATTGCAATTGCCGATATTTTTCACAATTAATGCTTACTAAAAGGTAACGATCATCTCAAGAGCTACATATCTTGATTGATGGCTCCGACAGAGTTTTTATTATGTTACAGAATATGAAATATCAATTGTATTACCTCCAATACGGGTGTACAACGGAGAAGATTGCCTTCACATTTGGAATGTGTTAATATCCATAATATACTAAGGCATATATATTATGTCATGAACCAGAGTTTCATTGAGCCAAATACATTAATTTTGCATGACCAATTGTGTCATTCTTGATCTACCATCTTGTGTAAGATCATTTATAGACTCCAATAACATTCATTGTTTGAGTATAAATATTATTTTTCGTACAATTAATTGTGATGAAATATTTGCTCACAATGACCATTATTTCTCACACAATTTGCGAATTGTCACTTTAATGAGACAATCCTCCCACCATTAGGGGGAGAAAAATAAATTCATTCTTGATGCATGATGTGACTTGGTGTGAGATCTTTATCCATCATGTCTTATTTTAATTTTGAGGAAAAATCTCAACCAATTATAAGTAAATTGAGAAAGTGACATTTTATTTTTGACCTAAAATTGGTTTGGGATCGCCACCTACCAATAAATATCTTACATTCAAAGAATGTGATATCTTTAAACGCATATTTTGCAAATGGTCAAATAAGATAGTCTTCCAGCAGTTAGGGAGAAAAGACTAATGTGCTTAAAAGAATGACGTGAATTCATGTGGAAAATATTCACTAGGTCTAAAGTTTTAACTCCCAAGTGGAGATCATACAAGCCCTATAACACTATGCATGAGGTTATGAGTACAAAATTCACATTCTCAAAATAATCATCTATGAGAGATAATTGTCCTAGAAGGCTAGAAGTGACAATAAATGTCTAATCAAAGAGGCATAAGTACCCAATATCAATAAGCTTTTATAGCTAATGCATGCATATTAGAATGTGTGTGATATCTAATTGATGATCATCGATAATATTTTACTCATGGTAATTACCAAATTCATCGAGGGTTGTGTATTGACGTTCCCACGTTTCATTATATCAACAAATTATATTATTGGCCAAATTGGAAATACGCAATTCCAATGAAATTGCATATTGGAAACGTGATGAAACATTATGGACCATGTTAACCCTAAGATTATTAAAGGATGTTTACTAAAGTGAAGAAAATCACTATGACACAATGTCTTTTTATAGAGACATGGGTTCTTCCTTTATACAGACGACAACTTTTATATAAGTACAGTGTTATATATAGTTGTTATCTTGACGTGAGACTTATGACAAGTTGCCATGATACGTTGTAAAAATCTAAAACGCACAAAGCTAAAAGAAAATCTTCAAAATATGAAGTGTCATTATAAGCTTATTGCTTTATTAAATTCTTGAAGGATTCATATTGCCAAAGGAAAAATTCATAAATGAATGAAAGACCTCAAGCTCACTCATGCAATCAAAGAGCCTAAAGTTCATGTATACTCATTTATTATAGTAAAAGTAACTTAATTAAATTGTCCCAATGAGTATAATGACAAGACTAAGAAACCGATTTCGAATTATGCTCATAATGTTCCAACGTATTCTAACTTTCACGAAGTTTTTTAAGCTTCAACTGAGTGTCTCATATATGATTTATCAATATATACAAGGCTCCAAATATTGTGTAAATGAATGAAAATAAATGATGAGCCCCCTAACGTAAAGCACACGTGTTCTGTCTTCATGACAGACACACTAAACCATGTATTGAGCATGGTACATGTACTTTATCACATACATGATTGAAGCTAGTTTACGGCAATCATAGGAAACATCCAGATGTATGCTACCTAGGACATATGTGCGTTGTACTTTTTTCTTCATCGACCAGGGTTAGTTTTATCCCACTAGATTTTTGTTACCTGACAACGTTTTGATGAGACAACAATAAAGCGCATCCAATATCATATCATTGATTGGTGGACATCCAAGAGGGAGTGTTGTAAATATATTATATATGGTTGTCCAATTAAAAATTCATTAGTTATGTCCTCAACTCCTCATTATGTAAACTATACCTCTATATAAAAGAGGCTAATGAGAATGAATAACATATTTAATTATATTCCCTCATATCTGTTGTCTTTCTATTCTCTCTAGTTTTATTATTATGCTAACCCAATAATAGCATATATTTTTGGGTCCTTGACCAACAAAGACAAATTAAGGGAAATATTTCCCACTAAGGATGCTACAACAAAAATTTGCCCATCAATGATAGAAATATCTCAAATTTTTTATTGTGGTCAATAAAATCCATTGTTCACATATTTTTATTAACCTCAATAAAAAATTTAAGAACAATATTTTTTATTGTGGTCAATAAAAATGGGTGAACAATATATTTTATTTACCACAATAAAAATTTCGAGATATTTCTGTCCTTGATGAACAAATTTTTACTGTAGCAAAACTTCATGAGCAAAAAGTTGCCACATTTGGACCTATAGGATATTTGCCTTATATTTTTTTCCCATTTATGAGTACCAAGTAGTTTATAGTTAATTAAAAAAACTCATTCAATAGTTGAATTTACGAATCCTCATTATAAAGTACTCATTATCTCATTGAAGACTTTCCTTACATTTTTGTATTCATTAACCTATTTCTGGTCATCGATCCCACCTAGATCTCCATCAGTTCTCTCCAAAGTTTAATAGAATCATCACATCGCCAACACAGTTACTTTAATCGTCTGTACAGTTCCATCACCAATCCCACTCATTGCCTCGTATCTCTGTCTTCCATGTCGTCTCTCCTATCGTGTTTTTTTTTCTTTTCCTTCTTTGTTAACGGAGCAAATGGAGCTGTTTTCCTTTGGAGAGATCATTTTTGAAATATTTAATATTGTCAAATGCTGAGGTGGTTGATTGTAGGCATTTGGATATTTAATCAACATGTATTATTAAAAGCTGAGGATAGTTGAGGAGTAAGGGGAGATTAGGAGAGGATCTGGATCCCCCTGGTTTTGTGTTGTGCATCTATGGCCAAGTACATGGAGATGAGATCGAGAAGAGGTGAGTTGGGATTTAGGTGTGAACTTGAAAAATGTCCTATGGAAATGTCTAAGCTCTCAAACTCCTACCCAATTAACTTGGTAACTATAGATCGTGACACACCTATAGTTACAATATATATTTGTTTGATCACATCTCAAAATCTTTGAAAATATGTCATGAGACTCTTGATGATAGTAAAGACCTAAAAAATAAAATGGCCGGGTGGATCATCAAAATGGAATTGCATAGTACGTGACGTGGATAATACATGAAAGCCAATCAATTGCACAATGTGGTCAACTCCTTGATGAAGGACCCTTTGGAGTATATCTAACTTCGGACTTTCCGTACTCCATGATCAGAACAGGTCTAAATTAATGAAACAAAAAAAGAATTTAACACAAAATTTTGAATTTGCAGGCAGCATATACATGAGCAATGATCCTAACTATCTGAGTTGCAAGAAGAAGGAATGCAAACAGTTTAAGAATGGTACCAGTACGTCAATGTGCGGTGTCTAGATACTTGCAGTGGTTTGTTAACATTTCATGTCATTAACACCAGAAGTCCGAATTTGTCTTGTTTTCCGGTGGATTTGATGTCCCTTGCATTTTGAAGAAGGCAAACCCTCTGAAATTTGCCAATCCGAACAAGACATTGTACGGACATCTCTCAAGCAGACTCAACAGGAACATATATTGGTAACTTAATTGATCACTACTAAACTATTCTTAATACAAGGGTTGGCAATTAATTAATCTTGTTACGTGCAAATTAACTCCTTTTCGTGCATTCTTATTTTGTGTCAAATACTAATCCGATCCATTTATTATTCGGGTACGTAATGGTCAAACCCAAGTTAAATGATATTAACAACTTGTGCTACCCCCCTCCACCCGGGTTCGAATCCTGCCAACTGTGGATTGGAGTTAAATCTCAATTCATTCTGTGGTGGCCAGGGAGATGAAGTGTTCTAACAAGATTCCCGACTGTGAATTAGTCTTTGGGCCTAGGAAGCATTTGGGACACCGCGGGAGTTCACTCAAAAAAAAAAAAAACAACTTGCGTTCTAACAAGATTCCCGACTGCGAATTAGTCTTTGGGCCTAGGAAGCCTTTGGGACACCGCGGGAGTTCACTCAAAAAAAAAAAAAACAACTTGTGCTAAAAGAAAGTAAACATGACTTATGGTGCAGATCGATCGGTGGAGATAAGAAATCTCAGCAGGTACAATATTGATTTGTACATATTTTTATGTATAAAATATGTCTCTAATCACTAGAGCTGTGTTGTTTCTTGTTAGTGTCTCTAATCCATATTTGTGTATTTTGTAGTCTAAAACTCTAAATAAGTGAAGAAAAGTAATTAGGAGCAAAAGGAAAAGTAATTATTAGGAGCAAAATGATGTGTTTTGGGAACTTTTAGAACTTTTCTTAGAAGCATACAAAAAGTCAACCGGTTGTCAAATTCGTGCACGATAGACCAGACTATTAATATTGATTCCAAATTCTTCCTATATATAGGTCCCATGCACATCAAGGGAAAAGAAAACACTAAAGCAAACCAAAAAAGTATTCCATACGAAACACTAATTAATATAACCATTCTTTTTATTAAGATAGAGTCGATAAAAACTAATAAGAATACCAAATAGCATTTAGGACGGTGATTATCTAATTAATTAACATGTTATATTAGGGTTTGTTGGTATAAGCTTAAGCTTTGGGGTCAATGAGCTATGAGGGCATGTTTCACTCTTGCTTTCTTTCTTTCCTCCAATTTGTAAGTACCTAGCTAGCAAATTAAAAATAAGATTGAAAGTTAAATTTAAGACTGCAGCAGTATGCAAATCCATACATATATTGGCCGGCGAGTAACACACTCATGGAAATCAAACTCCGATCCACATCAAGATCGAGCATATATTATGATCGAATAGTACGTTCACAAAATATATGCTAGCTAGCTAGCTGATCTTAAAAGTGAAGTCCTTGAAGCCATTGCACTGACTCTTGAGTGAATCTTCCAGTTTCTTCAAAGTTTTAGCATCTTTGGAAGTCAACACGGGAGTCTTTGCAATTTCGATTTTCTGTGTCAACAAGCTATCAACTGCACTTTTATGTTTATCTATCTCCACCGCACTTCCTGAAATGGAAAGACGAAGCTTGTCTATCCGCTCCTCCAATCGTTCTTGCTCTCTTTTCAGCTTCTCTCTATTCCACTCTGCACAGGCTAGGGATTCGACTAGCGACTCGTACTTACATTTCTCACTTGTTTGAAGATTAAAGGCTCTGTCAAGACGAGATTTATTGTCAGCCACCATTTGATGCTGTACCTCTGCAGCTATCTTCCCTGAACAAGCAGACCGCATGGAATTGTAAACAGCAATATCCGCCATGAGCTTCTCAACCTTGTCCTTTAGCGGCAAAGGATCAATCCCATACTCGGCAAAGGCAGCGATGAGTTTTTCAAGTTCTGCTTTGAATAGTGGAAGGCGCTCTATGGGATTCTTTAACACAATCTCCCTGATGTGTTCCAACAACTTCGTTGTTGCTCTGCGGCGAACTTTAAGGATTATCTTCTCTGCATCAACATTATTGCTGTCAGAAGAAACCTCCTTGGAATTAAGGGATATCTGCTTATTGGTGTGCTGCATTGAACGTTGCCTCATACACAAACCTGTAGAAAACGTACGTACAACATTGTCAAACTTATATCAGTCACATGCATAAGTTGTCAATATATTGAGCATACAGTCACCAAAAGCTAGGTTTCGGGCATCGGATAGTACGTACTTGCAAAGAGAGGACATGAAACATGTACAGGTTCTGATTTTTTTCCTTTCTCTGTCATAACCAAGCAAGAAGAATGCCGTCTTCAAATCATTGTTCAAGCTAAGCTATATCATCCACAGGTCTTGGAGAATCAGGAGTTTATCCATCGCGATCGAATTGAATATAAGATAGAAATAAGTAAAACAAAACAAAACAAAAAACAAAAAAAAGGAAGGAAAAAGATTTTGTAATATATGTACGTGTACCTTGTTAGTTTCAAGTAATAAGAGTGTCAATTATATAATGAGTGTCTGCCAAAGGATCCACCAACAAGAGACTTTGAGCTTGGAGGAAGGCACTCTTAATTTCCTATAGAATATCTATGGCAAGCAAAAGCAAATTTCTCAATAGGGGTGGAGCCAGAAATACATATGCTAGGAGAAATGAAGAGAAATTATTAAAATCTTTGACCGGTGGATTGGATTAATTCTTTCCATCCTTTCGAATTTGTTGGTCTGAATATATGAAGGAAAATCGATCTGTAACCCTAACCCTAACCTTAAGTATTAAGTCGTATAACAAGAAAAGCATAACAAGTCTAGCTAGCAGGGCCAATTCTGCACGAAGAAAGCAAATGTGAGAAACATCAGACAGACAAATGGCATGAATAATCACTGCAATGACTGTAAGAATAATGTGATCTCACAAGAATGCTTAATCAGAAAAATGAAATCAATGTAGGGAATTAATTGTCGTTTTCTTTCTGTCACAACAGACCATTATTGGAGGAATCCAGAAGAGACTGCTACGCACAGAAAATTAAGAATAGCCCGTGGAGAGAATAAAATTACTTAAGCCTCAAGAGCTAAGCTCGATCTGATCTGCACAAGAAAGAAAGAGACATTGCAATAGAGAAGAGAGAATGCCGCATCTGGGAGTCTCTATACGCAACAACAACAACAACTGATCCAAACTTGAACAAACAACACCGAATAAGAACGCAGTATGCGCCTTGATATGAGGACATCTGTTACGGTCCTTTATTTACATTATATAGTTTTCCTTTTGCTCTTAGGAGTCTTAATTAAGTAGCTGACGTCGTTTGGTTGATTTGGGCTAAGAGTCTGGGACCTCAGAGAGAGAGAGAGAGAGAGAGAGAGAGAGAGAGAGGGTTACACCTCACAAGTGATAATTCAATCAAATGCAACCGCAAAATATTAAACAATTCGATGCACCACGTACAATATATATATCATTTTATTTTCAAAATCAAAATTAGGTGGGCTATCACGTACTTATAGTGAATGTTATTTGGTTACTTCTCAGTTTTTTCTAAGAATTGTACAATAATTCGGTGATTATCACTGACCTCTCTTATGGTTAGAATCTCAAATGCACCGACACTCCAAAATGGTGCCGTGTCACTTGTCCGACACGCTCCGATATTCTGACACGTTCGGACACTCTCCGACATGTGTTGGGGGTTTGGACACTCTCCGACAGTACGGGGCTGTGTCGGTTGACTTTGACTTTCTGACACTTTGGCCGACACAACACTGACACTCATGTCGTCATAATCGACACTCCTCCGACACGTATTCAAATATTTTTTTCTTTTAAAAATATTTTTTAGTATATAATTGCAAATTTTCAAATCCTAACAAGCCTAACCCAAAGCTATCTAACCTAGACTTGTATAAAAAGTTAAAAACTAAACATAAAAGATCATACATTCTATGAGAAGCGAACAAGATAACACCACAAAGGGCGGAAGATGTAGTCTTTGTCCATACAAATCTTCGTCTTTTATCGAGGAAGAACCCAAGCTACAATGAAGGTGTGTCTCAAATGTGGGATGTTGGAGCAGATGTATTTGATTCTATGGATGAGGGTAGTGTTGACCGGCATGCTTGTGATTGCTAATCTTTCTCTTGATAAACCAACATAGGAGGCTGAGGCTCACATACTTTCTTTTGGTGATAACAATGAAGGCACAAGCAATGCTACTGAGTGATTAATGAAGTGGATCAGATATGAGAATAATTTTTCTATGGCTATTTTGTTGGTATTTCAATTTATTATGTATTATTTTGTGGATTTTTGAAGTATTTTTTATTTAAATAATTTTTTCATATTATTATTTAAATATTATACATATTATTTTGATTGTCGTGTCGACAACGTGTCGTGTCTTATTTTTTTAATTTTTCCGTATCGCCGTGTCGTGTCGTGTTGTATCGCCAAGTCTGTGTCAGTGTCGGTGCTTCCTAGGTTGTCACAAAGAAAGGTATAGAACATAAAAATAAAATAAAATATATGATAAATAAAAAATGGTGGACGTGCAGTAAAAAGATTTACAGGTACAGTAGGTACTGTATATGAAAAATTCTAAGAAAAAAAAAAAGAGATTTCAGTGTATTTGGGTGTGTGTGGGGCTATGAAGCTGCCCTTAAGTTGTAGTCCTTATCAATAAAATGTCATGGACGTTTGGGTGTTTGTAAGTGTTGTCAAAAGTTTTTATGTGCTTTTCAAAAAAAAAAATATAAGTTAACAGGGCATTATACAAAGAATTTGAAAAAAATTGGGAAATAAGAGAAGAGTAATTGGTTATACCGAGGTTCATCATATATAGGAGGACATGAATTACTTTAATATCCTACTCTTCAACCTAGGAGGACATGAATTCAATACACGACTCAATCAGTTATAGATGGGGCCAAAATACTCCAAGACGTACGTACGAAGTTCATGAGGACTGTGACACAAAAACATTGTATTCAACAATGGCGTCTCCTGTATTAGCATCAAACCAAACCGTATGAGCTAAAACATAGCCACGAGCAAACCGAAACGATCCGGTGCCTCCGATAATCGGCATCTCCCTCACATCATTCATCACTGGATTCCTCCCAAGAATGCTAAGGCTACTCCCCTTGTACTTACCCTCCACAAACACAAAATTCATGACCATAAGGAGCGCAATCTCCTGTTGTGCAGCCACCGAGTAAAAGCCCTGTGCTCTTCCGACGATCTTCGACGTGGGATCTTGCTTTTCAGTCAGAGCATCATCAATCATGAAGGTGGTTCCGAAGCTGGCGGAAGTGGCGGCACTTGGCCCGCCGATAATTCTGACAGCACTTGGGTTTTTCCCACCAAGAATGTCATGGAAGAAAAAGTGGAGGTGGCTCGTTTCTTCTTTTTTCTGATCTGCTTTGAAGAATTGCCTGATTAGAACTCCATCAATGGAAAAGAAAAAGGTGGAGAAGATGGTGAAGAGAGTGAAAAAAAGAAGTAATGAAGGCATAGTTTAAAGAGTGTGTGAGATATGGGTAGTAGAGATTTGTGATCATTTTAAAGGATCGAGAAGTGGGAATGAAGAAGGGTGGTAAAAAGTAAAATTAAATAGTTGGTTTTAACATTCCAAGTGTGACCTGGTTGATTCATCTTCAAGCAAATGCTGCTTTTTGTGTCGGGCTAAGTAACTTTTACATTAATTTTCCATTGAAGTTTGCTTCCATCCTTTTGAAGCAAGCTAGAATGATTGAAGTCCAATGACTCCAATCTCGCGTCAATGAGCAAATCATGACTAAGACATATAGTAATTTCAAAATATTTTTCAAAGACCTGACATTTACTTTCTTTAATTCTTTGCAACAGTTTTTCAAATTAGGCTTAGAATATCTAATGTGTTGATGTGTGTGAGTGTGTCGAATTCACCTACATCATATGTTGAGACGGATGAAGTCTCCTTTTGCCTATTTTTCATGTTTTCTCTTCGGCAGGTAAGGCTAATTAATCTCCCTCATTATATACATTTTTTCTTTGGAGCCTTGAGCCATAAGACAAAATTGGAGATTTTTTTAAATTTCTAGTTGGCCTATTTTTCTCTCGTAAATTTATACTCATATAGTCATATATAGTAAACACTTTACCAACCCTTGATAAACAATTTATTAATTTTCAATAAACATTTTTTGTCCTTGTTGGGAAATCTAAACTCATTGAGAAATTTTTCTAAAGTTTTGAACTTATTAACAATTTCTCTTTCCTCTTTCGTTTTAAAACGTTTCTACAATACAACCGATCGAACCAAAAAAAAAAAAACTACATCAATTTTGATAATAGCTTGCACGTGAAGGACTTAAAATGCGTTCTACATAAAGAGATTAAAAAGAAGAACAATGCAGCTACCAAATAATAGGACCACACGTATATCGATCATTGCTCGAAGATGTGGGCTTAATTATTAACTTATTGAGGTGGTTAGAACTCGAACATCATAGAGATATGGAATTTGACAATGGCAAACATCAGTTTGGTACGGTTTTGGTAATGTGAGACTCAAGTTATGACGTACATTGACAACTTCAACAATGATCATTATTACGTTTCAAATTTTCAATTCCCTTTTAAGTATTATTTATGGTCTGCATTTGATTCACCAATGTGCTACCTAATTGGTCACAAATCAAACGTCCCTTTCGATCGGCTCCAGCTAGAGTACGTACACAAAAGCAAGAGATCGAGCTCCTTAGAACATTAAAACAAAACGATGAGAAACCCAACTAATTTTCCCAAAACAATGATAGACGAGCCCTTTGTATCGATCGTCTTCAGAGGAAAGAGATAGACGAGCCCTTTGTATCGTCAAACACAATAAGAACTTTGTTCTTTTTATGTTACTAGCTAGCTAGTTTGTAACTTTGTATCTTACGTTTGACTGAAAAACTCAATGCGATGCGAGTTGGCTATTTTTGTGAAATGGCTAGCTCCTTGATCAACAAGGCTTCAACTTAATGGAAGGTTATCAATCACACTCGATCTATCAGATAATTATCATTAAATGTTATGGATAGCCCCGTTCACATACTCAATAGATTTCTTACTGGTTGTGCTTAATTGACTTTAGATCTAAATCCAAGGGTGGAAAATAATTAGACAATTGAAATAAATTTATTTGCTTCATTTAGATCTAAGAGCACTTGAGAATGACTGAGTAAAAACTTTAGGTGAACATGACTTCATGTTATGGATAATTATCAACAACTCTTCTGTTCGTACTACATTACCTCAAGCACAAACAGACCTCACCAGGGACCCACTCGGCCCTGCGTAGACCCCGGCCATGGGCCCGACATGCAGTCGGGACTCGCGCCTACCACCCCGACACAAGAGTAGGCCGCGCCTTACTCGGGGCTAGTCTCAACGATGCTCCAAAGTACTTTGCTCTACAATACTTATATGCCCAGATCAGCATATAAGTCCCACATCGGAAACAAACTAGGAGAACCTCTCCTATTCTCCTATATAAACGGCATTTACTCCTTCGACAAAGGTAAGCATTAACTTCTTCACCTACCGTTACTCTGCTTAAATCCCTTCCTAAAGACTGACTTAACCTTCGGAGGAGTAAAGACTGGCCAGCCCAGTCCAACTCTTGTGTCTTCTTTCAGGAACTTGATCATTGACCCGAGTCAACCAGCATCTCATTAGATACTTCGTACCTCTGTCAGGTCCCGACAAACCTTGCAGAAACATTTGGCGCCGTCTGTGGGAATTGGATAACTCAAACCACATTTCTCACCATCATGACTTACCCCAGCGACGACACGAGTGACCCTAGCACTCAAGAACTGTCCAGAACACTACAATACGACACTCCTGGCTCCACGACTACCGCAGGAGCGGGAGATGAGGCCGACATACGTCGACCACTCGACTACGAGGCAATGAATGACCTCATGAGAAAGGACCTCGCCGAGCTACGCGAGACACAGCGGCGAGAACACGCCCAGATGATGGTCGCCCTTGCCCGATGTGAGGAACTCGAGGCTCAGGCCAAAGAGCACTCGCGAGCAAGAGAGAGACAATTCTTCACAGCAGCCGGCACTCCCTCGACCGACCCAAACATTGTCCAAATCCCGATACACCTGAACCCATCTTCCCTCCAGGCAAACGGCCCGCCACCACTTCCAACACGGGTTGTCGTCACCACACCCCTTGTCGAGACACCCGCCTCACAGAGCCTCATCCTACAACTTAGTCGGTCCATCGAACGACTCGAGGGACGCATAGAGTGGGCCGAAGGACTTAACGCCAGGCATGTGACGACTGCTGGATTCCAGGAATGTCCAGGTCCCTTCACACCCAATATCCTACATGCCACTCGACCATGCGGGGGCAAGTCACTAAAGATTGACCGGTACAATGGCACGACGGACCCCTACATTCACATGGATAACTTTCGCTCGATTGTGGCTGGAAAAAGCTACTCACAAGCCGAGTCATGCGTACCATGCCTTCCGGGAGACACTCACGGGTGAGGCACTCGGCTGGTTCTTCGACCTCAAACCCAACTCCATAGGCTCATTCATCGAATTGTGTGACACATTCGCTGCTCGATTCATCCTCCGAACCGACGGATACCATACAACAACCCAACTCTTCAAAGTGCTACGGGGTGAAGACGAAACACTAAAGGACTTCGTCAACAAGTGGCGATCGGCAACAACACGTTGTCGAGATCTCGACAAAACACTTGCGACGGCCGCCTTCAAGCACGGACTGCGCGAGGGCTCTTTCCGTACGAAATCAACGCCAGCCCACCGGGCGACTACGACGAACTTATGGCTTTCGCGGTCCGACACGCACGAGCCGAGTTCGACACTTACGGAGGCCACCCGGCGCGGTCCGAAAGCAACACCTCCACCTCAATCGAGTAATCCTCCTCCGTCACACAACAGGGTCGAGTGGCAACAGGACTCCAGGTCGAGCAACTCGAGCGTCAAGGACAAATCCCACCCAAGTGCCGGTCCTGATCGTAGGGTTAGGAATAACAGACCACCGTCAACGCCCTACCGGTCACACAGCCAATCATCTCGGTATACAGTATTCACCGTCCTCACTGCGTCTTACGAGGAGATATGGGACCAGTGCAAGAACGAGATACCCGGCCCTCCGCCACGGAGGTTCCCAAGGGCCAAACTGCGGAACACGGGCAAATACTGCAAATACCACGACGATGGCGGCCACAACACGAACGCGTGCATCGCCCTAAAGGACGCGATCGAATCCCTTCAAAGAGAAGGCAAACTCACCCAGTTCCGTCCCCGACAGGCGGATGAGGTCGCCCTCGTACAACAACCACGAGGCCGAATAAACACATTGACGGGGCGCCGGGATCGGACCTACTTCCCAACGATCAAGAAGCGTTGCACCCGTGCCGGTCGGGGGTCCGAGGTGTTCAACATCCACAACTACCGGAGTTCCTCGACCAACTCCGCAGGGTGGACCCCGATAACCTTCGACGAGTCTGAAGAAAATCATCTGCAACAACCACATGAAGACCCATTCCTCATCACTGCCCGAATCGGACAGTACGACATGTCCCGGGTACTCATTGACGGGGGTTCAGCGGTAAATGTCCTCTTTCATCCTGCTTACAAACAGCTCGAGCGGCACAGCTCCAAGCTCATACAGGATCATGAACCCCTACTCAGCTTCTCGGGCGACATCACACAGCCCTTGGGGTCCGATACCATCACCCTAATTCTAGGAACGCACCCCCAGTGTGCCCAACTGGATACCGAGTTCATTGTAGTCGATTGCCCTTCCTCCTACAACGCTATACTCGGCCGTCCGGCACTTTGTCGACTCAAGTGCATCATTGCATACCACATGCTCATCATGAAGCTGCCCACCCCAGCCGGGACAGCAACCATTCGAGGGGACCAGGAGGTTGCACGACAGTGCTATTCAACCACACTTGCCCGAGGCCGGGGCCGCACCGAGATTCTATCACTAGGACAACATCCTACCCCACAGGACACCCCTGATGACCCGAGAGGCGAGGACCTACTCTCGTTCAAGGCTCAGCCCCTCGACGACATAACTGAGGTCGCAATCTCCGATGCTCACCCCGACAGAAGGGTTCGAATCGGGTCACAACTGGATCCACCTACAAGAGATGCCCTCATTGCGTTCCTACGCGCGAACTCTCACATCTTTGCATGGTCATATGCTGACATGCCCGGTATCTCAACCGACATGATATCTCACAAGCTCACCCTATATCCTTCGGCTTTGCCAGTCCGACAGAAGCGAAGGGCCTTCGACGAAGAAAAGTACCGGGCAATCCAAAGTGAGGTCACCAAGCTACAACAGGATCGGATTCATTCGAGAGGTACACTATCCCACGTGGCTCTCCAATGTCGTCATGGTCGAAAAACCAAACGGCAAGTGGCGTATGTGCATCGACTACACACACCTAAACAAGGCATGCCCAAAGGATAGCTTCCCTTTGCCCCGTATAGACCAACCGGTCGACTCGACGACGGGACACAAGCCGCCGAGCTTCGTGGACGCCTACTCCGGGTCAAACCAAATACGGATGGAACCCATGGATCGGGAGCATACCTCCTTCACCACCGATAAGGGATTATCTTGCTACCGGGTAATGCCCTTTGGCCTCGAGAATGCGGGGCCACTTACCAAAGACGGTCAACGCCATGTTTAAGGAGCACATTGGTAAGATCGTGGAGGTATATGTCGACGACATGCTCGTAAAGAGCCTCACCACAAAGGACCACGTACACAACCTATCGATCATCTTTTCCATCCTCACCAAGTACGGCATGCGCCTAAATCCCGAGAAGTGCATTTTCGGAGTGGAGGCAGGCAAATTCCTCGGCTTTGTAATCAGCAACAGGGGTATTGAGGCTAACCCTGAGAAGGTACAGGCCATACTCGACATGGACTCTCCCAAAACAAAACTCCAGGTGCAGAGCCTTACGGGTCGAGTGGTGGCACTCTCTCGATTCATATCCCGTCTGACCGACAAGTGTGCACCATTCTTTACCACACTGAAAGCCTCGAAGGCGGAAAAAGTCGACTGGTCACCCAAATGCGAGCAGGCATTTCAGCACCTAAAATCGTATCTCGGGTCTGTCCCACTGCTATCTAAGCCGATCACGGGGGAAATTTTGTATGTCTATCTGAGCATCTCCACCACGGCCGTAAGCTCTGCACTCGTTCGACGAGACAACTCCACCGAATTGCCCGTCTATTACGCCAGCAAGGGCCTGATCGATTCAGAAACACGATACCCATCCATCGAGAAGCTGGCACTCGCCCTGATCATCTCGGCAAGGAGATTGCGACCTTACTTCCAAGCTCACACGATCCACGTGCTCACCGACCAACCACTACGACAGGTACTACAGAAGCCCGAAACATCGGGACGATTGGTAAAATGGGCAGTCGAGTTGGGTGAGTTCGACATTCACTACAAATCTCGGAGCTCCATCAAAGGGCAGGCAGCAGCCGACTTCATCTCCGAAATGACTCCACTTTCGGAAGACACGACTCTCTCCGTCGAAATCAACACCTCGACCACTGTCGAGCCCATAAACAGAGACTGGAACTTATATGTCGATGGCTCATCCAACAAAACCAGCAGTGGAGCCGGCATCATCATCACCTCACCAGAAGAGTCAACTTACGAGTACGCTCTCAAATTCGACTTCCCAGCCTCCAACAACGTTGCCGAGTACGAGGCACTCATCGCAGGACTACAACTTGCAAAGGAACTGGGGGCCGAGTACCTGAACGTGTTCAGCGATTCTCAATTAGTCGTTGGACAGGTGACGGGTGAGTTCCAGGTCAAAGAGCCGCAACTGTGTTCATATGCGGGGTATGCAAAAATCTTGCTCCAACACTTCAACAGTCCAATAATCCTTCGCATCCCTCGTGCGAAAAACACCAAAGCAGACGCACTTGCACGTCTAGCCACGGCCTCACCCGACTCTACCCGAGGAAAGCCCAAAGTCGAGGTACTAGCCCACCCGAGTATCAGCAAAAAACTTTCAGAGATCTTCTCGACCACCATCCAGAACACATGGATGAACCCGATACTCGAGTACCTAACTAGCGGAACAGGCCCAACCGATCGAGTAGAATATCGCCGGCTGGCACTTAAGTCAGCCCGATACCTCATCCGAGATAGCCGGCTCTACAGACGGGGACTATCCATGCCAAACCTCATATGCATCACCCCCGAGGAGGGTTTGAAAGTCCTTCAAGACGTACACGGCGGCATATGCGGCAACCACTCGGGTGCACGATCATTGGCCCAGAAAACACTCAGGTACGGGTACTTCTGGCCAACACTCGGTCGTGACGCACACAAGATGGCTTCATCATGCCACAAATGCCAACAATACGCCAACATTCCTAGGCAACCGGCAGCACAACTTGCCATCATGATCAGCCCATGGCCCTTTGCACAATGGGGACTCGACTTGATCGGGAAACTCCCCACTGCCAGAGGACAGTTCAAGTACATCGTGATCGCAGTCGACTACAACACTAAGTGGGTCGAGGCCGAGGCACTCACTGTCATCACCACCGCCAAAATCGAGCACTTCTTATGGAAGAACATCTACTGCCGTTTCGGCACCCCAGAAACCATCGTCACCGACAATGGCGGCCAATTCGACAATGATGACATTCGCGCTTTCACCAGCAAATACGGGACTCGACTTCTCTATGCCTCCC
This sequence comes from Rubus idaeus, assembly GCA_030142095.1. NCBI lineage: Eukaryota > Viridiplantae > Streptophyta > Magnoliopsida > Rosales > Rosaceae > Rubus > Rubus idaeus. Next base: position 8,511,046 of record CM057971.1, read on the forward strand.
CGGCACACCCACAAACGAATGGACAGGTCGAAGCAGTCAACAAGATCATCAAAAAACTACTGAAGAAAAAACTCGACGATGCCCAAGGCTTGTGGGCTGAGAAGCTACCCGATGTCCTCTGGTCTTATCGAACCACTCCAACGAAAGCCAATGAGGAAACCCCCTTCTGCATGGCTTTCGGCACAGAAGCAGTCATGCCAGTCGAGTTGAAATTCCCAACCGAGCGGGTCATCCACTACGATCCCATCCACAACCGTGAGGGACTCGCACTCAACACCGACTTACTCGAGGAACGGCAAGAGGCCGCTCACCTACGCAACCTCGACAATAAACAACGCGTGTCTCGATATTATAACTCCAGGGTCCATGCCCGGCCACTAACACTAGGCGACTGGGTCATGAAGGAAGTCATCCCTCCCCCAACCGGACTCCGACCTACATGGGAAGGCCCTTACGAAATAGTCGAGAAGGCGGGTGACAACACATTCTACATCAAAAACAGAGACGGTCAAGTCTCTCACCACCCTTGGAACGTGCAACACTTGCGTTACTATTACAAGTGACCCGAGCGGTCGAGCACACTTATTATCTGTTAACGTGTTACGTAACTCGTGCACCCCAACCTCGATAACTCAGCACGAATCTTGTCTCGAGAACTCCACCTTGTGGATCGAGCAAGCAACCTTTTGTACTCATCCCTTTTAATGAAAATTGGAATTATTCAAACTATTGTCCACTCTTATGCTCATGACACTCATGACCAACAACACAAGGACAAACTTAATTCCTTTCACTTTCATTAAAACAAAGTTGCTATACGACCATAACCGACTACAACAAAAAGACCAAACGGTCGGTAGTCCTTGCAAAAAAAAAAAAAAAACAACACACTACACATTCTCGGACACGACATGCCGGGGGTCCCGGGCACACTACTCGAGGTACGATCTCGATCGTCACTCGGCCGCTCCTCCCGGTTACACCGGGACCACTTCATCTTGCTCCCGAGCATTCCCGGCTTCTGTGTAGCATCCTTGTCGGCTCGAACAGCCGCTTCTTCTCTCTCGGCCCGTGCGGCCGCCAAATCCGCCTCTCGATCGGCCTTGAACTTCTCGAGGTTAAGCCACCCTCGGTCACGGTAGAGCTTGACGTTATCGCCCACCGACTTACGATGCTGCTCTTTCAGCAACATCGCAAACTCGGCCGACTTCTTGAAGTCCTCCACCGCTGCTCGGCCCGCAACTTTGGCAACCTCAGCAACTTGCGTCGGCAGCGACTCGACCTTGGCGGACAACTCTCGCGCGGTCTCCTCGACCACCTTCAGTCGAGTAACTTCATCCGCCAAGTGAGCCACCTCGTCGGTAAGCTTCACATTCTCGTCCTGGAGAGACCGGGCCTTCTTCTTTTCCGCATCGAGCTTTTTGCCCAACTCGACCTTCTCGCCTCGATACTTCTCTTGAAGAGCGACCGCCTGCTTTCGAGCAGCCTCGGCAACCTCGAAGGCCTTCTCCACCTTCACAAACTGCTCCCGACTGACCGGATCCTTCTCGACCTCATCCACCAAGTAGAGAGCGTGCACACCCTACAAAACCCACATCATGTTACACATTGTAAGGAACTCGAGGCCGCCAAAGATAAGAAATTACATACCCTCATCAGATGCTGAAGCATCTTGGCCCGGTTCTCTCGAGGAGTTGCACCCTGGGCAAGCAGCTTGTCCACCCCGGCATCCTTCAAATCGGCAACCATTCGGCGAAGGAAGCCCTCGTCGACCATCTCGCCTTCCTCGAGCACCCGGCTCAGCTTCCCTTTCGGGATCTCCATCGAGGGGGGGGCCAACTTTTCGAATGTCACGGGACCATCTTTCTTCCCCTCAACATTCACATTCCTCGGCCTTTTCCTCTAACCCCCTCGAGCGGCACGTCGTCCCCCACGTGCTTGCCGGTGACGGTAACACCCGAGCCGGAGGTGGGCGAGGCTCTCGTCCTCTTCGCCCTCAAAATCTCACCGAGTGGCCGGTCCTCCGCCCGATGCGGGAGAATGTAGCTCTCGGGAGGCATCTGAAAGTCCACAACCGTGTCGGTCTTTTTCACCTCCAGGGTCACCGGACTCACTGACAACTTCTGGGTCTCCACCCCCACCTTTAACAACTCGTCCGGAATGGCATAGTCGTCTTCGGCGTTGGGAAACGAGTCCATCTTCTTCCGGACAACATTTGGCGCTCGAGTTCGGCAAGGACGGAACGGATGTGTTAGTCATCCGAGTGTTATTCGGCTAAAAAGGGCCACTCGAGTACTTACTTGGTATCCTACCGACACCCACGTGCTCGAGAACAGGGAACCGAATAAGCCGATATGAGCTCCTCTCCCACTCCTTCGCCCAACCCTTCAACACTCGCTCAATCCGAGCTCTTTCTTTAATCGTCAACTTCGGCTTACGGTTCACTGCAAAAAGACAAAAAGATGTAAGCAAACTGGTCGACCACAGTACACAAGTCGACAAAACAATACATCGGTAAAGTGTCGGACCTATGGGTTGGAAAGTGGTAGGAACTCGACTGGGAGACACAAAACCCGAGTTTGCCCACTCACCACCAGCCATACAAACGGTCGACCTCCAGTTTGATGCCGACGTGGGTAGGTCATCGACTATGGCCCCGAGTGCCCGAGCGTGCAAGTTCACTGTCCCGCTGCACCCCTTCTTCGACGAATACTTCGCCAGGTAGCACGTCATCACTTCGTTGTGCGTGGGCCATCCATGCCCCGAAAGATGCCACAGCACGAACATCCCGAGAAGCTGCCTCCATGCATTAGGACCGACTTGCCCGGGCGCTAAGCCTAACGCACACAAGACATACTGTACCCACCCGGGCAAGGGTAGTATGAACCCATGCTTAAACATACTTTCGTGCACGGCCACCCAGCCAGCAGGCGGCCGAGTGGCTAACTCATCCTCGCCGAGTGGACGTAGCATAACTGTCGCGGGGATGATCCAATCTTTCCGAAGTTTCTGAATCTCCTTCGACGTCATACTTCGACCGGGCTCCTCCACCCATACCCCCTCATCCAGCCTCCACTTTCCAGTCGGCACGACTCGGGGGACTGGACTACTCCCTACATCCAACCCTCTACCTGAAGAGCCCGCCTCCAGCCCACTCGACATCCTCTCCTTGGCCCGCTCGTGCCCATCTGGCCTTTTCAGGTACTCGTCTATGGCTGTCTGCTTAACGGCCCCCCCCTTCGCTCGAGGCGTCTCCACACTTGCGATTTCCCGAAAAATTTGCTCCAACTCCTCATCCTTTTCGATCATCTCCTCTCTCTCCGATTCACTCGTTATCTCGACAAACTCTTCGGACATTCTAATTCACCGTTTCTCTTTTTCCTAAACCCGGAAAGACTCGATCGAAAGATGAACAGACCCCTTTCTAACCCGAGAAAAACCAAAAAATCTCTAAAAACTCAAACCCAGTTTTCTTTCCCTCATGCGATTTTCGCAGAACCGGCCGATTATACTACTTTCAATTCGGAAAGTACACAAGTCGTACGGAGAAGATACCGGAAACAGAGATTACCAACCCGGAATTCAAATTCTTCAACAATCGCCGGACGGAACCTCGCCCGTGTTTTTCCTCCTCTCGCTCTCCCTCTGCGATTGCTCCTCAACTTGCAATTTTTTGGTAAAGTGTCAAACCGAGGCTGTTTCCCCCCCTTAAATCAAATTCTTCAACAATCTCAACCGTTGCGGCGAACCGACGCTAAGTCACGGGATGCTTACACGTGTCCACGCAACCCTAGACCGACCCCGAGTTGAAAGGACGCGTCTTTTCCCCTTCGCGCATTAATTACAACTTTTTCGGTTACCAAGGCAACCACCCCACCGCACGCCACTCCACTTAGTGATGACCACGTGTCATCCGACCCTCACGCTTCCCCACAATCTCGGTTCCACGAATCGACTCTCGAGTATCTCCTCGAGCACAATCTCGGTTCCACGAATCGACTCTCGAGTATCTCCTCGAGCACAATCTCGGTTCCACGAATCGACTCTCGAGTATCTCCTCGAGCACAATCTCGGTTCCACGAATCGACTCTCGAGTATCTCCTCGAGCACAATCTCGGTTCCACGAATCGACTCTCGAGCATCTCCTCGAGCACAATCTCGGTTCCACGAATCGACTCTCGAGCATCTCCTCGAGCACAATCTCGGTTCCACGAATCGACTCTCGAGCATCTCCTCGAGCACAATCTCGGTTCCACGAATCGACTCTCGAGTATCTCCTCGAGCACAATCTTGGCTCCACGGGTCAAGACCCTCGACTCGGCTCTATTAACCGAGACACTCGACACTCAATATCTGCAGACGTGCAGCACTTGAAACACAGCTTCCATAGCTTATTCAACCGACATACACCTAATGTCGCACACTCACGGGTCCAACTGCCTAGCTCAAAAATCTCATCCGAGACTCCTTAGCTGGGGACTTGGGGGACTCCTAGGGCCAGGCAAGGTCTGTTTTTACTCGATGTGCATGACTTGAGATTAATTCCCCAACCAAGGACTCTTGACTGGGAACTTGGGGGACTTGTTCGTACTACATTACCTCAAGCACAAACAGACCTCACCAGGGACCCACTCGGCCCTGCGTAGACCCCGGCCATGGGCCCGACATGCAGTCGGGACTCGCGCCTACCACCCCGACACAAGAGTAGGCCGCGCCTTACTCGGGGCTAGTCTCAACGATGCTCCAAAGTACTTTGCTCTACAATACTTATATGCCCAGATCAGCATATAAGTCCCACATCGGAAACAAACTAGGAGAACCTCTCATATTCTCCTATATAAACGGCATTTACTCCTTCGACAAAGGTAAGCATTAACTTCTTCACCTACCGTTACTCTGCTTAAATCCCTTCCTAAAGACTGACTTAACCTTCGGAGGAGTAAAGACTGGCCAGCCCAGTCCAACTCTTGTGTCTTCTTTCAGGAACTTGATCATTGACCCGAGTCAACCAGCATCTCATTAGATACTTCGTACCTCTGTCAGGTCCCGACAAACCTTGCAGAAACATCTTCAATTCAGATAAGCAACAACTCTGAGGACTGGGTATCGTCCAGTTGGACAGGCAAGTGTGCCTACCCCCCTCATAACCCGGGTTCGAAGCCCCCCTCCCCACAATTTCGAACTTTGGAGCCCCAAATCCCCCTCCCCTAAAAAAAAAAAAAAAAAAAAAAAAAGATAAGCAACAACTCCAATTTCCTCCGCACTCTATCACAATCCATGAATCCAATATTCAATGAAATTCGAATACTACCCAAACTTTATAATTTTGGCAAATCCTAATTTGAATACTATAAAATTTGTAGACTTTTTAAAGAATTCTTGTATACTGAAAATTGAATACAAAAGACCAACAAAAAAAAAAGAGCGCGCTCTGGAGAAAACCCTAGCGGCCACCAAACTTGTTGAAGATGGACGTTGTTTCACAGCTCCGGAGAAGCGTTGAAGATATTCATGAGAAATTTGCGAAATTCTTCTGCTGTTTGCCTCTAAAATGTATCCTTTGGCCTGGAAAGTCGAGAAGGGCAAGCCCTAATTGGTCAAAACAAGACGGACTTGATCAGCTGCCAGAGACGAAGAAGATCAAGAATGAACTGCTGGGGGAACTTAACAGAAAGGGTTTCACTATCATCAACAACCAAGCAGCAGTAAATGGGCAAATATCCGATTCGCCATCTTTCAGAGGATATGTTTATCAGAAAGCATATGTGGAGTTTTTTTGTTCCAAGGAGAAGTTGGATTCTCTTGTCGAAAAATGCAGGGCTCATCCATCTCTGACATACATGGCCGTCAACAGACAAGGGAGTTGTTGGATATCTAATGTTGCTCAAGCTGATGTGAATGCGGTGACATGGGGAGTCTTCCCAACAAAGGAGATAATTGAACGGACTGTGGATCCGGCTAGGTTTAGGGTTTGGAAGGATGAGGCATTTGAAATCTGGTCAGAGAGATTACTTGAAGAAGATCAAGAGGTGCACAACAGCTACTTCTTGGTCAGCTTGGTAGATAATGACTACATCCGTGGTGACCTTTTAGCTGTGTTTGCTGATTTCTAAAGGGGCGCGCTGCAGGCTGCTTAAATTGTTGGCTAGCTAGCCCTTCCATTTCATAAGCTATGGGACTGGTGCTTAATTTCCTTGCTAGTCTGGATTTGTTTGTTGTCCTTGGAATGCAATAGTTTGAATTTTATAAGCTATGTTTCTCTTTGTGTTAGTTGATCTTTATGATTACATAGCATTTTTTTTTAGTATGGGGGGCACCTCTTCGATCGTTTCCTGCCCGATTTGGCTTTGGCTTTAACATATATGGTACTAGCTAGTACTAGGGACTTCTGGTCTGCTCTAAAATAACTCATTGCAAATTTGACCTCCCCTTCTTCATGGTGCCTATTGCATCTGCATCGAGATTGATTTCTGGGTTCATAATTGCTTCTTTGTGGATTAATTTGCTTCTGCTAAACTTGTTTTCAAGGAGTATATCCAAGTCAAAGCGGGTCGGAGCCTCGATAAAACAAATATAACAAAAAGAAAACGAAGAAATCGTGGAATATAAACACAAAAAAGAGTATAAGGCTAGGGAAGCTTTAGCAACCATCTACCGTCTACCTCCTTTCAAAACACAAAAATGATTGTATTCCCAGACTAATAGTATAGTACGTAGGCCGACAATATTCGGAAAACAAATTTAGGACTTAATTAGCACTTTTCCATTTTAGAATTGCAAAATTAGGGGACTTGAAAAACCAATTGCTTAGGCTTTCATTCCAGTTTTCTTTATCATGCCCACATTCATTTTCACACCAACTCCGGAAGAGTGAGTAACCAAACATGGATGCGCGCCATGCCAATTATATCGCACTACTAGAAAAATGCTCTAAGGAGACAGATATATGTCCATATTGCAAGTGTTTTTATTGCTTATATATGTCCCTATTGCCAGATTTTAGGGACAGATACACTATCTGTTCCATTTTTGCCTTAGGAACACTTACAATAAAGACAAATATCTGTGTCTATATGCATAAAACATAAGACACATATTTGTTCCCAAATGGCCTTTTTCTAGTAGTGATCTCGACTCATCAACGGAAAAAGAGATTCTAGGAATGTACCAGCTTTGGATGAATTACTGGTTCCAACCTTCTGTTGATTGAAGGACCAAGAAATAAGCCAGCTAGTCTAGTTCACATCAAATCACTTACAATTATGAAATGAAAAGGAACGCAACAAAGTTTGACCAAATTTGGACATTTAAAAGACATTCAACGTACTTTAATTTTTATATTTCAGAAATGTCTTGAGTAATCGTTTTGCTCGAGAAATACTTGGCATTCCCTCAAGTGGTTATAATTCTAAGAATCTAAAAAAAGTTGGTCAAAAGTCACCAAATTTAGACTAATTTTTTCTATTTTACCAATAAAGTTTTAAAACTATGAAAATCATGTGCTAAACGCCTAAACTCCAATGAAAAAACCAAATAGGTTCGTTTTCACATCAAGGAAAACATATATAACAAATATATCATTGTGCCAAGTCGTAGTTTTTATTTTATTTTTTATTTTTTGGTGAATAAACAAACATTCAAATAATGAAGATATATTGAATGAGGTTGAACAACTAGTTATGGTAATTTTGAGATACGACTCGTAAGTATTTGCCTAAAAAATGTATATAATAATTAACGTTGCACATCGTCTAAACCATAAATGCCTTGAGATATAGTAATCAACTAATCATTCACAACGGATTGAAAAATTGCCAAAATGGTTGAGTCACCAACTCAATATCTTCTGTACGAGAAATTTTTCAGAGTGATTGTCACGCCACATGATAATGTGACCCCCCAATAATAATTAATGCTACACGTGGATAGTTAATTTTCAGAAATGGAATAATATATTAGAAATGTTAAAAACGAATTTAAGAATTTTTGATGTGGATTCTTTCAGCCTTGTACGGTTGAAGTTGTGTCTTCCTCAACCACACGAATTGCGATCACCCATCCATGATCAATCTAGTCTTCCTGTAGACCACCAAAACTTTGTTTCATTTTCTTCTTAATTAAAACACATGTAGTGGCCCGAATTGATATATTGATTAAGATATATATTTAAATAGTATTCTCAGTGAGTTGATCTTTCAGTATGATTCTTGGCTAATCCTTACAATTTAATCGGTTTGGATCTTAGAAGGGGATCGAATTGGGTTCCTTTGAAGTTCATGCCACTACGGTTTGATCTTAAAATTTGGGCCTTTAAAGTAGGCACATGGGAGTTATTTCTTTGGTTATGATAATGGCAAATTTACTGGATTTGTTATGAATCGTGGGCGGTGATTATGACTAATGCGATGAATTTTTTTTGCTAGCGAAGAGAAGGGAGTTTCTCTAGTGAGGACCTCTTAAATGAGGACCATTTGAAGACTTTTTGATTAATGGTTGTGATATCTATTTTTCGATCACATCTCGAGAAATCAACCGTTCAATGTTAAGATATTCATGAGTAGATCACTTCTACAAATTTTCAACAAAATTTGAAATCGTTAAGGTACCAAATTAGACCAAATAAATGAACGAACCAAATCTGTCAATTTTGAACCATTCATATTCATAAATGGTAAATCACAATTATAGATGACCTAACGATTTTAGATTTCATTGAAAATTTATATAAGTGATCTACTCATAAATATCTAAATATTGAACGGTTGATTTGTCAAAATGTAATAAAAAGGTATGTCTACTAGAAAAGTCCTCAAGTGGTCCTCATTTAAGAGGTCCTCACTAGAGAACTTCCCATAGAGCGAAGAGAATATATCTAAAATATTATATTTAAAAGGGATAATTATAACTTTAGTCCCTGAACTATAACTCGTTCGACACTTTCGTCCCTGAAGTTTGAAATATATCACTTTCGTCCCTGAACTTCAATACCAACTATCACTTTCGTCCCTGACCGGAACAAAATGGTGCAAAACCTATGCCAAAATGTTCGCAAGGATGAGAGGAGTAACTTTTATAACTGGGGCTAAGCTCGATTCGGCCTAGAATTGGTCGAATTTAGCCCGAAAGCTTATGGTGGCCGGAACTTTAATCGTAAAATTCTCCGCCGTCCGGCGACGGTTTGAGGTGAGGTTGGTGGCGTTGAACTCGCCTCAAGGAGGGCTTCAAAGTCCAATAGGTTTTGTCCTCCGATTTGGCCGGAATAGGAGGTGTATTCGATGAAAACCCTCGGCAGGGACGAAAGTGATATAAAATGTTAAAGTTCAGGGACTAAAGTGATATATTTCAAATTTCAGGGATGAAAGTGTCGAATAGATCATAGTTCATGGACTAAAGATGATTTTTTCCCTATTTAAAATGGGGGGGGTAATCTATTAGAAGTGTGCGGCCCAAACCAATGGGGTTAATTTCACGGTCTCAATTTTGGGTCATCGTCCCAATTGGAAGGGATCCGGATCCTCTCCTTGGCTAGTCCTTAGCTGTCCTTGACTTGTAATTTCGTTCGTTCATTTCATATCCAAGGGCCATTAATAGTCCACATCAGCAGCTGACTCATAATTACCCAAAGTTTGGGATTTCAAGACTAACGACGTATTCTTTCCGTCAAACGTCTTCTTCCCAGATCATCATCCACTTACTCTGAAGTCTGAACTATGTATATCAAACCCGTCATCTGAAGTTGATTGAGGACCAGGTGGAGCTCGGTATCCTGGTCGTAGAGATCGAAGGCGTCTTTGAGCTCGGCGCTTCCGCCGTCACCGGAGTCGGCCACACAGAAGGATCAAGTCTCAAGCCAAGACTAAGAGACTCTTTGAGCTTTCTCTTTTGCTCACCTCCTCATCTGAGTTTGGAAAGGTTAGGTTCTTCTTTAGGGCTTCTGATTTTGGATTTTGTTCCGATGTTTGATTTTTGACATGTTCTAATTCGGACATTTCGCGGTCAGATTTTGATTCTAGTTTAGTTAACTTTCTCTAATTTAACTTCACAAGTTTGAATGTAAGAGTTGTGCTTGTGTTTTGTCCTAACTCTTGTGCATTGTATAATTTGGATGATCATAATGAACTCTATGAATTGTTTTAGAATAATTCTAAATTTTGATTGTTCAAGGAAGTTGGATTTTTGAAGTGTCTTATATGCATTTAATTAGTTGTTTTTTCATTTAGTTGCAGAAGTCAGAACATATTTCTGAAAGCTGTTTGGAAAAAAAGTTAGTTCTAGATTCTAAAGCAATAACATTATTTGATCGGAACGTATCGAAATTGATTTTATGAGTTTTGCAATGTCTTAATGAATTTTTTTATCAAACTGTATATGAACTTGGTGGTGAGAGTGCATCGTTTTCACTCCAAGTTAGTGACAGTTTTTCCTTTGGGGTTAGGTGTATGGCGTGTAACCTTTGGGGTTGTGGATGTTAACCATGGGACCTTAGCCGGGGGACCTGTGGATCAATATGTTTTTATTGGTATTCACCAAGGTATCGGTGCTGACCGCATTTGGAGGGACAGGAGTTCTTATTGTAGTTGAGAATGTGAAAGATGGATATTTAGAAGTGTTTCAACAGGTTATGTAAATTTGGGATTTAACAAAGACAGAAAGATCGAACTTGAAATCTCCTTTGCAATTTGATAGTGGAAGTTTTCCTTCCCACGTTGTTTCCTAAGAGAGTATTGATAGTGATATATCTTTTTCATTATAATAACTTGAGTCAAGAAAGGCTTACTCCTCAAAAACTCAAGGCTTGTCTTACACCTCAGCATTTGAAAGCATCGTTTTCTTCCAGTAAAATTAGTGTTTATAATGCTCGATGCTACTTCACTTCGTTGCCATATTGCAATTCTGATTCGGGTTGCTTTCTTATGTTTCCAGAGATGGAGGGGAGTTTTGCTGATGAGCTTTACTCAGAAAGTTTACAGCTATCAAAAATACAATTGGATTCCACAGCAAATTTGATCAGTAAACAAAGTGGTTCAGATGGTAATTTAATTAATTTAGATAATCGGCGATTTAAAAGTTCAATGCACACTATTTTATGGGTTTACCTCTTTTGTTTTATTTTGTTTTTGTTTTATTGTTTTTTTATGGATCTTTGTGAAGGAAATGCATTCTGATATCTGGTGAAACCAAATTTTCTGTGAGAACCGAAACAAAATTGTGTAAATAAGAGCCCCTAGGTTGCTTCTTTCTTTGCTCCTCTGTGGTTCTTAAGGATACTTTTGAGTTTTGATGAGCTACGGTAAACCTTTGTTTCCTTTAAGTTTATGACCTCTGGTAAAAGTGAAAATATAGAAATTTATTTTAAAATGTAAATGTATATCAAAGTACCCTTTTCCAGTTTAGTACGTATTCTCACCCATATGTTCTCTGTAGACTGGGTATTGTGTCTGCTTCTAGATGACTGAGAATGGTTGAAATGTTGATATGTCTAGTATGTAAGTGAAAGTTTTTGCTCTTCTGCATTTGCCTCTGATGATTGTGCATGCCACAATTTCTGCTATTAAATTGACTTTATATTTTGTCCATCAGGTTATTAATGGAGTTTTGCTGATTTTTACATTAATGTGGTTTTGCTGATTTTTACATTAAAATATTTGTTCAACCTTTGGTTTCAGATCATGGTAAGGTTCACCTGTCGGATGATGATGGAGCTTCATGGTATGGTTCTGATGACGAAGTGAATGAAGCATCTGATATGGACAAGGAATGGCAGAGGAGACGTAACCAATTCCATACGGTTGTTTTACAGTTCAGACTTAATTTTTTTCATCATCTATGTTGTGCTGTGTTCCATACTTCCATGTATCTATCTAGTGGTTCTAGTTCATCCTTAATTTTTAAAAAGTTTTCAGATGGGTTACCGTGATGGTGTTATAGCGGGAAAGGAAGCTTCTTCTCAAGAGGGATTCAATATTGGCTTTAAGCAATCGGTCCTTGTCGGTTACAACTGGGGTCTGGTCAGAGGTGTTACAAGGTAAAATAAAAAATTAAAATTAAAAGTTTTAATTTTTTATTGTTAGTTGTTAGTTGTTGTTTCCACAGAAATTTTTCGCTTGCAGAATTTTTTCTTTTTCTTTTTTGGAACTGCTATATATCTTATGTGTTCTTTTTCTTTTTCTCTATTCTGGCCTATCTATATGAAGTACATTGGCTTCCCTCCCAGATGGTTTAAGGGAGAAGTTGATTGAAACTGAAGAACAAAGAACTGGATTTCAGGGATTGTATGAGTCTGTTCATTCTCTTTCAACAACAGATGCCCTTGGGTTGTTTAACGATGAAATCACAAGTAAAAAAGATAGAGAAAAAAGTGAAAGGTCAGAGACTAGTTCTCGTGAAGTAGAAACTGGTTTGGAAGAGCAAAGATTAGGCCATGGTGGTCTTGGAAATTACTCTGCAGAGCTCCGTTCACTTCTTTTCGAGTCTCCTGGAATCAAAGTCAAGTTTCCGTAGACAAGTAATGCTGTAATTTTGTAATTACTTGAAATTTGTAAAAGAAAATCGGAAACATACTTTCCTATGCTGCTAGCCAACAGTTGAGTTCAGTTTTAGGAATTATACATTTTGAGCAGCGTTGTCAATTTTGTTCATGATCTTTATGAATGATCGTGCTTAGAATTTCATATTGTGAACGATGGTGAGAACTGAGAAGTGAATCCCTTACTAGTAACTTCCGATGATGGCAGTCATCATCTTATTGCCCTATTTTCTGTTCAGGTTGTCAGTGTAAACCTGTCCTCTTGATATACAAGATATAGAAATAACGTATTAGCTACTTACAACAATTGTAGCATGCATGATAAATTTAGATTTGTTTGCTCCATCATTGTTGCGAAGTTGCTAACACGACATTGGAGGTGAACATAGCAATCATTTTGCACTTGATATAATATCAAACAAGCATTTATAGTACAATGTCTGGGAGGCAAGTGCCCTCCTTACAACAGCAAAATATTGCTTAATAATATCTGATTATAACAACTGAACACCAACCGTTATAATGTCAAACTGGCATTACATAAATTATTATGCAAGGTATACTCACAGATCCTAGATGAAACACAATACTGTGTGCCAGTTCTATTCGCTTCCAACCCCATCACTGCATGAAGCTTTTCCTCTCCAGAAATTCGGATAGGAGCTGAGAAATGGTAATTGTTTCTCTGGACCTGGACCTGTAGATACCTCTTACTTCATTGGCTTATTGTACATATGGCACTCTAAGTTTTCTCCTGTATGTATAACACAGCAATATGAGATATGAATTCCCTTCAACAGTAGATACTAACAATTATGATGTTGTACTAACCTCAGCTACAAGCTTGCATAGGTCTTGCATGACTGAAGGCTGCTGAAGAATGCTTCAAACGGGGTTCGTATTTGGGCACTGGCATGACTTTTTCAAAAGCTTCAACAAGCAATGCCACCTTCTTCTTCCTAGCCGGAGCGAGTTTGGTTACAGCTTGTTGGATTGCAAAGTCAAGCATCCACTCCTCTGCATTTTTCTTTTCATCCATCATCTGATGCCTCAAGTCAACCTTCTCTGCTTCAGGGCCAGGAACCAACGGCAGGTAATTGGGTTCTCTTTGATTGTATTTCCATTGTTCCTCCTCATCCTTGATAGTTCTCTTGCAAATGATTTTCCATTTCCGGTTGGTGTTTAGCATTTCTTCGTCGGAATTGTTTTCTTGATGGGAAAACTTTCTCTTCAGCCCTGGACTGGTGCTATTATTGGCCATGAGGAAAGTTTCTGCTGCATCTGGCTCTGAAAAGTTCTCCACTTCCATATTATCAGTGTCTGTGACACTGTTTTCTGCCAAACCTATTTGCTTCAGCTTTAGACCACTCTGATCCTCACATTCTGTGGAACTTGAGATCTTGTGCACCTTAATTTCACTTTGATCATTCTCCGAAATGCTATGATTCTCAGCATTAGCATTATTCTTGTACTCCCCATCAGATAGGTTATCTTTAGTCTCAACAAAAGTGCTTTCACCAACAATATCTTGGCCTGAATTACCATCTTCAGCAGTGTCTTCATTATCGCCAACCTTATTAGCAACTTCATCACCTGTAGCGATAGTGTGTGCTGAATCAGAAATCTGGATTTCTGCTGAGGATTTTGTGCCATCAACTTTCTGTGTCTCTTCCATTTGATCTCCAGAAACAGCAGTGACAACATTTTGATCTGTTTCTAAATTTTCTTCCTGCAGGCTCCCATTGCATTCTTCATCTGTTTCAGCTTCATATGTTGTGCTGATATCATGAGCGGCATTAGAAATTCGGTTGCTTGTCATCGCAGTTGTTCCATCATCTTGAATTCCCTCACCAGTTGCTGTTAGGTCCTCAATTGGCTCCTCTGTTGAAGACGAAGATATCTCTGTATCTGTCTCTGATTGTTCACTGTCTTCTTCAAATGAATCCTCAGTGTAAGAAAATTGGTCATAACTCAATCTTTCAGATTCTTGAACCCCGAAACTCTGTTTCTTGCCATCATCATTTTTGAGTTGAAATTCAAAAGCTGGAGTTTTCTCTTCGAAAAGATTTTGCAGTACTTCATAGTAATCATGAATGATGTCATTGCAGTTACTAACAATGGCATCAGACTTGATCACATGCTCTTCATGCATATCACCATCTTGACCTTCCTCATCATCAACATCATCAAGCATTGCAAGGGAAAATTGACCTTCCTCCCACTCCATGTCAGTTGCTTCGAAATTGACATAATCCACTTCAATGCTAGAAACTCCATCGGAGTCGCTCTCACTCGAACAGCTTCTCATGACAGGCTCTTCATGATCCAAAAGGGGTTGGTAGTCTTCATCAGCCACATCATCTTTTTTTTCCTCTTCGGGAAAGGTATGTATGATTTCTGCTTCAGTTACATCCTTAACAATTGTCTGAGCATCATGTTCCTTGCTTGTAGCATATATTTCAACAAAGAAATCCATCCCCACTTCTTTTTTAGCAGTTTCTTTAATTCCCTCATTAGATGGCTTTGCTTTACGTGGACTTAGAACTTGCAATTTCACCATCTTCTGGGTCTTCAAAGACCGTCTTCTTGCCGACAAGAAACTCTTCAGTGGGGTCACAGGTGAATGATGATGTCCATTAAGAGAGCAGTAAGTGTAGGGGCAAACCTTCATGACTGAAGTCCCCTCAGCTTCAGTTCCCCCAGGACTAATCATCAGGTAATTAGGAAACTTTGAGTCCTTCAGTGTTGAAGAACAAGTTGCTTTCTGAACATTCACATCTTCACAAATAGCAACTCTGGAAGTTTTTTTAGCGGCTCTTGCTGGCTTAAAACTAGGGGACTTCACTAAAGTTCTCCCCAGCTTCAGACTAGATGTCCTTGCTGGTTTATTGTTAGAGCCAGAGCTAAGTTTTGAATTTCTTCTGTTTTGATTCTTACTATCCGGAGAATTTCGAACACTAACCTGGGATTGCTCCTTCCTTGCATCAGAACAGCTGGTGGACTTCATATAGTTTGGTGCTGAGCCATCAGTTGGTTTGGTCAGAGCCTGCTTCTGAGGGACAGCTGCTGCTGCTGCTGCAATGTTTTGAACTTTGAGAGTTGGTGGTTTTCCTGGCTGGGATATACTCTTTCTCAAAGGAAGTGATGAAGATGATGATCTCAAGCTCTCAATATCTGAAAGCTTGGTTGATCTCGACTTCTTCATCTTCTTCTTCAAATCAGCTCCTCCTCTATTTTTGCCATCAAGGAACTGAGAAGATGGTTTCAGGTTTACCATCCGCTTCTCGAATATAACATTAGGATCTGCTTGGATTCCAAGCTTCTTTTGTACCTTTCTTTGGACCATATTGAAAGGAAAACCAGAAGCAAAGACAAACAGACAATAGGGAGGGTATCAATTGAAGAGGACTATGTCTTCCCTTTGAGGAGGGGAATTCAAAGCTGAGAAAGATAAGTAACAACCTCTTGCGGCATGCTTTTGTTTTGATGGAAAATAACTTTCAGAAGGAAAGGAAGGGTTTTCTTGGAACCCAAAGAACCAGAGATTCCTTGGGGTTCCTTGGTTTGGTTTTTCTTTGGTTTGCAATGGGTGGCCTTTTTGTTTAACTTTCAGCTGTGACTTTGCTGAGGGAAATGGAATTTGAATAAGGCTAAGACATGAGTGAGATGCTGACATGCACTAACAGCTCAAGTTTGGGCCCTATTCTTAGGCATTGTTTTTGCTATTTGCTTATGCTTTTTTTTTTTAAATTGAATTATGCATGAAGCTTGTGACATGAGAAGTCCACATATGGGCACTGACTTGTTTTATTAGTTGTGAATTGTGATTAGATTTGGAACCATCCCTTTGCTGGTGTGACAGAAATACCCTCCATGATTTGGATGAGAGGCAGCAAGAGGGTTCTAATCTATTTGCATAAATAGTCATGCTGTGACTAATTACCTACTCTCTCATCTTTAAAGTATAGGATTATTGAGGTCCATTCAGATTCTCTTGCCGTAGTGATATGCTCAATGATGGTAGGGAAAAAAAAAAGGATTAGTTGAATTAAGTTTTTTTTTAGTTGAATTAAGTTTTTAGTTTTCAAATTAATTGGCTTCGCTCTCAAAGTAGTTCTCTAGTTGATATAGAGATACCATTCTTCATAATCTTTTTAAACATGCAGCATTTATGTGCATACAATATGTTAGCAATTAATTTGTTGTAACTAGTAAGAGCCACCTTCCAAATCCAACAAAATCTGTTAAACCACCTTAATCATTTCCCCAATCTTGGCTATTAATACTTTATATTTCTCAATCTTGTAATTATATATAGTTATTTTTTCTCAATCTTGTAAGACAACGGAGTTGCTTCAAAAATTAGCAAAGAAATAAAAGGTTACCTCAATCTGTTAAACCTCCATAATTATAATTATAAAAAAATTAGTTCGAGATCAAGTTAAGTTATTCTACATTGTGTATCAATACATTAAGTAGATTATTTTGATACAGAAGTAGACTAACTCGATACAAAACCAAACTAGTTCGAGATCAAGTTAAGTTATTCTACATTGTGTAGCCAATATAATTTTAGGATTCAAAATAAGAAATTTTTAAATGTAACCGTCAAGCTATGTCATAGACGCGACTTCCCAATAAAAAAATTTCAAGTGAAATTTTTTTAACACCTTAACATTGAACACTAATCTTAGAGTTTAGGATTTAGTATTTAGAATTTAGGAATTCGGAGTTGAATGTGATAGTTGACATAAAAAAAATCTCTCGTTGAGAAGGGTAGCACCATAATTTTGCAACAATTAGTGTTTAAGATCTTTTCTCTTTTTATTATTATTATTCTTATGAAATACACTGTTGACTGGGCAACCCAGAAAAGGTAGGGTAGTAGGGCGGTGTCACTTTGGAAAAGATAATGAAGTGGTCGGCGTTAATGGGCTGCGAGTAGGGCCCACGAACAGACGGACGCTCCTCTTCTGAATTCCCAATGCAAAAAGAAAGAAAGAAAATGAGATGGGTCCGTTCAAATGGGGGAAGTTTGATGATTTTTAAGATGACCATGAATCATGAAAGTGTCTTATTGTGAATGAAAGGTCACCAATATTGACATGGGACAATAAGGGAGGTGCCGTAAATATTAAGCAAAATTTATTCTCTACAATTTTTCAACACAAAAGAAAAAGAAACCAAGTTAAAGCAATTTGTGACTTTTTATACATCATTATGTATGAGAAATGTTAACATATTATAGTCTTACTCTGTAATTATTAATAATATTGTTGTTGTTGTTGGTGTAGCGGTTAAGGGGGGTGTATTGTATATGGAATTACTAGAAATTCAATCCAAGCGGGAAATTAAATTTCTAATTTTTTTTTTTTAAAATTTTACGTGATGAAATCCAAACAATAGAATTATCAATTAACATAATTTAAATTCATGAAATCATAATTCTCATCATTTGAGAATATCTGTAAAAATTGAAAATACTTCATTCAAACACACCATTAAAGAAATCTACAATTAATTGCACAATAATACTAATTAATAAGGAAAGAATATAACAGCTTGTTGACATTTCATACATCTTGGTAGATTTATTACCTACTATATTCAATGGATGTGTTTTTTTTTTTTTCATTTTCACCCTATATTGTAGGTATATATTAAGTTGTTTAATATGATGAATTTTATGTTTCTCGACCTGTGTCTTAAATATATTGGTTTCATGCTAACGCATTTAGTCTTATATGTCTGATAATTATTCAACGATGAATTATGTAGATTTTAGATATTTGAAACTTGAAATATAAAATTTAAAATTTAAAATTGAGCTAAAATTATGCTTTAATTAGTGAATTTTGAATTGTTTCTCTTATTTAGTTTAAACAGACAGATAAAAATAGAAAATGAACCGCAATTAATAAAAAAATATGTGTTGACTACATCTAATCTTTATATAGCAAATTGGACTTGAATTGAAAAACCTCTATATTTTATTATATGTCACTCTCTCATTTCATCAATTGTCTAAATTAAATACATTCATTCATCTATATATAAATTAAAAACCAAAACATGAGTTTGGATAAATTTTCAAAAACTCAACAATTGCCCCTTCATACTTATATCATATAAAATATAAAATTTTATATATCAAGAGCAAAACAGTAATAATTTGTATGTTTTATATTTTTTTTTCTCTCATTTTATATTAGAACATTCATTCTTTTATAAAATCGACCAACTTTTAATAAATCAGAAATAAGAATACAAACATTTCGCATTCGCAAGCGAGGATTTTGCACGCGCATAGCACGTGTAGGAAGTCTAGTTCAATAATAAAGACGAAGAGGGATATTTTTAATTTTTTATATAATTTTGTATTATAGAATTTATAGGCAACTGAAATCATTAAGTTATATTATAAATTTATTTACCTTAAATATAAAGATATAAAAAAACAGTGTATTTTTAAATGTTAATAACCATATCCAACATATAGAAAAACAATTAAAAGAATCAGATGCATACCTTGAATAGCTAGTTTGACCCAAAAAAAAAATTACATCTTGAATAGTAGGAGTTTATGATTTTTCCATATTTAGCCTTATTAATTACCCAATTAGCAATGCCTAAAAACATATATATATAAAAGTCAGACAATATGGTTTTCATATCACCTTAAAACTTCACTCTCAAATATTCAAACACAAATCATGGCTGCAACCAACTCCATCAAAATGTCGTTCGCACTTTCTTGCATCGTCTTCATAATCCTCTTTGCTCTGGTTGAATGTGAGCATTACGTACTTGTGCATGCTTAATTAATTTACACGTGATCTTATATATTATGATAATTAATTAATTTTTCTTGTTTATTTTGCAATTAATTTTCATATTTTGCGTACTCGTTATATATTTTTCTTGTGTAATTAATTAATTAATCTACAAAATTAATTTATGTACCACAGGCAATGAAAGTAGTGACGTCAGCCCTGGCGGGGACAATTTACGAGTGACAAATGATGATGATGATGGAATTAGCGGCAGCAAAATATTTTTTTTTTTTTTTTTTTTTGAGTAGGAGGGGCACCGGCCGCCCTCAAAAGCCATCCATTAATGAAACTGCAGAATACAAGGGGGGACATAAAGCCTAAACCCCATATTACAATGAGAACAAATCGATATAAAATCAATGGTCTCAATTACAACAAAGTACTCTAACAAGCACCAAATCGCTAGAAGTGCACAAAGGGCATCCTCAATAGCCTGAATATAATGGCGACATACAAGAAGGCTAAAACCACCGGAGTGGAATAATAAGTCAGATAAGATTACCTTCCGCCTATGTTGCCGAACGGAAATTCCGTCGACACATTTCATTTTGCCACTAGGAGGAAGCTTCCATTTGGATAACCAAAAATTCCACCTCCTCCCAGGAGCAATCGAGATACTCAAAGAGCACCAGTACAACCCACTCAACCTAAACACATATAAAGAAAACAGGTCCATGAAAAGGCACAAGGGCCCACTAAGCTTATACAGGTAACAAGTAGCCTGCCTAAAGCCATCCACACTTATTGAATTAAAATACAAGCTAAATGCTATATCAAACTTAGGCACCTGTAAAGATTCACCAAGCCTAACAAAGCTTATTAACATAAGAGAGCTACCACCCAGCCAACGGAATCTGCTTTTCATTTTCACACTCGGAGGCAGCAACCATTTAATAACAACATGCCACCTCTTAATGGCCGACAGAGCGCCCCATGTGCACCAACCCGTACAAAATACATGAAGCTTTACCCATCGAAGATAACCATAATATGGGAAAACAAAACAACTAAATAAACTAAAGCTTGAAAAGTAAAAAGCATAAATGGCAGACACGCCGTGCAGAGAAAGTCTCCGGGACATAGTACCACGCCGACACAGAACCCAACACCAGCGGACCGGCGGATTACCACCGCCAAACCGTCACAGACCCACTCCAACTGGTCTGTACCTATGCAAAACCCGATGACCGACCGTATTACCACCATCGGACCATCATCACAGACCCACCCCAACTGGTCCGTATTCTTGCAACTCCAGCTGCCCGACAGTATTACCACCGCCGGACCGCCACCATTAGCACAAACCCACCCCAACTGGTCTGTACCAACCCTCCAACATGGACTTAATTTCCAATACCATGGGAAATAACTAAAAACACAAACAAAACGCAATAACATGGAAAAGGAGAGGAAAGCCTCTGTGAAGAGGGTACCCATAAGCTCCCAACGATCAACGTTGGCCACACGAGGCTGCACCATCACCGGAAGAGATCGGATATGCACCTTGGATCTTCCCCAAAAGCATATCGAAGTCGCCAAACCCGACGCTCCATGGATCGCCACACCGATCCAGCAATACACCAAGCTGCAACCCATTCCGTCACTCCACCCTTCTCCGACGTCGATCCACGCAAGCTCAGCTCCGTCAAGGCCATGGGGCGCCGGCCACGCTCTCGTGAACCCAGCCCCCAAACCAATACTCGACTCCCTGGATGGAGGCCAGATCCGCTCCCTGCCTCCACTCCATCTGCACGTTATTGCCGTCGCCGCCATACCTTCCCAGACCGGAGCACAGCGACGGCGAAGTCGGAGGCTCACAGCCGGGAAGGGAGAGCTGAAGCTCCTTGGGGTTTTTTTCCCGTGCGCGTGAGGCGCGTTCTTTGAATATTCTCAAAATATTTCTTGATTGCCTTCGTTATAAGCTTGAATTATCTGGCATCAATTGGTGCTGCCAGAAAACAAGTACATGCTATTTTGATAAAGAATACTGTTATAAACATTGCCCTCATCCAAAGACTCTTGCTCCAACATGGTCATGAATCAAACACTCCTCCCAAATATTACCAATTTGATCGATCCCCTATAATATGTAAGAGAATAAGACGTGCATGTTGCGTCCATATTGATATGTTTGAGTAATATTGTATGTTAATAAGTCAATTTTTAGACATGCATGATGTTTATGTTTGTTATTAGTGCTAAGAAATCTTGCTGATGCACTTGCAAAGTTACAAATCTTGGCTTTGAGGACGAAGATAGTAGGATTTGATTCAATATGCTTTCTCCGAGCTAGAGCTTTCTTTGCCCTCATTTTTTATCAGATTGTTCTTGAGTGTGGGAGGAGATTCTCCCTCTAGCCTTTCTCTTTTGTAATAATAATAATAAAAAAAAAAGATCCTAAATTATATATCTTCTTAAATGATGTGGCAATCTCTTAGAATTGACCGAGTGTGCCAAATGATGTGTCAAGTGTCACCAATCAAAATTGGCCAAGTGTCAGCTACTATTTAGCCACAAATCCTTTACAATACAAAATACATAAAGAATAAAAAAATTAAAAAATTACACATAAGGTCACTTTTGGTGACCTTGTTCTTTTTTAAGCCACCAAATATTTTTATTCCTCATAAAGCTATCAATATTTACACCACATCAATATTTACAAAAATGCCACCGCGTTTTTTTCTTCTCATTATTTACAAAAATATCACTTGATACAAAAAACTACTACTAAAGACAATAAAACTACTGTCAAATAACAATAAAACTACTGTCGAAGAACAATAAACCTATTGTCGAAGAACAATAAAACTATTGTCGAAGAACAATAAAACTATTGTCGAAAAACAATAAAACTATTGTCAAAAAACAATAAAGCTACTGACGATGAACAAGAAATGTATTCCCAAAGAATAATAAAGCTATTGTCGAAGAACAATAAAGCTACTGTCAAAGAACAATAAATTTACCGTCGAAGAATAATAAATCTACTGTCAAAGAATAAGAAAAGTACTACCAAAGAAAACTACTGGTGAGGAACAAGAAATGTACTCCCAAAGAATAATAACGCTATTGTCGAAAAACAAGAAAACTATTGTTGAAGAACAATAAAGCTACTGTCAAAGATCAATGCAGTAGTTTTTTGTAGGCAGTGACATTTTTATAAATAATGAGAAAAAAATACAGTGGCATTTTTGTAAATATTAAAATTTGTAATATTTTGGTGGCATTATGAGGAATAAAAATATAAGGTAGCTTTTTTAAGAATATAGGTTATGTAAATGACCTTATAAATAATTGGCCCAAAAAACATAACAAATACACTAAGACAATAAAAATACGACACGTCACCAAAAATGCACCACATCATCAATTTCAACGAAATAAAATTGAGTGAGTAAAGTGATATTATTGAAAATCAATGAGTTAAGTGTCGAACATGTCATAACTCAATGATGGTTTGTGCAATTTTTCCAACAAATAAAATATATTTGGTTATTTTGAAAAGAAAAAAAGTACAACAAATATGAATTTTATTATGTCAAATTAAAGAGTAATACAAGAATGGATATAAAATCTCTTATTCTCTTTTTATTATTGGTATTGAAATGTTGAGGAATTTTGCTTGGGAGAGGAGACTGTGATTCATGACAAGATTGCAGCAGGAGCAATTCCAGCTTCGCAAGGGCAATAGTTTAAACATGCTCTTTCATTCTGATAGAAACCTCCAGTTGCTCTGCAGCACCACCCAGGAACCCAATTTTTTCCCTTACATTTATAGCAATCCATCAAACATTTCATGCCGCTACTTGCATCATCATCACTGCTTTCATTGGCTATTCATTTTGTATATTACACAAGAAAAAACAAATATATCAGTAAAATATGAAAATTTCATAATAAAACAGCATGGATTCAAATTATAAGTTATGTGGTTTGAAACTGGGGTGAGAAATCGTTAAGCACAAGTACATAATACTCACATTCAACTAGAGCGAAGATGATTATGAAGACAATGCAAGAAAGTGCGAAAGAGGCTTTGATAGAGCTAGTTGCAGCCATGGCTTTGTATGTTTTTGTTTTTAACAATATGGTGATATAGAAACAAAATTATCAGGTTTTTATATCAGTTTCTTAGGCATTCATTATGGGGACAATAAGGCTACATATGGAATTAAATCTTTAATTGGTCAAACAATTCAATATATGCATCTTGTACTTTTAATTGTGTTTCCATATTTAGGGTAATGTTCTAAACATTTTCAAATTAATAGTTAATCCATGCACCTTACATTTCCCATCAACTTGGGTCGGACAAAAGTATTTTCCACTAACACAGTGTAATTCTGAGATTGTATGAGAAAATAATAATCGGCAGAATTTTGATTATTTTTTCGAAAATTTAATTCTGAGATCGTATAAAAAAGTAATAATTGATAGAATTTCAGTTATTTTTTTGAAAGTTTAAAGAATTGAATAATTTCCGAAAGACGCAATATTAGCCCTTGGATCTCCCACTATTACATCTGGTCCAAATGTAGTTAATCGGAGAGAATTCTCATCCCTCTCTGTCCCTCTTCTAATCAGTTCAGTCTCTCTCCTCTCTCAAACTCTCTCGCGCCTCTCCGTCTCTGCCAAATTCGGCGTCGACCTCCTGCCACTAGATTGAGACACCGCTACCACCAAGAGGAAGGAGCAGCAAGGGACGACGGCTCAATCCCTGTCATCACGTCGCCGAGCGACGACCTCAGCCACCTCACGCGCGCGCGCCTGGACGGCTACGACGCCACGCCGATCTCCGGCCAATTCTCGGCCTCGCACAGGTGTCATCGGCTTCGTCCGAGGAAAAAGGACTGATCGATCTCATCAAGGTAGTCCATGAACCCAGAATCTTTATGTTGGACTATGAGCTGATCCAATTTAAGTGATACTTTAGTGGAACTGAAAATGATAGATTGCTTTGCTGCCTAGTGTCTGTTGATCTCAAGAGTCCTCCTATATATCAATGCATATCTATTAATAGTAGTGTTCTTCTGGTCGGGAATTTTTTTTTTATGGCTGATTTGAAATTTTGCTGGGTTGCTCTTTTGGTGGTAGATCAGGGTATTAATAAATTTAAAGTGAAATGACTAATAGGTACACGATTTCACCTTACATTTCCCATCAAGATTGGAGATTTTTAATTTTTCCCAACGGGCATAACTTAAACCTATTATACTCCCAACAAGGAACTTGTTTGAATTCGATTTCATTTTGCTTAATCACAGCTTAGATCGAGTTTGAAGTGCACATCTAGAATTTTTCATTTCGCAAGTATTCGAACACTTTGATTGCCTAGTAATGTTGAACAGGAAAATTAATACGAAAATTTATCAAGTGTATCGAAACGTATGGACAGGTTGAATCGAATAATGGAATCTAGAAGCTGAATCGATTTTCTGTGAATAGTTTGAATTGTATAATTACGGCTGCGAAAATATTGAAGAGGACAACAGTATGAAACTTTTAGTAAGAATCTGAAAGCTAATGGTTTTCGTATGCATAGATTGAGTTTTATAAATTACGCTGTGAAAAATGTTAAGGACAATGTAATCTGAAAATTCTGAGTGTAAATATGTGTGTTCACCTATGAAATGAAGTGGTTTTGTATGGATAGTTTGCATTGTGTAAACTAGGGCTTGTGATACACTGACCAGAGCTAAGGTTTTGGGTTCACGTTCTTCAGGGAAAGAGAGCAATGGGGTTTATAATGGAGTTTGCTGAGAATCTGGTACTGAGGCTAATGGAGGACCCTAATGAGAGAGATAGGAAATTCAGAGAACACGTGTATGCGGTGAAGGATCGATGTGAGAAGACCAAAGAGATGTGGGCCTTACCTCTCCGGCCTTACGGGTTTTGGACCTTTGAGCGCCACAATTCGCAGCTCCGCTGGGATGCCCAGATTAGTCAGGTTGCAGGCAGGAGGGACCCCTATGATGACCTTCTCGAGCACAGCCGTGACACTGATATCGGCAAATCGAAATGAGTGCTATGAGGTTTGTTTTTACAGCTTGAAGTCATTGTTTCTTTCTATTGTATGGTTGGGAATATGTGTAAACTTTTGTGATGTTGTGAATTGACTCCAAGAGAATCTATTTTCTTCGAGGTTTATTAATCAAAGGCACAGTAGATGCTAAAGAAGTGCTTAAGGGGAGTTTCAGGCTCTATATAGAGAGGTCATACACATGTATTGAGAAAATGCAGTCTTAAGAGAGTTTCATATTAGCATTGCAGCTGTGATGAAAGCAGTCCTAGCTTTGTTCAATATATTGTTTCTTCGTTGCCAGTGTCTAGTTCTTCATTGCAAGTTTTGGTGGTGAAACTCCTTTAAATCAAGTCATGGTTTATAATTTTGTATCCTGATGAAGCTCACGACTCTTTGCCTAGTTAGGGGCTCCAGTTTTACTGGATTGAATATTTTCATAGTATAGGCACCAAAATTGCATTGGTTTGCATTGATGCTAAACTGCTTAGCACTTAAAGGTACTTAGAGAAATTGTCTGTTTAAGTGCTTTTGCATCCTTGACATTTTTATGTGCTCCACATTTATAGTGGACGGAAAATCATATCTGCATTGAATGCGGTGAAATGGTATCATCAAAATAAAAGTTTCTTTCTTTGAATCTGAGATTACTTTTCCTTTGTTTTTGGATAACCTCTTCTCTGCAACTCATAGTTTCATTTCCTTGTTGCAGCGGAGCTCTCTGGAGAACTGTTGGAGGTTTCTATTGAAGTTGGAATCGTGTTGCAGAAATGTTATTTGGTGTTAAATGCTTTTACTAAGACTGGTTTCTGCTTGTGAATAAGAGTCCATGTCACTGTTGTGTTGTGGAAGAACTTTTCCCTTTTGATGTGTGAATCCTACAAGCTTTTATGTTCTCTTACTATCTAGATGTGTCATTGACTCATTGATTTTAGTTTCTGCTTACGTAGACAATACAAAATAAAGGTTTGAAGCAGGTGCTGTATCTCACTTTAGTTTATGTTTAGATGAGAGTGTTGGAGTTGGGATTTTGGGTTAAAGATTTAAAATTTCATATCGCTCAAGTACTGTCTCTGCAAGAGTTTGAGTTGAAATTTTGGATATCCAGATTCCATTTACATTCTCCTGCTTCTTCACTTATATTTCTTCTCTATCTTTGACTAAAAAGGAAAAGTGAGAGCGAAAAACCTAATACTAACCCCGACCGCTACTCTATTGTAACAGGGTACTTGCCAAGCGTTGTCAAGGAGATAATCATAGGCTCGGTGCTTGCTTTGGCTGCTGGAAGCCTTTGGAAAATGCATTACTGGAATGAGCAGAGGAAAGTGAGGGTATCTATGACTTGCTGGAGAAAGGTGAAATCAGTGTTGTTGCCGAAGAATAGATCGTCTTAGTTTCTATCATCATTTATGGACACATTCTATGTCAAAAAAGTAATACAAGAATGGATATAAAATCTCTTATTCTCTTATTATTGGTATTGAAGTGCTGGGGAATTTTGCTTGGGAGGAGAATGTGAGTCATGGAAAGATTGCAGTAGGAGCAATTCCAGCTTCGCAAGGGCAATAGTCTAAACATGCTGTTTCATTGTGATAGAAAACTTCATTTGCTGCGCAGCACCACCCGGGGCCCCAAGATTTTTCCGTACATTTAAAGCAATCAATGAAAATTTTCATGCCGCCGGTTGCATCATCATCACTACTTTCATTGGCTATTCATTTTGTGCAATACACAAGAAAAAAATATCCGAGTAAAATATAAAAGGGATATTTTGATAAACATCCTTGCAGCGTGGATATAAAATATTTCATAATAAAACATGCAGCATGGATTCAAATTATAAGTCATGTTTTAAACTGGGGTGAGAATCGTTAAGCACAAGTATGTAATTCTCACATTCAACCAGAGCGAAGATGATGATTATGAAGACAATGCAAGAAAGTGCAAACGAGACTTTGATAGAGAGCTAGTTGCAGCCATGGCTTTGTATGTTTTTGTTTTTATCAATGAGTTGTAATTGAGTCTTTAACAATGGTGATATAGAAACGAAATTATCAGGGTTTTATATCAGTTTCTTAGGCATTCATTATTTGGGGTAATAAGGCTACATATGGAATTAAATCTTTGGTCAAACAATTCAATATATGCATCTTGTACTTTTAATTGTTTTTTTTTTCATAAACGTTTTCAAATTAATATAGTCAATCTATGCACCTATTTTAATTATTTTATCCTTTTAATATAACTTAATCATTTCAGTTGCCTATAATAAATAAAAAATAAAAAAGCGAGATTAGTAAATAAAAAACAATTACAATCGTTTATAATGACATCTCAAACAAGTGATTACATGCATTTTCATACAGGTAATTACATCTAAAACATGGTAATTAAGCCAGTGGCGGATCCAGGATGAATTGTTAGGGGGGGCACAATGCTAAAGAGGCGCCGCAGGCGAAATTTTTTTTGCTTCTCCGATCTCTCTCTCTCTCATCCCAGACCACCATCTGCAACAAAGGGTTTTTTTGAGTATGAGGTTTTGACTTCTGACTGTTCCTCTCCCAACCCTTTTAAAGTGTTTGCATTTTTTCTTTATTTCATGCTTCCCTAAACGACGCCATTTTGGGTTAATTATTAATTGAAGAGGTCAAAATGGCGTCCTCATGCTCCATACTACAAGCATTCGGAAGAAAAGTTGAGGGGGGCACTTCCCCCCGCCGAGCCCAGCTGCCGAAAGCCGCCGCAGGTCTGCAAGGTTTTTTTTTTCCTTTGTTAGTTTGTTGAGTCTATGACATGAGTTATTAAACTTATTAGGTTAATAGGTTTGACCCTTTGACTAGCCACTAGGTGACCAACACAGCAAAGCCCAGCCTTTTTTTATTTTTTTTCCTTTCTTGCTTTGAATCAGCAAACGGGCTCTTCATTAATTGAAATGCAAGAGTCAAAACGTTGTCGTTTTGGAGTTCAATTCTGAAAGAAAAAAAAAATGCAGATCGGCTTCCAGACTTCCACCATTTTTGCTGCTGGTTTGCCCCTCCTGGCCTCTTCCACTATCTGAAATTCTATACTCTAAGGCTTAGGAACAAAAGTTCAGGGGGGGCACTTGCCCCCTCTGCCCCCCTGGATCCGCCCCTGAATTAAGCTACACTTCAAGCCAAATTATATAGAACTAATCTCTTTTTTTCTCATTTGGAGGAAAAGCACGGAAAAGAAGCGAAAATGAGTAATTTTGAACCAAAAAAAGAAGTGATTACATGTATTTTCATACAGGTAATTATATTCTCCTGCTTCCTCACTTATATTTCTTCTCTATCTTTGACTAAAAAAGAAAATTGAGAACGAAAAACCTAATGGTAACATAACAGGGATATGCACTAATACCAACCCCGACCGCTACTCTATTGTAACAGGGTACTTGGCTACTCCTAGTTTTCTGTTTCTGAGATCATCTTGTTTTTGATATTATTGATAGGCCTGTTATTTGTTTTATGGCTTTGTGCCTAAGAATCCAAACGAACTGAAAGTATGAGACTCGCCGAGTTGCAGGTTAAGTGAAATTGCTGGTCACAAGATTGAATGGAATTTGATTAATTTTCAGAATCTTAGGCTTCTCTCTCATTTCGGAAGGGAATTAAAACCTTCATATATGACGATGAGATTAGAAAAGGAGAAGAAGTATCGTCCAAACTTGTCAAAGCAATTGAAGGTTCAAAGATTTCTGTAGTCGTATTCTTTGAAAACTATGCATCCTCAAAGTGGTGTTTGGATGAACTCGTTAAGATCCTTCAATGTAGAGAATTTTCAAAGCACCAACAACTGGTGTGGCCGGTTTTTTACAAGGTGGATCCCTCCTATGTAAGTATTCCACGTACATCTCATTATATACTTACAGTAAAAGAAGCTGCAGTTTATTGAATATACACATTGCTCCATTAGTCTGATTTTGAAATAATGTCTTGGATATATACAATTAGAATGGTATAATTGTTAATTTGGTCCCAAGAGTAATTATATTCTCTTTTGTATGGCAATAAGTAGCACTATAAAAATGGGAGAAACTAGGAAAAAAATATAAGGGAGAATCTGACTCGGTGTATCTACTTCGACTTCACCATCTTCCAGCACATAGTCGGATTTGTTTTCAATGAAAGCTTCAAAAAAATTCTGGTAGCCAGTGTTCCTCCAAGGTGAGCTCCTTGTAAGCTTCATCATTTCCATGGCCTGCCAGATGCACAAGTTCCATATAGTTTAAGATGAAAATGAAAGCAACAGTATGAAAATATGCACACTCAAAATATTACATTTTGAAATGTGAAAGACCATTTGTAAGAAGCCTCATAAGAAATATCCTACTATTCCAATTTGTATTTGGATCTCAGGATATGAAATACCAACTTGTCCAACAAGCCAAATGCATGTGCATAATATATGTATCCAGTGATAATTGAATTCATGGTTAATTTTCTTTTTATGGTTTCCATGCTAAATGGGAACCGAAGAATGCATTGTGCTTCGTCTTGTAGTTACCTGAAAGCTGAACATAAATTGCCTTGCTTTCTTGCTTACTCTAGAAGTTGGGTGGGATTGAAGCCTCTCATACATATTTCGAGCTTCCTTTGACCTGTCAACCATCACTGCTATTTAGAATCCTTAGGTAAAGCAGAACAGAATGCAAGACAGTCATAAATTCCCCATCCCTATTCAGGATGTACCACATTAAAACCTACAAAAGTATAATCATAAAACATGGTCTATGTTACATCTAGTAAAACCACATGATTAAGCAATGGAATTTGAATGAATGCAATCAATTTGAGAACTAGATCAAAGATTTTAGATGTTATAATTTCCTAATCAAGCAAATGAAATTTCTTGGTTAAACACAACTCAATGCATCAGAAATGTTCACCAAGGTTTCAAGATTTAATACTGACATGACAATTTTGGAAATTTTGGTTAGTAATAATGATGTAACCTAAACGAGATGTTCAATAAACAATAACCCATATAGGAACAACGAACATTTAGGCATCAACCTCTATGGAAATAATACATGATCCTATTCATAGAGCATTTAAGCATGCAAAATAGTAGCAAGGGACAAAGACACAACCATCATTCCATGTTAGGATGCAGACTTGGCATTTTTGTAACAAGCGACTTAACTATATAAACTGAAAGAAAAACATCTTGAACTGTTGTAAAAGACATCAGAGATAGGTCAAATATTATGTGAAACATAAGCAATAAAATTTTTTGTGATGATTAGTTATTGTACATGGGGCGAGTAAATACTTAAAGAAAACATATATACCTACTGAGGGAGTCTTGACAAATAGACCACTGTAAAGCAGCCAGCCCGTGAAGTTCACTCTGTAAAAACATTTTGCATGTAGAAATATAAGAATAATCAACAAAAAAGACAACGGACGGCGAGGGGTTTTAATAATAACCTGCCTGAAAAGCATAGACCTTAATGTAATGCAAAGCCATGGTTCGTCTTAATTTATATCTTGATTATTGAGTGCAGTACTAGCTACAATTAGAGACTGTTAATAGTAGAACTAAGGATGGAGTCCCCTTGTCAACATTTTTATGTTTCAATTTCTTCAGTGTTTAGGAATACTGAAATAGTTCATTTTTTCCTATTCACTTAGATTGGAATATTGTTGTTGTGCTACTTCTAGGTGTTTCTTTCTTCTTGTTTGGTGTTGTTGCTAGTATATCTAGGAGTTCTCCATGGATGTCTTCACCACTTTGTAAATTTTCTTTTTAATCAATAAAATTCTGTTCCTTAAAAAAAAAAAAAAAAACTAGATTGAAGGAATCCTTATGAATTACAGTATTGTAATCTTTGACAAACTCTTTTATTGGTCCAGTAAGAGGATTATGCAAGTAAAACAGTCATTCTACTCAAACATGAATATTGAATATTGAATATTAACAAGTCCTATTTGCAACTTCACCATTTCAAGTTTCCCAAAATATGTTGAAAGTTGAAACTAGCAGGACACTCGATTATCAGAGGACCAAGCTTAATAGAAGTGATGAAATATAGCAGACTTACTTATCAGGACTCAAAACACTGTTGAATTGTTTTGAACCAAATTAGATCATTTATGCCATAAAAATTGATGTTCAAGATAGATATCTGTACCATGAATACCATGGAAAATTAGAACCAAAGTAGCTACTTAGTAGGCCAGTGCTATAGTGCAAATGAAAGTGACTGAATTGCAAAGGCTTTGAATTGCAGAAAATTTCTAACGTTCATCACTTGCATCGGAAAAGGCTCAATTTGATTCTCTTGAAGAATCTTTCTGGAAAGACTCCAAATGCGTATGCTGTACAGTAACTGCTATTTCACCGTCACTAGTGTTTAATATCAGCAAGTGGCAAATTTGGGTTCAGAAATTTTGAACCCAAAATTGTGCTTGCTCTATAATATAAAGACATGGTAACCCATTTAACTCGGGGTTAGTTAGGACCCATACATGACAACTCCTATAAGTTATTTCTGCCATTGCACTGATAACATAGAAGATATCATCCAACTTACAATCTTATCAAGTCTTCACAAGTTTACACTAAAAGTTGGGTTTGCCTGCAGTGCATTAATGCTTGGTACATCAAGTAGACCAGCTCGATGCTGTGCTGGACTGACTCCATGCAGTGGTAGACAAGCTCCATGCAGTGGTAGACGAGCTCGGGCTGGTCTTGAGCTAAACTACAACTGCATGGAGCTGGTCTACTGCTGTAGGGAGCTGGTCTACCATTCATGTACCGATGCGTTTATGTACCTTAGACTTTCCTAATAGTTATACAAAGAAATCTATTTGGCATGTACATTATTCTCTGTGCATTGAACCGAAGAGTGATGATACAGTCTTATACCCATTGTCCAAATATGTTTGAGCAAATTTTTCTTTTAAACATGTGCAAGCAGCATTACCTTAAATGGTAACTTGGCCATAACTTTCTCATAGTAGGGTAATGCTTCCTTAAGTTGTCCAACATTCATCAATGAGTCACCATCCTTTAATGTCTGCATATAAAGTAACCAATTTTAGGAAATGATGTTGTTCTATTGAATTCTTAAAAATGAGACGAATATAAAGACAGTGAAAGAGAAAAATGTCAAGGCAAACTTAACATCAAGATGTTGTTTTATAAAAATTTAAAATATTGAAGAGATTTGGGCACCAAATTTGTCTAATAAGGTTACCTTAGGAAGCATTGTTCAAAGACTCAGGTTATATCCTTACATAATTGTGATCAACAGTTTCTAAAAAGGGAACTTCAGAGGTAAGTAAAAATTTGAGGACATGTTGTAACTCTTGTAAGAACCTAAAATATCTCAACCAAACAATCCAGTATGACTTCAAATAACAGATTGTAGGGTCGACCACAACAAGTTTGTACATAACAACCATAAAATGCATCTGATATTCCTAAGAAAGATGAAGATATGTCAGAACCCCCTAAAATTCTACCAAAGGTGTGGAAAAGAAGGATATAAACCTAAGCATTGGACCAACTTGGGACTTGGCACAATTGGTTTGGGTCAAGCTCTACTGCAGCAAGTGTCTTCCATTACTAATTGGAAAAACCTAGAAGTCTAAGTCTTCAGTCTCTCTTAGTATGGAGTCCTAGCTTTTACTGTAATGGAAAAAACCTAGAACTAGAAACCATAAAACCTTTAATGTCTTTCATTACTATTAAGGAGTCTGAAATTTATGGAAGTCGAAGATCATTACAGCACTCTATATATAGGCTTGTAATCATTTTTTTTTGACATATGAATGAATTCAAAATATGTTCCCATTAGCATATGCTTCTCTTTAGGATTCAGTGATGCAATCTAACCCAAGTCTGATGCCTAAGGTCTCTAGGAGTGATTCCTAGAATCATGCTAGCATGATGATTCCAGTAGTTCCTACTTTTCTCTTGTGATTTCTCCTCATGTTTCCTTACATTTCCCTGTTCTTTACTTCTCTACAATTTATAGCAATCATCAATTCCAAGTTACAGATTTTTTCACATATTTTCCTTCTTGTCCTCCATAAGTCAATCATATTCGAAATCTAGAAGTATTACCCATTACCTATATTCCTTTCAATGAGGAGACCAAACTGTGGCCAAGGAAAGGATTGACAAGGGATCATGAAATTTGGCTTTTCTCTTCTTATCTTTCAGTGAAAAACTAGGTTCTTGGGTAGTTCCAAAAACATCTAGTTTAAAGTTTAGTTCATATCTAGACCAGTATTGCCACCTACAAAACAACCTGCCATCACTAAAATTTCACAAAAAGCTTTAAACATAATTTTAAATCCCTTTCTAATAACCCAGAAAATTTTGAATTACGCGAACTAATATAAATTCCAACATGATTCCTACTTGGATAAAACATCTCAAGACCTGCAAATGATCAAATAAATTAAGAAACATTTGAAATTCCAACATCGAAGTGCTGTTAGAGCATTGTATCAAGAGAATATAAGTTCAGACATAACAAAAGAAATGTATCTTTCAACTTAATTGCAAATAGAGCTGGAAATATAAAATGCAATAACATTATTTTAAATTGAGCTCTAATGAAACAAATGAAGATTCCGAGTGAATAAGAAGAACATAATAAAAATCAAGGAAGGCCAGGGAAGAATAGTTTTTAAATTCAAGTAGATAATGAAGAAGATTTACTGAAGCAAACCTTCTCACATTCCAGTCTGAGGTTTGGATCAATGTTCAAGCCCATTTTACTCTTGTAAGCAGCAACTAATTGTCTTGTACGTGCTTCTTTAGCAGCTTTTTCTTCCTCTGTTTCGAGCACTTCCCCGGGGCGTATGACTCGCCCACCACCAAACTGAACAAAGAAAGAAACCTCTGTAAAATCAAGTAGGTTTTCAAGCCATTTCCCTAAATACAGTTTCAACATCAGCTGTATCACAGTATCCACATCCACTCCATAAATAGATCTCACTGTTCAAAGTTTATTATGATGAATGTATTTGCAGTGGCAACATTATGCTGCAGATTTGAAGGAATGAAACCAAATGGCTTGTTTGAAGATATGTTGATTTACTCTTCCACCAACTCAGAAAGTCCGAATAAAGAACATGGATTCATCATCAAATTAACACATAAACAGCATATGAGCTACTGAAATTCAAAACATGGTCTAGCAAAGTGATCCATATTCCCAACATGATATGCTCTACTATATTAGCAACCTATATGCCAGTTCCAGAGTCAACTGAAGAATTCTTATAACATAAAATAAGCTTTCTTGCTTCTATTGTTTCCATATAATTTGCAAGGAAGCAAAACTATTCCATGTAGAACAACAATATCGGGAAAAATAATATATTGCTGGATAATTCAATCCATCTATTTCTTCATAGGATTTAATACATAGGAAGATATTGCTCTTGAGGATTTAATCAAACCATATTGCTGGATAATTCAATCCATCTATACTCCACAGATCCTCAGTCAATCATTCCCCTTCTCAATCCCCAACATAAGGCAGTGGAGGGGGAAATCAAGCACCATCAGTAAAATGATACAGGTGAACCAGTATGTCACATAAAATAAGCTGATGTAACACCAATTCTAACATTGAACTATCATACCGTTTTCGAAATGTCATTAGGCCTAGGAAATACTCCCCATGAAGAAACTCTTGGCTTGTAAAGATCTTGATCATCCCCTTGAGCCTGCTCAGGCTTGCGTGTCACTGCACCGAAATTGCTAGAGTCTCCAACAATAATCTCAACCTCAGGCAAGTTCCCTTGTGGAAAATCGTCTGCTATTGGAACCAACCCAGCTGGCAGTGCTCTTCCCTCCTTCTTATCCGCAAAGCCAAGTCCCACAAAATCCATGCTTGACACTGACAATTTCGCCTTCTTTTCCACTGTCTCATTTCCCAAATTTCCCTCAAAACCTATGAAACAATTCAAATCCTCATTTTAGCCACATTTTACACATTACACTTTCCATGAAGGTTTGATTGCAGATTTTTAAACTCTGTGGTTTCTACTATTGATGAAGAATACACATTTCACTTGAATCCAAACTAACACTCAGCAACTTCAATTAAGTTTCACTCATCCTTTCTTTCTTTGATAAAAATTACCTGTCTCCGGAGCAATCACAGTGCCTTTCTTCTGCTTATACTCTTTAGCTTTCTCCATTGCAATCTTAACTGCAGCGGGCAATTCCTTAGTCTTACCATTGGCACCATCCGAACCCGAACCCGACCCGCTACTCCCAGCAGTTCCATCACTATCCGTACTTGGGCTCTTCATAATTTTCAACTTCTTGTTCATTTCTACTGTCTTCTTGTACGCCTTAGCATTCTCCAATGCGAGCTTCACAGGGTCGACTTGGGGCGTCGTCGTTTCGGGTGAGATGGGTTGTGACGATTCGTCATTGGCTGGGTTCAGAGAGAAGGAGAGCTTGAATGGCTTTGAAGGGTGAGGCTTGTTCAGGTTTGAGGAGGGAAAGAGAGTGGGTTTTGTGGAAGAGATAGTATTGAGGGACGAGAGCCATGAAGGTTGAAGAGAAGCCATTGCCATAGCGTCAGTCAGTCAGTCACTGTATATGAGGTTGTGAAGGTAAGTTCGTTAGTTTCCAATGGGGTTGGGGTTTTAATTGAACCGGAAATAAACCGTTATGAAAGAGTAGCCGACTATAACACGACTCGAACTTGACACAAAATGAACAAATTAAGTTAGTTTTTGGCTTTATACAAATTACTAACATAAATTAATAGATGAGTTACATTAGTATTAAACTCGAAGAATTTAGGCCTCGTCTCTTTTGCGGATTAGAAACTTAACAAGACAAATAAGGGGGAAGCACACATTTAGGTTGGTTATTGGTTTGAGACAAATACCATCATATAAAAATCACCTACACATATTAATAGATGAATTGCATTAGTATTGAGCTTGAAAAATTTAGGTCTCTTTCGTTTCACGGATTGAAGGCTTAACATGACAATATTTCTTTCATGTTCGGTAAGTGCAACATTGAGAAAATGATTTCCTCCCTAGTAAAATAAGGGGGAAAATGAAATGAAACTCTTACGTCCTCGGATTCATTTTCCGTTGTGTCCTAGCATTAACAGTAATAATTACAGCATTTTATTACTAAAATGCTCACACCAATGACATCCAATTCAGTTTCAATTGCGTGGTAGATGATTCAATTAATTTTACAATCACGAACGGATGAACAGAAATTGATCCATTTATGTGCATTATGATATACATATGCTCCAGTATTCTCGATTCATGTCCAACCTTTTCCAAACATACTACAAGTCAATACCACTTGATCAGATGACCAAGAACAACAATACAACATGCTCCAAACTCACATTACTCCTCATCTGAAGGCTCTAAGTGAGTGATTCACGCTCGTAAATCCACCATCAATCATGAGATTATCGCTGCTTATATACCTTGAATCATCACTTGCTAAGAAGAGCACAGCATTTGCTACATCCTCAACTGTCAATTCCACTCCTTGCAAGTTGGCAATTCTCCCTACGAAATCCTGGAACCCCGTCCAGGCATCTTCGGTTCTCTCCTCCTCGGGCAAGTGAGCCAATGCCAAACCCGTCGCAACTGCATAAGGAGAAACACAATTAACCCGTATCCCATGAATGCCAAGCTCAGCAGCAACATTCTTGGTGAGTCCCAACACAGCATGCTTGGACCCTGTGTATGCATGCGGTCCTATGCCTCCTGTAACGCTCGAAACACTGCAAAGAGAAATGATACTACCCTTTTTCAGCGGGATCATCATCCTAGCTGCGTGCTTCATTCCAAGGAAAACTCCCTTCACATTAATATCGAACACCTTCTCAAATTCAGATAAGTCTGCATTACGGATATCAGGACAAGGTGAGCCTACTACCCCAGCATTGTTGACCATGATATCAAGTGTGCCATACTTATCGACTGTGAAATCAACTGCACCACTAACATCAGCTTCTTTTGTGACATCACAATGGAAATAACAAACATTTGGGTCCCCTCCAAGAGACTCGCAGACTTGCAATCCCAGGTTATCCTGCACATCAACTAAGCAAACTTTTGCACCATGTTTATGGAATAGGCGTACAATGCTTTCTCCAATACCAGTGGCTCCACCGGTCACCAATGCAACTTTCCCTAGTAACCTGAGGGGAAGAAAAACATTGAAGATCTATAATAAAATGGAATATTGCAGAGCAAACACACATGCAATTATTCCAGACATGACAATTTACGGTATTTTCAGTGCCACCTTTGGCTTTCTTGAGGAAACAAATTACTTGAATGAGTTAAATATTCGTTTTTAAGACATCATGAAGAGAGTCAACAACACACCAATTTTCAGAACATAGTAATACAAAGTTCAAATTGAGTCGATCAGGAAGCAAACAGCTGATGCAATGATCCTGAGCCTCGGGAAGGTAAAGCAAACAGTAAGTTCGAATTCGCTACCATTGCAATACTTTGTAACCGTTATTTGTTTGTTCACTTTGGTATAAAATTAACCCCAAGTAATTTTTGGGGTACCATGAACCATGATCCATTCTTACCCACATTATTTCGTCTCCAGATCCTGAGATCGCGCATTTTGTCATTTATTTCTCAGACAACTAAAACCAAATTTGATTACTCTCAGAACTTGACAAAACTATGACTAAAAAACTCACTATTTCTGAAATAGATTCCAGATTCAGATGCATCCAAATATTATAGATTTCAGTTAACCACAAACTTGGCTACATGAGTTGAGCAGCAACGTATTCGTGATTCCAAAAATATCTTGATCGTTTAGTAATTATTTTGGAAAGAGGTTACTGTATAAAGAAACGTTGAAATTACTAGTGAAGTTCATTCAACAGAAAAGTGAGAAGACATAGAAAACCCCAGATTAGTTCTAACATGCATGAACAAAATTCGCAGACCCAGAAAAGAAAATACCAAGCAAGTGATTGAGAACCCAGATCACATCACAGATTAAAACCCGATTCTTTTTTTGACAATAAAAGCAAAGCTATAGGTTCAGATTAAAGTGAATAAAAAAGAAAAGCAGAACATGATAGTATCTGTCCTATTCAGCTCAGACCCAGCGTAGTAGATGGTTGGAGTGGAGGAGAAGGAAACAGAGAAAGGTTACCTCCGGCATGGAAGCGCTTCAGTCACGGTGGTGGACATCCCTCGCGTCTCTTCTTTCTTTCTCTCTCTCTACCACTCAAGTGTTTGAGTACACACTGTACACTTTTTTCTTTCTTTCTTTCTCTCTACCACTCCTGTGTTTGACTCTGCGAGTTTCTATATGTTCCTTTCACTATTTATATATTTTTTAAATGAAACAAAATTTACAACCCTGCCATCGTTACTATTTTTATAAAGCAAAACCGGAGAGTCCATTGCCGCGCCGGTGATTATATATAGAACTTATCGAAACTGATCTTCGAGTAGCACACTTACGAGCTACGCAAGATAGCAAGGGAGGTTTTGAATGTGATGAGCATGTTGAGAACTTGATTGAGAGCTTGACAAGAAATCCCCAGAAGCTTTTTGTTCATATATATCATGGCAAGGGGATTGAAAGCAAATGTTCAGTCATGTACCACTGGCTATTTATCATCTTTGAATTGGAACCAAGTTCTTCTCCTTGGTTTTCGGCAAGGGTGTTCTTCTCTTGTGTTCGTCTCAAGTATAATTTATGCTTCTCTACTGAAATCGGCCTCATTACTTCATTTGTTCCTATTTGGTCTTGAAACCTTTAGTCCTACTTAATTGGGATTTGCAAATTCATCAACTTCGGACACTCTGGATTACTACCATTAATGCATTAGATATTAGCATTAGAACAATTGATCTAGCTAGCCTGATGATATCTAGTGGTCATTTTGAGATGATGGTAACAAGCTGTCACTTAACTAGAGGAGAGTATCCGGATCATGCTTGGCTGTACTTTCTAACAGGCAAGGATCAAGGGGTTCATGTGGTACTAATTAACTGCAATTATTAGTTTACTGTTTAACCTTGATTCAAAGACGGTTCTCCAAATATGAGAAAGACGGTTCTCCAGATAGTTCTCCAAGTATATATGACAACTTGCTGATGGAAGAAAATGCTCAAATTTTGGAGATCGAAACTTTACAACTGGAGGTATAGAGAACTAGGAGACCTTCCTTATGTAAAGGAAGATGCTATTTTCAATAGAGCAAATTCTGGATTCTTCTTTGAATATCAATTTGTAGATGTACCAGATTACCATAACAAAGGTGAGTCTGCCATGTCACCTTGGTTTTAACAAAATGAGGGAGAAGCTGAATACATTGTCAGTGTGTATATCAGTATATCTACATGCGTCTACATTGGGTACCCTGCAAACAAGATATCAATATTGTTTGATATTTGATATTATAAGCAGATGATGTGCTCCGTATGACTTCATAGTCCCTCCCAGCAAGGTATGTTACAAGATCAGTTTACAATCATCACAGACATTAATGATCTTTGTGATCTTATTGGTAAGATAATGTTTTTGTTGTGTTCTGTTTACAGGTTACAACAGTTGACAAATTTCAGGGTTAGCAAAATGATTTTATTTTGCTTTCTCTTGTGTGTACTCGATCACTTTGGAGCAGCATAAACAAATTAAAGATTTGCATAGGTTTGTCTCGTTGTTTGTGTGTTTATATGTACGTTGAACAATTATCTACCTTATTCGAGTTAAATGTCATTTGGAGTGTGTTTGTGTATGCTCAAGTTCTTGCTTTCCTATTGCATATGCATCCATGTTTATCTTGTTGCTGTATGGATAATGGAAATTGTATTTACAGATAAGTGGATCATTATATGTGATTTGTCACAGTTAATATCTTCTCTTTTGCAAGTGAAGTTTCATCAGTACATGACTTCTTCAAGTTAATTGGTTTCATCCTTAGATGCAGTGAGGGAGCGCGATCATATAGATACAAATATACCTGTATCTACTGAAGGGGTGCCAGATGATACACTGCATGGAAGCAATTCAGAGCTGGACAAAAAATTAGATGTCCTTGTAAGAAGATATTGTGGACAATTACTTACCTATATTAGTTAAACAATGATCATATGAATATCTTGTGAATTAGCTGAAGGAATTGATGGTTTTCAAAACTTTTTATTTAGTGCAGAATTAGTTTAACAATTAAACTACTAATTAACCATAAAATCCATTCTATGTCCCTTGTGATCTTAGCTTATTTATGATATATATAAACATAGCATGATTATTAAGAATAATCAAAGAGGGAGTTCTTGTTCTATTCACCCTTGAAGCGTGAATTTAATCCGATCCAAGTGAACCACTAAAGTTCCTCTCCTTGATTTCTCCTTGAAGATGTTTCCTCCACCTTGAAGCACCTTGAATTAAGAACTCCTTCTTGTGCTTGAAATCCACTCCTTGATGTACCAAGGAAGCCACAAAAATATATGGCATCTAACGATCTTCACCTAAGTGGATGTGAGATGAAGAAGATAATAGAAAAGAAGAAATATGCAAATGTTCTTATTTTCTATTTGTGATCAGCCCTATCACTAGAAAAAGAGAGAATTTTCTTTTACCAACTAAAAAAATAATGCTAAGACTCATTATGAATTTTTCTCATGCTTTCTCTTTATAAAGTTAAAACTTATTCCAACAATTAATAATGATGAATTGACTTTCATAAAGCCAATAACCTTGGTTGGTCTAGGCTTGCTCTTGGGCTTTTAATTTGGGCCTTGGACTTTTTAATAAGTCTCATGTAGTGAAGCCCAAGTTCACACCAAAAAGGCCCGACAATCGGTTGAGCCCAATAAGCTCGGTTTTTCCCGAGATCTCTAATTACATCCAAATAATTAATCTAATTAATTATTTAGTCATAACTAACTCTTGTTTAATCTTCTTCATATACAATCTCAATGATCCACTTATATGGTGTGCGATCTCTTAGGTTCTAATTAACGAGGCAGTGAAGTTTGTAGAACAATTCTATTTTGGTTACGAATCAAAACTTCATTTTGATTCTCCCTTTGAATTAGGATTATAAATATTTATCAATCTCGGGGACTTCACAAATCATGAGTGACGTCTTGCAACATATCATGACTACCCAAGTTAATATATAATAGTAAAGAACCTATTCAATTGGAATTACAATACAGTACGGTCCTTTTCTAATACGATGTTCTGAATCATATCATCGGGGCATGGAATTGATATGTCAATCCCCTAATATGATTTACA
This sequence comes from Rubus idaeus, assembly GCA_030142095.1. Lineage (NCBI taxonomy): Eukaryota > Viridiplantae > Streptophyta > Magnoliopsida > Rosales > Rosaceae > Rubus > Rubus idaeus. Next base: position 8,552,714 of record CM057971.1, read on the forward strand.
TTCTTATGTGATTCTATGAATGTGATTAGAAACTATTTTCTAATCTCATTTATTGTTTTGACCAAAGACTTACTGAATCACATCTTTGAACATACTCCTTATATTTACTTAAGGATAGAGATTCATATTGTACACTCACATGTCTCTATGAGCAAATTGATTACTCCAATGAATGCATAGATCATATCCATTAAGGGGCATAATGTTATTGCATCATCAAGAGTTAATCCATTTATTCATAAGACAACCATGGTGACTTAGGTCAAAGGACTAATTTGTATTATTGCAATTTAGAGTTCAAATTTGACATGTAAGTAAAACTCCATACAAGAACTTTAGTGATCGCGTTCAGTGTACTCTTAAAGACAAGGGCACACACATACTTGTATTAGTGTCTCTACACAAATGACTGGAGACTTGTCATCCTCCCTATTGAGCATACATAGTATGTGCTAGTCTTTCCGGATTATCAATGTCCAAATGATAATCCTATGACTAGGAACATTTTAGGATATGAGTGTAAAAGAGTAAAGGTCTCACACATCTAACTTCTTAGATTACTTTCTCTTTGACTCATATTCCTTGGACCTTGTTCAATCAAATATCAAATATATGCAATGAACAATAAACTTGTCATTTTGATTAATAATAATTACAATAATAACTACATCAAAATGATTGTTTTATGACACAACTCCTTCATTAGCTTGGTAATTGGATTTGCAGTAAAGATTCACTTCTTGTAATTTAGTTAATGTGTATATCTATTGACTAGAATAAGAGAGTCTATTGTTTGGATTCAAGATATCCTAGTTAGATGTGGATTCTTTAGATCCTAGGAGGTCTAGGTAATGCTTAATGGATTACCTTATGGGAGGGGTTTATAGCTTACATTGAGTCCTATATAATAGAAGTCAAAGGTCCCTACAATTACTACAACATAGCAAAAATTCTTGCCCCATAGAGAGAAGCTAAAGATTAGTAGATTGTAGAAGATCTTATAGCTATTCAAGATGTCTTCACGAGGTATGCATTCTATACTTAATTATCCTAGAAACATGCTATGATTATTTGGATATATGTTTGTGTCTATTGGTCTTATAAACATGATCTTGGAATGCTTGTATATTTATGATATTTACAATTTACATGTAGTATCAGATCCTATGTTTATAGGTAATATATAGATCAATTTAGGGTATCCTATAACACATGAACTGATGTTTTGGAATCAAGTTCCCCAAACTAAGGATTGTAGACTTTGGCTTCTGCTTTGCACCCTCATACATGATAATGATGAACACTAGGTTTTCTCCCACACCACAACTCAAAAGGTGTTTTTGAAACTGACTTACTAGGTGATCTATTGCAAAAGTAGTTTGCAGTTTTTAGAGCTTTACTCCACAAGAATTTTAGTAGCCCTGAAGAGCATATATATCATGCTCCTCACCATGTTCATTAATTAAGGTTCTGTTTTTCCTCTCAGCCATGCCGTTCTGTTCAGGTGTACCAAGAGTTATGTATTGAGTTTTAATCCCACGTTCTTGCAGAGGCAGGACAAGCAAAAACATGAGCTTTAATCCCATATTTTTGCTTTGTACCTGCAAGAACATGAGATTATAGCTCTATACACAACCTTTGGTACACCTGAACAGAACAGCGTGGCAGACAAGCTAAGAGAAAAAAAAACATAACATTAATGAACATGGTGAGGAGCATGATATATGTGCTCTTCAGGGCTACCAAAATTCTTGTGGTGTGAAGCTCTAAAAACTGCAAACTACCTTTGCATAAATCACCTAGTAAGTCAATTTTGAAAACACTTTTTGAGTTGTAGTGTGGGAAAAAACCTAATGTTCATCATTGTCATATATGGGGGTGTGAAGCCAAAGTTTACAATCCTCAGCTTGGGAAATTCGATTCCAAAACCATCAGTTCATGTGTTTATCGGATGTCCTAACAAAAGAAAATGATACAAACTTTATTCTCATCACCATTCACCTAGGATCTTTGAAACAAATCAAGTGAGGTTCCTAGATGAAATGTTCCAGAACACAAAAAACTCATAATTTAATTTTGAAGAAATTAATGCTAAAGAGAATGAGAGATTAATTAGGTTTGCACTGTCCCTTAAACCAATATTGAATAGTGAATAAACATAACCACAAGGTCATGAAGATGAATTCCTTCAAGCTGAGGATCCAGTAGTGAATTAAGACCATAACTTAGAACAAAATGTTGAGTCCCTAGAACAAATTGCACAACCTATAGAACATGTACAGAATGCATCGATCTACTGTTAATCCAAATCCTAGAAGATCTCAGAGAGCTAGGAAACCTACTTTTGGGAATGATGGTGATTACATTGTTTATATTCAAGAAGCAGAATTTGATCTTGGAGATGATAATGATCCGGCTACTTTCAATGGAGTCATTGAAAGTGATCAATCATCAGAGTGAAAGAAGGCTATGGAGCCACAACTTGAGTCCATGAGACTCAATGATGTATGGGAACTGGTAAAATCATATGAAAAACATAAACCTATAAGGTGTAAATGGGTCTTTAAAACTAAGACATTAGCAGATGGGAGCATTGAAAGACATAAAGCCAGATTAGTTGCTAAGGGTTTTACACAAAAGGAGGGTATTGATTACACTGAAACTTTTTCACCTACCTCAACCAAAGACTCCTTTAGAATAATCATGGCACTTATTGCACATTTAAATATAGAGTTGTATCAAATGGATGTGAAAACAGTGTTTTTGAATGGAGAATTAGAAGAAGTGATTTACATGAAGTAACCATACGGGTATATCAAACATGGGAATGAAAACTTGGTTTGTAAATTGAAGAAGTCAATCTATGGATTGAAACAAGCTTCAAGGCAGTGGTACAAGAAGTTCAATTTTGTGATTTCAACCTTTGGATTCACAAAAAATCTTGTAGATGAATGTGTGTACTTGAAGACCAGTGGAAGAAATTTTATTTTTCTCATTCTTTATGTGGATGATATACTTCTAGCTAGTAGCAACTTGAAACTTTTGAATGACACCAAAACCTTTTTGTCAAAGAATTTTGGCATGAAGGACTTGGGGGAGGCGTCATATGTTCTGGGAATTGAAATAAAGAGGGATAAAGCTCGAGGTCTGCTGGAGTTATCTCAACAAAGTTATATCACCAAAGTGATTAAGAGGTTTAACATGGAAGGTTGCTCTACTGTTGATGTACCTATGTCAAATGGAGATAGATTAACCAAATCTTAGTGTCTAAACTGATCTAGAGAAAGTTGACATGGAATCCAGACCTTATGCAAGACTTGTTGGTAGCTTTATGTATGCACAAGTCTGTACAAGACCTAATTTAGCTTACGTTGTTGGAATCTTATCTAAATTTCAATATAACCCTGGTCATGAGCATTGGGTACCAGGGAAGAGGGTTATGAGGTATTTACAGAAGATAAAATAATACATGTTAATGTATAGACAAACAAAGGAGTTGGAGGTTAAAGGATATATTGATTCAAATTTTGCTGGACACTATCCAGATACATGTAAGTCTACTTGTGGATGTGTGTTCACGCTTGTTGGAGGAGAAATTGCTTGGAAAAGCATAAAGTAAACACTGACTATAACTTCTACTATGCAAACAGAGTTTATTGCAATTTATGAGGGAGTGTGTGAGGCTTTGTGGTTAAGAAACTTTCTCACACAGACTAGGATACTTGATAGTCTTGTTTCCAGACCTTTCAAGGTGTATTGTGATAACTTAGCAGCACTGTACTTCACTAAGAACAACAAGAGAGCCACAAATTCCAAGCATGTAGATTTGAAATATTATAATGTGAGAGAAAGTGTTAAGCATGGTAAGATTGATATTGTGAAAATTGATACTCAATCTCAACTAGCAGATCCATTCGCCAAAGCATTGCCAATAGCTGTTTTTCATGAACATGCTACTAATATAGGTGTTCTGCCTATACTAGATGCTTAGGTTGAGTGAGAGCTTTTGAAACTTTACTTATGTGGTTGAGTTGAACTTGTTTACAACATTCTGATTTTGTAATCGTTTTTCTTTAAGACAATAATTTATTTTGTAAGAATTGATTATTGATTTTTAATAAAAGTTGAGATATTTCCAGTTTATAATGTTGTTGCAGCTATATATATTTGTTTATGGAAATATTTGAATGCTTGATTTACATATAGTTATCACGTGGATTATGTAGTGCTCTGCACAAAATTACAGTACAATTTCAAACACATTCAGTTTTTAATCCACTGGTGCCTAGTAGTGTTTGAGGTTTTGGAAAACAAAACCATAAAGTTGGACCATGAGCTTGTGTATTGCAGTTTAGATATACATCACACAGATCAAAATTTTATCATATCTTGTTTCAAGCTTCTGTGAATTGCAGTTATTGATATGTGTGGTCTTCAAGCAGCATGTCTTGTTAAGATTTGTTTCTCTTCTTGGCCTTGTGTCAGTGTTGCAGTTTGGTTAAGCTTGAATAGACTTTTAATCATTGCTTTCAGGTGCACACTTCAGTTTTACTTAATTCGGTGATGTTTGTTTGATTATTGCGTAAGCTGTAATTAATTGTCCAAGTAGGAGAATGTAAGAATATTATGAACATGTTATAAACTAATACTTACTCGTTAAAGGTAAAGAGAGCAAAGAGAGATTGAAGGGAGAATTCAAGAGTATCTTATTCAGTCTCATTGGCCTCCATTATATAGAGGTAGGGATTTACACAATAAGTATACAGACTATTGGAATATTACATGTAAGTCCCTAAATAATAACATGGACAGCCACATAAGAATTAATATTTATAACACTCCCCCTTGGATGTCCACCAATAATGATATGGTGTTGGACGCGCATATTGTTGCCTCGTTAAAAACCTTGCCAGGTAACAAAAACCCAGTGGGACAAAAATAACCCTGGTCGAAGGAGAAAAGAGTACAACGCGCATATGTCCTAGGTAACATGTTTATGGATGCTCCCCCTGATAGGAATCTCCCCCTGATCACTGCATTCTTCTTTGGATAACCTCGAGAGTCGCCTCATTCCGATGCCTTTAACTAATTTCTGAAAAGTACACTTTGGTAAAGATTTGGTAAATAAATCAGCCAAGTTTTCATCGGATCGGATTTGTTTAACTTCAATTTCTTGATTCTTCTGAAGCTCATGGGTGTGGAAGAACTTTGGTGCAATATGTTTGGTTTTATCACCTTTGATGAACCCTTCTTTAACCTGAGCAATACAAGCTGCATTATCTTCATGTAGGATTGTTGGAGTGTCGGTTACAGAAGGTAAATCACATGAACTTCGGATATGGCGAATCATTGATCTTAGCCAAAAACATTCACGGCCGGCTTCATATAGTGCAATAATTTCAGAGTGATTAGAGGAAGTTGCCACAAGTGTTTGCTTTGTTGATCGCCATGAAATTGCTGTGTCCCCACAAGTAAAAACATATCCTGTTTGAGAGCGACCTCTATGCGGATCAGAGAGATATCCTGCATCGGCATACCCAATAATTGTTGGGCCATTCATAGATTTATTTGCATAAAATAAACCCATATCTATAGTACCGCGAAGGTAGCGTAAAATATCTTTTACACCTTTCCAATGGCGTATGGTTGGGGCAGAGCTATATCTTGCCAACACACTTACTGCAAATGCAATATCCGGTCTTGTGCATTGTGCTAAATATAATAAAGCACCAATGGCACTAAGATATGGTACTTCTTGACCAAGAATATGTTCATCATCTTGTCTTGGACGAAATTGATCTTTCGTAATGTCAAGACACCGAACAACCATTGGAGTGCTTAGAGGATATGCTTTGTCCATACCGAATCTCTTCAGGATCTTTTCAGTATAAGCTGATTGGTGGACAAGAATTCCACTATCCAAATGTTCGATTTGCAGACCGAGGCAATATTTTGTTTGCCCAAGATCTTTCATTTCAAATTCATTTTTCAAATAGGTGGCAGTCTTTTCAAGCTCATCAGGGCTTCCAATTAAGTTCATGTCATCGACATAGACTGCAACTATTGCAAATCCAGAATTTGATTTCTTAATGAACACACAAGGACATATAGGATCATTAATGTATCCCTCCTTAATCAAATACTGACTGAGACGGTTATACCACATTCGCCCAGATTGCTTCAACCCATATAATGAACGTCTCAATTTAATTGAGTACATGTTGCGGGGTTTAGTGGTTGCTTGAGGCAATTTAATTCCATCTGGAACTTTCATGTAAATATCAGTATCCAACTCACCGTATAGGTATGCAGTAACAACGTCCATAAGTCGCATATCAAGGTTTTCTGAAACCACCAAACTTATCAGATAGCGTAACGTGATAGCATCCATTACGGGAGAATATGTTTCATCAAAATCAATCCCAGGTCTTTGTGAAAAACCTTGCGCGACAAGTCGCGCTTTATATCTTGCAATTTTATTTTTCTCATTTCGCTTTCTTACGAATACCCATTTGTAACCAACTGGTTTTACATTGGGTGGTGTTTGGATAACTGGTCCAAAAACACTGCGCTTTTCTAGAGAATCCAATTCTGCTTGGATTGCATCTTTCCATTTGAGCCAATCATGTCTCTGTCTACATTCATTAACAGAGCGTGGTTCAGTGTCATCGCTTTTGATTATTTCATTAGCTACTGCGAATGAAAATATGTTATCAATGACCATATCACTACGATCCCACAATTCATTGGTGTACACATAATTTACAGAAATTTCCTTATTTTCAGGTTCCTTAGCCTCTTCATAGGCTTGTGTTTCACCAAAGTCATTTTCCTCTTCTGTAATTACAGAGTCATGAATTGTAGATCGAGCATTAATGTCATGCCTAATAACATTTTCAGGAGCGATTCCAGCAGGATTCAGATGTACATTTGATTTCCTTTTCCTAGGAACTGAATCTTTTGAACCTACAGGTCTGCCACGCTTTAGGCGTGCAACAGATGGCTCATTGGCCGCCACGTTATTTTGTCCAACAGGGACATCAATTCTTGCAGGTGCATTTGCTGCTGGGATATGTGATCTTGTCACTTTTGTTGTATCAGTGAATGCATCAGGCATTGTGTCAGCAATATTTTGGAGGTGGAGAATCCTTCGTACTTCAATATCACTTTGTTTAGTACGAGTATCAAGATGAGACATAGTAGGTACTACCCATGACAATTCACGACGTTCACTAGAAACAGTCTTATCTCCCCCTAACGACGGGAATACTATCTCATCAAAATGACAATCAGCAAAGCGTGCAGTAAAGATATCACCCGTTACGGGTTCAAGATATCGAATAATCGATGGCGAATCAAAACCAATGTAGATTCCTAAACGACGTTGAGGACCCATTTTGGTACGTTGTGGCGGTGCAATGGGCACATAAACAGCACAACCAAAAATGCGAAGATGAGAGATATTGGGCTGCTTCCCGAAAACAAGTTGTAATGGGGAATATTGATGGTTGGCTATGGGCCTTAATCGAATTAATGCTGCTGCATGCAAAATAGCATGTCCCCATGCAGAAACTGGCAACTTTGTTCTCATTAGCAAAGTGCGAGCTATTATCTGAAGGCGTTTAATAAAAGCCTCTGCCAATCCATTTTGTGTATGAACATGAGGAACTGAATGTTCAATTTCAATTCCCAAAGACATGCAATAATCATCAAATGTCTGAGAAGTAAATTCACCAGCATTGTCTAATCGAATAGACTTAATAGAGTAATCTGGGAATTGTGCTCGTAATTTAATTATCTGAGCAAGGAGTTTGGCAAAAGCCATATTACGAGTAGACAAGAGGCAAACATGTGACCATCTTGTTGATGCGTCAATCAAAACCATAAAATATCGAAATGGTCCGCAAGATGGTTGAATAGGCCCACAAATGTCCCCTTGAATCCTTTGTAGAAAAGATGGGGATTCAATATCAATCTTTGCATGTGATGGTTTAATAACCAATTTTCCTTGTGAGCAAGCTTTGCAAGAATTGTTGCCTAATAAACCAATATGTTTTGTCAATAATGGATGTCTATTAGAATTTGTAATGATCCTACGCATCATGATGGATCCAGGGTGACCCAAACGGTCATGTCAAAGCACAAAAGTATTTTTATATCTGAATTGCTGGTTCATGACATGATATGCCTCAATTGGTTTTATGGTTGTATGATACAACCCACATGATAGGGCAACCAACTTTTCCAATATACGCCTTTGGCAGTGAGTATTGGAAGTAATGCAAAGGTATTCCATATTATTATCATTTGTGGTCTCAATATGGTATCCATTTAAGCGGATATCTTTAAAACTAAGCAGATTCCTTCTGGATTTGGAAGAGTATAAAGCTTCTTGGATGTATAACTGAGTTCCATGAGTTAGTCTAATGTGGGCTCTGCCAGAGCCTTCAATCAGATCAGCAGATCCTGATATAGTGGTCACATTAGCTTTAGTAAGTACTAAAGTGGAGAAAAATTTCCGATCACGAAGAATCGTGTGTGTGGTAGCACTGTCTGCAAGACAAGTATCTTCTCCATTTTTGTGAACTTGAGAGTTATAATCCATTGTCATACCTTCACAAAAAAAATATATGGCATAAATATAATTGTAATAATGCGTACTATAAGAATAAAAGAAAGTTAGTAGGCACAACAAATAAAATTGCATAAATTTTACAATTACCATACAAGTACTCAAGTAAGCCAACGTAAAAAAAAAAATTATACAATTTTCTAATCTAAACATGCATGATAGATTTATAAAACTAGAAAGGGAGGAAAAACATGCAAAATCTTGATCCGAAAAATAATTAAGATGCTATGATTGTGTTGTAATTTCAATTTAAAAACAAAAAGATTATGGTAAGGAGAAAACGGTTGTAAGAAATCATTGACCAAGGATAGTAAAAATTGTCACAATAAAAGCTTTTGATTATAACAATAATAGCATAATTAAAAATGGAATACCCAATTATGCTGCAACCATAAATAAAAGAAAAGTAAACGTTTTGAAATTTAAAAAAAAAACAACAAGAAACGTTAAGATAATTATGCCCCTAGCTAATTATAAGTAAAAGTATAATTATGCATAATTATGGCCATAATAAAAAAAAACAAAAAAAAGGAAAAACAAAACAGTAAAGTAGAGAAGGTATTTAAACAAAGATTAATAATTATTTTAAAAAAATGAAATATTAAATGACAACTTTATTTCTGTTGAAAAAAAATCCATAACAAGAATAGAGAATACAATTAAAGAGAATGATCCAAAAAACTTATTGCAAAGGAAAAACCAACTAAGTCAAAAATAATTTAAAATAATAATAATAATAGGAAAATGCCTAAACATAGGCTAAGGAATCAATTGTTGTCAAGAACACCACCGCCAATCATATCGTCAATATGATCTCCATTGTCCATGAAAAAAAAATCAAAAACATTGAGTGTAGTGATATTCAATGTCATAGATGTCTAGGGTATCGAATTTCAATTTAGACAAGTTTGTCATTTTCTTACACAAAGAGAAGATGAAATAGATCAGAATCCATGAGATGTTTAGAACATGAGGATCTAAATAATAAATTATTAGGCATATAGCACAAAAAAAAATTATTCGGAACCATAAGGTTCGAAAATGTTCACAAATTTGAACGATGGATCCCATGGATAGATACGAAGCATGTGGCTCGTGTTGACAATTAGAACATGAGGTCCTAAAGATCGAATGTTGAACAGAGGTTCTAAACATCGAATGTTGAACAGAAGGTTCAAACAATATACTCGAAAAAGTGGATTCGAGTAGCTAAAGTGAAACAATAGGCTCACTTTATGAATTATAGCAATTATATGCACAATAACAAATATAGTAATTATAGGAATATAAACAATGATATAGATTGTATTTGTTAGAAAAAAAATATATGAAACTCATAGATCATGAGTATGGTAAAAAGCAACGATGTTGCACCATAGAACTCGTAGATCATCATGGAGTTCAAAGGAAAATTTGAGCGAAGCGTGCTGATAACGTGTTATAA